>CM060990.1:461785320-462985320 GCA_030765065.1 Deroplatys truncata | reverse complement strand
TTTTGTCTATAAGGGGTTAAACTATAGGGTAGGAATAGCCTTTAAAGGTTTTGGAAGTGGTATATGATTGAAGTAATAGTTTGGTAGTTTTCGGAAGTAAAATAACGCACAACCTTTGCCGGGTCTTAAGTGCAATTGTAAAATATTTTGAAGATGGGTTAAACAGTGTACACGTCTACGTAAGAGGCTGAAAATATGACGGAGATAATTTTTGTGAGTAATAAGGTAGCCTATAATTTTCATTGGGTTATGTATGTTGGCGGTTAAAAACATGGATTGCAAAAATGCATGGTAGACGTTTTTGAAAGTTGTAGGGTAGCTCATGCTTTTGCAGGAATCTAAAACTCAAATGTATCAAGTTTTATCAAAATCATACAAAAATACTCCTTGGTAACAGAGTTCAAAGAAATCAAAGGAAAACTTGATTATATGAATACGAAGTATAAAAAATGTGCTGTGATATTAATTTCGCTGAAACAGGATCGAGTTTGGCAACTGGAATATAACCCCCTCAGGTTTTAAAATGGTGTAAATCTGTTATACCCTCGTCCGGAAGAATAGTGCTCTAATGTGTTTTTCAAATGGGATGATGTTTGCCCTTGAGCGCGGCCAGAGCGGCAACCAATCGGAGTTCCGCTGTGTTGTCATATTGCATTCGCCGTAAGCTAAGCGTGACGCGTGCTAAGCGAATGTGTTTCTAATACATATAATTTGCGCTAAGACAAAAATTCAAATTTTGCAAAAAGTAACCCACTAGAAGGTAGGGAGTAATTTTCGTAACACAACCGTAAAAACCACATATTTTTAGCTCAAATAGTTTTCATAATACAAACAAATAAACATTCCCATATGTTATAATATAACCACGTAAGCACTGTAATGGTCACATTATTTGTATGTATGCATTATTGTATACATTATGTATATATATTTGTAATTATACAGAACTACTGACTTGATGGTGATAAAGAATTATGTTGTAAAACCAAGGCGTTTGTTAAAGCTGAGAGAGAGCAAACAGCCCATCCAGCTCACTTGTGTTACTTGTAGAATCTGCAGAACGTGAGCCGTCACATGTTTATGATTGTGTGTTGTTTTTAAATCTGGGTTGGAGTTTATTTACCCTACACAGTTAATATCAGTATTCAGTTGTTGTTCAGAGAGCAAGCAGCAACAGTAAAATAGTGCAATGGCTTATTGTGGTGAATTTAGTGGCGAGTCAAAGAGGCAGGTATTGCGAAGTCAGGCTCGAAGTATTATATTTAGGGTCTACTCGATTTTTAAAAAATGTAACAATGAGGAACACAGAAATCAACTTGATTTCAAAAATCCTCAACAGCTTACTGCTAAAGCGTGTGGTGTCGGTAAAGCAAGTGTGTCTCGCATTTGCGGAGAGGCAAGAAAATCTGTTCCCAGTGATACTCCAGTGTTTGTATCGCCCAGAAAGCACATTGGACCTCCGAAGAGGATTACAAATTTAACTGACTTTGACAAGGACGTTGTACGCAGAACTGTGTTCGAGTTTTATGACCAAGGTGAATTCCCAACAATACAGAAAATAACTTGTGCCCTTAGAACTAAAATATCATACACTGGTTCAAATTCATCTACTTATAGAATTTTGAGAGGATTAGGGTTCAGGTACAGAAAGACAAATGATGGGCGACAATTGTTAATGGAGAGGAGTGACATTGTTGCGGCAAGAATAAAATTCTTACGCAAAATGCACGAAATTCGAAATTCTTGCGATACGAGACCTATATTTTACTTAGATGAGACATGGGTAAATAAAAACCACACTCAAAATTCAATCTGGCAAGATTCCTCAAAAAAGGGTGGCCTGAAGGTACCTGTTGGAAAAGGCAGTCGTCGACTTATCATTTGTCATGTAGGGTCCGCTAAGACAGGATTTGTACCTAAAAGCAAATGGATTTTTCTGTCCAAAACCACCTCAGATTATCACGAAGAGATGACAGCTGATACGTTTAAAGAATGGTTTTTGAACAGATTCCTAAATTATTTAGAAGAGGGAAGCATAATTATAATGGATAATGCACCATATCATTCGGTTATTGAAAACAAAGTACCGAATACTGCCAGTAGAAAGAACCAAATTGTTGAATGGTTGCAAAAAAAGGGGGTTGAATTTTCGGCAACAGAAACTAAAAATGAGTTACTGCAACGAGTACTTCCATTTAAAAACCAGGGAAAAGTGTATCAGCTGGATCAACTTGCAATGGAAATGGGACACGAGGTAATCCGCCTCCCCCCCTTATCACTGCCAGTATAATCCAATTGAGTTAGTATGGGCTCAAATAAAACGAGGGGTTGCAAACAGAAATAACACTTTTAAACTGACTGACGTTGAACGTCTTATACACGAAGAAATTGACAAGGTAACTCAACAAGACTGGGAAGCCTGCGTGAGACATGCAGAAAAACTACAAGACGACGACTTTTGGAAAGAAATAGGCCGTGACGATATTTTGGAACCTATCATCATAAATTTGCAAGACTCAGACGATGAAGACAGTGTCAGTGACGAATTGCCTCTTCACGTAACTGATGACAGTGATACGGATGAGCCACTGGCAGTTCCATTGGATTAAAAGCACAGGTAATTCATAACCTATAATTATATAACACTTAAAAAATACGTACGTTGCATGCGAGTATATTCCCAATTATGAATTTAAACACCAGGAGAATTATAAAAGTTTAGATAATTCAGTTTGGGTTGCTTTACGTCGACCATTCTAGCGACAGGCAGATGTGAGAGTGAGAGGGAAATATGAAAAGAGTGGGGGTAACGAGGTGGCAACGCTGTGCACGCAAATGCACCTCATTCGCTGTAGCTCAGAACTCTTCCCATTTGAAACTAATAGTAATTGTGAAAGAAATGTGTTAAAATCGGTTGAAGGGTGTTTGAGATTACCACACATACACACATTTTCTCTCTTTATAATATTAGTAATTATGTGTTATATATGATTTAATTCATTTAAAAATAGCTTTGAAATTTTTATTATAGATAAAATGTAGTTTTAAATTGGAAACTCTTATGTTACAGCACTGTGTTTAATGAATATTCTTATATAATGGATGATTGTCATTTATTATCGCTATGGATAATGTGGTCGCTGAACTTAGATACGCAAAGGAGACGCTTTAACGCGCATGTAGTTTATACTCACTTCCACTATCACATAGAATTAAGGAATAAATGGTGAAGACACCAATCAACCGGAGGCGATGGGAAAGGAAGGGACAGTACGAACGACAAAGGCATTCAGAACTATGAATTGCTTGAGCTACTACTACATTAAAATGATTTGTTAGTTCAGAGCTTATAGAACAGAAGCGTTAATTCCGAGCTTCTAATTTACGCTACCCATCATCAGCACATACCATAGCCGGTCTTTCTTCATTCGCCTCACGCATGTAAAAGTTGTTGACAAGGAGGTGCCCGGCCATTCTGAAATTTGGGGATTACCCCAAAACTGAAAATGGTAGATACAAAAAAACATAATTTGTTTGCAAAGCAATGCGGCAATATTAACGTAACCATTACTGCTGAATCGAGTGAGGCAGTATTTTTAACACTTAAACAATTTCAGTTTAATTATATAATATGTAAACTCAACAACAAGCAATATGTGAAGCAATATGTGTATGTAATAATTTGTAAAATGTATGTAACAGTCATTGCATATGCTTGTATTATTGTATCTATGTGAAATAATGTTATGTGAATATATTACGTAATTTAATAATGTAGGAGCTGTGAGAAATAAGTCAAAAGTGCTAACAATGAGGTAACAATGAGGTAACCTTGAGGCAATAATGAGTTTGAGAATTTACATGTTACTTGTGATTCTTGGAAGTAATGATGTAATTTTAGTGACAGTTTATGAAAATAGCCAATCAACAACCAGAGAAATCTTTAGTAAAATGAAGGTATTCTATTGGATTAGGAATAGCCAATCAGAGACTTGAAATACAGAAATTTACAAGTTTAGGGGGTTGAAATTAGTTCAGTTGCCTGCAGACAGTGCTTGTAACCGGATGCGAGATGCGTCCTCGAGAGATTTTATACGTATTCGTTTGAGACGAAAAATAGTTTACGTGTTTAAAAAGTGCAAGTAATTAACAAAAGAATCTCACAGCTCTCTATATCAGTGAAATGTTATTTAAAATCGTGTCAAGAATTAATAAAAAAAGAGTGAAGTAAAATTATAATCTGTGTAAGCCTACATTCTTCACTCGCACCACAACCCTGCTAAGAGAAACGTGTCTCTAACAATAATACTGACGCAGCCGGGGCAAACAAATATATAATATTTAAAGAAACAGTTAAATTACAAAATTAATATTTTTTTAAACTTGGGGCAAAGGCCACCCAAAAGTACATTTGGGGCGAAGGTTATCGGAAACTGTTTACTATACGTGCGGTTGCAACCGACTTCAAGTTCGGCTCCCCAACATAAGAACTATAATACAACTCCTTCAATACAAACTACTTCAAATTGACGCCCAAAGCGTTATGCAAATAACGTAACAAACCACCTACTTCACGAGAAACAGAGTGTTTTAATATTGTTTCTTTATACATTTGTAGAACTGTAGCTATGCGGCAAAAATATATTTTGTGAAAATCTCTAAGAGCCGTACTATTTTCTAAGGATGTATTTTACTATAACCTGCCTATAAGCATGTTTTAAGTAAGAAGTAATTTGCAAAGCCCTCTTGTTTTCTGGAACAGCATTAATTGGCTGATCAATGTACCAAAAAGAAACCCCTCTAGCCTACTCGATTTTCGTTTTTAGCATTTTGGAGATTAAAATGAAGAGGAACAATGTGTTATTTCATCCTTTATTAAGTCGCTTTACCTTGGTGAGTGGGAGAGAAGCCTCCGGCACATAATATCAGTGAAGACGCCTTTGCTTTCCCCTCACCCCTGGATCTTTGTAACAAGAGATTGCATGTCCTGTTAAGGCGGACACCGGTGTCAGCAGATTGTGTTATTTGCGCATTTTGTTAGCATCATGGCTCACCGCCTGGCGCTCTGTATCTCAGCACCCGTCCGTCTTTTTCCCTGGAAAAACAATATCCTGGATTAACTGCATTAGCAAAGTAACAAAGACTGTTAGCTGAGGCAGGCTGCGGATCAAAAGATTAATGGCTCAGCAATGGAGGTCCGAATTCCCCCTCGTCCTGCTTAAGGAAAAAAGAAAACTGCTGAAAGCGATGTTTTTCCGCGGTGCGGTAACAGGTAGGCCTTGTATGTCAAGAGCTTTTATAGGAAACTTTCAAATTTAGAAAAAATACTATATAATGTTAATATCTTGTCAGAAGCATTACAGATTAGCGCTAACAAGGTGTATATTCGGCACAACATTTGGGAAATTTAATTTACACAAAAAGCATCTAGTTCTTACTCTGTAATTAACGGAAAATTGGAAATTCCCATCAAATACTCCTAAGACTTCCAAATGGAAAAAGTGAACAAAATTTGATTACAGACCCAGTTCTTGAAATCTGTGTGTATCTATAGCACCGAAACACAATTTAAAATGTGGGTTCTTTTAAAATAATATATAGAGGTGATATGAAGTAGGTAATAAATTTGAAAATAGAAAGAACGATTTTATGTACACTGGCTCCAGAAAGTATTCGTCCTACTTTAACCCTTTATCTCGCACTCATGGGAAAAAAATGAAGCAAAAGAATTTGGGGGATGGAAGGTCCCTGAATACTTTTATATGGTTTTCAAATATTTCAATTATTTTTATAAGAAATGCAGTTGGTATGTTGCTGAGGTGCAACATTGCCCATACAAAGACTAGCCAGAATGTTTCACTGTTGCTTATTACTTTGTGTGGTAGGACCTAAACTAATTCCTCTTAGGAAGAAAATGTATTTCTTGCACAAAGCACATGATAAACTGATGTTGTTTGTGAGCAACATTACTAGATAAAAAGGTTAAAACATTCTAACAGCCAAATTAACGCAGAGAAAATTCTATGTGCAGAAATAAAAAAAAAATATTACAGTTTACCTGTTTTGGCATATTTTCAGATTTTGCATTTTATTACCATTATCAGTTTTTGAAAAATTCACCTATTTTTCAACTTTACATATATAGTGTTCATAAAATTATTTTATGTGCATTTATGAAAGGAAAAATATTTACACAGTGCCTGAAAATGCAGTGAAAGTGAATTCTGTACTAGTGGAGAAATGATGTCAAAGTCAGGAATTATCAACGTTTTTACTGAACTTCATTAACGCTTCCGTTTTTACGACTTCAGAAATGTATCTCTCAATCGGTTTAAACCGTATGCCAGTGCCATTGTCAGGTATTATATAAGAACGTCTCTTCTAAGTACATATAAACAACATTTTTTAAACATCACATACGAAAGATTGGTGATATTCTCAAAAATATTAAAATAATAAAATAAATAAATTTTAAATGCCCCTTAACTCATAAAGTATAATATATTTATTAAATTCTGCACATTAAAATGATAACATTTTCATTCATTGCGCTGCTGGAATTTTTAAACAAAGGAGATGAATTCTTTCTGGAGTCACTGTACATAAACGGATGCAAGCATTTGAATCTGTGATACAACAAATCATAACATGGGTCATCGCGGCTTTAATGGCGGCTCAAGACTTCTACTTTTTCATTATTTGGAAGAAATAGAAAAGCATTATGTTGTACTGTGCTAATAGCTTGCAGCAATTCTGGTTTTAACGATTTGTAATTGCATATACTGATGGAATCTATATTCCTTTTAAAATCGTACGATTTATGGAAGTGGTGTATTTTCAAGCATCACGTCACCTAACGATGCAACACCTAACTTCATGAAATGGAATTAGCGTTTGCCAACTGCCAACCTTGCGAATAATGTTGTAGTGTCCAAAATTTCGAAATTTTGTAGGTTATAAGGAACAGAGCCTGAATACTTGTTTCAAAGCATTTGATTATTTATAAAATGTTTAAACCCCTCTTTAAGTTGTACGTGTTATTAAAACCTTGTGTGTTGAGTAATGCCACTATCCAGCAAGTAAGTGTTGAACTAAACAAAGAGTAACTTTTAATGCACTTTTGTCATGTTCGCAGCCTGCAATTGATGAGAGTTGGTTACCTGCAGATGTTTGAAATCTTGCAACTAATTCTTAATCCACTGTTGAGAAGTTGATTTTCCCGAAGTTTAATGAAGTGCTTTTGAGTTATCGTACTTTAGGTTTCTAAAAGATCCTAAAAGCCAAACTCACATGCTAAGGTGATATATGAATTTGGTAGCTGTAAAAAGCATCGATACTAATGTCCTTATAGCACCTAGTTAGGCTATGCTTACAGTTCATGGTTATCTCGTTTTTAAGGATTTTAATACTTGTCTTAAAATGGTGCAAAGACATAGCCCTGCATTTATGAGGAAATTAAGGTTACATCAATGTGGATGAGCTTATAAGGTGTAGTTAAAATAAATTTAAACGGCTGAATTTTCGACATTTCTAGAAAAAAGAACTTATTTAAAATTCTAATAGAAAAGTTTACCATACAGTGTATAATCAGCATCTGATTGTGACTTTACCCTTAAGGGCATTTGAGTGCCCCAAAACAGCGCTTAAATGGAACTGCGCGGGTGTGTGCAAATGGCTTTTCAAGGTTTAAAGCTTGATTTTATAGTAGTCTTGTTTTCTTATATTTTTTCCACTTTAAAACGTTCCTTATAATGCAAATTTTGTTCAGTTTCTTTAAAGTTTACAGTGTACTTTGTTTTAAGGCTTCCGCGAAGATATAAAGAACTTTACTGGATATCAGACATTTACTTGCATTTATGATTTAATAATTTAATACATTATTGACTTTTAGAAAATTAAACTATTACATACTTTATTGCTTCGACATAATATACTGTTCGTAATAACTCCTGCAATGGTTTCGATATATAAATTTTGACTTAGTAGTTTCCAAACGGCAGCTAATTTTTTCAAAATTATGTTTTAGAACTTCTCCATTATCACCCAAATGTTTAAACATGAATAAAACACTGTGCATAGCATGGAACACGCCTTATGTTAGTTTTTAATTATATTCTTTGCATTCAATACTTTTTGATAAATCATAAACGCAAGTTTATGATTTTCACCACAATCTCATAAGAAATCTAAAATGATGTTCACTAAAATTTAGTGCTCATCTTATGGGTGTAGTTCATACTTCAACGCTCAAATGAGGAAGCAGTGGTAAAAAAGCTGAAATAACTTTCAGACACCTACGCTAGCGTGGGGAAACTGTTGCTTTTCGATGCTAATGTAATCGACACGTGCAAACAGCTTTCTTGCCTATAAGAGTACAATGCAAAGGAGAAACTAGAGGTAGATCCTGATGAGTATTTTGGACAAGTTTATGAATATTTTTCCTCCAATCTAGGGCTTTGAAGTACAGGAACTTATACGAGGCCGTTAAGGCACGATCTCGTGAACGAGAGGCCTGCGGTTCAAACCCCGCTAGGACCGTGCTCCCTGACTGAGGATTTTTCCTTTCCTCAGTTCTCATAACTGTCAAGTGCGGGGTGGTACTCTAAACTTAGGCCTAGAACGTTTCCTTCCCAAATATCCTTTTCAGTTATAATTTCATTTCATGTATCATCATTATCACCGTATGTGTGCGGTATGTCGTGAGAACAGACGTTAAACTCTATTAAAAAGAAAATTGAAAATACAAAAACATTTCGCAACAGCGTGTTTTTCCTTACAGATGGATGGGGAATTCACAGTTTGCGGGGAAAGTCAGGCACGACGCAAAGTAGAATGTGTGTTCGTTTTTTCTGATGTCATGACAGTGTGCAGTTTTCCCAACCCAGTTGTGCAAAAATCAGTTTCAACTCATTTAGTTAATCACAATTAACACATATTTGCTGTTTCCTAATGTCTGAGGTGCGTTTTACGGATCTGTCAACAGCAAGGTAATTGTTTTAAAAGTGAATAACTAATATTGCGTTGTCGCTCATGCTTCCTGCTACGTATCAGTTGTTCTTAAAGAATGCCTTTGCGTGGAAGAAATCTCAGTGGTTATTTTGGTTAACTTATGGTCTACGTCATGGAGTCAGTTCAGGCAGATATGTTCTTAATAGTAATTCAAGCTTAATTTTAAGATCTGTAAAATTTTTCTGGTAAAGTATGGGATTAGTGTTCCAATTAAATATGTATTTTTAAAAAGTCTTCTTGAAAAGTACCAAATTAAATACAGTGAATCACAATAACTCTTTTACGAACTAATAAGTCGTAATTTAATCTGTTGTAATGTAGTTTTAAAAGCTGCGTATGGTTACGCAATTATCAATTATCAATGAGGGTCCTAGAATAGCCCAGCGGCAACTCTTTGATATGTGGCTTAAGTGAAGCAAAGAGTTACGAAAGGAGGAACCATTTAGTCACTGTATAAATGTTTAGGTTTTCAAAATTAATCACCTGACATAGAAATAAACATCAAAAGAGTCTTAAAGATATTTGTATCCAATTTCAACAGACTCTGGTCAAAATGCAATACACATTCAAATAGGTTTCTGGAGAAATACTCAGAATAGCTGAAGAAATTCATCATTCTGTGCCGGGTACTTCCGGTGTCTCAACAATAAACAGAGGCCATCAAAGAAAACTTTTTGGGAAAATCAATAGTAAAGGCAAAAAGAGAAAAGCAGAGGAATTAATACGAAGACGCAGACTGGAGAAGTCGTCATTTCCAACGCAATCGAGTTTGCTAGCTACAGGGGAAAGGAATGCTCTCGATAATGCTAAAAAAATTATCTGAGCTTCTCCAATAATAATTGAGGTACCTATAAAATACTTTTTTAAAATTACATTTCTGCTTTACGAATAGGAAGTGTTTTACCCATTCTTTATTTTCATATAGTGCACATTTATAAATACGTACATTGATTTTATTTCTGTGCTTATAGGACAGGCTGCAGGAAAATAAAACTGTATATAATAGCTTCGTTACAAACGCTTATAGTAATAATAATAATAATAATAATAATAATAATAATAATAATAATGACAATAATAATATCATCATCTCGAATTTCATTGTGAAAAAGTAACACTGTTTTTAACTTAACAAAAGAGAACTTAATGACACATGTTAATAGTAACTGTATCTGTGATATACTGAAGAATCTTAGATATTACTTCACATTTTTGTCGCAATGAGAGCCAACATTCAGAAATTAAAAGTTTTCCCTTAGTAAGAGACTAAGCATTGATATTTCTAGATTTACGAACATATACATGTTTGCAATGTAGGAGTATGTCCATTGGGAAAAATGGTGCCACCTCTATGTATAGTGGTTGATAAGACAATATGGTGACAGTTATGTACTATATGGTGATTTTGAGCTGAGAAAAAGTTTCCTCTTTAGTACGTAAATTATCCGAAAATATATTTTCACCCATACGTGAAGGGGTTTAAGTAATTAATAAAACTTGAGATACATTTTCTTGTAGTTATTACGGTGCCACGTACAAAATTTCATCCAAATGCAATCAAATTCAAAGAAGTAACGAATTTTGCCTAGAGGTCCCGGGTTCGATTCCCGGCTGGAGGGTGGGAATTTTTCATTAGCCAGGATCATTCTCCATTATCCCTAGATTATGAGCGAGAGTGTAAATGTGTGTGTATGTGAATTTGATGTTTAGAAAGAAAACCCAAATATTAACATAGTGGTTAAGAGTGATCGTCAGTGCCAATGGGCAGTTGTTCTAAAGGCAAAGCCGACGATATGACCTTAGATATTAAAGTCGGCGTATAAATTGAACAAAGAAACTTGTCCAGCTTGTCGATATTGCGTATGTCACTGTGTTAAGGGAGCGATATTAACTTTGTAGTGGTGTTTTATTCCCAAGACAGTTCTGTCATTTCAGTGAAATGTTTAATATTTAGTGAACACAAATAAAACCTAAACACACTCATTTAAGTTTGAATGAAGCAGTAAGGGGGAATAATGGTTTTAATTTAAACGTTTACTTATTATGCACTTAATGTGCGAACCAAATAGGTACAATACTTTACAATGCTGGCCTCGTATCTCAGTCGGTGGAACACCTGCCTGCTGCACAAGAGGTCTCAGGTTCGATTCCCGGCGGGGGGTGGGATTTTTTGTCTAGCCAAGATTATTCCCTATCTTCCCCAGAGTCTGGAAGTGTGTGTGTGTGGTTTAATGAATAAAACCCAAAGTTTACCAGAAATCCAACGATAAGCGAATACGAGTTAATATCTTGCCTAAAGGAAATTGTATTTTCCAAAGGAAAGGGCGCCGATGAGACCACTGTAGTTAAAGGCGGGGTATGAAAGGAAAACAAAATACTTTATAACTACTGGACATAATTTCAGGAGCTTGTCGAAACATTTTGTGCCAAGAAATACATTAATATATACATTTTATTAATTAGCTTAAGGAAATGCAATAAAGCAAAGTAAAGCATTTTATTTGAAAAGATCATAAATGAGAGTAACAACTAATCTGTCGAATTACTTTCTCTACCACCTAGTAGGTGGAACGAGTTTCCATTTCACCCAAAATTCCGACATCAGGATTTCACCCGAAATTCATGCCTTGAGACTCCTTGAATGTGTTACATTCACATGGCTATCGTATATTTTTATACAGGTGAAGTAGAACTCCACCGACAAACTTTCAGAGGCTGTTCAGGGATATTTTCTGAGTATTCTCTTATCAGGAACCCATGGTCTCCGGCGGCTCATTACAGAGTAATAATGTAATTATGAATTATTGGTTTTGTCACACCAATCACTTTTGTTTGTGTGAAAATGCCTTCACAACAGTGAAGAAGCCTGTGCAATATGCAATAACCATAAAGCACAACACACACACACAGTGTAATGCAACATCCCGCAGACGAAACATGTACACTTTTATTACAATGTGTTTTATCTGATCTGACATTGTACACTACAGTAAGTAACAAATGCAGAACTGTTCCCTTACAGGTAATGTTGAAAATGTCGACCAACATGATCACGGCGGAGCGTACAGCGATGCACCATCGACTGTCTTACACCCTCAAGCATTCCAGGGGTTCCGCGATAATCCTAGGTCCATGCGAGTATCGATCGGAGTCTCGTAATGCCCCCAGAAGAAGTCCATTAGTGTCATGTTTGGTGACCGAGCTGGCCATGGAACACACCACCGCGACCAATGCATTGTCGTCCAAATTGTACATTAATGTGGTTCCTAACAACGAGTGCAAAGTATGGCGGCTTCCGGTCATGTTGAAATCGCATAGGCTGTCGAAATTGAAATTAAATTGAGTTTTATTTAGGGACGCTCTTTAACTGCTGTGGTCCTTAGCGTCCTATTCTATATCGGGCGTGAAAAACCGGAAATTTTGCTTAAATACCTATATATTAGGCTTGAGGTTCTTTTACGTGCAGTAAATCTACGACACGGGACCACCAGCTTTACTTACCCTCAGAAGGAAGCCATGCTAAGGGTATTTTACGCCCGAAAAAATTCATGCTCTCCGCCGGGTTTGAACCCGTGACCTCGGGAACTATATGCCAGAATGGTAAACACTACACCACAGAGGACGACCCAGTGCGCGTAGATTTTCGTAATCCCATACATGGCTATTCCTACTGTTGAGCATGCCCTCTCTTGTAAACTTGGTCTCGCCTGTGCAATGGTACCGCTGTTTGACTGAGTTAGGGAACCCCGGCCAAACGAAAAGGGAAGCCCTAACGAGTGCCGTAGGGGAAAACAAAATGGAAACCAGAACTCTCAAAAATATACTACTATAGATAAGTTTATTTTTGTGGGTACTTTAATGATAATAATAAACAAACATTAATAACCAGAACCATAAACCAACCATAAAAGAATAACTGTAAAACAAAGATGGCATAAATAGTAAACCAACCAAAACCAATTGAGCAGAGCAGTAAAGCAAGTTTTAAATACAGCAAAAATTAAGTCAAACAAAAATTCCACAAACAAAATCAATTTAGAAACTTTATAAAACAAAGCCACAATAAACATCAGACCAAAATATTTAATTATGTTTAGCTAGTCAAAGACTAGCTAAGAATGTTGAACAAGACCGAAACAGACTTTTATGAAATTCTGGTAACAGAGAGCTTCAAAGTCCAGCTAAGCTAGATGTAGGTACTTTACAACCCAACCGTTTTCAGTTACAAAGTTCAGCATAAATGGGTTCAGCATAACTGTGTTTTAACTGCAATTACTGCTCTCATAATTTACACAACAGAATTTCTGTAATTCTGAACTAACTATGCATTTTCATTTTCTACTTATATTGCTTCTTGCCCTCCTAAATCAAACTATGCAATTTCAGACGACAAATGCCAAAAGCTTTTCTCACAAATTTCACACTACTGATGCTTTTTACCTTCATGAATCAAATTATGCATTTTCAAATTGCACAACTGTGTAAAGCTCTTATCACAAATTTTAAACTAATTATACACTGAAAATCACGTGCTGAAAATATAACTCAACTGGAAAAGAACCAAAACACACTAAACATATGAACAACTCCAAGAGCCAGTCACTTTGCGAATTCTTATTTTCAAACACACATAACGTTTTCCGCCCCAAAATTCACTCACCATTACCAAGACACAAAACTGATAATAAAGCCTACCTTTACATAAGGTCGATCCACAAATAAATCACAAAGACGTTCCTTAAAAATTCATTACAAAAACTTCCACAATCCTGATGAGTAGTTGCCGGGCAGAGAGCTATCCCTGCAATGCGGCAGAAATCCCACCACTCCTCGCGTGAGGCTAAAGCACATGCCACGTCAGCAAACCACAGAGGAGAAAAAAAAGAGAGCACCAAAGAGTGCGTTAAGCAAAGGGGACAAGCAACGTAAAGTGACTGGCTGGATGTATAATACAGATACAAAACATAAAAGAAACAGATAACAGCACAACTGTAAACAACACCAAAGCAGGAAAATTTTGGTTTTCTGCACTCTGCTATAGGAACCAATTTGCAAACACCACTCAAAGCGGGAAGACCGCTGGCTGCAATGACTACACCTTCTGTGGGTGATACGGGTGAAATTGTCGTTCATGTACAACTTTCAAAACAGATGATTGAATTGTGTTCAGAGCTCGTGCAACGCGCCGACTGCTAGCGACAGGAATGTCACAATTGCGTGTAACACATTCTCTTCTGGATCGGGTTTTCTGGCATACCTCGCACGGCCAATATCTTCCATTATAACACTAAAAGGTCTGGTTTCTCGCAGGGTCTATGTACAATGCAAAAGTACTGTGATGTGGTTGCCGTCGGTGCGGGAACAGCTCACCATAGCGTCGTTCCCGCTCTTCCATTGCATTCATTGAACCCACAAACGAGGTGCATATCGGCCAAGTCTTCATCAATAAACCTATCCATACTGCTATGTATCACTGTTAACGCACAACTAACGTTGCTAGAAAAACAAAACCGTAGACAGAATAGAGCAGTACTGAATGCAAACTAGAGGGCAACAAGTTAAAGAGGACATTAGTGTTGTCAACAGCAGGTATCGTGAGCGAATGGAAACAATTTGTTTACAAACAAGAGACACAGCGCATACTGTCGACATTTGCACTGTTGTGCAGCATTTTCAGTGCAATACGGATACAAAGCTAATTGGGGCAAGAAACAAAACGAAATTCAATTAGTCTATAACGACTCGCCGGAGGCCGTGGGTCCCAATACCAAAGTACTCGGAAGGTATCCCTGAAGAACCTCTGAATGTTTGCCAGTGGAGTTCTGGTTCACCCTTAATAGCTTCTACAAACTATGCTTACGAAAGCTTATTTTGCTACCTACTTTATTGTTCATCGAGATAAGCCTTTGCAGAAAGCGTATCATTACACATTTTGTTGCAGGTACGAGTAAATGGCGAATAGAGGAAGCGAGTCGATAGTTAGATGTTTCAAAGCGTGACGCTGACCTCTGACGCATCTGTGTTGTTCCTGGCAGTTGCTTCAGTGGACTCAGAGTCCCGGGTTCGATGGTTGGATGGCAGAGATTTGGAATTTGTTTCGATAGAGCTGAGGTTCTTGTTTTCAGGGGTGGTGACACTGCCTTGATGATATTAATAATACTGCCGGAGAAGTTTGAGTTATCTCTTTATTTTGTTACGTAGATTCCTATCTGGTCAACCCGCCACCTTCGTCGTCGAAACCACTGTTATTCTTATCACTTTCGAAGTCGCTACTTATGTGTTTCTCCGATTAGCCCTTGAATTGCCTAGATTTCATAACTTCATTTTTACACTATAAACTTTCTGATTATTTTCTTCTAATTTTGTTTCGTCGACCGTCGTCATGGTTAGTTTGTACCGGAATGTGCCTCGGCCGTTCTCCTGGTTAGTTTGTACCCGAAATGTCCCGGCGTTTCTTTTTCTCTTTCACGCCTTTCGCCAAACTTAGCATTTTCCCCCACCTTTCTTAAGTTTCGTTCCGTTTTAAGTTCAAACGTATCATGTGATGCCTACGCGATCTTTTGATTGGCTATCATTTTGTTTCATGATTTTTTATTATTGGCTACCCCCGCTTGACAACTTTCACATCTGCTTCTTACAGCTTATTTTGAGTTTTAAAAACTTCCCACGAACATTCTTAGATCGTAGATAAGGCACATATACTTCCTCACCCTTTTAAGCTTTGAAACCGTTGTAAACGACCTGTCCGAGCCAAAAGTATGAAGGCGAAACTTCCGGTAGGCGGGTTGTTGACCACCGCAGGTAAAATACCTTGGAGGACAACAAACTTTGTTTCTCTATCTTCCCTACAAAACCCATTCCTAATATGAATTCAGCACATTTTTGTCGCTATGTTCGATCGTATATTATTATTATTATTATTATTATTATTATTATTATTATTATTATTATTATTATTATTATTATTATTATTATTATTATTATTATTTCCCCTGGGTCTCGATAACCAGCTTCATATGCCCTGACGATAAATTTATCATCGGACCTTTAGGTTGGATGATGGGTTTATCGTCAATGTCCCATCTAAGCTAATCTAATGTCCCTCTCTCCCTCGGCTCCTTTCATTTATCATTTGATTTATTTATTCATTCATTTATTTAGTGGCTTACGACGATTTGATAGCGAGCCCACCGTTACACATTTATTCTGTTCACAATACATTTCAATCACTGTACACAATGCAATTTCAAATTTGACACAAGTATTTTCACAAAGTAAAAGAAAAACAATCTACATAATATCTGGCCGTCAACAACCAGGCTACAAAACATTTATATTTAAAGAATCTGTTTATACACACAATACATTCTTCAAACAACTTTTTTTTAGTTACACATCTTAGTTCCATCTCTCTCTCTCTCTCTCTCTCTCTCTCTCTCTCTCTCTTGCACATTACATACAATACTGGTTTTCTTGAGGCTATTAGCAGCCTCCACACTCAGACACCTTTTGGTACCTTTTTCTGCCAGGTATACATTCTGTCCGGTTTTCTTACTGTATGTCATTAACATCGTGAATGTCAAGCACACGGTTTTAACAGGACATTGCTATCCCAAAGCTACCAATTTGTTTGTAAACAATGTTCGCATATATGACTTTCCTTACTCGTGTTCCGAGTGCGTTTGTATATTTTCCCTATCCGACTCTACTAAATTTCATTGGCCCTGCCTAATGGACGATTGGAGTTGATATACCCTGTCCCCGAAGGGTTGTGATATCCGATAAGGACCTCTCCAACACATATGCATACGTCTGTATTCCTTCTTTCTCTTGGTGGTTTAAGCAGTCTGTTGATGCTACATACTCGTGTATACCTGATAGGGACATGTTTTGTTTACCCACTACCTGCGAGTCGTCCGGTCTCTCACCGAAATAAACATTTTCATTTTCTGTGTTTAACTCACAATACTGGGGTGCTTGACCTACTTCTGACTCATCAGCTGACTGCAGTGGCGTGTCGTTAAGATCTCTCCCTTCGCACAGTTGTTGCGTAAAAATTCTTACCACGTTAATGCCTCCCCCAATGTGCAAATATTCAATAAAAATTGTTCTTGTTGTATTTGCTCTTCTATCTCGGTTAGTACCGTGTATTCCATACTCGGGGTTTGAATGAACGGTATTCTTCTTAGCGATCCGTCTACTGTAAGTGTCAATAGCGCTCGTCCATAGACAATAGTGGCTTGGAATGCATTTAGCACGTCGCTTCCCATCAGTATGTCTACTACCAGTTTGTCTATTACTAAACACAATATTTCAAGTTCAACATCCCCTATGCAAGCATTAATCATGACCTGCTGCGATATCTTTTGTTTCGCGCGGCCTACAGTCACTATGCAGTATGCGTTCTTTACGGGCAGTGTCTGTAAGTTCTTATTCTTTTCACTGAGGTGGTTGAAGAGTGCTTTACTGCACGCAGAGATCATGGCTCCACTGTCTATTGTTACCAAGTACGTCTCATTTCCGATTACTGCCGCTACTCTCGGAGATTCTGTTATTTCCTGGGTTTGACTTATCTCCGTGTATCCGAATTCCTTGTCATGCCAGTTTCGGCTGATATTGTGGCCTACGCTATTTGCTTCTGTATTTTTGTTTTCGTTCCCTGTGTAATGCGAGAACCTGCTCGCATTCTCTGAGGTTGAGCCTGGGAACGCTACGACTCTTCCTGTCTCTAGTTTTCCGACCGTCGTGGCCACGATCCTTGACTGGGGCCTATCCCTTGGCCTATGCTTTGTCCTGCCATTGCCCCGCTTAGGTGACCTATCGCGTCATCCATTTCGCGGTGGACATTTTGCGGCTGTCGTGTCTGTGATGGGTACCCGCTCGGCGTCAAAACGTGACTGTACGTAGGCATGCTTAAGAGCTCGTGGTTCTCATCTCTACGGGGTGGGGTCGCTGGCCGGCTTGGAGGTGTTCTTGGCCTGTTCGGAGGTGTCCTTGGCCTGCCCGGGGTGTTTCCAGGTCGGTTCGGGGGAGTTTCTGGGCGATTCGGAGGTGTTCTTGGCCTATCCGCTGTATCACCGTGGAGGTTATTTCCCCGGTGTTGCCTACTATTCGCCGGGTACCTGGAGAATCTCATGTACTGAACGGGATACTCCTCATGTTGCCTCGGTGGCCTACCCGTGCCCGTTTGGTTCCAGGGCCTATTGTTTCTCTCCCGATTTCTCGTAAATGACTCTTGATAACGCTGTCGGACTGTGGAATAGTTGTTCAACGCACCTTGTGCCCTCGCCCCATCATTACGATGCGAATGTATCCGATCAATGTGTCTGCCTTCAGTCCTGATCCTGGGCCTATCTTCTTCCCGCGTTCCGTACCCCTGCAGAGCAGTAAGTAGTTCTATGGCTTCGCTCAGCGTCCTCGGACGTGCTACCACGAGGTGATGACGTATAACGTCTGGGAAGTGTCGTGTCAGGAGGGATACAAATTCACCTTCGGGCATCGGTGGGTCCAGGAGTTGACTTAATTGGCCGAGTCGCAAGAAGTAGTCAACCATCGACTCACGCTTCTCTTCCCTGTATCGGCCATTATTTATTTCTGCGCGCACCCTGTACTGTGCAATGCCACTCCAATATTTTTCCAAAAATGCACACCTAAAATGTTCATATTGTGCATGCTCGCCTACCGTCAACCGAAACCAACTCAGGGACGGGCCTATCAAGCTCCTTTTTATAATTACCATTTTGAAACGGTCGGGTATCCCCTAAGCGCGAAATAAGATTCGAGGTCATTAATGAACTGCTTCGCATTATCGACTTCACTGTTGAACTTGGGGATTGGCAGTTCATTCAAAAATTGTATAGGTATATTGCATTGTTGCAGGGGCCCTACGGTGCTTGACATTTCACTTGCCGGATGCGGTGAGGCCGAAGGAGTGCAGGCAGGTTCGTTCGACCTCGGTTCACTACTCGGGTTGTTACACTGGAACGACGAAAGCGCGGAAACCTGAGAGGTAATTCGCGCGTCCGTGGCTCCCTGAGATCGCGGTTCGATTTCCTCTAGCGCGTCCCTGCGAGCATTGACGGTCTGTGTCAGTTCCTCCCTTAATTTGTTAATTTCATCATTAACCCCTGCTTCAAGTGCCTGTTGCTTGTTCTGTAATGCTACACAGACTGTCATTGCTTCTTCCCTTGCCTTATCACTAATTGTACATATTAAGTTTTCATTGTTTACAACTTGTTGGGCCCTGATGGCGTCTATTTCCACGCCAAGTTCCTTCCTTACTACCTCTACACTATTCTGTGTTGCTTTTAGTTCGCTTCTTATATATTTCACATCCTCTTGGATTACATTTTGACTTGTTCTAATTTCTAACATGACACCCTGTATTTTATTTTCTAAGCCCTGAGTGATTTCCTTCTGTTGGATGCTTAATTGCTGCAATGTTTGTTCCTGGGTGGACAATTGTTGTTTTAGTGTTTGCTCCTGTTCTGTTAATCGTTGAGTTAGAGTTTGCCCAAGTGTTTGCTCCTGTACTGTTAATCGTTGATTTAGAGTTTGCCCAAGTGTTTGCTCCTGTACTGTTAATCGTTGAGTTAGTGTTTGTTCTTGTTCTGTTAATCGTTGAGTCAGAGTTTGCCCAAGTGTTTGCTCTTGTTCTGTTATCTTAGTGTTTAGGAGGCTCAATTGAGCCAACATTTGTTGCAGCATTTCGCTCATGTTAAGTGATCCGGTAACTTGGTTTTCTAATGTTTCGCTATCTCCATTTTCTACACCTACCCGCGTGCTATTGTTAGTGAAATTTCCCCCTTGTTCATTGCTATTACCTTCCATATCGTTGCCGGTTAATTTCTTGCTTCTTAACAGCATTTACAAACATGCATAACCCAGTTTACTTATATCTATTGCATATACACTCCCTTCCAAAATTTTATTAACTTATGTATCATACAGTTAACACTTACTCGGTGCTGTGTTGAGCTGCTGCGAAGTGTTGTAGTAGTTCACAAAACACTTCACTACACTTACACACTTTTTGAACACTGATGATGTCTGCGCTGAATGTCTGCTTCCTTGTTGTAATGGAGCGGCGTCGATGTCGCTTGTTGCCACGCGTCTATCGGTACACTCTGCTGCTGATGGTTGCTGATGTCGTCATCGGCGTCGTCTTTCTGTCCTTCCTTCCGTTGTCGGTTCTCCGGGTGTGTTATCCGCTGGCAGTATTTCGAGCCCCAACGTCGTGGGCGCCATATGACGCTGACCTCTGACGCATCTGTGTTGTTCCTGGCAGTTGCTTCAGTGGACTCAGAGTCCCGGGTTCGATGGTTGGATGGCAGGGATTTCGAATTTGTTTCGATAGAGCTGAGGTTCTTGTTTTCAGGGGTGGTGACACTGCCTTGATGATATTAATAATACTGCCGGAGAAGTTTGAGTTATCTCTTTATTTTGTTACGTAGATTCCTATCTGGTCAACCCGCCACCTTCGTCGTCGAAACCACTGTTATTCTTATCACTTTCGAAGTCGCTACTTATGTGTTTCTCCGATTAGCCCTTGAATTGCCTAGATTTCATAACTTCATTTTTACACTATAAACTTTCTGATTATTTTCTTCTAATTTTGTTTCGTCGACCGTCGTCATGGTTAGTTTGTACCGGAATGTGCCTCGGCCGTTCTCCTGGTTAGTTTGTACCCGAAATGTCCCGGCGTTTCTTTTTCTCTTTCACGCCTTTCGCCAAACTTAGCATTTTCCCCCACCTTTCTTAAGTTTCGTTCCGTTTTAAGTTCAAACGTATCATGTGATGCCTACGCGATCTTTTGATTGGCTATCATTTTGTTTCATGATTTTTTATTATTGGCTACCCCCACTTGACAACTTTCACATCTGCTTCTTACAGCTTATTTTGAGTTTTAAAATCTTCCCACGAACATTCTTAGATCGTAGATAAGGCACATATACTTCCTCACCCTTTTAAGCTTTGAAACCGTTGTAAACGACCTGTCCGAGCCAAAAGTATGAAGGCGAAACTTCCGGTAGGCTGGTTGTTGACCGCCGCAGGTAAAATACCTTGGAGGACAACAAACTTTGTTTCTCTATCTTCCCTACAAAACCCATTCCTAATATGAATTCAGCACATTTTTGTCGCTATGTTCGATCGTATATTATTATTATTATTATTATTATTATTATTATTATTATTATTATTATTATTATTATTATTATTATTATTATTATTATTATTATTATTATTTCCCCTGGGTCTCGATAACCAGCTTCAAGCGATTACTATATATGTTGGACTTGTCAGCGCTTTAAAAATAACAACTATTGAAAAATTCAAACGAATAACAACAGATACCTCGGAAATGGCTGAAAACACAAAAGTTATTTTAAATAAATTGTGTGTTTTAAAGAGATCTACATTTTCTGTGTAGTAAGTCCTTGTCTATCGTTTACCCGTTATACAAAATTCCTTCCAAGTGAAGAAGACTTCACACACTATTCCCAGATAATCTAAGGTTAATATTTTAATGTTCATATAAATGTACTTAGTATGTCATATTTTAATCAAAATTGTTATGGAAATGTTTTAGTAAATAAAAAATATTGAATTTTTTTCCATGTAAAGAATGGTTTAGGGTGGGGATTTGCTTGAATTTTTTCGTGTTGCACCCTTGGAAGATACTGAACTTAATTAACAGGTGTAGTGTTTATTCGACATTACATTTTTAGGTATGCTGTTTACAGAGACGCACAGATAGACAGATAGAAAGCCGCAGACTTTTTTTTCTATTTTTTAATCAGTGGGCCTCAAAACATTACTGTGAAATCTTGTTACCGAATTTTTGGATGGAACGGAATACTTCCTCTACCTACCCGGTATGTGATACAGAAGTAAAAGAGACGGATTATTTATATCTCTTTAGAACACAGTTTATTTCCATTCACTTTTTTGTGTCACCAGCTATTTCTAACATTTATTGGTTTTCATTTTACAATATGTAATTTTTTAAAAGGTTTTCAACATTCAGTCGTGTCTCGCAATGCCATGGAAAGAATGTGGAATATCAAGGCTAGAATAGCAACTCGCTTTCAAACATTTGACTATCGCTTCGATCTCCTTTATTCCCCTTGCATCCCAACGAAATGTGTAATGAAACTATTTCTGCAAACGCTAATGTAGATTAACATGAAATATTTAGAAAAATGTACTTTTGTGTGAATAGCTTGTAGAAGTTACATAAAATATATAGTGGGTAGAGAAGCTTATGTGAATATAGCACACCAGGTGCTTTTTTAACATTTAAACATTCATTAAAGGAACACAAAGGCTACAAAGCATTAAGCATTGATAATAGCGTTTATAGGGAAGATATAAGCTCCTGATAGCGAGCAACGGATAGCCGAGCCACATGAGGCATATGTGTGGTCATTATTCAGCCGGTGTGACGTCATAATTTCAGGGCAAATTATGAGTTGTACAAACCATAAATGCTAAATTATGGCGAAACGAGGCGCTTAAGGAAGAAAGCAAAAAAAAAAAAAAAAAAAAAAAAAAAGATAAAGAAGCATGTAGGTTGGGTACTGTTCTATCATATATTGTAACAAAACATGCCTTAATCGATTCATATGCAGATAGTAATGCAGAAAATGTGCAGACAATTATGTTTTTCTGCTGAAATAGATATTCATGGAATGGTGTTGTAACTTTTCATTTTACTTTTTATATATAATTACCTCCTAAGGTGATAGCATCTATACCCCTTCAACCTATATATTGAAAATTAGCTGGCTTACCCGACATTGCATGGTTAGTTTTTTAATCTCGAATGATGAATTAATTTTCATTACCTCTCCCTTTCTTTATGAAATGATTGTACAATGATCTATAAGATTTTTGATGAATTCTCTCTTTTCATCCGGGTAATAACGGATGAAAAATACCCCGATATTCACGCAAACGGATTTGAAACTTCGGCGGAACGTCTGACGTCTTTAACTCCACCCACCAGACAATTTTCCAAGTTTTGGAAATGCTACTTAGCCTATAACTACCCTCTGATGGTGGAAGAATCATCGCTCGGAACGGTCCAATAATTTTTAGATAATTACAATAGGTGAACCTTTGTACCTTCTCTTTTGTCCCATAGTTATTTAATAACATAAAAGCTACATAGTTTTCACATAATGTAGAAACCCTTAACGTACACAACGAAATAGGCATTAGGCTTGTAAGTATGAAGATTCCACGCTTTCAGGCCACCAAATTAACCTCTTTAGAGAAGACATATAGTCAGCCACCACGAAGAAAAATAATATTCTCAGTTGTTAATATGAAACATCGGTTCACTGATTTCGAATGTTAGCAGTTTTCTTTCTTTAGCGTGCTAACGAAATTGATTACAACATAAGTACAAAAGAAATAAACCAAAACTTCCTTACATTGGGGTTATCAGAAGGTTTTGGCATCCAGAACCTTCAGTGCATACCTCTATAGAATAAGAATAAAGATTATTCAGAGATTTTTATGCTGTTTCATTACATACACTTTTGCAGTATTCCGTAAATGGTAATTAAAGAAATAAATATAACATAAAATTCTTACCGTTATAAACAGGATGAACTGTCGCTTTTTAAGCTTTGTCTTCTGTTTGCATAAGTGTTATATCATGGCCATCTATGTATATTGCTTGAAACGAAGGCTTTCTAAATACTTTTTAGTCTTTTAGTAATTTATCAATTAAAATCATAAGGTGTTTTATAGCCTATGTCATCCAGAAAGAATGGGCTTATCAATAGGGAAAGTATTATCAGAATCGGTTGAGTGATTTTTGGGATTATCCTATATACACACATATACATACAAACTTTCTCTCTTTATAATATTAGTGTATATATTTATAGAATTCATGTTGTTCCTCCATAGAAATTTAATGCTTAGGGAAGTAAATTAACACTTGCTTTAAGAAAGGCCTAGAACAATAAGAGTTTTATTCCATCAGTAGTTCTTGACATTATGCCTATGCTACCTAACCATTACCATTTCTGCCTGCTTGTTTTGAGCTAACGTGGTTGTTTTCCAGAAACTTTACAACGCAAATACAGTTACTTTAGAAGTACCCGTTATTAAATAAGACCAGCTAGTTTTTCATCATCCTAGCGACACTCGCAATCTCGGTGTGTTTGAAAACCTAAAGGAACTCCAGTTTTCTTATCAATATATTCTCTTTTACCGACACAGCAATTTATCCCCTCTACTTTGTTTTCTCCGTCGTTAGTCGCAGTCCTTTGCCTTTTCCCTGTTGAATTTGCTTCTCCGCGCCAATCTCTGGATTCCCCGCCTTGTTCATATATGGAAGACGGTTTTAATTTCGAGCGTCTGAGACTCGCTGTCGTGCTTAAAAATCTTTCCGGAGCTTTTCTAATTTATTCAGAAAACTTAATTACCAGTTGTCTGCTTTAAGGATGTCTGAAAAAATCATAAGGATGAAACAGCTGAAGCCCTCTCTTTCTCACCAAGCTTGCAGAAAAGCAGCTCAGCCAGATATTTACCCCCACAAGATGAAGGTCCCAACTTTTATAGCAAGCAGTCTTCTCATGAGACTTCTCTCTTTTAGTTGGCTTTTTTTTAACTTCTGCTTGTTGTGAGCTTTGAGGGGAAAAAAAGGCTGACAACAGTTTCTTTCTCTCCGTATCGTTGCAGTATACCATAATTTACTTTCTTATTTAAGTTATTCCTTTTTACATGCAAATATACAACGTACTTCTATAACCATAAGTACTTTTTCAAAATGATACCTTCTGCTTCATGCATTTATTCTATCTGTTTATTTACACACTATTGTAAGGAATAATTTTACATCGGGATGATTGAAACCTTTGTAAACAAAACAAAATCATATTCATAGTTAAATTTAACTAAAAAGCCATTAAATTCTTTAGAAAACCATAAAGTATGAAACGTTTCTCTTAGCACCAAAACAAATTAAAGTTTGAACAATTTAAAATATGATATAGCATTGAAAACTAGAAAAGGAGGAAACTGTATTCAGAATGCAAAAAGTTTCCAAAACTGAAACGTTTTGAAACCTTGGAAATATGAACAAAACAAACCGAAAGCAATATCAATAAAAGTAGAAAATGAAAGAAGTATGGTAAACCATTCTTCTTTTGCTGATTATTCTCCTAAGTGTAGGCCTTACATCCGCAAGGGCTTAAGTGCCTTAGGTCAGAAGTCTGTAGAGGATCTACGGGATCTGGAACACAGGAACCCTGTATGAGTTATCACCCCAAAATAGGGATGATGAAGGAAATTAAATGAAAATCGATTACAAGAAAATTGACAGAAGTGCGTTAAGCAAATCAGTATTCGCTTAGCAACCGGGGAAAACCGATCAGGCTGGCCAGTTGCAGGGGATTTGAATCCAGGACCTCCTTATGTGAGTCACAAGCGTTACTGCCCGAGCCATCCCGTTCGGAGCACTGGTTTCCAAATACATTAGTCCTCCATTTCAAACTCATCTATCATGTGGCTGATGGTGGGCGCGAGAGGCATAATACCAAGCTTCTTTATAAGATTCTGCAAACGTTTCAAACGGAATACTGATTCCATTTACAGTATAGCAGTTGCTGCTGTCAGAGGTTCTGTGGTCACTTTCAACTACATTTATACACCTGTATAATAATTATAGTAGTCATGTTTGTATTTATTTTACTTAGATTTTTAACACTTACCATTTCGTTTTATTTCTGCCACTTTCACTTACCGTTTTATCACAACTGATTATAATGCTGTCTCGTTTACACTGTTGTTAGATTTACACACAGTTTGTTTATTTTGCTTTGTCACATTTGGCAGTCCCTTTTCGGACAATTGGAAACAATTTATTGGTGTGTAGACAAGGTGGAAACTAGAATCAGATGCATTAGATTTGGTTATGCTGGTGGTAGGCGACAACGAGAGCTCAGTGGCAAAGCGTCGGCACGGAAAGCTAAAGACTGTGGTTCGAATCCCGGCATTTATATCTAATGCTTTCTATAATAAATTTATTATTATTGCAATTATCATAATTGTGGATTAAATAGGAATTGAACTTCTCTATTTATTTATTTATTTATTTATTTATTTATTTATGTATTTATTTATAGCGTTTAACATTCCTTTTCACTACACTAGCTCACAGAAACGGTAAACTGTGCCAAACACAAAGGTTAACATCGTGGATATCACTTACATAGCACTAGTAGCACAAAAATATGATTGTATATATTTATAGAAATTAAATCATATCTTCCTTAATACAAATGAACAAAATGTGAGATGCTATAGCAATGTTTTACAATACATCCTTAAAAAAAATAAAAAATAATAATAATGCAAACTACTTTCGGGTGACTTCGTTGTTTATTTCTTTAATAGGAAGACCACCAGCCTTGATTTCCAATGACCTTATTTAGTTTCGGAGGCATTGAGGAAGCTAAAGAGCTGCAGCTTTGAGGTCATCTCCTCATACTCTCCCAGATTTCCCAGACATGTTCTCTCAGTGCTTTTTTTGGTGCGTTCTTGACGTTGTTCCCAGTCCCGAACCATTAATGCCCAGACTTTCTCAATTGGATGAAGGTCCGGAGACTTCACAGGCCATTGCAAATCCGAAATGTCAGGGTGCTGCTGAAGCCAAGTCTCTGTGGTCCGGGATGTGTACACACTGTTGTTGTGGTGCATGAAATGTATCTCTTCCGGGTAGATAGTTCGCACCGTAGGGAGCATGCAGCCTTCCAGGACTGCAACATATTCCTGGGAGTCCGTGTTAGAGGAGACTTCAACAAGCTCCCCTATTCATCCGGCGCTCAATCAGCCCCATACAGCTAAGCTGATCCTGCCACTCCGTATAAGTCAAGAACCGGTCGGTAAAAATTAAAATTAAACGGAGTTTTATTTATGGACGCTCTTCAACTGCTGTGGTCCTTAGCGTCCCATTCTATATTGGGCGTGAAAGATCGGTAATTTTGCTCAGAGGCCTCTTTATCAGGCTTGAGGTTCTTTAAATCTACGACACGGGACCACCGATTTTACTTCCCTTCCGAAGGAAGCCATGCTAAGGATTTTTACGCCCGAAAAAATCCATCGCCCTCCGCCGGGTTTGAACCCGCGACTTCGGGAACTAGAAATTAGCACGGTAACCACTACATCACGGAGGACGACGAACCGGTCGGTCGTCTGCTGCTTTGGTGATAAGCGCCCTGACTCCGCACAACCCTGTAGCTCCGCTTTCCACTGGCTAGAGATGATCAAACAATGCCACGTGACTCATTCTTTCGAAACGTGGCCCCAGATTCTTCTATGAGAGATTGTACGTAGTAGAGAAATTAAAGACAATTAGCGATTTTCCTCTTTAGAGAAGTATACGTACTTGAGAATTAAAACCAAAAACAAAGAATATCTCGGAAATGGTTAACACCACAAAAAGTTTGTTTGTCTTAAATTGTGTTCTTTCTTTAACTAAATATACTTTTTATATAGTAAGATTTTGTCCATTCCTTACGATTTACTGGTTTTACAAATGTCATCCAGAGTGACGAGGACTTCACATGCTATTCCCAGAAGAGTCAAGATATGCACTTTATTTCTCATCTAAATATCTTAAACATACACATTTTAATCAAAATTGTTATAAATATCTGAGAAAATAAAAAATTTCTAAAATTGTTCTATGTAAAAGTGTACTTTGGGATGGGGGGATGTTGTAGGAAATCTGCTTGTGGCATTTTTGGAAGATACTGAACATAAACACCAAATTTGGTATTCATAGGATTTTTCGTCATGCTGTTTAAAGACACAGATACACGCGCGCGGGCGAAACCTTTTTAATACTGCTTTTCCTGGGTTCAGAGGGCCTCAAATCATCTATTTCCGGTGAAATCTCAACATGGAGTTTTTGGGTGGAGTACATACTTCCCCTACTTACTGAAAGAACGTAGTAGAGAGATAGAGAGAGAGAGAGTAAGAGCTCATTCCTGTGACTGCGCACCGGCCCAGCGGGTCGTAACGTCTAAAAGGCACCATGTCACGGCGGCCATATTCGACTTGGAGTCGTGGTCGACTCACATGAAAGGCATAATAGAGTGCAATAGTATTCCAGCGGCTTTAGGGACTTCTGCGCATCTCTGCGACTGATCTGGCTGCGACCTATAGCTCCCTGTGGTTCCTTCAATTCATCCATTCCTTCTAGAGGTGGTAGCCGCAATAGACCTATCGCACGAGGTATCCCCTGCGTTGTATAACCTATGTCTATACCTATACGTATATACTCACCTTGATGACAATATAAACAAACAACTCGCTTTTTACGGTTTCAACATACATCCTGCTGCCATTCTACTGAAACCACTTCACGGTGCGCGGGGGTACGTCGAATTTTGTTTTTTGTTTTTTGTTGGGGTTTTTTTTCCCTTTCCTTACAGCAATGTTTGTTCATCAACATGTTCAATAATGATCAGAAAGTTATTTGGCATGTGGCGGTACACATTTTGAACACATTCGATACTAACGCCATTAACTAACATTTCGTCGTCGCCTGTTTCGCCGCATACTGTAGTCCCTCCGCCGAGAAGTTAGTTCCTTTAATACATTGCCATGATATTCGTATTATGCTAAATTCCGGCAATGAAGTGGCGGGATCATCTTGACGTGATAATTGGCATCTGAGCATGCGCAGCGTTCCAATATTTTCTTAAAATGAAATTGTTTTAAAAATATCAATGTAAAATTTAGCTATGAGCTCGATCACAGTTTTCCTGCATTATATGAAGCTGTGGTCTAAGTTATCGTAACCAATGTAATCTTTAAAGGAGTAAGTCCAGATAGTTTATATATCGATTTTATCAGTGTATCCCTCCCAAAAAAATCCCAAATCTGTGTATTGTTAAAATATAACTCTCTTTTGAGAAATGCCTTTCAAACGCACGTACTTAAAATAATCACGATGGCCATTATTCTCACAGAAGTAATTTTGGAATACGAGTGCTGTAATAGACTGCACCCCATAATAAGGAAACGGAGCCTTGTGGAAGTTCTTGGTTACAACCTTAGGTTTATCTCATATAACCCTCGTTTGAGAGGAAATAAGGAAATAGTTTTTCATCCTTTAAGATCTATCAGATTATCTATTTCTCATATTACATAATAAAACCAAGAAGCAACGAAATATCTGCAACAGAAGTAATTCCATTTACATGAGAAAAAAACTTTAAAACTGGGAGGACTAGGGCCTTTCTTTCATATTTATGTTACCCAATTTCAATCCAGTTTCGTTGAGTATGAATTCAAGAGATATTTTTGGCAAACATGGGAAGTTCTTGACCTCCAGTCCAAAGGGGTAACTGGGGAATCTCAAATTTTTACATTGAGTTAATGGAGGAGGAAGTTGCATATTGAGTTCATGTCATCAAATGTTCATCTCATTTCGCTGAACTTTATTATCAAGGAGAATTTTTTTTTATTTTGACCAAACTTGATACACTTGGATTTTAGAATCTGGCAAACCCTACAGCTTTCAATACTTCAGCTACCTTTATTTTCAATCCCTAAATTCAAACCGTACATAAGAATGAGCAACTTTGGTCTACCTAGACATCATTTTGTGCGCTTACAGTAAGGCCCAATGAAAGTTATAGACTATCTTACTACTACCCCTGTAATATTTTTAACTCTCTGTGTAGAAATCAGCATTGTTTAATCCATATGGTCAAAATAGTGTACCTTTATATTGCAGCTCCAGGAAAAAAATATCAACTTCCAAAAGCTACCAATCCTTATTTTCAGTCATATAATATCTCGGAATGTTTTTAAAAACTATCCTTACCTTTATTATTCACCCATTATAGTAAAACAATATTGCTCGACTGATATGAACACAAATATTTCCACTTGAGCTATAGGACTTTGCGAAAATTACAGGATACCTTACAACTTAAGAAAGCTGCCTCTACTCATATTTGATATGATCCTGGCAATTGATAACGTCGTTAACAAACAAGATATTTTTATCTTCTCATATTTTCAACCCCTTGTGTGCAAAGTTTCACTATTTGGCCAGTCTGCACAAGACTTTGGACCTCTATGTTTTATGTACGAGTGAAAAGTATTCGCGACTTAAAAAAGACAACCCTATGTTAATTTTAACCCCTTACTTAGAGAATTCATCCCTATAGGCCGGGACATCTAATGTCTAAGAAGTGCTCCTTCACTTAAAAGGATATGACACCCCAATGAGCATTGCAAGAAAATTAAAATGTTGAATATTTACTAATCATAGTGCTCACCTTAGTCTTGTTTAATCTTTTAAAAATCTAAAAGGAGAATAAAAGCATTCATGTGATTTTTGCTCTTATTTCAATACACCGATTCATTAAGTCAGTCAGTTAATCAATTAATTAATCAATCAATCAACCAATCAATCAGTAATTCAATAATAATTATTGTTTTTCTACACTAGTGGTGTGTATGCTAAATCTAGGGATCTTAATTAGATTTTAAAACTCAAATTAAACTTTCTTCTGCTTATCGAAAGCATTTATCAATAATATTACATGTTTGCTTTAACCTTTAACTTTCGTGATAATACTTTTAGATTTGTTCAACTGTATTGCTTTGGGTGGATTTCCACGGTTTTCATTACTTGTACTACAGCACGATACAAAGACATGTGGTGCCTTTGGCATTCGCTGCCTCCAATTTTCACGTTTCACGCTCTCAAGATAGCACACTACACAAAACCCAACTGGGTCGTAATCTCTTATCCATTTGCAATGCAGAGCCCTTTTTTTTCCAAGCGCTAGAGTAGGGCCACGGATTTAGAATAAGAATATCAAAGCGTCCATTCTGATGTGACGTGTTGCTTGTTGAATGGACGAGTCAATCCTCGGACCTAATATTGAGGAATTAGAAGTACGCATGAAAGGCAAAAGCATTTATATGTGATGTATACATGTGCAGAATGAATCAAGGGGAGGCGCCCACGTAGCGTGAAGCATAGATTAAAAAGCTGCCACAATCAGCGAAGCTAAACAAGCAAGCAACCAGCCGACGAAGTGGGCAAGTGGCTGTGCTCAGATGACATTCAGGGGAGAAAAATATTCCGCTACAATTCTACCTCCAGCAAAAATCCTACTGCTATGCATCCTATCTCGCATTACGTTTTGTTCTGGGGCGGAGCAGTCATTGCTTGCATTTATTTTTGGTAGCTGTGTGAACATTTAGTTCTACTGCAATTCGTGTAAAAACGAAGAATCCAACGTTAGGTTTCTGTTGTTGGATTGTGATGAGCGGGATTCTAAACTGTTTAAAATGTTCCGTTTCTACATATAGCACTGTGATAAAGGGCTAAACTTGAACATTTGGAAACATATTATCTTATTTAAAAAACAAAATATCGGATGAGCAATATTCACATGAGTTTTTCTACCCAGTACAACTTCTCATAATCTCTTTTATATTATTAGGTTCGTACAAAAGTAATCCTTATATTTACGTTTCGTTACTCATAAACTTTTGCCTAGCTGTAATCTCCAATTACGCAATATAGACTCAGATGCATTAAAGCTACGCAAAACAAAAACAAGTGCTCGCATATTACATGTCAGATGTTGCTATGAATGACCTCATTCGGGAAATTGCTTAAGAAATATTATAAATGTCGCATGGTGATTCAACCTGGGAAAACGTAAAAATGTAACAAGGAATATCTTGAAAACTGCCGAAACTAAAAAAGAGGCTACACACAAATTCTACCGTCCTTCCGCAACACTCCCAGCGTCATCCCCTAGTCCTACAACCTGAAACATGAGGTTAAACAGATGAAACGAAATGATGGACATGAAATTCGTGTCAGAAGTGGAACCACCCCAGCATCCGCTCACTGACCCGGGGAAACCACGAAAAGAAACATGTTAGTGTGGCCAGCCTGATGGGAATCTAACCCGAATACTAGCTTCACACGTTACCGCGGAGCCATCTTTCTCGGTCGGAATATCCTGGTTCAACAAGCTTGTTACGTAACCGCCTTTTAGTTTTTCAGTTACGCTGTTGACAAATATGCTGGCATACACGAGTGGTTTTTTCTAAAATTTCTTTTATTGGGTCCAAGGAATCTCAAAGCATGTATTTAATGAAATTTGATATCGAATTTTTGACGGAATACAATCCTTCCTCTTTCTATCATAGCTAATGGGCAACGAAAGATTATTTTACAGTCATACAGCAATAAACTGAGTTTATTTGTCTTCAACACTGGTCGTATGTAGGTTAAACCTGGAAGACCGAATCTCATTTAAATACTGCAATGCTACTACCGATACTCGTTCCACGGATCCTCTACTTTCCGTCCCGAGTCACTGCCGTTGTGCTACCGTGTGAGATATGCGACTTCTATTCTAATGTGATCATTACTCCACCCCTAACCTTCTCACGGCCGGTGTGACAGAACAAATAACAAATATAAAATAAGCCTATAATGTGGTAGGTTGTAAGACTGAAATTAGAAGCATTTGCAGCTATCGAAGTCACAGGTGCCCGCCATATCTCAGAGTAATTGAGATCGCCGTGGAGGTTTACAGGGAAATATGAATCAGATGAGCTGTTTGATTCTCTCGTATGCTAGCACAACTTCAGCACGAAAAGCCAAAATTCGAGCCGTGTTTTGAGTCCTGGCCGTAGCATTGAATATTTCTCATTTAACCTTTTAGTTAATATGTTGCGCTCCTAAAGTAGCGGAGACTAAGTAGTCTCACCGAGCGAGATGGCGCAGCAGTAACGTGTGCGAACCGCATTCGGGAGGTTCCAGGCTCGATTCCCCGCGACCGCCAACTCTGACCCATAGGTTCTTCGTGGTTTCCCTGGGTCGGTAGGCGAATGCTGGGGTGGTTCCTCTTCTACCACGACTTTCCTGCCCCCCCATTACCTGTGTCCATCATCTCCTTCATTTTCATGCTTCAGGATTGTAGGACCAGGCGACGGTGTTCAGCTGGTTGCGCCTGGGCGGTGAATGTGCGCTTTGTAGAGGTTTCTTTCCTGGCGTCGTTGCGGGACTGCTCATTTAGGACCTGCCTCCGTGTGGGCTCGACCAAAGGGGACCACCGGGGGTCAGGAAGCTTGTGGGTGAGGCCTGGCGGCATCGGATGCATTCGATCTGGAAACGTTAAGTACCCATTCTATGCTTGTGTCCGTCGTCAACCGGATCTGGTTGCCCTTTGGGTCTCTCCCTTCATCACCCCTCCCTCCCAGGGTCACAGTAGAAGCAAAAAGGGTAATTGCGGCCTACTTGCGTAGACTGACAAGTAATTATTGATTCACCTTGTTCTTATTAAAACAAATTTCACACACCCAGGAAATATTATTTACCATGTTTGTGACGTTTTGTATATTGTTACTGGTGCCAAACTGGCATTGCTTGGTAGCCATATCGAATTGATAGCTTGCATTTGTGTAATACAGCTTTCAATACAGATATAAAACATAGTTGTACGATATAAACGTTATAAACTGCAAGAAAGGAGTACATAACACAACGTAATATAAAATGATTTAATAACAGTCTTGGGCATAAAGAAAGAAGAAAAGATATACAAAATGAACTCATGTAGTGCTTGAGTAGCTAGTTGGAATTACTTTTTAGAGAGCATGGTATGCTTTTCAACATAATCGTTTTAAGAATGTTATCAAAATGCACCTGCTTCTTGGAATTACTAATATGCACTTGTTATTTTGAACTTCAGGCGCTGGTAGCACAGTTCGTGACAATCAGTGTCAGTATATTCAAACATTTCACTAACCAATTATTAATATCTATCAAGCCATATTTTCTAACAAATTATTTAGAATTATTATTAGATAGTGGTAGTGGTGGTGATGATGGTGGTGGCGATGGCCAGTCTTTCTTCACCATTGTTGTTGTAGATAACGATACAAGGCAATGGAAAGGCGCCACTCGATCCCTCATAGCCACAGTTAACGAAAACAAAGACATCATAACTTTATCACACTACTGTCAGCATTCATCCAACACTTCAATAATAGGGAGATGATGTAACGCCCTTAAGGGACACTGGGAGTAAAGTTTTAGGTGAAAATGACAGAATTTTCGATTTTGGATTTATATCATATAAATAATCTATAGACACTTTTGAATCATTTTGGCCAAACATTTTGCACTATCTGCCACTTTTAAAAGCTCAGCGACATGTTTAAATCACCCGTGCGCTCCCTTAAAACTCCACTGGACCATATGTTTATGTACCATATGCAGTATTGAAAGCAAATGTGAGTGTTCAAATGTGACTACAAATTAGAGAAAGACATGGTTCTGCTCAAAGGTGCAACAATATCCTAAAATATTCCAGTTCTCGTGTCATTAACCCCTTCAAGGATACCCATTGAGGTGAGGTGAGGTGTATTCCTCTTTGAGTAAGAATAAGAAAAAATTGTTACTTCGGGGCGCGCACCTCTGACTATGCAACATAACCACACCATGCCACAAGGTCTTAAACCGCTCGGCCGTCTGAACACATGATAGTTGCAGCATTGTTTGATCTCATTAACTGCGTAATACTGTGAGTGAATTTTTTTAAACAAAAAAATTAAAAAGAATGTGCATGCTTTAGAAATATGTATTTTTTCTCAGTTTTTCATTTTTGCACATGAAACTGATTCCTTGCATTTCAGTTTTGCTCTGATTTGTATGTAAATTTGCACAAATCTTCTCAAATGTAGTATATAAAAATTTGACAATGCATTTTTATGATTTCTTTACTCATTGGCTCACAAAAAATTAATTTATACCAAAAATCAAGGAAAATTTTGACAGCAACTTCACAAAAAGAAAATTTTATTTCTATACTAATAATAACATCAACTTCAATCAAATGCTTAGATTTCTTTTCATTTTACTAAAGTATAGGAGAATGTCACTATCATATTTCTCTGACAAATGTGAATCTGCATGTAGTTGGAAACGTTTTTGTTTGCTAATGAAAAATATTCAATTGTATTATGTGAGAAACTATTTGAGCTAGAGCGTTGATCTTTTGCACAGTCATTCTATATTTACCCATTAATTAAATGTACAAATTTTTCAGTAAATAGCTTTCAAACAAGTTACAATATTCAGTCCCAGTGTCCCTTAAAGATCAGTCACACCTTGATACAACTCGACTCTACGAGAGGAGGAGGTTTGCTGCTACAGACAGGAAAGGATTTGCAGGTGGCAAAAGGGCACAAAGGGAACTACAAACACACATGATTATAAATCAGGAGAGTTCTGATTTGCAAAGCATACAATTCACTGTTTCCCAATATAATATTTTATAAATCAGTGTTTTTCTCAAAATTTCATTTTCACACATTTAAAATAAACTTCTAGCATGAGGTTTTGTTTAAACACAGCTAAAATTTCTCAGAATCTACACAAGTATCCATTGTAAGATTCTATGTGACAAACATATGCCTAACACTAATAGTATTTTGTTAAAAATATATTTTTATGAAAAAATGGAGAATTTCAGAGATTGAAATTTCTAAAGTATTAAACAATTATCATAATTCACTCATCAAAATTTATTGAACTTTCAAATTATACATATTTTGTAACTGATTCAAAGCTTCAAGTCCAAAAATGTCAACCAATTTTCTGAACTTTTGATGCGGGTGGTTAATTTTGATTATGCGATACATTTACATAATAAAATTTATGAAAAAATTAATAACTCCCAAAGTATTTATCCAACTTGAATGAAATTTAATGTTCACATTAAACTAACAGCAATAGACATACAGTAAACTTTTCAGAAATATCAATACAATAATTTGGAAATTTGAAAATTCACTCCCAGGTCCCTTAAGTCAGTGTATATGCATCATCGATGGCGGCTCATTGTAAACAAACACAACGTCGTCGACCTGCTGTAGGGGACGGGGTTATTAGGAATAATGTTTTCTCTTCCTTCTTCAGTGGTGAACAAGTTAGATTAAATTTCTGGACATCTGAATGAAGTGCTGGGACCTGGCCTTACTATTGAAGCTGTTACATTCGCAAAGGAAATGAAATTATACAGAACATAACTAATATTATACAGAAAGCAAGTGCGCACATGCTAACAGGAAGGGGTAATGCATCAAACAGCTTAACATCAAATAGTTGGTATAACGATCAGTGTAAAACAGCGAAGAAAGCAGCGGAATCTGCACTTGTCAAATACAGAAGAGAGGGGGGTGAAGAACGTAGAATTTCTTTTGCAAATCTAAGAAAGTCATATAGGGAAGTCCTAAAGCAGAGCAAAACAGCTTGGCAGGACGCAAAGGCAGAAGAGGTACGTCAAGTAGTCGAAAATGGGGAAATTGGTGACATGTGGAAAGTTATTAGACAGATTCGAAGGCGAAGGTCCATTCAGGTAACTATCCCGGCTGGAGAATGGATAAAGCACTTTAAAACAGTCTATGAAGGAGGGGAGTTTAGAATACAATTAAATACTTTGGCCGCTGAAGGGATGACTGGGGCTCCAATTGTGCAAATGCTTGATTATGAAATTAGCACAGCAGAGGTTGTTCGTGCAATAAAATGTTTAAAAAACGGGAAGGCAGCTGGTATAGAGGGCTTGTCAGCTGAGTTTTTCAAGATCTCGCTAGAAGTTAATAAAATGGTAGATTTCTATAGAAAAAGCTTCAATAAAATATTTGAAGGCGGAGAATATCCGGAAGCATGGAAAACCGCCATTATCCAACCTCTTTACAAGGGCAAAGGGAGTTACAGCATTCCAGGAAATTACAGGGGTATCTCGCTGCTCTCTATATTTGGAAAAATTTACAGTAGAATCTTATATGAAAGAATCAAGTGTTGGGCCAAGACACATCATAGGATTTCTAAATTTCAGGCAGGATTTAGGGAAGGTTTCTCGACTATTGACAATGTCTTTGTTCTGAAAACAATAATTGATGACAATTTGAGAAATAAAGGTGGTAAGGTATATACTGTATTTGTAGATTTTAAAATGGCATTTGATACTGTAGAACGCAGTGCTCTCTGGGAGAAATTAACACGTAAAGGACTTTCGGGGAAAATGATTAGAGCACTTAGGGCAATGTATAAAGAAGTTAAGTTTGTTATCAAGACCGATCAGCACAATACATCAGAATGTAACATAGCGCAGAGGGGGGTTAAACAGGGTTGTATACTATCTCCGTTACTTTTTAATTTGTTTATTGATGATGTTGTTAGCGTGATGACGGAGGAAGACATAGATGCACCGACAATCGCAGACCAAAAAATACCAATTCTTTTGTACGCGGATGACATTGTAGTTCTTTCTAAAACGATAAAAGGTTTGCAGTCTGGTTTAAACGCTCTTCGACAATACTGTAGGCAATGGGGTATGGAGGTAAATATTCTTAAAACTAAAACAGTCACCTTTAAAAATGGATATGTGTACGGCCAACATGAAAAGTGGACCTATGGGGAGGAAGAAATTCAAAATGTTAAACACTTCGATTACTTAGGAGTAAGGTTTGATATGGGCGGAAAATGGAACAAGAACATGGAGTTTATAAAACACAAAGGGATTGGACAACTTTCTGAAGTTTTAAGGATATTGACACGGGTACCAGATATGCCAGTAAAAACATTACAGACCATGTATGAAGCAATGGTTAGGTCCTCATTACTATACGGCAGTGAAGTGTGGGGATGGGAGAGGGTGGATAATGTAAATAAAATACAATGCAATTTCTGGAAGCGCATTCTAGGGTTGGGGAGGGGTACTTCAAACTACGGAGTTCTTCGGGAGGTAGGATGCTGGGAAGATGCTATATTTGCTAAACTAAACGTAGTTAGGTACTGGCTGCGAATAATTAAAGGCGATCAAACAACTCTGAGAGCAATATGTTATCGTCATCAAATAAACAACATAGGGCATCCAAAATGGTGGGCCACGGGGTTGCAACGCGAATTATCAAAAATTGGCTTAAATGATATCTGGCAAAGGGGTAATGAAAATACACACAGTGCTGTAAGAAAGGTCAAAAGACGACTATGCGATATAAACAGGCAGAAAATCGAATCTGAATGTAGACAAAGATCAACATTGGAGCTACAAAATGAAATAAAAACTAGGTGGGGTAAGGAAACATATATTTTGGAATTGAGTATAAAACAGAGGACTGGAATAGCATGGCTTAGGTTGGGAGGGTGGAAAGCTCGCAAGATTGTTGATGACGATGGCAGGAGGATTTGCCCATTATGCGGGGAACAAGAAGGCTGGACGCATATTTTGGCAGCATGCGGGCAGACGGAGGGTATTAGGAAAAAACTATTACCGGAAGTATTTTTGGCTTCCAACAGACGGAGGACAGCATGCTGGGACATGATTCTAAACAGCCAAAACTGGCCAAGCTTGGGCACATACTTAATGGAAGTACGTGTACTAAGAGATAAGGTGTTTATGTAATTTTTCTTTAAACATATGTGGTGCTTGAGTACTTGTGCGCGACCGTGTGTGTGTGTGTGTGTGTGTTTGAGTGTATGATTCAGTGTGTGGTTTTTTTTTTCTTTTTTTTTTTCAATTTTATATGTATGTATGTATATAGTGCGGTGATTGTAAAAAAATAGTTGTTTTCTGGTTGATACTGCAAGTCACGTATACAGACCAGGTATTTTTCTAGAGAGCATGTACGGTCTTATGACCCATGCGACTGTGTTATGCAATTAATGTAATACTAAATACTTAATAAATACCACCACTACCACTACATTCGAAATGTACTGAAATGCATACTATAATTTGAACGACTTATACATACTAAAACAACATTTAGATGTAATTCATCCCTTTTTAAAACAATTTAAGTTGTAGTATGTCCTATGCAACATTCAAATGTAAATTTATTGTAAAGACGTAACGAATTTACATACTCTATTAAGTGCAGTTTTGTTAATTTTTAGTAGTGTTTATCGTCCGTTCTTACTATATACGGCACTATATGCGGTGGATGCTGGTGATACATGTAATGAAATTACAAATGGGAAGGATATTTTGGTATGGGAGCGTTGCATGTCTAATTTTGGGATACCTCCCCGACATTTGCCAGTTATCAGGACTGAGGAAAACCTGAAAAAAAACCTCAGAGGACGATCCTGGCGGGTTTTCAACCGCTGACCTTCGGAATGCGAGCCTCATGCTTACCGCGGAGTCATCTTGCTCGGTAAGTTTTGTTAGTGTTAAGATGTTGATTCATAACTATATATTTTATTACAATATGATGTAATTGATGTATTTTCGTTTGAATGGTTGAGGGTCCTAACCGTTTAACTCTTATGCACATACGAGCTGTAGAAATCAGCTAATCCCACAAAAGTTATTAAACAACCCAGATTTTTATATATACTCTACAATATTTAAACGAATCGTACTTTACGTGCTCGTAATGAAACATTTCTCTCCAAAAGTTATACTTCTAAATTACTTATCCACCACATCAATTTTTTTAAGTTCCCTTGTTTTACCCGGTATATGATTACTGTGTTTACTGGTTTCTTTACTGCTATTACACACAGACACACAATTGAAACACAAACACCCATGCCCATGGCGGGACTCTAACCCGCGACCCTCAGCTTGACGCAGCGCCGAAGCTATACACTCCAGCGACCACGGCTACGAGGGCCGCCAAACTTGAAGTATTGACGTATAACATCTCAACCCACCTGTTCGACCTTCGAGCGTAGGTAGTGAAAAGGATAAGTCAACCCCTAGTTTTGTCTACGTGGAGTCACAATTGCTGACGATGATCATACACAAGCATTAATGATAGACGGCTTGGTGATGATGGTGACAACCGTTGAAGTATTGGTCTTAGTGGCACTGTTGGTGATAACACTAGTTTGCATTTTCAAACCTTTTGTCAGATGATTTTTTAAAAGTAGGTGTTCTTGAATCAAGTTTTTATGTTGATTCTGGAAATAACTTCCGTTTTTTTCTATCACGTCAGGTTTTTACACAAAATAAGAAGTAATGTTTAGACTGTTTTACTAATGAGCGTAGAAAAGTATTCAAATACCATTTCACACAAGGTAAGTTTTTATTCAAGAAACATTTTAAGAATACTCTCAAGAATTCACCTAATTTATTCCATGACTGCATTTAACAAAACAAGAAGCCAAAGTGTTTCATTTAATGTTTTTCAAACTTTCTCTTCTTTGACTATCTTGCAGATCCTTGAAGATGACTGTCCCTCCTCAACATCCAACAGTAGTCGACCATCATAGTTTCATTCCATCTCCCCTGGTACCTCCTCTCCATTTCCTTAATATATTGGCAAAAACGTTCATCCTGCTCTTTACTATAATGTCCCAGATTTTCTGGAAAGTAGTCGATATGTGAATACAGAAAATGTACATTTACACTCATGTTACAACCCTCAACCATCTTCTTGAAATTTTCCAACATTGTTTCGACAATGGCCTTGTAATTAGGATCTTTGTTATTGCCTAAGACGTTTTCAGTAACTGATCGGAAGGCGGTCCATGCTTCTATTTCTCTCTCATTCATCGTCTTCTCAAAATTTTCATCCTTCGTCAATTTCTTTATTTGAGGACCAACAACAATTCCAGCCTTTAATTTGTCTTGTGTAATGAAAGGAAATTTCTTGGAAAGGTACTTGAAGCAGGGTCCATCCTGTGGTAGAGCCCTTACAAATTGCTTCATCAAGCCCAATTTTATGTGTAGTGGCGGAAGCAATATCTTTTGCCTCTCTACAAGCGGTTCGTGCAGGACGTTTTTAGTTCCAGGCAACAAGTTTCTCCACTGTGGCCATACTTTCACACTCCAATGTCTTTGCTTTGCCCGACTGTCCCATTCGCACAGAAAACAAGGCTGTTTTCCTAATAGTATTCCAATAAATTTGAAACCACCGCAGATACGCCATTTGTGTTCCTCGTATTGGATACTTGTTAATCGCATCTTCATGTTTTCAACTATCTCTTTCATTTGAACTGAATGTGCGACAGTAATGGACCCATACACATTTCCATTATGCAGTAACACGCCTTTTAGGCTCCTCTTTCATGAACTTATAAAATGTCTCCACTGAGTAGGATCATGTTCAATGTCATAACAGTGCATTAACTCGTTTATGTTATTGCAGTAAACCAAGGACTCGATCTGTGAGAAAAAAGGAACTAGCTCTTGTTCTCTGTGTCTGTACCATGAGTAAAGTGTTCCTGGTTCCAGAAGATTCTTATTTTTAAGACGGGAGCCTAGTAACTCTGCAGATTCATTTAGTTCACTCTGAGAGAACAGTTGTGGAGTCACGTCGTATTCAGGGCGGTAGACATAATCAGAATCGTCTTCGGTGATTGCATGAGGTTCACTTTCAACACCATCTTCTTCCAACTTCTCTAAAATAACTGGAGGAAGAGGAGCAGGCAGATCTTCTCCGTGTGGAACTGGCCTGATGGCTGAAGGAATACTTGGATACACAATGTGTTTATTATTTTTCGAATTGCACCCCTGAACATTAACTAAACTGAAATAACAGTCTTTAAGATGGTCTTTAGGCTCCCTCCACACCATAGAAATTGCAAATGGCATGCATGATTTCTTTCCTTTTATCCACAATCTTAACCTCTCAACACAATAGCGGCAAACTATCTTTGGAGCCCAGGCCTTGTCTTGGTCACCAAGTTTCATTTTAAAATAAGCATGGTACACCTTTTTTCACAAAGCCTGTTATATCAGTTCTCTGCTGAAGTGCTGTATAATTTCCACAAATGTAGCAGAAAACATTTGGATTGTTCACACACTTGCGTGTAAACATAATGTATTTATAACTTAAGTCACGATATAGCATTGGTAATGCAAGCCTCTGATATTAACAATAATGCCTAAATTACAAATAGCAACCAGCATCTACATGTGTAACAACCTAAAGACTTACAAGTCTGTATTGAGAAATTTCCCTCCAAAGAATGGTAAATTTCCCTTCAACAATACTCATCATCTACTGGCTCAACTCTATATTTTTGAAGTGAAATTGTGACAAAACTGCACGTGATAGAAACTAAAAGCAGTTCTGAAATCAGTATAAAAAGTGGATCACTTTTAGTTTTCAGTCATCCGATATCATGCAGACTAGTGTAATAGTAACATTTTATTGAGTGATATCAGTGTCGCTGCAGAAATGCTTGGTACATTGATCATGCTTGTACAAGCGTTCTGCAAAACAGCGATATAAGGAGATCTTCCTCTTATATTAATACTGAAGAAGAAGCATCTTTCACTCATTTTACATTCATAGCGTTAATGCGAAATAATACCTTTTAGTAGCGAACAAACATTACTGATTCTTCCCTGGAATTTTCAGGACTTGATTCAATGTCTTATACTCCTTACAACTCGCTGGATATCATTTTGTATGTGGGGTAGTGAAAGACCTGCTTCCCGTTTTCTTACTACGCATCTACACCGAACTGCAGATATACAAGAAGATTGTATTTAATAAGTTATTTCCAAAACAGAAGGTTATTCGAAATTTAGAGCGTAGTCGGCTTCAGAGTACATAGCACCGCCTAACTTTTGTTTTTCAATCAGATCCTTATCAGTCACAGTCTTCCCCACAACGTATTTTAATTTACTTCTAAAGTATTACGCATAATATAATAGAAGAATAGTATTACTGAGATTATTAGACTTTCCATGTCGCCCTAAAAGGCAATTAATTGCATAGGCCAGCAACTGTTAATTATAGGTAGGCATTATACCGGGTAAATAAGCCTCTCCCAGGCTTTTGTATGTATGCAAGTCACAGATTATAGTCTTACATAAGAACGCTGGCCCTTACCCACCCCCACGGAAAAAAAAAATGTTTTTCTGTAGCTACTATTCACGTAATGCATTTATTTGTCCCCGTATCTAACCTGCGTTATTAACTGTTGAACCAATGCAAAAAGGCATAAAAAGTTGTAAAAAATGGAAGGTTGACATTGATCTGAAAGTAGGATGGTACAGAAATGTCTTGTAAAACGCTTCAGAAATGATTCCTTATGGTTCAATTGACTAGCGCTCAACAGCTCCTGTATTAAGGAGGATGATCGATGGTTCAAAATTGTCGCGTCAAGACCTTCTATTAATTGAATTTTTATCCTATCAGCTGCACCGAAAGTTTATATTAAGTACTAATTTTTATCGCCCAATTATTAATGCAGTGTACTGTATTTGGCGCAGTAGAATAATTTTAATCATGTACTGTGCTGTGGTGTCCAGGTCTCACTGGCACATAGAGGTGATAAATTGCTGAACCTCCATTACTGTCATCGTAGAATAATTCATTGCCACTTTACCTGGGTGATCATGTCTTCTCTTATATCTCAGCTATCCACGGCGTGGCGGAAGATACTCTTGTATGATGTAGTCGTCGTTATTGTCTTTGGGTTGTCTGGGCTGTCAGCAGGTTCAAGGATGGGACGGGTTGAAGATCTCATAGGCGAGGTACGTGAGAAAAAAATTATGTTCAGAAGGAAGACACGAGAAGTCAATTATAACAACCCTATTTTATTTCGTCTAGCTAATTTCTGCAGCATTGACACTGAAATATTGGTAAAGCATAGAGAGTACGTTACATTCGACGTAAACATTTTCGTTTAGGCGAACTTCCACTACTCGTAAGTTAATTTCCACGAAGTTGATGGTGAAGTTTCCTATGCCCGTCACTAATTATACCACCTACGTACTTTTATAAATACAAAGAACTTCACTCGCGTATTTTAAAATATTTAATAAACACTACAGTCTGCTTTTGGAGCGGAATTCCTTACTTGACGAACTGGATTCTGTCTAATAACTTAAAATATACTAGTAGGGGTTGAGTCTTTCTACACCCTACTTATATACAAAAACACCTTGGCGCTCTTAGAACTAGTTTCAATTTTCCCATTGGCTACCCATAACCGGGCTATTCGAAATTTGTAGAAATCAGAAGCTTTCTCCTCACTCCCGATTCGTCACTACTTAGTCACATGGTTATACACAATAAAGAAAATCCCCTGTTTCTCTCTGACTCTGGGATTCCTGGAGCGTCGTGTATTTGAGCCTTTCTTATTCGTAACGTATCAAAGAGTCTTTGTTTGGTGAGGCCTGTAACAGACTTTCTCTCTTTGGCTTTGCGTTGCTAAAACTCTAATAGTGGTAACTTTTCTGTACACCTTACATGAGAGTTACAAAAATCGAATATAACATTAAATAAAATGAACATGATAATTATAGATATGGTAAAATCTGACAATTGCTACTATAATGATTAAATTAATATATACTAATGAGATAGGTTAAATATCGTCTCATAAGTGCCCTTATGAATGTCGCAGGTATTTTTGTCGAGGATAAATAGTTTTAAGGCATTCATATTTCCTTCCAAAACTGTGTTATATGTCCAGTTTTTTACGCTATGTTTCTCGCAAAGGTTCACTACCTCCCCTTCTCATAGTGGTATGAATGAACTCGCCTGTAAGGCCTCTGAAAAACCTGCTTAGTACGAGGGCAAATCAAAAAGTCTTTGCCCCTATTTTTTTCGGCCAAATTACGAATGTAAAACAAAAACCAACATATACATTCGAAGTAGTGGACTTTTCATGGGCCGGTCCTCATAGAGTTTCCAGCTGCTGCCGGCGGCAGCGCTGCTGTAAGTGCATTCAAATAGGCAGGTGTGCTTAACACGTCCACGGCTTACGAGCAACGAAGTGTGATCCGTTTTCTGCGGAATAAGGGACGAACGCCCATCGAGATCCACAGGGAAATGCAGCCATCATACGGGGAAAGGTGCCTTGCTTTGATAAGTGTGGGATGGTGGTGTTCTGAGTTCGAAAATGGCCGTGAAAATCTGCATGACAATGAGCGTGCGGGGAGACCGCGTGTATCGGTGACTGATGACAATATTGCCCGCGTGGATGTGATGATGAAAGCAGAGCGGCGCGTGCGCATCAAAGACATTGCTCGGGACTTCGACATTTCTTTTGGGAGTGCTTTCGACATCATTCACGAGTGCTTAGGGTACAGGAAGGTTTCATGTTGATGGGTTCCTAAGCAGTTGGATGAAAGGCAAGCGAAATATTGCTTCTTTGAATCATCTGCAACGATATCCCGAGGAGGGTGTCAATTTTCTGGATCGCATTGTTACTGGCGATGAAACGTGGGCACTGCATTACACGCCGGAATCAAAACAGCAGAGTATGGTGTGGAAACATCCGCAGTCTCCTGTGAAAAAGAAATTCCGTACTGCGCCATCTGTTCACAAAGTGATGTAAACGGCATTCTGGGATTGCCGTGAACCGCTCGTGCTGGATTTCATGTCGCGAGGTGCCACCATCAATGCCGACAGATATTGTTCCACACTGTCACTTCTGTGGGCTGCGATCAGAAAGAAGCGCCGCAGGATTCTCGATGTTGACGTGATCATCCTCCACGACAATGCAATACCACATGTGGCAAACAAGACCGTCGGCAAGCTAAGGAACTTTCACTGGGAGTTTCTAGAGCATCCACCATACAGCCCGGATCTTGCCGCTAGAGATTTCCTGCGATGGGACAAATGTCTGAACCGGCACGGGGACTATGTGGAAAAATAGTGAAAGGTACAAGGAATAATATCTACATGTCTAGTTGGCTGTATGTATCCTATGTTACCAGAAATAAAATAGGGGCAAAGACTTTTTGATTTGCCCTCGTAGATTCGTCGGTCTGTTTACTAACAATATTTTGCTTACCTGCAAACTACATGGTGTTTCTTCCTAATTGTATTTAAATACCTGCTAGTACATATTTACACTCTCACTTTTGTTGGTTTCTTGTCACACGAAAGTTAACAAGTGTTCTTGTATTGTACCTTAGTTTTTTGTACATTACATTAGTATGACTCTTTTCTACCATAAATGTACTCGTGGCTAATTGATTATACATTTTTAAAACACCTTCATTTGCATTCCTAAGTGTTACTATTCAAGCTCTTAGCCTGTTTTTCTTGTATTCATTGTTATCTGTGAGTTTTCTTAACATAATATCTTAAAATTCTTTGCACTTAGATATAAATTAAGTTATGGTTTAACAGAATAACGCTTTCTTATACCAACATACTAACATATATGTTGGATTAAGTTTATTTACAAACCTTGTCAATCTTTTCCCTTTTAAATTTACTATTTCACTCATACTCAGCTACTTAAATGGGTTTCTTTTCTCTTCTTATTCTCTTTTTTCTTTTTCTTCTTCTTCACGTTCTGAAGGTATTGTTTCTTCCTCGTTTTTTTATTTTGTTGGATTTCTCTTGTACATCCCCGATATTTGTTTAAATCGTTTTAATAACATTTTTTGATAACGTTCAACAATTTCCCTTGATTGTCGGCCTAATAATTCATACTTATCCGTGGAAAATAGTTTCGTCATTTCATAAGGATCTTTGAAACAGATCATTAATCGTTGATTCTGCTTACGGATTTTATTTATCAGCATTTTATTTCTGAAAAGTACAAGATCTGCTGTCTTAACTATTCACACATTTCCTTTCTATTTTTCTATGTGATGTTATATTCTTGTGTTTGCTGTTTTTTCAATTTTCTCTTTAGCTAATATGTATATTTCTTCAGCTCCGATTCTAGGGTTGTTATCTGTAGCAATAACTAGTAGTAGAATTACTTTTACGGTATCTATTTGTTTTCCTCTGGCGATTTCAATGGGTTTGAAACCCACTGGAAGATTTATGGTTTCATTTAGTATTGTCTGGATGCATTTGACATAGTTGCTCCAGGTAGAGTGTTTCTTGTTAGCCATTATTCTAAGATAAACTCCTGTCTCTTTAATTGCTCGTTTGCTGGGGTTAAAAGCATGCCTTCTAAGACCATTGTTTGTTCTGGTGTTAGATTATAAACCTAACTGCAATTCAATAGAATTATTTTTTTCTTCCTACCCACTGTGGCGCTTTCATTTTTACCGGTGTGAATCCTCTTGTCAGAATAAGCTGGTTTTCCCGCACTCTCTGCTTGTTCGAACCCTCGGTTGGTCATCCTCTTCAAGCACCTGTATTTATTTACAGTTAGCTTCTGCACAATTAGCTGTTTCCATAATATCTTTTCATGAATTATTAGTTTAAATGGGTCATAATTTTTTTCCACAAACTCGACATTAACAAATTTGTCATGTATTACGAGACACACGTTTCTTCTTTCAAAACCTATATGCACTTTGTATTCGTTGAAATAATCGAAGCCTAAAATAATTTCATTATTGAGTCCAGTGACCACGAAAAACACGCTCTCGAATTTAACTTCGCATATTTCCAAATTCAATAAACATTGCTTCTTAATTACTTCGTCTACCTTCCTATAAAAACTCTGCATATTATATTTGTGGTTGGTAAGCTCATGATTTTGCTCCCTTCTTTAATTAGTTGTTCATACAAATTTAAGGAACATGCACTTGACCAAGCACCTGAATCAATTGCTGCAAATAATGTTTTATTTCCTATCTTAATTTGGATAAATGGAGTATCAAAGTCGGTCTGAAACTTGCTAGTGGCTTTTAATTTCTCTGTGCGAATTGTGAATGGTTCTGTTTCGGAATGTCGGGATTTATCGTAACAACTCTACTTGTGACATCTACGCAATCCGTTTTCATGCTAGTTTACCGCTACATATTCCTGGTTTCGAGAACAACCTAATTGGTGCAACATGAATTTCATGTCTCGTCTCCTAATTTTGACCTCGCTGATTGTTTTCATTGTGTTCAAGAGAACGTTCTGAGTTTTCATCTTCCAAGCGACATCCTTTGTTCCTGCCTTGATGATTGCCTCTGTGTCCTCGCGAGTATCTTGGGTTGGATTGTTGACCACGCGCCCTATAGTCCTATTAATTCTTTCATGCCTATTCGTACCACGTTGATATTTTCCTGACGATTTCTTTGAGTGTAATTCTGATTTTATCTACCTAGTTCAAAAGTAGGCCCGGGATGCTGATATCTCTCCCGAACATGCTGATTATCTCGGCCTGAATTGTTGTTATATCTCAGTCTTTCATGCTATCTATTTCTGAAATGTCTGGTTACTGTATCGCTTTCCAATGGCGTATGGGATTCCATTTCTTTGGTTCTCCAATGCAGAAATAAGATCGACTAATTCTATTGTGGATCGTGGTTTAGCGATCAGTAAGCAAATCTGTGTTCTCAGAGGAAAATGATTCATCATAAGTATTATGAAACCTTGCTCTGAAGTTTGTGGGCGGAGATGTTTAATAAACCTCGAATTATGTAACAAATAATCGTCATGCTTATGTTCTTTGTAGGATTTTACTGTCCGTAACATAAATTTGCTCTAATCCTCTGTTGTTTCTACGCATTCCAAAATCTATTAACGAAAATATGCTTGAAGTAATCAAAGGTGTCATCAGGACCCATAACAATGCGAATTAAATCAAGTGTTCAAGCGTCCAAGCATTTCCTAGTTATGATCATTTTAATTTGTTCCGCAATATTCTTGAATCGGAACTAATGAACATTGCTTCTGTGAAGTTAATTAAGTGATTATTGTTCACAGAAAACATCGGTAGTGGTAGATCATTGAGAATAGATGAGTGGTGGTGTGAAGAAGTTTCCACTGGATTAATTTCACTGTTTGTATTGACAGTGTAAGTGTTGAGTATTGAACCATGAATTCCACTAGTATATTGTGACATGTTACTAGAAAATTCCATATTTTCTCTAAGTACACCATTCATATCATAAATAACACTAGCATTTACATTATCATTGTTCTGCTGTAGATTATTTGCATGCACATTAGGAATTCTCGCAATTTCATTGCTTCTTGTACTGGTTTGACAATTTGCATTTTTCGTACCATCTATTTCCATTGTCTAGTCTGTCAATTTTATCTACTAATTCCTTAATTTCTCTTCCTTTATTACCCATTTCATTTCTAAGTCGGCTTAATTCCCCTTCTCAGTTCTCAGTTTGTCCCTGTAGGTTATTTTGAAATTTGTTAAGTTCCTCATTCTGTTTATCCATTTTTAATATCAAGATTAGCATTCTGTTGGTATGTTTGGTTTACAAGATTGATAGTTTGGTTTGCAAGAATAACATTATGCTTGTTTATTTTCTCATTCTGATTATCTATCTTTTCATCTAAACGCATAACTGTTTAAGGATACACAGTTGTGTAACTGAGGTTGGGGTGTGTTACTTTCCTGCACATGTTTCTCTAAAGGAGGTTGACCTTCACTATTGTTTCCTTCCAAACTGGAAATTGGTGCCTTCAAATAATGGCTCTATCTACCTCTGCTCATGACATATTCTCTTTTTCTGGTGTTATGCTCTGAGCGTATTCTAATTCAAAAAAGTTTGCCTCAGAACTATTGTCTTCCCAATATATTATCACTCATTGCATTTAATTCTTCATTTTTCTATAAATAACCTTTCGATTTCTTAATACTCGTAATATGAGCTCCGAAAATTTTAATATAATAAATACATAAGTGCATCAGACCTGACCTTAATTGTCCTTTGTTATTGTCGTTGCAGTTCGTACTGATGTGATGTCCTTGAAGATACGTTCCCCTTCCTCCCAAGTTTCGCAGTTCGAGACTTTGCTCTCGTCCTGATAGTTGATGACGTTCCGGACGTATCGAAGCTGAAGTTCTTGTAGTCTGGTCGCTGAACTCCGTTCTGTATATAAGGTTTCTGGTCGCCGTCTCAGGGATGTTGTTCTCGAAGTTGGTATTAATGTCCTCTCGAAGTTCCAGACGTTCTCGTAGTTCTCGTCGAAGTTTATCTCCGTATTTCCTCCTTTTGCGTTGTCTCAGTGTTGATTCCTAACTCTTCGAGCCGATTTTCTCACTATTGAGGCCGATTTTCTCAATCTTCAAGCTGATTTGTTTTACTATTCAAGCCCCACGGTGAATTCGCCATATGCTATAATGTTCAAGTCACACTAGAACATAGAGCTGAAGAATTGCTGAGCCTCCATTATTGTCATCGTAAATATAATTAGTTGCCACTTTACCTTGATGATCGTGTCTTCTCTTGCATCTCAGCTATCCACGGCTTGGCGGAAGATTCTCTTGTAGATGCTGTAGCCTATGTTGTCGTGGTTCGGTTGCCTCGGCTATCAGCAGGTTCAAGGCTGAGACTGGTCGAAGATATCATAGGTGAGGCACGTGAGAAAATAGTTATTTAAATGAAACGTACGAGAAGTCAATTTTAACAACACTATTTATTTCGTTTAATTAATCTCTGCAGCACTAACCTCAAATATTAATAAAGAACACAGGATAGTCTACGTTTGACGTAAACACTTTCTTTTAGGCGAATTTCCACTACTCGTAAGTTAATTTCCACAAACTTGATAGCGAATTACTTTTTCTATGCCCGTCCCTAATTATATCACCTACGTAGCTTCTATAACACGAGCAACTTCACTCGCACATTTTAAAATAGTTAACAACAACTACATTCTGCTTTTGGCGTGAAATTTCTTACTCGACGAACGTGGATACTGTCTAATAGCTTAAGACATACTAGTGGGGATTGAGTCTTTCTACACCCTACTTATATACAAAAACACCTTGGCGCTCTTAGAATTAGCTCCAATTTTCCCACTGTCTACCCATAAGAGCCTCTTCGATATTTCTAGAAATCAGAAGCTTTCTCCTCACTCCGATTCGTCGCTACTTAGTCAAAAGGTTATACAGAATGTAACTATACCGTACTGCACAAATTGCAGGACACATTCCTCACTCGTAGACGAAGAAATTACGTTATACGAACATGGGTCTGGAAACGCTTTGTTTCCATGTTACAACTTATTTTCTTCAATTCATTAATCATGGGAAACAGAGAAGAATAGAACGTTCCAGCATACCACATGCAACTCTTTCTCACAGGAGATATTCAATATGCCCTTCGTGAGCATTGATACTTGTATCAACCCGCCATCGTAGTGAATCCCAGATGCGCTGATGTATCCCTGGAGTATTGTGTATGGTTTCGCAGCCTTCCATAATACGGGCACGGAGACCCTTAACGTCTGGTACTGGGGTTCGATATACAAGAGCTTTCAAATGCCCCCACAAATAAAAGTCCAGTGGGTGTAGGTCCGGGAACGTGGAGGCCAAGCAATTTGTCCTCTTCTACCTATCCATCTGTCACCGAATCTGTTATTTAGAAGCCGACGGATTAACACTAAAGTGAGGAGGTGCTCCATCGTGCATGAAGTGCATGTTTTGTCGCACAGCTAAAGTCACATCTGCTAACAGATCAGGTAGAACATTCTCTACGAAATTATGGTAAATTTGCCGTTTGAACCTGGGTGGAAGAACGTGAGGCCCTACCAAACAGTCCCAACAAAGCCGGCCCAAACATTTATAGAAATTCTTTGTTGATGACTTGCTTCAACAGTTGCGTGAGGATTGACGTCAGCCCATACATGCCGAATATGATAATTTACAATCTGATCTCGTTGAAACGATGCCTCATCTGTGAACAGCACCGTTGCACTAAAATTAGGGTTGACGCTTTGTTGCATAAACCATTCGCAGAAGCCTACCCGTGCAGGAAAATCAGCTGCTGATAGTGCCTGCACATGCTGTAAATGGTATGGATACAGCCGGAACAGTGTAACACTCGCCAGACAGTCATGTGGTCAACATTCATTGTTGCAGCTACTTGTCTTGCACTGACACTAGGGTCTTCGTCAACTGCCTGAAGAATTGCCGACTCCCGTTGCGGTGCCCTCGTTCTTCTAGGCCTCCCCCGGTCGCGAGTATCAGGTTGAAATGCCCCATGTTCCCCAAGACGACGATCAATGGCTCGAAACGTTTTCCTGTCGGGGCACCTTCCTCCTGGAAATCTCTCCCGGTACAAACGTTGAGCGCAAGCACCGTTAGCGTCTGCTAATCCATACATCAATTGGCCATCTGCCATCGCTGCATTTGTGCACAGTGCCATTGCACGAGCCAAGTCTGTGATCAACTCTACTAGTACGTAGTAACCCGTGTGCTAGCTAAGGTCGTACTGCTCACTGGAACAGTTGATGTCACCTTAAACAGACAATGACGTAAGTCACATGGCAACAGGGGCATGTAAAACAAAACACTGGCAGTGCATCTACAATAATGACAACGTATCCATACGTAACCAAGAGTGCATGTATCCCATGATTCTAACGTTCTGTTCGTGTGTGTTTCCCATGTTTAATGAGTTGGAGAAAATAAGTTGTAACATGGAATCAAAGCGTTTCCAGACCCACGTTCATATAACATAATTTCTTCGTCTACGTGTGAGGAATGTGTCCGGAAATTTGTGCCGTACATTTTTGTTACATCTATATACAAAAGGAAAATCCCATGCTTCTCTCTGACTCTGGTATTGCTAGAGCGTGGTGTATTTGAATATTTCTTACTCGTAACATATTCAAGGAGTCTTTGTTTGGTGAGGTTTCTAACAGACTTCCTCTTCTTGGTTTTGCGTTGCTAAAAATCTAGCAGTGAAAGCTTTCCTGTCATTTTACATGAGAGTTACAGCAATCGAAAATAACTTTAAATAAAATAAACTTGATAGTTGTAAATATGGTAGAATCTGACAGTTGTTAGAATAGTGACTAAATCAATATATGCATACTAATGAGATAAGGGTAAATAGCGTCTCAAATGTGGTTTCATAAATGTACCCAGCACAGCATTACAGATGTTAGTTTTAATTCCTTCTGACTTAACTGAAGAATCTGTTTTATGCTGAAATACCCAATCCCATGTCAAGAACTGTGAAGAAAAACAAGAAAAAACTCATTTGATGTTGAATATTCCGCTACTTTGTAATGCTGAAATAATTGTAATAATAACACTTAGCTATTCAGTATTTGATACCCAAACTCTTAAAAATATCCCCAATCTAGTTTTATTCTGAAGAGTTTGTTTGCATTTCGTCATTTGGCCTGTATGTCATTAGCACGAATTTAAGCCTCTGGCAGGCGTTTTAACTTTACTAACATATCATAAACTATTATGTATGTTATGCTATATGTATGGCGGGTATACCAGAATTTAACTATTAATTTAATTTCTTCGGTTTGAAGTAACATAACAGAGACCCTTTCTGACATAGGCGTGTCTCTTATTTGAATGTAGCCTGTCACTTCTCTAGTTATTTATATCCACGATCTATTTTTGCCTGATTATGATATTTTCTAGTTAAATATGCCGTATGGTAAAAAGTTTATAAAATCGCTAGAAAACTAGTTTATCTCTGAATATTTTTGATACGGACTTCAACAGGAAGTAGCGTGCGTCCTTACTCCGCTTTTTTACTGAGTGTCTTCTATCTAAATTGCGAAATCTAACGACAGAGGTGCAACTTCCGTACATCTAAGGTGCATCATTCGCTTATAATGTTGCATAAATTCAAACAAGACCTGGTATATTATTATATATAATTTTGTTGAGCACTAGACTTTTGGCTTTGAATTTTAGGTAGTAAAATTTCTTCTATCACTTCGAATCTCTGATTGATTGTTTGGAAATATTTTAAATATTGAATAGTCATATATTATTTTATTATTATTATTATTATTATTATTATTATTATACTTTTGAGTTTGAATCGCAAGGAAAACCACAAAGAGAAAATGGTCCCTGTAAATGAACGGCAAATGTGTTAGGATCTTCCTCTAACTGAGCGAATAAAAAGATACCACTTCCATATTGGTAAAACCGATTTATAAAATCTATATCAAGTAGGACATCATAATATAAGTGTATTGTAGACAATGCACCCTAATAAATGTATTCGGGATATTCCATGTTGTTAAATTCTATTTGGTTCAAGCTAGTTGAAAAGCATAGGTATTAATGAGGTGTGTAAGCTCACCGCAAAAATTGACTACCTATTATGTGAAAAACTAGTCTTGGCCGGTAGGCGTTTCAGCATATTGACCGCGTTATAGTTGTGGCACGAACCGATGTGATAACCATCCTGTACGAGTCTGTTTTATATATTAAACAATGGGTCTTTCTATCTTTGAAAATTCCATTTTATACATAATTATCTGTTCAGTACATGCCCTACTCTTTGCATTCCCCATTGCGATGCTTTTTAATAACGATTCAGAATAATTAACAACTATAATCATGCCTCACAAACACATAAGAATGATAACACATAATGGTGGTCTCTACCTCGTTGGCTAGCAGCTACTGGTATTGTAATTAAGGCAATTGCTTTTCACTTTGTGCAGAATATTGTAGGTATAACATTAGATGCTATATTATACCTATTTCGTAGTTTATAGGCTTTGTGTCAATGGTCAAACAATTTTCAATGTAGCCAAAGGGCATTATATTATTGTGTTTGTTCCTTTTGTGGTACTTGGCTGCACAAACAGCATCTTTTTCTAACACGTTTCTATCACTTCATTTCAGCTCCTTAGGCAAGGCAAGACCTGCGGTACTCATTGGTTCAGCCAATGTCTGTATAAAACTGTCAAAATTAAATGGGATACCAAAGTTGGTCAAGAAAAACTGTAACAAAATGAACATGAAAGCAAAACATTCTTCCCCGAGCAATAATATGTTAAAAATGTTACTGCTTTGTGGCTGCATAAATGTGTGACAATCTCTCTATACCCACAGAGTTCCATATACAGCCAGCGGCGGCTTTGATTTTCGAAAGAATAACAGATATAGGCAAATAACGACATTAATAATTATTTTTATTTTCAACTGAAATCCAGCGGCCAAACTTGTTACCGCACTTTCCATTCCAAAAGAAAATCTCTACAGCTTCGACCTATGCCCGTCAGGCATTACCTGAAATTACTCCATCCCTTTAAAGCAATATTTACCAATGCGAAGAGGTGGGAATTAACTTTCCACACAGTGGACTTGGTTTAAAGCCTTACTGGAGTAAGCTAAAGCTTTGGGTAAATCTTTTTCCAAGAATACATTTTATGCAAATTTAAACGTAAAAGAAGGTTTATGTACACTACTGCAACTAAATCTCCTTTAATAATTTTGACCGTAGGTTTTCGTGGCCGTTTTTCATAACTATAGCTACTTTCGTGCCACGTCCGTTTTAAGTCTACGTTTCAGGACCATTACAGGGCCCTTCTTCAGGGAGGTTTGTGTCTCTTTTAAGAACCTATTTTACAGGTTATCTCATCGATTCAGGAGTCTCAGATCTCGAATCCGAGGGACGAGGTGAGAGACACCGAGACACCGGGCGGCCGGAATCAGGAGTGACGGCATAGCAATGACAAGGTTCCTAAGGTTTCCAGATTGAGACGTCCTGGCAGTCGAGCAGGCAAACCGGGGACACCACCCCACACAGAGGGTCCAACGCCCCCCAAGAGGCGGTCCGTATACCCCGGCAACCAGCCGAAGACCTGAGAGACGGATAAGGTTCCACAGAGAGCATCCTTTTTTCCTACCACGCCGCACGCAACACCATCGCCGACTCTTCCAACCCTGAAACAGATCTCACGCGGTTAAGGAGGAATGAAATGAGGAATGGAAGGATATTCCGGCGCTGAGAGAAACCACATCAGCATTCGCCTGACGACCCGGGAAAACTTCCGAAAAAAAACCCGTAGGTCAGGGTGGGCGGTCGCCGGGAAGCGAGCTAATCATCTCCCGAATGCAAGTCACAAGCGTTACCGCGGCGCCACCTGGACGGAAACTGGAAGATCCGTAGTTCAAATCTCGGCTATGACATCGAATTTTTCAATCTGAAGCTATCTTTCCAACCTTGTCCTACACACGGCTTGAGTGAAAGAGTCTTCTTGTTAATTGAGATGAACTGCCATTGCAAACTTCGTTGTAAGTATAAGAAGAATGCAATAGCTAAGTCGATAGTCAGATTTTTAAGTGGTGCCTTTGAAACTCCACGCTCTTAACATTACCACGAGAAAAATCTAACGTGTTGCATTCACTTAGCTTTCTCTACTCACCATTCTACAAATTCTTTTTACTAAATCTTATTTTTCTGTCTACTTCTTATACTCCAGATAAACTTCCAATTCGCATTTAGCCCATCTCTGTGGTGTATGGGTCTGCCTCACATTCAAGAGGCCCCGAGTTCGAATCAGTTAAAGAGAGTTATCTGGATAAAACTTTTTTCCAGGGTTTCCTCTTATCCTGAGAAGGTGAATTTCAAATAGCTCTAATCTCTAGGAACCTCGGGCACATTTGAGCATTATTTTAACCATTTCGTACATTCACCGTCCGTAATGGCCTACCCAGTTAAAGGACTTTAATTAAATACCAAAAGAAAAAGTTCACATTTACATATTTCGTTGTAGTATATGTAGATAAAGCGATAGTCACATTTTCAAAAAGCATGTCACTACGCGATGATATGAAATTCCATGCTACTTGTATTACCGCGACAAAAACAAAACGAATAGTGACTTCTCAGTTACAAAAGGTATTCAAACCAATAATAAAAAATATCTGGGAAATAGTTAATCTCATGAAGTATATGTATGACAAACCGCGTGCTCTTCTTGTGTAGCAAAACTTTGTCAATATTTTACACTTTACCAGTTATACAAAAGTCATTTAGAATGAAGAAGACTTGAGAGGTTCTTCTCAGAAAATTCAAAATATATATTTAGTTTTTCATGAAAACATCTTAAACAGAGAGTATTTTAATCAAACTCGTTAGAGCCGTTTTTGAGAAACCTAAAAATTTCGAGAATGTTTCCATATAAAGGGTTATTCGGGGTGGGGGAGATTTTCTTGAAAATCTTTGTCACGTCTTTCAAAGATGCTGAACTTAAATATCAAGTTTGGTATTTAACCGACTCTTCGTTTTGGAGTTATGTTGTTCACAGACACATAGGCATATGAAGCTTTTGCTATAAAATATGTTGTGTTGCATTCACATAACCTTCTCTACTCACGCTTCTACAAGCTGTTCTTACAAAGCTTATTTTTGCATTTATTTCATGTAAATAGAGATAAACCTTCATCACTTATTTACACAATTCGTTGTAGGTATAAGTAGAACATATTAAGCTAAAGCGATAGCCAAATCCCTCAAAGCTGATCTTATGTGATAGCTTCGGATTGGTTGGCTACGGAGGGGGCTCGGTACTGATCCACATAGTGGATATTGTGCCTACGCCCCACAAGGGGGCGTCTTCGGGAGGAAGGATGAGGCCAGAGGAGACACTGGGCGACCGGAACTAGGAGTGACGGCATAGGAATGGCAGGATCCCTAAGTTTACAGATAGAGACTCCCCGTCAGACTAATAGGCAGACCGGGGAACCATCTCCGCACATAGGGGGTCCAACGCCCCTCTAGGGGGTTAGTTACAAAGAGCAGCTCTTTCCCCTGCCACACTGCACCGAAACACCATCGCCGACGCTTCCAAACCTGAAAGAGACCAACGGATGAAAGATGAAGGGAAATGAGGATGAAGATGAAATAGTGGGACAGGAAATTCGGGGATGTGAGAATCCTTCCCAGCATTCGCCTGGTGACCAGGGAAAAACTCTGGAACAAAACCATGGGTCAGGAAGGTCGGCCAATGGAATCGAACCCACGGCCTGCTGAATGCGAGCCACAGACATGATAGCTTTAAACATCTGTTCTATTTGTATGAACACGGGAAGGAAAGAAAGACACAAAAACAATAGCTATTTGCAGTTGAGAGAAGTATAAAGTATTTGAAAATTCAAACCAATAACAAAGAACATTTCAGAATGCGTAAAATATAAAAATGTTACTTAACATAAAAATAAAAATGTTATTTGGTATAAATTTTGTGCTTTAATAAGATCTACATTTGTTGTGCAGTAAAATTTTGTCTCTCTCTTACGATTTACTAATTATCAAAGGTCATTCACAATAAAGATAAATTTCCTATAAAATTAAATATATACATTTTATTTATCACGAAAATAGCTCAAACATATATATTTTAATAAAAATCCTTAGAGCCATGTTTGAAAGAATATAAAATATCGAAACATTTCCAATGTTAAAGGTAATTTGGAGTGGGGGATTCTCTTTAAAATCTCAGTGTAGCATTCTTGGAAAACGTTGAACTTAAACACTAAGTTTAGTTTTTAACCAACTTTTTATTTTTGAGTTATGCTGTTTGCGCGCACATGCGCGCACACGCATACACACACACTTGGACCTTTTTCTAAACATAAATTCATTGGATTCAGGGAGTCACAACGACATTGAATTTTTAGGTGGAACACTAGACTTTCTCTACTTACTGTAGCTGCATAGTAGAGAAAGTAAAAATGCCTACTTTGGATTTAGGGGGTCACAAAACGGGTATTTCCGGTGGATCTCGTTATTCAGTTTTTGGATGGAATACAATATTTGCTCTACTTACTACAACTACGTAGTAGAGAAAGTAAAAATGCTTTCTTTGAATTCAGGGAGTCTCAAAACGTATATTTCCGGTGAATCTCGTTAATCAATTGTTGGGTGGAATATAATATTTTCCCTACCTCCTTTAGCTACACAGTAGAGAAAGTAAGGACGCATTCTTTTGTTTCAGGAGGTCTCAAAATGAGTATTTTCGATGAATCTCGTTATCAGTTTTTGGGAGGAACGCAATACTGAATCTTTGACTGGAATACAATCTTTCTCTGCCTCCTGTAGCTACCTAGTAGAGAAAGTAAAAGCGCTTTCTTTGGTTTCAGGGAGTCTCAAAATCTGTATTCCCGTTGAATCTCGTTATTCAATTTTTGGGAGGAACACAATACTTTCTCTACTTACTGTAGCTACGTAGTAGAAAAAGTACAAATGCTGACTTTGGCTGGGTCTCAAAACGTGTATTTCCGGTGAATCTCTTATTGAATTTTTGGGAGGAACACAATATGTTCTCTACTAACTGTAGCGGCAATAGAGAAAGTAAAAATGCTTACTTTGGATAGGTCCCAAAACGTGTACTTCGTTGAATTTCGTTATTCAATTTTTGGGTAGAATACAATACTTGCTCTACTTACTGTAACTACGTAGTAGAGAAAGCAAAAATTCTTTCTTTGGTTTCAAGGTGTCTCAAAACGTGTATTTCTGGTGAATCTCTATTCAATTTTTTGATGGAACACAACACCTTCTCTACCTCCGGTAGCTACGTAGTAGAGAAAGTAAAAATGCTTTCTTTGAATTCAGGGAGTCTCAAATCGTGTATTTCCGGTGAATCTGGTTATTCAATTTTTGGGCGGAATACAACACTTTCTCTATCTCCTGTAGCTACGTAGTAGAGAAAGTAAAAACTCTTTCTTGAGTTTCAGGGAGTCTCAAAACGTGTATTTCCGGTGAATCTCGTTATTCAATTTTTAGGTGGAAGACAATACTTGCTCTACTTGCTGTAACTACGTAGTAGAGAAGTTAAAAATGTTTTCTTTGGTTTCAGAGAGTCTCAAAATGTGTATTTCCGGTGAATCTCTTTATTGAACTTTTGGGTGGAATGCAATACTTTCTCTACCTCCGGTAGCTACATAGTAGAGAAATTAAAAATGCTTTCTTCGGATTCAAAGGGTCTCAAAACGTGTACTTCCAGTGAATCTCGTTATTGAATTTTGAGTGAAATACATTACTTTCCCTACTTATTATAGGTAAGTAGTCGAGAGAGTAAAAAGAAGAGTTGTGGTATAGATAAACGGCTGTTTGTCGTTACGGCATCTTGCATGCAACCAAATAGGGAAAAGTGTAACTTAGACTGTAACTTGAAATAATTTCTGGCCTAAATTATTGTCACGACTAAGTTAAAGTGCACAGAAAAAACGTACTTTATAAGGACATTATGATAAATAAGGAACATATGTTAGTTGATAATGGGTAGAGAAAGTAGTGAATGTTGAAAACCAAATCATTTTGTTTTAACGCTTGCTTGTTATACAATAATATGATCACTCATGCTCCTAAAAATTAGTTTGTATACTGCTTATGTCGCTGTGCTGCAATGTTATTTCTGCTTTCATTTCACAGTTATTACTTTCTTACAGCCAAGTCTAAGGAAAATGTGTTGGAATGATATTTTCTTTAGCACTATTACATTCCCTAACCTTGTAGAGCAAGTATGAGCTAAGACACTTGGCATAACCTCTCGATAAGACACCCCGCTTACCCCTATAGGTGGAACGGAAAACAATTGGAACCATCTGTACAATGGCCTAACCTGAAGCCAGATGTCGGCTTTTAAAACGTTGTGTGTGTGTGTGTGTGTGTGTGTGTGTGTGTGTGTGTGTGTGTGTGTGTTTTACTAGGGCGGATCGAAAAGTAACACACAATAATTTTTTTTACAAAAAAGTTTAATAGTTAAAACAGCAAACAAAACACAAAAACAAAAATATCACAAATGAACTTACACCTTTTAACTACTTTTCGACATAGTCATCAAGTTTCTCAACACATTTCTCCCATCGTGATACCAGTTTCAATATGCCTGTTCATAGAAGTCCGTTTCCTTGGAGTATAGCCATCTGCGGACTGCTGATTTCACTTCCGCATCTGTCGCAAAGCATTGGCCGGCCAGGAATTTCTTCATAAGACCAAGCAGATGAAGGTCCGACGGTGCAAGGTCCGGACTGAATGGTGGATGCTGGAGCACCTCCCAACCAAATTTGGTGATTTTCTGACGAACAGCAGCAGCAACATGGGGGCGAGCTTTGTCATGAAGAATTTTGAAATCGTCAGCATTCATGTAGTGGCGTTTGCCACGAAGGGCACGATGCAACTTCAGCAAAGTTTTCATGTAGCATTCACAGTGGTCCCGTGTTCAGGAAATTCCACTAATACAACACCATACATATCCCAAAACACCGTCACAAGCACTTTTCTAGCAGATTGAGTCATTTCGAAATTTTTCTTCACTGGGGAACCAGCATGTTTCCACTCCATACTTGCCTGCTTGGTTTCGGGCGTGTAGTGGCATGCCCACGACTCATCACCAGTGACGATTCCTTTCAGAAAGTCATGCCCTTCTGCGGTGTACCGAGTTAGGTGATCCAAGCTCATCATCTTCCGCTGGCCCTTGTGGTTGTCTGCCAGGTTCTTAGGCACCCAGCGAGCACTAATTTTACGAAATTTCAAAGTGTCATGAACAATATCGTATACTGCACCATAGGAAATGTTGAAATGTTGCGAGAAGGTTCGCAGTTGCGCACGCCGGTCGTTCAAAATTGCCGCCTCAATGCCTCTGACATTCTGCGGTGTTGCAGCTGTTACCGGCGTCCCGGAGCGTGGCGAATCACTAAGGTTCACACGGCCCTCTAGGAAGAATGCACATCACCTAGAGACATTGCTACGGTCCATACAATCATCCCCATACACGCCACCCATGTCCCTGTGAATATCACTTGGTTTATGCCCTTTGTTCCACAAATATCGAACCACACCTCTCTGCTATTCACACGTGGTGGACGACAGTAACATGCACGCCAACTTTGTTAAGTAGTTCACGCTTCCCTCGCTAGAGCTGCATATGAAACAAAAAATACCCTCTATAGTGAAAACTTCAAACTATATCGGGTGAAATTGCAAAATTCCAGCTGCAATACCAAGGCAGAAAAAAAGTTATTGTGCGTTACTTTTCGATTCGCCCTCGTACATTATCACGCAGTAACGCCCGAACCGAATCTTATGAAACTTGTTATATAGCACACCTTAGGATCCACTTAGAAGGCTTAATTGCTTAAGGCTTAATCTTAATTGCTTTGTACAGAGCGATCGTTTTTTGGCCTGTCCCGGATCGCGTAAATGCTTGCTCGGCGCATTGTCTACTATACTGGGGGTGTTTCCCACTCCAAAACCCACGCATTACATACTCATGAGTCATGAGTAACAGTAACATGCACTATAATGAGCACTAAACTTGTTTAAGTGGTGTTGAAAGTAGTATTTATCTGCGATCTGCACCGGGCTATAAAACGAACACTGTAGAAAGGGGTGTTCTTATGGGGCGCAAAATAAAATATCGAAATATACAGCTGCTTATTATTATTATTATTATCATCATCATCATCATCGCTTTTTGAAAAGTTGTATACAACAAAAAATTCTAATCTTAATTTTTCTAATAAACTCTATTATTTACAAAATGTTGGTGCTATGAATATTTAAGAAGTAATAACAATCGTTCTTTGCTCTTGTAATGTGAACGGAAATTCGTTACCATGAAAAACTATAGTTTCATTTGCATTGTATGCATAAGAAGGAGGCACAGGTGTGTGTACTGTTAAACTTCCTACATGCTTTTGAAACCTTATTAACGTCCCAGAAACTTCATATGGCATTTAAGTTGCAGAGATAGGAGAGAGGGGAGAAGACGATGGAGGGGGAGAGGGTAGGACAGTATCAGAATGGAAAAAGAGGAATGAAAGTAAAGAAAAGAGAGCGAGAGAGGAATAGAGGTAGGGAGAGTGAGAGAGGAGGGAGTGGGAGATACAATGAGAAGGCTTGAGCAAGAAACGGACAAACATCTCCGCATTCAACGCAATTACGCGACCTGAGCTGCGCGATCCGATTGTTGTGTAATAGACTATTGCATAATTCAGATACAAAACTTCGTCGTATCAAAGTATAAACTATTAAAATCGCTACCGTTGTATTTCTCCATTCACTCACATAGAAACTAAACTCGTGCGTATGAATGGCGTGCAGATGTTGACCCTTTTGGTTTATTGGATTTCATGTTGACTGATCAGCAGAAAGAAAACATCTGCTGGGTGCGAGGGGCAAGCTTTTAAAAAATCCAGATTGCAACAACCTTCAGCATAGGTGATGTACAGTAATACTATTCTCAATGGCTGAATATCAATATCATGTCATCAAGATGTTTTGCAGCATCAAGTGAACTTAAGCCACTCATTGACAGATTTAAATGTTTATCTGCTTAAACAGAAGGAAGGAAATTTATATATCCTCTGCCAAGAACACAGGAGGCAACGTATGTGCTTTAAAATGTTAAAACAGAAAAAGAAACAGTCTGAGGCAATTCACGTTACTCCCCTCTGTCTAGCATCGAATATAGTCATAAGTGTTTTAATTTCTCAAGCTTTCGTTATTGTACTTAACAAGTATTTCGTAATGTGGTTGCAGTTTTGGTGGTCACTGCTGAGATCAATCACTTCAGGTGCAAGGCTACTGCAACGCTTTCAGACTCTGTTATGTACCAGTTAAATGTCTTTAATGCAATAAGAACATTAGACGTCTAACACCACAATGCATAAATGTTTCTCCGTTCTTAAAGCAATTAGTTAACAGCTCCATAAAAACTATTTTATTCTGTCGCTGTTACGGCCGTTCCTGTAGCTCTGTAATAGTGTTCTTACCTGTGGGCAAAGATACCTAAGATTTATTCCCAGTACCGGTATGGCAGCAGCATTTTCCCTGCTGGGAAGTCAGGTTCGGGGTGCAATCAAACTCATGAGGTCCCTTCAGACAAAATAAAGATATTCTTAATGGAAAAATAACGACTCCCAATTCTAAAGAATCACCCATCAGAGATCGATGGAATACTGACATGTCACCCCGAAACTGCATTCTATCCATTATCCTTGTGAACGGTGGCAGAGAATGCTGTGGACATGCGGTGGACCTTGGTCCTTTCTGGGTTATTGCACCAGAAGATACACTTCTTTATCCCTAGACGGAAGAAGATCTCTAAAAACATTCATGAGTACAGCACTGATATTGCATTCTCGTCTACTCAAAGCTGCCAACACTCTAATTTCAACGATTATGACTAAACTAGCAGGAAATCGTCCTAAAATAAAGATAAAGAATTGTAAAGATATTAAACTGTTTGTCTTTGTATAAATTTTTGAAAATAAAAATGCTGGTTGGCCTAGATGTGTTATGAATTTATAATGCGTAAATAATAGTTTCGTAGAGGTAATGCAGCACTTGAATGACGGTCAAAGTATTAAAATATTTTTAAATAATCCAGTAAACAAGGAACAAGTACATTTTCTATCATAAAATACCGAATAACGTATGTCTTCTAATAGACATATATGTTTTCCATAGGATAACAATTAAATTGTTCCGAATATCCATAATTTTTAAAAATATTTGATTTATTGTGAATATGCTTTAGAATGGTACGTGTATCTTAGCACACGTTTTAACATATTCCTGTATGCATCTGCAAGACTCTCACACTTTTAAAGCTTTGATTACTATTTTCCGCAACACGCAATTTTATCATTAAGCTCATGTTGCACCCAAGGGCTTACTTATTAAACAACAGAAATAGAGGCTGCATAATCAATATGCTACAATTTCAAACCTTAAGTTCATCTTTACTAGTATTAGGATATATCGCATTTAAGGGAGGGGTGGACGTGAACACTTCCGAATATGAGGGCTAAGCCAACCTGTCGCCGCTAGTTACCCGTGTCAAATTTAAAAGCCGCCGCAAAGCACGTAATGGAGTAAAGAATTTCAGTTTATGAAATACGTATGTAGGCCAGACTGCTTGATTCATTTAGTTTTTTAGACTGAATCGTGATTTCCATATGCGAAAATGCATGATCTACAAAGGTTTTATGTGATGATAGTAATAGTTATGATAATCATCATGATAAGCGAAAAGAAGATACTGAATGTTTAAATGTTTTATTATGAACAGATTTATCATTATTTAAAGTCAACAGTTACTAACTGACCTGCAGAGTATATATTTCTCTCACGGGGTTTTATGTCTCCGTCGAGGCTGGCCCCTTCCCCTCTTGTGGTCGCCTGCCTGCCTGCCTGTTTTTAATATCTATATGGTGAGTAGTGCTGGTGTATGGCCCTCTCGCTCACCAGCTCTGTGATTTGTATTTGTGAATAGCCTGAAGGAGAAAGTGTACGAAACAAATCCTCACGCTTTCGAAAACATATGAAAATAAATCAGAAATATTACAGTGGCTGAGCCAGATCGTGTCAAGCGGAATGCGTGTACCCTGTACATTGCCTGGAGGGAAGAGGACATTTTCAGAATTAATTATAAGATAAGATTTTATACACTGTTTAAGAAGAGGAGTCACAGGCGCGTCCAGCTGTGGTGTTTCCACCGAGACGCAGAGCCCCGTGCGAGTTGTAAAGATATATTCTGGAAGCAATGTAAATAGTTATAGTACATTTTCTTTCCTAGTTTCATCCCCCATTTCAGGGTAAATGGCATGTGGACCAGTGGTTGTGTAGCTCCTGATACATGCGGCTCAGGCTTTGCACATAAATTGAGACTTCCGCATGATTTCATGTTATTGAAGCTTTTGTCAAGTTTCTTTGAATAGTCAGTGTCGTACTTATGCAACGTTCCATATTTGATTAGCGCTTACAGATATTAGAAGCGCTTTCTTATATGGGGTGTCCCACTCGAAAGGGGCTCCAAAACTTGTCACAGTTTAAATATTTCGCCGAATGCGGTCAAATTTGGAAGGAAGATAATCCATTACATTAGAATTTGACGTGGTAACACTGAGGAAGTATGTCAACAGAGGCTTCGCGTGTTGTGTTTGACGCTCGTGTTCCAATTCAGTGAAAGTGGAATAAGTGACTTGACCGTTGACGTACTAACGCTAGTACTTGTGAAGATGTATCGCTATTCTGTTGCAGCGCGCGTGTTTCTTGTGAGACAATATTGGATCAATGGTTCCTTTAAGATCTGTCAGCGAAAGCTTTTGGAACGATTTGGTGACTGACAGATCACTGCGCACAAAAATTACTGAGTAAGGTGGAGAAGAGTGGAACAGTGTTGGGTCGGCATGACGGAGCACTCCTATTTCTTCGACTCTGCTGTGAAAAGTGAAATTTACATGACAGTGTTTCGAGAATTTGTGTACTACTTACATAATCAGGAACTGGCACCCGGATGCTACCAACAAGATGACGCAACACATCTACCCGGCTGAGATAGAATCATTTTCCTTGACAGAGTCATTTTATAAGGATGATGACCTTCAAGGTCACCGGATTTGACCCCACTTGATTTATTCCTATGAGGTAACCTTATGGGGAGGAGGTATGGGTGATAATTTACTATTTTTGCTAAAAAATCAGTTTTTCGGGTTTTTTGCAATAAATAAATCAGTCAACCCTACTTTAACTATTACCGAAGTTTTGTGGCCCTATGACACTTGAAAATCTAATAAATTACGCCACTTTTAGAAGGCTACCTTTCTTTAAATGCGTTTCGGAGGGCCGTGGCACACAACAGAATTAAATCTGCGCTAAAGTCTGCTCCGAACGGATTATTTTTTTTTTTTTTTTATTCTGATCTTTTCTACCTGGTTAAATGAAGCGCCGTAGAGGTTTACACCAAAATCCAGCAGATACCAGCAGAAAGAGCAGTGAAACGTAATTTTGTTCGTTATGGCAAAAAATTTGTGTAATTTAGCCTCAGATGTATGGGTGATATTTCTGTTTTCTACATTTTTAAACTAGAAGCTTAATTTTTTGCACAGTCAATCTATATAACCTACATATTAATCCATAGAAGTTCTATCTTTTTGGTGTTATTAGTTTGCAAGTTATTAATAGTTTATGTTAAAAACACTAATTTTCAAAATGTATCTCCGTCTGTTCATGTGAAGCAAAATATTTGGAGAAACTAAAGGTCTACAGAAATAAACCACGCACTCTCCGTTAATTGCGGCAGAATATCCGCCGTGAAATCTAGGCAGCGGCACCCGAGATTCTGGCAGCCATTTTCACGAACTTGCAACATCATGTTAAAGTGTTTTTAATGTTGAGAGAGGTCATTTCCAGCACCTCTTGTGATGTACTTTCATTTCTCACATATACAGCTACGCCACATTCAAATTTCGCTTAATTTTCTCTCCATTTATCGGATTTACACAACAATTTCTGGGATCCTTTTTGAGTGGGATATCCGATATTCTTCCTAATCTCCCTACATATGTGCTTGTTGACTATTTCTATGATTCGTGTCTCAAAACAGAGTCTTGTGGGGAATTTTGAATACAAATTGTGACAATATCTAAGCGCACCTGCTTCTTAAACAGAAATTGTGCAAATTTACCTATATCTGTAGGATCTGTTTACGATGGCCTGTGTTTACTGAGGAGAAACTAGGCGAAGTTCTAGAACTAACCCCACCATTAGAAGAACTGAAACAAAATTAAAATGAGAAATTAGCTCGAATTAGGAAGATGAACTGTAGTGTGTGTTTTTAAAAAGATGCCAGAACGTGAATATAGCACATGTCCAACATCTCCTATCCTTAGGAAAGCGCTTATTGCCATACAGTTGCAGTTGTAATTAATTGCGAGATCTTGAATTGGTTACACGGACCCGCCAGCTGCCATGAACGTACGACAATACTAAGAAAGACCCACTACATCAGGCAGCTCTCTGCATGAAGTACGTGAGTACCAGCTGGTCTAAGATGACGGATACTCAGCTATCGTGTTGCAACAGTGTCATGTTTGACCACGATTAGGAGCTCGCTATAAATGAGAATTTCTCTTAAAGGAAAAGAAAATGTTATATAAAAGATAGCCGCATTTTGTTATTTTTGTAATTTCAAGATCTGAATTGCATTCCAAAATCAATACAGTACAAAAGAAAGAAGTAAAGGCGAACAAGAATAGGCAAAAATATAGATGCAATAATTTAATTGAGTTCATGGTCACTGAGTAAGTTTCTCTCTGAATAGAGCGATGGGCCATGAAACATCCAGTTGGTGGCTTTGCGGCGACAGCATTCGACATCACGCATGATAGAATACGATCACCTTCACTGTTTTCCTTGCAGAAGCTTCCAAGCAATACTGGCTTCTGTTGTGGTGGCCAGCATTGTGTAAATCAAAACTTGAGCCCAGTATGCACATATTCGGCAAACGCACATGCGTCAGGGAGCATTCACATTTAGTTTGGTAAGAAGTAACATAGAATAAAACCTTATCTGACGCCAGTAATGCTATCCCGCCCATTATGCCCTTCATATGGATTCCATGGACATTCCATATCCCAGATTAAAGGAGTACTCATTTTGAGACTCTAGAAGAATCAGTTACGGTGTCGATACACATCCGAGCGTTTTCCGAGGCGAGCCCGTTTTGAACCCCTAGTGAGCGGCTTACAAGCCGTTCGTTGAAATCATTGCCCCACGAACTTCCCACGAGTTTTCGGTTAGCCAAACCTGATTTGGCTTACCGAATATAATTTTTGGGGGATTTTTGTGGTGATCTCTTCTCGTAAGAAATGCCTAGCTGAGATTGTAATAAGCTTTGCTAGCTTAATAGTGTTGGTGACACAGTGAACTGTTGAAAAACAATCTGGATCTGAACTGATTTTACACATGAAGTCACAGTGCAGTTAGTGGGCAGTATACAAATTTTACGTTTATTCAGATGCACAGTACCTTAAATTGCCAAAGAGGATAGATATTTGAAAAGTAAAATGCATTCTACAAATGTTCATGTTCTTTTTATTATAATTTAGAAACTAGCCTTTGCCATACACTACACAGAAATGTATTTCTATCCAAACAAAATCACTATGAAAGCATCTACCCAAACAAAGTAGTATATCAGCATTTTGGTTCAATAAATATTTTTCTCCCTAAATGTTTAGCAGGACACACCGGGAGAAATAGTGACATTGAAGTATCGCGTCTTTAACAGGATAGTACTTCATACTACTTCACTCCTGTATGTTTCACGCTTCTTATATCGTTGCTTTCAGAAGAAATTTACAGAAGTTTTCACTTAGCGCCATCTAATTTTCAAAGCCTTCTAAACCGAATGTACAGAAAAACAACATCATAACGTTTGGTTGATTCTTAAGACGAGGAAGGAATTACATGCCTTCCTAGAACATCGTCTACACAGATTCTACTGCTTAACTAAAATGATGCAATTTCTCCATATTATGTAAACAAACAAAAATGAAAGATACTAAGCAACTACTAAGAATGTACCCTTTCCTTACTCATATAAAAATACTAATATCATTTACGACTTGGCCTTAAACCAATCGCTTGTATGGAAATGCGTAACCTCTTTTTACCAGTTGCGTGAGTACGTATTTACACTTCCTGTACTTCGTTTTCCTACTTTACTTTCTGTAATATGACACCAACTAGTTCATTGTTTTATTTCTAATGAAAATTAAAATTAAACATAACAAATTCTGTTAAATAAAAACAAAGAGACAAAATTCTTAACTTTCTTACTTGAGATCGCCTCGGAGGTTTACCAGGATACAAGAATGAGATATGAAATCGCTCAAATGCAAAACTATCTTGCTTCCAGAAAGGTGTTTACTATGAAACAATTAAGATATATAAGAACCTCAAGCATGACAAAGAGGTCTCGGAGCAAAATTTCCAGTCTTTCACAACCAATATAGAATGGGACGCTAAGGACCAAAGCAGTTAAAGAGCGTCCATAAATAAAACTCAATTTCATTTTTCCAGTAATCTCAAGGAAAAAATTAGCAATTTTAAAGTTTTTTAAAGCATCCCTAAAGGTGTACCTCTGTAATAAATCCTTTTACTCTCTAGAAGAATATTTAAACCACAATTTAGCCTGTTGGGAACTAAGTTCCAGTATACTACATATTCCTGTAATGTTAAGTTACTGTACTAAGTCAAATAATAAATACCTTTAATGTATTTAATATATAGATATATTAGATATTTTATCTTAATACTGAATTTTTACCATCTTTTCATATAAGTAAAGATTTAAATATTGAGAAAGTGACACAGGCTGCAAACGCTAAGCGAAGTGCATTTTTACTCAGTACCTAACCATGCTAACTTTCAAAGTAGTAGAAATTTGATATTTACTGCATACTTTTAGCACCATAGTCTGAAACATTGTGCACTTTATATATGTATTTTATATGCAAAATTGTTTTATTGTGCATATTTAATATTTTGTAAATGTATATATTAAAATTCTGATAGTCTTTGCATATAAGCAAAGCTTTAAGCATTGACGGGAATGAATTTTGTATTCAGTAAACGTGACAACTTTTTAATGTAATAGAAATTTGATGCTTACTGTCCAAATTTTAGCATCATAACTTAAAATGTTGTACATTTTATGTGTGCAAAAAGAATAAGTTTATTGTACATAATTGACAATTTTGTCAAATCCTGACAATCCTTGCATGCAAGTAAGGATGTAATGCCTTGTGCTGTGACACAGGCTGTAAAAACCAAGCTTTACTAAGTTCAATACAAAATAAATATAAAATCTTTTAACATATTCTATGTTTAAGGCCTTTTGACCATCAAAGAACTTACAGAACGCATCGTAATCTAATCTAATCTGAAAGTAAATGTTCACGTATGTCATCACGGCAACTCAAGGGCAGAGCATCGGCGGGAAAAGTCGATAATCCATGGTTCAAGTCTCTGCCATGGCATTGGATTTTTCAAATCTCATACCGCCTTCCAGCAGTTGAATGTAGTTTTCTTATCTTGCAGGTAACTTGGTCTGTACTGATTAAATTGAAATTATTTCTTGACAAATACCTTCATCTTGATTGGTGCAAATTGGATAGAAGAAACACTTTTATATGAATGATAGTAGTATTGGGTGAATATCTGTGAAATTGTAAGCACATTTAGTGAATATTACGCAGCACACATTTTACGAGCAGGCGTCGAAAGAGACGCCTTAGCAAAGTTATTAGAAGATATCCTGATCATCCTATCGTAAGTGAATCTGTGATCAACACGTTAGTGAGTAAACTACGCTTTACATGGAACATTTTTCGAAATTTTTTTATTTTCTCAAAAATGTCTCTAACGATCTTGATTAAAATACCACATATTAAAGATATTTACAAGATAAATCAATTTTCTGGGAATAGCCTGTAAGTCCTCTTCATTCGGAAGGAATTTCGTGATAACGTTAAGCGATAGACGAAACACACTACACAAAAATATAGATCTGTTTAAAAAACATTAGTGATGGGACGATGGAACTATTTCTTGATACTCGATACCAATACTGATTTTTGAGCACGGATACTCCATATTCGATACTCACTTTGTAAATAACTGTAAACGCGACAGTTTTTACACTGAATTATGCTCTTATTAGTAGTTTTCTGTGTATAAACGCATGTAACCAATTTCGTATTGTATGCTAATTCCAAAATTATTCCTGTTTGACATTCTCCAATTGGCAGCAATTTTTTATATCTTGATAATGCCATAGGTTATACAGGCTGAACCAGAACTCCACCGACAAACTCCTACACCGACAAACTTTCAGAGTTTGTTCAGGGATACCTTCTGAGTATATTGTTATCAGGGATTCACGGTCTCCAGCGGTTCGTTACAGAGTAATTGCATTTCGTTTGGTTTCTTGCACTAATTAGCTTTGTATCTGTACTGCACTGAGAATACTGCACAGCACTGCAAATGTCGACAGTGTGCGCTGTGTCTCTTGTTTATAAACAAATTGTTTTCATTCGCTCAGGGTACGTGCTCTTGACAACAGTAATGTCCTCTTTAACTCGTTGCCCTAAGGTTTGCAATCAGTACTGCTCTGTTCTGTATAGGGTTTCGTTTTTCCGGCAGTATTAGTAGTGCGTTAACAGTGATACACAGCATTATGGATAGGTTTGTAGATAATGACTTGGCCAATATGCACCTCGTGTACGGGTTCACTGAATGCCATGGAAGAGCAGCACAACGACGCTATGCTGAGCTGTTCCTGCACCGACCGCAACCACATCACAATAGTTTTGAATCTGTAATTAGGCGCCAACGAGAAACTGGATCCTTCCGTGTTAGAATGGAAGATACTGGCCGTGCGAAGTATGCCAGTGCACCCGATCCGGAAGAGAATGTGTTACATGCGATTGGTGACAATCCTGCCGCTAGTAGTCGGTGCGTTACACGAGCTCTGAACACAAGCCAATCAACTGTTTTGAGAGTCGTACATGAACAACAATTGCACCTGTATCATCCACAGAAGGTCATTGCAGGCAGCGGAATTCCCATTTCGAGTGGAGTTTGCAAATTGGTTCCTACAGCAATGTGCAAAAACCCGCAGCTAACCTGCTTTGGTGTTGTTTATAGCCGGGGCCAAGTTTACCAGAGAGGGCATGTTCAACAGTAGGAATAGCCAGGTATGGGATTGTGAAAATCCACACGTACTAGTGTGGATCCTATCAACAGCAGTTTGCTGTGAATGTATGGGCTGATATTGTCAACGATTTTGTGATTGGACCATAGGTACTTGCTGATACAGTGAACGAGGTCCTGTACAAAACGTTCCTTCAACATGACCTGCCACAGCTACTAGAGAATATGCCGCTGAGAATTCGTCAGCTTATGTGGTTTCAACATGACGGAGCGCCGGCACACTTTGCACTTGATGTTACGAACCACATTGATGTACAGTTTGGACGACAATTGATAGGTCGCGGTGGTCATATTCCTTGTCCAGCTCGGTCACCAGACATGACACCCATGGATTTCTTTTTCTGGGGGCATGTGAAGAGCCTAGTTTGCGAGACTCCGGTCGATACTCGCATGGATCTGGTTGCTAGGATTATTGCAGTTGCGGAAGAAGTACGCCAAAAGTCCTGGGATGCTTGAGCGTGTATGACAGGTGATGGTACGTCGCTGTACACTGACGTGATCATGATGGTTGACATTTTGAACAATTCTGTATTGGTTACATACTGTACTGTACACTGACAGGTCAGATTGAACACACTGTGATAAAAATGTACGTGTTTTGTCTGCGGGATGTTGCATTACTCTGTGTTGTGTGTTGTACCTTTTGGTTATTGCACATTATACAGGCTTCCTCGCTGTTGTGAAGGTATTTTCACAGAAACAAGGGTGATTGGGGTAACAAACCGAATAAATCATAGTTACATTATTACTCTGTGACAAGCCGCCGGAGACCATGGGTGCCTTATACCAAAATACTGAGATGGTGTCCCTGAACAACCTTTGAAAGTTTGTCGGTGGAGTCCTGGTTCACTTTTTATATCCCCTGTTGTTAGCTAAGTCTAATAATAATAATAATAATAATAATAATAATAATAATAATAATAATAATTTCTGTGCTTCGCTACTTATGTAACTATATTTTGTGCTGAAAGCTTTCTTTTAAAGGATTTTCTATCCAGAGAAAAACAAATACTAGCAATTCTCCTTTATTCTGCAATCTTGAAAATGAAAACTTAAATATGTTTTACATGAAACTAAAAACAACTAAGAATAATGTGTGTTATAACGTTCTACCACTATTCACAACTACCACATAACATGTATTTTTTCATCCGGTAACAAGAAATTAGCCATATAACACTCGGAAACTTAACAAGTTTGTGAATTAAGCCTCCTTACTACCCATCCACGTACATTGGCATATACATGCTTAATACAAAGGCATATTAGACGAAATGAAAAATATGAAGATAAAAATCAAGAAAGTATTATTTGAAATGCAGTGATATAACGGAAACAATGATTTTTGTTTAAGAGCAAGAGCATTCCTGAGAGAACCAATGTTTCTATGTGCTGTATTATCTCGCGTCTTGACTTCTGATTTGTTTCTGCTGGATTCACAGATTTTGATCAACGGAGTAGGTGAATGTAATGGCAGACAGTTAGTCACCAAGTTACCAAGGTATTGCAGAAAGCTGATTTAGTACGACAGTTAAATCAGTTCATTCGCGACTGAGTTAACGCTGCTGTTACATGAGAACATCTACTCATTCTCTCATTGTTTTGCATATTTTAATTTTAGACTCAAGAGCCTATGGGATGCTGAATTCATTCACCCGCAGGAAACGCAGTCAAGGACTATAAAAAATTATAGTCAAACAACTTTTTGGGTCATATGCGAGGCAATAACGTGAAGTTTCGACTCCTATCTAGTCTTGTCTAGCATAAAGTTAAACGCAACAACTTTCAATAATGGATAGCTTAACAATTTTTAAGTATCGAAAAAGTATCGACGCTTTGCTTCAAAGTAAATTAAATTTAGTTTTATTTATGGACGCTCTTTAACTACTGTGGTCCTTAGCGTCCCATTCTATATTGGGCGTGAAAGACCAGTAATTTTGCTCAGAGACCTCTTTATCAGACTTGAGGTTCTTTTACGTGCCGTAAATCTACGACACCGGACCACCGGCTTTACTTCCCTTCCGAAGGAAGCCATGCTAAGGATTTTTACGCCCGAAAAAAATCCATCGCCCTCCGCCGGGTTTGAACCCGGGACCTCGGGAACTAGAGACTAGCATGGTAACCACTACACCACGGAGGACGACAGATATTTCAAAGTATTAAACATTACTTCGATACTCTCAAGTGTCGAGAGTATCGAGGTATCGACGGTATCAAAGTCCCATCCCTAAAAGGCACAATTTATTTCAAATACCTTTTTTTTGTTGCATAAGCCATTTCCGAGATATCCGTTAGTAATGGTTTGAGTTATTCAGTTCTTTTTCATTCTTTTGAAGTCCTGTCCATCTTCAATTGTTTTCGAGATTGCATGGAAATAGCATGGAACTTTAAGGCGTCAGTTTCTTTAACATTTGACTATCGCTGTTCTCTTTTTTACCTTTAATGAACTGTGTAATGTAGATATTTCTGCAAGGGTTTATCTCGATTAAAATGAAGTAGATAGAAAAAGTAATATTGCGTAAGAATAGTTTGTATATCCCCTATTAAACCATGAGGGTAGAAAAGGTCATGTGAATGTAACACAGATATTTTTGTTTTTTCCTTTTTTAGTGTTCAGCACCCACGTTTCCTTCATACGCCACCACATACGGTGATACTAGTGACAAGGAACTAAATGAAATTATGCTTTGGAAAGAAAATTTGGGACCGAAACGTTGCAGGACTATGTTTAGGGTATATCTCCAGTGGTAATGTCGTTTTGCGCCCCCCTGCGGTTGAAGATCGAAAGAGATGACTCCCGCTTTCATAGGCACAAACAATAACAATCTCCGTATAGATTCTCGCTTTCTATAGCTACTCAGCGATATCAACCTCGGTGTTGATTCCGCTGGCGGCACTTCGCTCGTCAGGCCTGGTTGCATCACTGTCAGGACCCTCTGGATAACGGACCTGACACTGACTTCCAAAATGGCGGCCGTATGTGGTGGGAATTTGGGAAATACTTTAAGCAGCTCTTGTCTACAAGCTATGATTTCTCAGGAGTAAAATAGAATTAATGTGGTGTAATAACATGCGTTTTGTGTAGTTATATGCTCTGTTGTACACAAAAACGCTGTCTTAAGAGTTAACTAAATGCATTTTAACATTGATGACCAATGAAATACTCGTATGTAACCTCAAGCAACATTCATGCAGTCTACAGTTTTGGATGCTATAACTTAACAACATTTCTAAATTAGAGCTACGTATTTGAATTACAAATGACTTAGCTTTATAAACTACAAGCACTGTAATATTGTACTTGCATGAAACAGAACTGCTGATATTGCAGTTGATACGGATTGACTTCACTAAAAATTACGTGTTTCTAATTACATCATTCATCACACTATACACAATATTATATACACAAAATATACACTGGATTGCTCACGCACGAACTGCTATTGTTTACAGTAATTATCTACTAAATTTAGAAGCTTCAGGGTGGAATTTTGCTATTGCTGAAAGCTTTTAATTTCTAAGTTTGCAATAATTATTCAAAAACGTACCTATTACTTAGTGACTTAATAGCATTCTTACTAGGTTTTGCAGAGAGTCCACACCGACAGACTGAAATATAGCAAATAAATAATCTTAAACCAGCACTGCAACTGAAATGTATGAAATAATAACCTTAAACAGCATTGCATAACGTCATTCATGCAGTGTACAGTTTTGCAACATTACAGCATAAATACGATGGTTGATTAAAAAAAACTGTCCTAAATGCACCATTCTGAAGTTTAACCTCTTTCTTGGAACTGTTATAAAAGAACCATCACAAGGGAATTTATCCTTTCTTATAACAAAGTCGAAAAAAGAATTATATGCAGATTACAGGTAAATCCTTCGAAGGCGTAAGGAGTTCATGATTTTAGATTATGATCGGTTTTCTTTTAAATCTTTATATTTTGTAAATGTGAATAGCAATACTCCCATATAAGAGAATCACTGGGACTATACACACTCATATGATATCCATAAATGTTTTATTGTACCTCACAAATATACATAGTTTAATATATTGTATAACGCAAATTATCACTGTTATAGCATATTTTGAAGTACGTATCACAATTATTTACACCTCTATGCATTATAACGAAAGTTCGATTTACACCCGGGAACACAACGGTGTTGTAATGTTTTAGGTTAAGTGTATGTACGTCTATAACGTCCCGAAATGTAACAATTTCCTCTTTATCTCACCACAGTAGCCGTGACACAAAATATATTCCCAAATAGATAAATGACCAAATGTATAATATGCACTTTACATTTAATATAACCATAGTCTACATGTGATATATTAGTAAACATAAAGTAACACGTGGTAAGCACATGGCACTGAAAACACACGACTGGGATTATTCCCGTTTCCTAAATTACACAAATAAGGTTTTCACACACTATTGCTTCACTAATAAACTGCCGCAGCTACTAACATATTATAAATCACAAGCTTCGATACCACAACACAGCAGCTAGCATGTGAAGACACCTCAGGGATCACTACCAACTACCGCCGCCATTTTTCTCAATCTCGAACCCAGTTTCAGGTCCGTTGTTTCTAGAGGGTCCTGATCACTGTACTAGTGTCGATAATGGAGCTCCGCTAGCAGCGCTTCGCTCGTCAGGTCAGGTTGCATTGGTGCACTGTGTGTCAGCAATTGAGTTCCGTTAGCGACGCTTCACTCGTCAGGTCGCATTGGTGCACTGTGTGTCAGCAATTGAGTTCCGTTAGCGACGCTTCACTCGTCAGGTCGCATCTGTGCACTGTGTGTCGGCAATTGAGTTCCGTTAGCAACGCTTCACTCGTCAGGTCGCATCGGTGCACTGTGTGTCGGCAATTGAGTTCCGTTAGCGACGGTTGACTCGTCAGGTCGCATTGGTGCACTGTGTGTCGGCAATTGAGTTCCGTTAGCAACGCTTCACTCGTCAGGTCGCATCGGTGCACTGTGTGTCGGCAATTGAGTTCCGCTAGTGGCACTTCGCTCGTCAGGCCTGGTTGCATCAGTGCACTTTGTATCAGCAATGGAGTGCCGCTAGTGGCGCTTCGCTCGTCAGGTCAGGTTACTCAGTGAATGGAGTTTGATGTAATGCCAAGTAAAAAGTGCAAGAAACTGTTGGTGATAGACGAATATAAATTCTGCTTCCATAAGTGTTTTGTCGATGGCGTTGATAGATACAAGAGTACTACCAGAACATGTAAGTGTTTTGTAAAATTAAATTCTGTAAATTGTATTGTCGGTTCACAATTAGATCATAACCACCAGAACGTTGAATCTATATATCAAACAGTTAGAGAGTCAGTGTAATATTGGAAAGAGAAAGGCTGAAGAAAATTTATGTGAGTGTCCTCTAAACGTATACACCTCAAGTTAGATAATGGTGTTGTTGACACTCTCACGACACATGATTTGTTCCGAATAAGGAAAAATATTAATGCCACTCGATTGCGCAAACTTCCGAATTTACCCGATAAATTACCAAAATTACATGGAGCGCTAGTGGAACATATTTTTAACACAAACAGGGAAGACAATTTTCTATAAGTGAACGACTCAGGCAAGAATATTGTGGGTCTCTCATACGAAAGCAATTTAAATTTTCTTAAAATTTCGTAAACTTTATTTATGGTGGGACCTTCAAGAGCTGCACTAAGCTCTTCCACCAAATATTTATAATGCACGATGTTAAAGAGAAAAAGTATTTCCCTTTTTCTGGAAGGGACGCTCCCAAACAAACAATATGAGCCATATCAAGAAGCTTTGTACTTAATTGCATATAACACCAATCCAGACGTTACATACGTTGGACTTTGAGACGGCAATACATCAGGCAGTTACTTATGTTTGGTCCCAAACGAGTATAAAGGTTACAGATTTCATTTCGGTCAGTCTTGGTGGAAGAAAATTGAGTCACTAGGATTATTAAACTACTTTAAAACGAAGGAATCTGTAATCGGAAGATATCATAAAACTTTGTTTGGGGTGCCTCTGCTGCTCCCTGAACAAATTGAAGACTGCTTCGCAGAAGATGTGATGTCCCGAAATTCTACGCAAAAACAACTTGACTTTTTTATTATTTACTTCATACCTATATTCTCTCAGATAGCAACTTTCCATGGGCCGAATTTTGTAGTAGTCCTGAAAGGCTATGTTCTATGAGTCAAAGATTTTAACCCATCTACTGCGTGTAGACAGTCCTAAGTCTGTGTTAAATGGGAAGGAAAATGTTATTGCACTGTTGTTTGCTGACAGGAATCGACACATCCGCTATGGGATAAATTAGGTGGTAGCTGATGGGAATCAACACGTTCACTGGGATAAATTAGCTGGTACGGAAACGACAGAAAGAAATCAACACGGCTTCGCTGGACAAACCGCATTTGTTACCACTTCTAGGGTATTTCATGACGTCATGGCTTCATTTTATTGAGTGATGGTGTCACCTTGTAAGGTTTTATCACGCCTTATGTTGTGTGTCGCACCAATAAGCATACCTATGCTAATTCTGTCAACTCATTGGCAAATTACGAATAGGTATAGGTGAGGAACGGCGACCTCCCTCAATTAGAAAAGAGAAACGGAGATAACGTACACTATGTGATCAAAAGTATCCGGACACCACACAAACATACGTTTTTCATCTTGGGTGAATTGTGCTGCCACCTACTGCCTGGTACTCATTATCCGTGACCTCAGTAGTCATTACACATCGTGAAACAGCAGAATGGGACGCTCCGTTGAACTCACGGACTTCAAACGTGGACAGGTGATTGCGTGTCACTTGTGTCAGACGTCTGTACGTGAGATTTCCACACTCCTAAACATCCCTAGATCCGCTGTTTCTGATGTGATAGTGAAGTGGAAACGTGAAGGGACATGTACAGCACAAAGGCGTACAGGCCGACCTCGTCTGTTGACTGACAGAGATCGCCGACATTTGAAGAGGGCCGTAAAGAGTAATAGGCAGACATCTATCCAGACCATCTGACAGGAATTCCAAACTGCATCAAAATCCACTCCAAGTACTATGACAGTTAGGCGTGAGGTGAGAAACCTTGGATTCCATGGTCGAGCGGCTGCTCATAAGCCTCACATCACGCAGGAAAATGCCAAACGACGCCTTGCTTGGTGTAAGAAGCGTCAACATTACACGATTGAACAGTGGCAAAACGTTGTGTGGAGTGACGAATCACGGTACACAATGTGACGATCCGATGGCAGGGTGTGGGTATGGCGAATGCCCGGTGAACGTCATCTGCCAGCGTGTGTGGTGCCAGCAGTGAAATTCGGAGGTGGTAGTGTTAACGTGTGGTTGTGTTTTTCCTGAAGGGGCTTGCACCCCTTGTTGTTTTGCGTGGCACGATCGCAGCGCAGACCTACATTGATATTTTAAGCTCCTTCTTGCTTCCCACGGTTGAAGAGCAATTCGGGGATGGCGATTGTATCTTTCAACACGATCGAGCAGCTGTTCATACTGCACGGGCTTTGGCGGAGTGGTTACACGACAATAACATCCCTGTAATGGACTGGCCTGCACAGAGCCCTGACTTGAATCCTATAGAACACCTTTGGGATGTTTAGGAACGCCGACTTCGTGCCAGGTCTCACCGACCTACATCGATACCTCTCCTCAGTTCCGCACTCCGTAAAGAATGGGCTGCCATTCCCCAAGAAACCTTCCAGCACCTGATGGAAAGTATGCCTGCGAGAGTGAACGCTGTCGTCAAGGCTAAGGGTGGGCCAACACCATATTGACTTCCAGCATTACCGATGGAGGGCACCACGAACTTGTACGTCATTTTCAACCAGGTGTCCGGATACTTTTGATCACGTAGTGTATGTCTCATTTTAATATGGTGGAGACCGATTTTGTCGATCTTTGGCGAGGTTAATTGCGAATATACAGCAAATGTCTATTTGGAAATGCTCTTGAATATGAATCAATTCTCGAGATGTTAGCATTTTAGTCCTCACATCAGTTATAGTTCCTCATATGAATTAGCGTTTCCTAGCTATTTACATGTCCTTAAACAGGCAATCTATAGCCCCCTTCCTCCTTCAACGCAGTAAGAGTGAAGGAGGCGCCAGCGGATATTTTAAGTCACGCCGTATTAACGCCCTTATAGACGATCAGAAATCCGATGTAGATTACTTCTTGTAGGATGTGTACATGATGACAATCAACAGGCCCGCTATGGGATAAATTAGCTGGTACATGATGAAAATCAACACGTCCACTATGGGATAAATTAGCTGGACCATGATGAGAATTAACATCTCGCTATGGGATAAATTAGCTGATACATGATAAGGAACAACACGTCCCCTATGGGATAAATTAGCTGGTACATGATGAAATGAAGTTAAATTGAGTTTTGTTTATGGACGCTCTTTAACTGCTGCGGTCCTTAGCGTTCCATTCTATATTGAACGTGAAAGATCGAAATTTTGCCCAGAGGCCTCTTTATCAGGCTCGAGGTTCTTTTATTTGCCGTAAATTTACAACACGGGACCACCGGCTTTAATTCCCTTCCGAAGGAAGCCATGCTAAGGATTTTTACGCCCGAAACAATTCATCGCCCTCCGCCCGGTTTGAACCTCGGGAACTAGAAGCTAGCATGATAACCACTACACCACAGAGGGCGACAATGAGAATCAACACGTTCACTACGGGATAAATTATCTGGTAGGTGATGGGAATCAACACATCCGTTTTAGAATCAATTCAGGTTCAGCCACCTCCCCGCATTTGCCAGTTATGAAGACTCGGGAAAATCTGGAAAATACGTCAGCCAGGGAGGATGTGCTTGGCGGGATTTGAAACTCATATCTCCTGTTCAAGAGTCCGCACATTAATAATCTCGGCTACCCGTGTCGGCCTTTCCTGATTTTATTGTTATAAAATTGCAATACTTTAAAGTTTTAAGTTACTTAGAAAAAACACTATACATTAAATACGGGTTAAATATTTGGATGGCTGCTGATAATAACCGGAATACCGCTTTGGAAAATGCATGTTTAAATAGATATATGTTGAAAATAACATCATGTGCCAGTGTAGATTTTTCGCTTAGCTTACTGAATTAGTTAACAAGGGCATGGCAGCCTCTGTAAGTTTAAAGATAACTTGACTGACTAGTACCCCGGAAGACACCAAGTTCGATCCTCAATTACATGAATGCCTGAAGAAGCATTTTCTCGGGTTTTCTCTTATTCCGAATAGACCAATGTCGGGTGGCACTCAGCTTTTTGGACATGTGTACATTTGAGCGTTCATTCATAATCTCTGTTGTCGGATGTTACAATGACGGACGTTGGAAAATGTCCGAAGGTTTAGATTTATAAAACTCTCTCTGGCTATTATAGTTTATTATTTATATTCTTATACAAATCACTAATCCTGCAAACGCCCATTTTTCTATCTAGTAATCGAGATAAACATTTTTAGAAATAGTTTCATTGCGCATTTCGTTGTAGGTACAAAGAGGGATATAGGAGGCTGAAGGGACAGCTAAATCTTTAAAATGTGGGTCGTTATCTGCTGGTTTTGAAATGTATTCTCTTTGCGTGTGATCACGAAAAACAGCTGAATGGTGACAACACTTCAGCACTTAAAAATAGCAAAATATTGAGAAATTCGTAGCAGTAACAATGAATATTTAGAATTGGCTGATGCCACAAAATTTATTTGAAAAAATTATGTTTTAAAGATTTCTGCTGTTTCTTCGTAGTAACTGTGTGCCTATGTCTTATCCTTTACGAATTATACAAAATTAATCCCAAATAAATCAGCATCGCAGTTTATTCCAGGAAATTCAGGATATATTTTTTAATCATCTAAATATCTTAAACATGTGGTATTTTCTTCAAAATCGTCGGTCATTTTTAGAGAATTATAAATTTGGAAAACTTTTACTTACCATTGGTAGTTTGGGGTGGGGGGATTTTCTTGAAAATCATCTTGTCATATTGCAGGAAGATGCTGAGCTTAAACACCGAGTTTGGTGTTTATCCGACATTTCGTTTTTAGTTATGATGTTCACACGCGCGCGCGTGGACGTCTTCCTAGAAATGCTTTCCTTTCGTTCCTTTCTTTTCAGGGCTCGTTATAACTTGACTATTTCTGGGGAAATCTAAATTTTAAATTTTTTGGTGGAATACAATAAGTAGAAATAAAAAGTCGATTCTGGCGCACAGAGAGATGCCGACAACTGATAAGGGTAATTACATGTGTTTTAACACATGTAAACACATGTAAACCTGTGTAAACGCTAATGACCGCCGCTAATGACACGTCTAATGGATATGCGTGGTAATACATATGTAAACATATGTATCTCGCTAATGACCGCCGGAGATGCCGACAGCTGATAAGATATAATCGACATCGTTTGTTCTGTGTTGTCGCCTCCCGCCGGCTCCCTTTGAGGTGTGCGGTAGGGAATTGTTTTCTCGATGCCTGCCTCCCCTCGGAAAATCAATTAGGTAATGCTCGTCAAACGTTATTGAAAAAAAGCACACACATTAGCTGACAACGTTAGACACTTTCACCACATTAATAGACTTTAAGATTGCATCACGGATCTGTATACATATATTAGCGGACAACAGCCGGGCATGTAATGAAAACCCCGCAACCTACTTCTGTCTGAGGATAACGGAAATGTCCATGTATACATTAGCTGACAACGTTACACGCTTTCACCACATTAATAGACTTCAAGATTGCATCCCGGATCTGTATACAGTCATTAGCGAACAATGTCAGTAACTGTTTTCCTAAGTGCTCTGAAAAATCCCAGACACTCAATGTAAATACGTTTTAGCTCGTAGGATTTCCATCACAAAGTGTGGAAAAACCCAAGTCTAAACAATTTTTCCCTGATAATTAATGATTAAGTTTCATAGTTCTTATTTCTTTCAATAAAATATTGAGAATAAAGTATTCAGAATTCAGATTGACATATTACGAAATATTACATACGGTATTAAAAATAAATAAGCGTGGTGAATACTACATATGTTATTAAAAATAAAATAAATACGGATATCATTATAGTTAAATATTATAAATGTTACTTAAAAAATAAATGATTCGGTTAACATTATAGTTGAATACTATATATGTTATTAAAAAATAAATACGGTTAACATTATAGGTGAATATTACATACGTTATTAAAAATAAAAAATGGCCTCGCTGATCAATGAATACAATTAAATATTTTTATTAATTAATTGTATATGAATTGACTTGCGCATTTTGGTTATTGCGCTGTGTCTCCCTAACGTTTCCAGATCTAGGATCGTTCCAGCTAGTTGCGCGCTTCTGCCATCTACCTTCTAAAGTAAAGTTGCGCGCTTCTACCATCTTCATTCTAAAGTAAAGTTATAGAACAATGAGATAAAAACTAATCAATTCTTTGGAATGCGCCGCGTCATTAGGGTATTGTTCCAAGTTATCCGGGATGCCTGGGGTCGAATCCTAGGAGTGATTACAAGTTCAGCTTTTAATACCTCAGAGACTAATTACGATAAAGACGTCAAATAAACTTTATTACATTAACGTCATTAGGTAGTTTCTTGTGAATGTATATTTGGGTACCTTGTGTTCTGGGTTCAATCCTTAATTCTTTAAATCGTCATTATCTCGGAAAATAAGAAAGCTAGAGGGGTGGACCAAAGCATGATTGATAGCTACTGTAATGGGTAATTAATAATGTATATAATTTTTATTCAGTTGTCCTTATTTCGAATCCCGATCTTTCAATCACTTACTTAATTTTTCTCTATACTCTAGAATATATCGCTTAGACTGATGCTGTAACTGCATACAGCACCTTTAAACATATCAAACTAACATTGTAAATAATTTTGTTTCTGGTGTCCTGGGTTCGAATACCGATATAATGTAATTTAATTATAAATTTAATAACTCCTAAACTAATTAAGATAAAGACGCCAAATAAACTTTATTGCGTTTATGTTACTAGGTAGTAGCTTGAGAATGTGTAATTAGATACCCGACGTCCTGGGTTCGATCCTTAATTTTTAAATCACCATTATCTCAGAAACTAGGAGAGGTAGAGGGGTGAACCAAAGCATGATTGATAGCTCCTGTGATGGGTAATTAATACTGTATATAATTTTCAATCAGTTGTCCTTATTTTCGAATCCCAATTTTTCAATCACTTACTTAATTTTTCTCTATACTCTAGAATATATCACTTAGACTGATGCTGTAACTGCATACAGCACCTTTTAACATATCAAACTAATATTGTAAATAATTTTGTTTCTGGTGTCCTGGGTTCGAATACCAATAAAATGTAATTTAATTATAAATTTAATAACTCCTAAACTACCAAATCAAGATAAAGACGCTAAATAAACTTTATTGCGTTTATGTTATTAGATAGTATCTTGTGGATGTGTAATTAGATACCTGACGTCCTGGGTTCGATTCTTAATTTTTAAATCAACATTATCTCAGAAACTAAGAGAGGTAGAGGAGTGGACCAAAGCATGATTGATAATTTCTATACTGTGTGATTAATGCTGTATATAATTGCCAATCAGTTGTGCTTGATTCGATTCCGCATCTTTTAATGACTTCCTTAATCTTCCTCTGTACACTAGAATATATCAATTAGATCGATGATGTACCTGCATACAGCTTTGTTTAACATGTTGAGCTAATATCATAAATTATTTTGTTCCTGGTGTTCTGGGTTCGAATACCGATTCAATGAAATTTGCTTATAAATTTAATAACTTGTAATCTAATTTAGATAGACATCGTTATCATGACAAATATTACTTTTAAGTACTCAGATCGAATCCCGAAGGGATGATTTCATATATCTTCAAGCCTATGGATCATATCAGGTTCTAATAAAGATTAAATGCTTGATGCTGATGTGGGGGAGCTAAAATACATTTATTAAAAGTATTACCGGGTTCGATTTAGAAGCATAGAATCTGTGTAACTATGGAAAAATTGCTTTTCTAGTGATTGTAGTGAAATGTAATGGTCTTTCTGTGATTAGATGGAAAGGAAGAATTGAAAAGGGAATGGAAACATGAGATAATGTAGTATATACATACATTTAACTAAATAAGGAGGAAAATCTTCTACGTTACCTTTTAAGCTTTTACTTTAAGTATTGTGATAATACAGCTGGAATTAACCTTGGTACAATAGGTGGTGGTGGTAGGCTTTGAATTTGAAATATATGTCTGAATGAGCGTGTGAGAATGCTTCTATTGCTGGTGTGACAGCATAAGCAGATAGTTATGAGACGAGTTTAAACGTGTTTGATGCTGTCAGACATACTGTCTCTAGGTGTGACGTCATAAAAATCCTGCTTCTGGGCGTGAGGTTATATGGCTGAGCGATACACGTTGAGCGATCATATACAGCTGGTTATGGAGCGAGTTTATGATTGATCTAAAAGGTTCGTGCTCCCTCTATAAATATGTTGTAGGGGAAAGGATGCTCTCCTGAAACATTAGGCATCTAGACAGAAATTGTTCCCAGAGCCGGAGACGTCAGGACGGATGGGACAGACTCCAAGTTCAAATCTTTAAACGGTAGGGCCACCCCCTTTTTGCCTATCATGTCTCCTGAACCACCCTTACAGCTTAACATTACGTTACAATGCCACGTAACCAGATTAACGACGGTCAGTCGCTCAGATCTGTGATTTTTTTGTGGTTTCCCCTGGTCTGCAGGCGAATGCCTGAGCACCGTATGCTACCACGTTTTTCATGTTGTATCATTCTATCTTACCCTACGTGCTTCTAAGGCACTCTGACTGGATTACCGTCCGCCACTCGCTCAGACCTTTGGTTTTTTTCGTAGTTTTCCCTGGTCTGCATGCGAATGTCTGCTCAAAAAGATACTTGTCCCTTCCTCGGTTGGCGGTTAAGGAGTACGGTATACGATTATATGAGGACTATATGGAAAACGGAGACAGACGGTCTTATAGACAGAAGCTGGTCCCGTTTGCGTTTATATGGGAAAGGATAGGGAAAACGAGGGTAGATGCGACGGTTCAAGGAGGAAAATGCATTTATAAGGGAGAGATAGGGAATACCAGGGATGATGCTAGATTAGTCAGATGATAAAGGAGGGAGGGATATGCTTTATACGAGAGAGATAGGGAATACAAGGAAAGATGCTATACTAAACAGGACTTGAAGGGTAGAATATGAGCGATATAGCGAACCGAGGAGAGGTATTAGGATAGGAGTTTTGAATGATAGAGTAGGCGTTTATATGCGAGAGATAGCGAATACGAGGGTCGATGCTAGGCTAGACGGTGTTGAAGGAGGGAATGCATTTTATATATGAGAGAGGTAGGGGAATATGAGGAGAAGTGCTAGGCTAGTCAGGAAGGTCTGAATGACAGAGTATACGTCTATATGGGAAAAGATAGGGAAAACGAAGGTAGGTGCTAGGTTTAGAGAGTCTTCAAGGAGGAAAATGCATTTATATGAGAGTGGTAGGGCATACGAGGAGAGGTGCTAGTCTAGACATGGTTTGAGGAGTAGAGTATACGTTTATATGGGAGAAATATGGAAAACGGGAGAGATACAAGGATAGACAGGGTTGAAGGAGGAGGAAAGTAGGCTTATACGGTAATATAGAGTAATTCGATTACAAAACTTTTCTCACCCAGCGCTACAACACTTTTATATACTTATTTTCTAATCCTTACAAACTTTATATATGTTAAACAGTAGTGCGCGAGACGGAGAGGGACAAACTGTATATCGGTTTACAGTGAAGTATACGTCGTAACCTATTCCCACCTTGTTTGTTCTGGATCTTCTCATTCCTATCATCATCTAACGTAACCACGTAACAAGACGTAACACAACGTAACATAACAGCATGACAAGATGTCATATTAAGTAACATAACCACGCAACATCACGTGACATCTTGCAACCAGAAATGTTACATGACGTAACAACACGTAGCAACTATGTAACCAAGTAACAAAACGTAAGAACTACACTCTATGTGAAGAGCCGCTCACTTTGTAGGACTACAGGCGATTATGAAAATGAAGACGATATAACACAGAAATACCATAAATGTCAAGTACTTAAATTCTGCAAGTGTAATAAAACTACTTCCAAGTGTACTGTTTGTAAGAAAATGCACAAAGAAACCTGATTATAAATGTGTCAATTTTGTAGAGTATGAACTAGCTAAAATTGCTGTAAACATGAATAATTCAATTTTTCTATGCAATTAAAACTAAGTAAACTCCCTCATTTGCTTACTCTTGTTTGGGTTTTATGGGTTTCAATGAAATTTATTTATTTTTTAATAATTGATATTATTTGTGTTTTGTTGCAGAATTCACAATTCAGCATTTTAACTGGCATATAAATCATGTAAAAACATTAAAATATACTAATTGAATACAAATATAAATTTGAAATAATGATGCAGAATGTTAACGTTATATGGTAGGGGTCAAAATGATCCTCTGGATATTAGAGAGGGCGGGGAAAGGTCGGGCTGTCCTAGCGTTAATTCATAAATTAAAAAACTAGCAGTTCAGGGATTAACAAAGGCTTGGATCAATTCATATCTAAGAAACAGAACACAATGACTGATAGCTCTGCTAAGCGTAAGGAAGAGACATGGAAATAAATTGCAAATGAGTACTATTCTAGGAAGATCATCCAGTGTGAATGAAATTCCCTGAAATGATATTATGAGAACATAAAGAAAAGAATGAAGCAAGCAAATGCCATTGACAAGGTACGATTGTACAAAACTGGAGGCGTATGTATGTACCGCCTTTCTTAGACAATAGTAGCCAAATAACAATTGTTGCTCTTCTATTCAATCGCCAATGAGTTTGATGATGAAGTTGGATTCCATTCAGAAGTAATCACCACAGTGAAGGACATTGAAATAGTAAATCCAGATCCAACATGTCCTTCAGCAATTTTAATAACAGGTGAGGAATTTGAAGAAAGAGAAAGTGTAAAGGTGGCGTCTGCGTTCCCATACAGAACTTTCAACTCCATTGCCTGAAAAGAACAAAGATGGCATAAGGGAAGGTTTTTATGAGAGGAGGCTTGAGTGTTTGGAAGAAGAGTACACAGTGAAAATGAAGATCTTGAAATTGGAACTAGAAATGAAAGAATCTCAGAAAAATTAAGTGTTGTTAATAACTTATACAACCATAAATATATTACAAAAGATGTAATAAAACAGGCAAGGAATAATATGGATAAAGAAACTGTTAAGCAGATCTACTACGCTTTCATTTATTTGCACATACTCAAAGTATGGAATTATACTTTCGGGAAATATTGCAGAAATAGACATGAAAAAGATATTTACGCAAGAAATAAAAAAGGACTTAGAATATTAGAAAAAGTAGATAAACAGCATTCATATAAACCAATTTTTAAAAATCATAAAATTTTAACTAAATTAAATTGAATTTTACCCTTTCTCCATCCCTGCCTCCCTCCCTCCCTTTCTTTCTTTCTTTCCTTCTTTGTTTATTTTCATTTAAATAGTTTTATGTTTATAATGCTGAAGCTTATATAACGGTGCATCTGAAAGGGCTTATTTTGAACTCATTATTACTGTAATATTTAACTGCATAATTTCAGAATGTAATAGAGCTTTCAATAGGTAACGCTAAAATTACTGTTTATGGAAAGAGGATAGATGCACTATAAGATTCAACCTGAGCCAAAAGAACATTTACAGAATGAAAACTTCACCATTTTCATTGCACTATTCTTTCCTTCTTGAATCGTGAATTATGTTTCCAGAAGTCACAATCTTCATTTTCATTTGGTGACCCGTTCCTTTCTGTTTTTATCTTAGAACAAGATTAAATATATTCCTTACCTAGAACACCCTAGGGTGAGTGGTAGATGCTATCCAACAGCCTAGCCTGCAGGGTAGGAGCTGTCTTCAGCCATAACACATACCAGCAACCCGCCTTCAGTAAATGTGAGAAGTAGTTGGTGGTGGTGGCACTGGCGGCGACGGTGGTGTTGTAAAATATGATATTTTACTCAAAATCGTTAGAGCTATTTTTGAGAAATACAGGAGAGATATGGAATAGGAGGGAGATACTAAACCTTGAAAGCGACTTTAAGCGAGAACTTCATGAAAATAAGTTTCATGGCAATGTTCTAGACATGCCCATCACGTAACCTATTCAGGGAAAAGGTGACTCGTTCAGGAGAAGGAGGTGACTGCTCAGAGAAAAAGGTGACCCACAAAAGGTATTAAGCAAGCCAACAGGAAAAAGATTGTGTTGTTCAAGGATGAATAGGGCGGTTTGGTTATGGAGGAGTATGTCGGTATAAGAGCAAAGTTATGTGCATACAGATACGGAGGGCAGACAATTAAGAAAGCAAAGGGCATCACTAAGGCAGGTATGGATAAAATCGATTTCGGCCACTATTTTGAATGCTTAAAACACCATAGCCTAAAAATTTATTGTGACATAGCGTGATCAGGTTGTTACATAGCGTGATCAGGTTGTTACATAGCGCGATCAGGTTGTTACATAGCGTGATCAGATTGTTACATAGCGTGATGAGGCTGTTACATAGCGTGATCAGGTTGTTACATAGCGTGATCAGGTTGTTACATAGCGTGATCAGGTTGTTACATAGCCTGATCAGGCTGTTACACAGCGTGATCAGGTTGTTACATAGCGTGATCAGGTTGTTACATAGCGTGATCATATTGTTACATAGCGTGATCAGGTTTTACATAGCATGATCACATTGTTACATAGCGTGATCAGGTTGTTACATAGAGTGATCATATTGTTACATAGCGTGATCAGGCTGTTACATAGCGTAATCAGGTTGTTACATAGAGTGATCAGGTTGTTACATAGCGTGATGTGGCTGTTACATTGGGTGATCTGGTTGTTACATAGCGTGATCAGGTTGTTACATAGCGTGATCAGGATGTTACATAACGTGATGAGGCTGTTACATAGCGTGATCAGGTTGTTACATAGCGTGATCAGGTTGTTACACAGCGTGATCAGTTTGTTACATAGCGTGATCAGGATGTTACATAGCGTGATCAGGTTGTTACATAGCGTGATCAGGTTGTTACATAGCGTGATGAGGTTGTTACATAGCGTGATGAGGCTGTTACATAGCGTGATCAGCTTGTTACATAGAGTGATCAGGTTGTTACATAGCGTGATCACTTTGTTACATAGCGTGATCAGGTTGTTACATAGCGTGATCAGGTTGTTACTTAGCGTGATCAGGTTGTTACATAGCAAGATGCGGTTGATACATAGCGTGATGAGGCTGTTACTTGGCGTGATCAGGTTGTTACATAGCGTGATCAGGTTGTTACATAGCGTGATCAGGTTGTTACAGTGCGTGATCAGGTTGTTACATAGCGTCATCAGGTTATTAGATAGCGTGATGAGGCTGTTACATAGCGTGATCAGGTTGTTACATAGCGTGATCAGGTTGTTACATAGCGTGATCAGATTGTTGCATAGCGTGATCAGGTTGTTACATAGCGTGATCAGGTTGTTACATAGCGAGATCAGGTTGTTACATAGCGTGATCAGGTTGTTACATAGCGTGATCAGGTTGTTACATAGCGTGATGAGGCTGTTACATAGCGTGATCAGGTTGTTACACAGCGTGATCAGGTTGTTACCTAGCGTGATCAGATTGTTACATAGCGTGATCAGGTTTTTACATAGCGTGATCAGGTTGTTACTATTCGTGGTCAGGTTGCTACATAGCGTGATCAGGTTGTTACATAGCGTGATCAGGTTGTTACATAGCGTGATGAGGCTGTTACATAGCGTGATGAGGTAGTTACATAGCGTTATCAGGTTGTTACATACCGTGATCAGATTGTTACATAGCGTGATCAGGTTGTTACATAGCGTGATCAGGTTGTTACAAAGCGTGATCAGGTTGTTACATACCATGATCAGGATGTTACATAGCGTTATCAGGTTGTTACATAGCGTGAGGAGGCTGTTACATAGCGTGATTAGGTTGTTACATAGCGCGATCAGGTTGTTACATAGAGTGATCAGATTGTTACATAGGGTGATCAGGTTGTTACATAGCGTGATCAGGTTGTTACATAGCGTGATCAGGTTGTTACATAGCGTGATGAGGTTGTTACATAGCGTGATGAGGTTGTTACATAGCGTAATGAGGCTGCTACATAGAGCGATCAGATTGTTACATAGCGTGATCAGGTTGTTACATAGAGTGATCAGGTTGTTACATAGAGTGATCAGATTGTTACATAGCGTGATCAGGTTGTTACATAGCGTGATCAGTTTGTTACATAGCGTGATCAGGTTGTTACATAGCCTGATCAGGTTGTTACATAGCGTGATCAGGTTGTTGCATAGAGCGATCAGATTGTTACATAGCGTGATCAGGTTGTTACATAGCGTGATCAGGTTGTTACATAGCGTGATCAGGTTGTTACATAGCGTGATCAGGTTGTTACATAGCGTGATGAGGTTGTTACATAGCGTGATGAGGTTGTTACATAGCGTGATGAGGCTGTTACATAGCGTGATCAGGTTATTACATAGCGTGATCAGGTTGTTACATAGAGTAATCAGATTGTTACATAGCGTGATCAGGTTGTTACATAGCGTGATCAGGTTGTTACATAGCGTGATCAGGTTGTTACATAGCCTGATCAGGTTGTTACATAGCGTGATCAGGTTGTTACATAGCGTGATGAGGTTGTTACATAGCGTGATGAGGCTGTTACATAGCGTGATCAGGTTGTTACATAGCGTGATCAGGTTGTTACATAGCGTGATCAGGTTGTTACTTAGCGTGATCAGATTGTTACATAGCGTGATCAGATTGTTACATAGCGTGATCAGGTTGTTACATAGCGTGATCAATTTGTTACATAGCGTGATCAGGTTGTTACATAGCGTGATCATGTTGTTACATAGCGTGATCAGATTGTTACATAGCGTGATCAGGTTGTTACATTGCGTGATCAGCTTGTTACATATCGTGATCGGATTGTTACATAGCGTAATGCAAGTTGTACAGATCTATACAGACCACCAAACGTTAATTGAGAGTAACAGATCGTTGACATGAACATGGTAGAAACAGTCCACTAGCTGGAACGATTCAGGAGCTGGAAAAGCTAGGGACACACAGCGTAATGCAAGTTGTGCGGATATATACAGAGCACCAAACTTTAATTCAGGAGGTAAAATTTCGTCGAAATGTAGATGACAGGGACGCGTCACGATGTTGAACGGTCCGAAATCTGGAAATGTTAGGGACAATCCGTTGTGCGGATGACTAGTGTTTCCAGAGAGCATCCTTTTCCACCATTGTTTCCAGAGAGCATCCTTCTTCCATGCTCGCACTCGCCATGTTCTGGTTACGTGGCGTTGTAACGTAATGTTACGCTGTTAGGATGGTTTAGGAGACATGACAGGCAAAAGGCGGGGGTCCGTACCCCTTAAAGATTTGAACCTGAGGTCTGTCCCATTCAACCTGACGTCTACTGGCTCCGTGAACAATAGTTGTCTAGATGACTAATGTTTCAAGAGAGTAACCTTTCCCGCTGCTATGCATAGATCGCGATTCCCTCCGTCGTCCTCAGCCGGGATATATACATAGTTGCGTGTTATGAATTCATTCATTCGCTTTTAATTCCTTCGAGCGTTAGCATTCACGTATTCATTTAATTTCTTTTAGTTTTAGCATGAGCTACTGCCGGAGAAAATCTGTGCAACTAACGAATGAGAAACTCAATTTTTCATACATTACACATGGAGGAAAACGCGTTATTAGATGCTGTATATGCGGGCGGATTTTTAAGAATCGTTCTTTGTCAAGATTTAAGCTTCATAGAGCAACATGTTATACTGAATCTACTCTCTCTCTCCTACACTCGAAGATCCGAAGATGTATAGAGGGGGGTGTTATACCGGATCAAGCCTCTGTCCTTCACTGGAGACTACTGATGGTGAAAAATGTGGATACAGCGGAAGCTGCGAGAATATGAAATCTTCATATGATGATGATTCAGTGATATCTACGCTTGAAAATCGGAATAGACTAGTAAATATATTGAGGTTACTAAATCCATCGAGGGACGCTGGTAATAATAGTCACACACAAGAGATTGAGGAAATTATAAGTAAGCTGAAAGCTTCTAAAGTTATAGCATGACAGGATCGAGAAATTGTGTTAATCAATTACGGCCATGGTTAACAGGAACTTTGAAATATCAAAAACTTGTACTTATAAAATACATCATCCAGACATCGTTGAGATGTTTAGTTTTTTTACGGATAATGCAGGTCTCTTTCTGTGTGATGTATATGATCATATAACTGAGTGTTTAGAATGTCTAGACTATCACCTTTGCCTTCAGGAAATATGTATGGTTTTTTGTGAAGGAATGTAATAGGATAATGTTTATAAAAATAAATGTTGTCTGCATTACTTTTTGTAAAGTGTTATGTTTTTTTACAGGTATTCGGGTAAACTGATTTTTAAAAATTGGTTTACATGAATGCTGTTTATCTACTTTTTCTAATATTCTAAGTCTTTTCTTATTTTTTGAGTAAATATCTTTTTCATGTCTATTTCTGCAATATTTCCCGAAAGTGTAATTTCATACTTTGAGTATGTGCAAATAAATGAAAGCGTAGTAGATCTGCTTAACAGTTTCTTTATCTATATTATTCCTTGCCTGTTTCATTACATCTTTTGTAATATATTTATGGTTGTATAAGTTATTAACAACACTTAATTTTTCTGAGATTCTTTCATTTCTAGTTCCAATTTCAAGATCTTCATTTTCACTGTGTACTATTCTTCCAAACACTCAAGCCTCCTCTCATAAAAACCCTCCCTTATGCCATCTTTGTTCTTTTCAGGCAATGGAGTTGAAAGTTCTGTATGGGAACTGCAGACGCCACCTTTACACTTTCTCTTTCTTCAAATTCCTCACCTGTTATTAAAATTGCTGAAGGACATGTTGGATCTGGATTTACTATTTCAATGTCCTTCACTGTGGTGATTACTTCTGAATGGAATCCAACTTCATCATCAAACTCATTGGCGATTGAATAGAAGAGCAACAATTGTTATTTGGCTACTATTGTCTAAGAAAGGCGGTACATACATACGCCTCCAGTTTTGTACAATCGTACCTTGTCAATGGCATTTGCTTGCTTCATTCTTTTCTTTATGTTCTCATAATATCATTTCAGGGAATTTCATTCACACTGGATGATCTTCCTAGAAGAGTACTCATTTGCAATTTATTTCCATGTCTCTTCCTTACGCTTAGCAGAGCTATCAGTCATTGTGTTCTGTTTCTTAGATATGAATTGATCCAAGCCTTTGTTAATCCCTGAACTGCTAGTTTTCTAATTTATGAATTAACGCTAGGACAGCCCGACCTTTCCCTGCCCTCTCTAACATCCAGAGGATCATTTTGACCCCTACCATATAACGTTAACATTCTGCATCATTATTTCAAATTTATATTTGTATTCAATTAGTATATTTTAATGTTTTTACATGATTTATATGGCAGTTAAATTGCTGAATTGTGAATTCTGCAACAAAACACAAATAATATCAATTATTAAAAAATAAATAAATTTCATTGAAACCCATAAAACCCAAACAAGAGTAAGCAAATGAGGGAGTTTACTTAGTTTTAATTGCATAGAAAAATTGAATTATTCATGTTTACAGCAATTTTAGCTAGTTCATACTCTACACAATTGACACATTTATAATCAGGTTTCTTTGTGCATTTTCTTACAAACAGTACACTTGGAAGTAGTTTTATTACACTTGCAGAATTTAAGAACTTGACATTTATGGTATTTCTGTGTTATATCGTCTTCATTTTCATAATTGCCTGTAGTCCTACAAAGTGAGCGGCTCTTCACATAGAGTGTAGTTCTTACGATTTGTTACTTGGTTACATAGTTGCTAAGTGTTGTTACGTCATGTAACGTTTCTGGTTACGAGATGTCACGTGATGTTGCGTGGTTATGTTACTTAGTATGACATCTTGTCATGCTGTTATGTTACGTTGTGTTACGTCTTGTTACGTGGTTACGTTAGATGATGATAGGAATGAGAAGATCCAGAACAAACAAGGTGGGGATAGGTTACGACGTATACTTCACTGTAAACCGATATACAGTTTGTCCTTCTCCGTCTCGCGCACTACTGTTTAACACATATAAAGTTTGTAAGGTTTAGAAAATAAGTATATAAAAGTGTTGTAACGCTGGATGAGAAAAGTTTTATAATCGAATTACTCTCTATATTACCGTATAAACCTACATTCCTCCTCCTTCAACCCTGTCTATCCTTGTATCTCTCCCGTTTTCCATATTTCTCCCATATAAACGTATACTCTACTCCTCAAACCATGTCTAGACTAGCACCTCTCCTCGTATGCCCTACCGCTCTCATATAAATGCATTTTCCTCCTTGAAGACTCTCTCAACCTAGCACCTACCTTCGTTTTCCCTGTCTTTTCCCATATAGACGTATACTCTGTCATTCAGACCTTCCTGACTAGCCTAGCACTTCTCCTCATATTCCCCTACCTCTCTCATATATAAAATGCATTCCCTCCTTCAACACCGTCTAGCCTAGCATCGACCCTCGTATTCGCTATCTCTCGCATATAAACGCCTACTCTATCATTCAAAACTCCTATCCTAATACCTTTCTTCGGTTTGCTATATCGCTCATATTCTACCCTTCAAGTCCTGTTTAGTATAGCATCTTTCCTTGTATTCCCTATCTCTCTCGTATAAAGCATATCCCTCCCTCCTTTAGCACCTGACTAGCCTAGCATCAGCCCCGGTATTCTCTATCTCTCCCTTATAAATGCATTTTCCTCCTTGAACCGTCGCATCTACCCTCGTTTTCCCTATCCTTTCCCATATAAACGCAAAAGTGGACCAGCTTCTGTATATAATACCGTCTGTCTCCGTTTTCCATATAGTCCTCATATAATCGTATACCGTACTCCTTAACCGCCAACCGAGGAAGGGACAAGTATCTTTTTGAGCAGACATTCACATGCAGACCAGGGAAAACTACGAAAAAATCAAAGGTCTGAGCGAGTGGCCGACGGTAATCGTGTCAGAGTGCCTTAGAAGCACGTAGGTTAAGATAGAATGATATAACATGAAAAACGTGGTAGCATACGGTGCTCAGGCATTCGCCTGCAGACCAGGGGAAACCACAAAAAAATCACAGATCTGAGCGACTGACCGTCGTTAATCTGGTTACGTGGCATTGTAACGTAATGTTAAGCTGTAAGGGTGGTTCAGGAGACATGATAGCCAAAAAGGGGGTGGCCCTACCGTTTAAAGATTTGAACTTGGAGTCTGTCCCATCCGTCCTGACGTCATCGGCTCTGTGAACAATTTCTGTCTAGATGCCTAATGCTTCAGGAGAGCAGCCTTTACCCTATAACATATTTATAGAGGGAGCACGAACCATTTAGATCAATCATAAACTCGCTCCATAACCGGCTGTATATGTTCGCTCAACGTGTATTAATCTCAGCCATATAACCTCACGCCCAGAAGCAGGATGCTTATGACGTCACAACTAGAGACAGTATGTCTGACAGCATCAAACACGTTTAAACTTGTCTCATAACTACCTGCTTATGCTGTCACACCAGCAAGAGAAGCATTCTCACACGCTCATTCAGACACATATTTCAAATTCAAAGCCTACCACCACCACCTATTGTACCAAGGTTAATTCCAGCTGTATTATCACAATACTTAAAGTAAAAGCTTAAAAGGTAACGTAGAAGATTTTCCTCCTTATTTAGTTAAATGTATGTATATACTACATTATCTCATGTTTTCATTCCCTTTTCAATTCTTCCTTTCCATCTAATCACAGAAAGACCATTACATTTCACTACAATCACTAGAAAAGCAATTTTTCCGTAGTTACACAGATTCTAAGCTTCTAAATCGAACCCGGTAATACTTTTAACAAATGTATTTTAGCTCCCCCACATCAGCATCAAGCATTTAATCTTTATTAGAACCTGATATGATCCATAGGCTTGAAGATATATGAAATCATCGCTTCGGGATTCGATCTGAGTACTTTAAAGTAATATTTGTCATGATAACGATATTTAAGGACTAGATACTCTGTTTGCGTTTACCTTGACATGTCTATCTAAATTAGATTACAGGTTATTAAATTTATAAGCAAATTTCATTGAATCGGTATTCGAACCCAGAACACCAGGAACAAAATAATTTATGATATTAGCTCAGCATGTTAAACAAAGCTGTATGCAGGTACATCATCGATCTAATTGATATATTCTAGTGTACAGAGGAAAATTAAGGAAGTCATTAAAAGATGGGGAATCGAATCAAGCACAACTGATTGGCAATTATATACAGCATTAATAACACAGTATAGAACTTATCAATCATTCTTTGGTCCACTCCTCTACCTCTCTTAGTTTCTGAGATAATGGTGATTTAAAAATTAAGAATCGAACCCAGGACGTCAGGTATCTAATTACACATCCACAAGATACTATCTCATAACATAAACGCAATAAAGTTTATTTGGCGTCTTTACCTTAATTAGTTTAGGAGTTATTAAATTTATAATTAAATTATATTTTATCGGTATTCGAACCCAGGACACCAGAAACAAAATTATTTACAATATTAGTTTGATATGTTAAAAGAAATGTATGCTGTTACAGCATCAATCTAAGTGATATATTCTAGAGTATAGAGAACAATTAAGTAAGTGATTGAAAAATTGGGATTCGAAAATAAGGACAACTGATTGAAAATTATATACAGTATTAATTACCCATCACAGGAGCTATCAATCATGCTTTGGTTCACCCCTCTACCTCTCCTAGTTTCTGAGATAATGGCGATTTAAAAATTAAGGATCGAACTCAGGACGTCGGGTATCCAATTACACATTCACAATCTAGTACCTAATAACATAAACGCCATAAAGTTTATTTGGCGTCTTTACCTTAATTAGTTTAGGAGTTATTAAATTTATAATTAAATTACATTTGATCGGTATTCGAACCCAGGACACCAGAAACAAAATTATTTACAATATTAGTTTGATATGTTTAAAGGTTCTGTATGCAGTTACAGTATCAATCTAAGTGATATATTCTAGAGTATAGAGAAAAATTAAGTAAGTGATTGAAAGATCGGGATTCGAAATAAGGACAACTGATTGAAAATTATATACAGTATTAATTACCCATCACAGGAGCTATCAATCATGCTTTGGTCCACCCCTCTAGCTTTCTTATTTTCCGAGATAATGACGATTTAAAGAATTAAGGATTGAACCCAGAACACAAGGTACCCAAATATACATTCACAAGAAACTACCTAATGACATTAATGTAATAAACTTTATTTGACGTCTTTATCGTAATTAGTCTCTGAGGTATTAGAAGCTGAATTTGTAATCACTCCTAGGATTCGACCCCAGGCATCCCGGATAACTTGGAACAATACCCTAATGACGCGGCGCATTCCAAAGAATTGATTAGTTTTTATCTCATTGTTCTATAACTTTACTTTAGAATGAAGATGGTAGAAGCGCGCAACTTTACTTTAGAAGGTAGATGGCAGAAGCGCGCAACTAGCTGGAACGATCCTAGATCTGGAAACGTTAGGGAGACACAGCGCAATAACCAAAATGCGCAAGTCAATTCATATACAATTAATTAATAAAAAATATTTAATTGTATTCATTGATCAGCGAGGCCATTTTTTATTTTTAATAACGTATGTAATATTCACCTATAATGTTAACCGTATTTATTTTTAATAACATATATAGTATTCAACTATAATGTTAACCGAATCATTTATTTTTTAAATAACATTTATAATATTTAACTATAATGTTATCCGTATTTATTTTATTTTTAATAACATATGTAGTATTCACCACGCTTATTTATTTTTAATACCGTATGTAATATTTCTTTCCGTCAATCTGAATTCTGAATACTTTATTCGCAATATTTTATTGTAAGAAATAAAAACTATGAAACTTAATCATTAATTATCAGGGAAAAAAATTGTCTAGACTTGGGTTTTTCCACAGTTTGTGATGGAAATTCTACGAGCTAAAAGGTATTTACATTGACTGTCTGGGATTTTTCCGAGCACTTAGGAAAACAATTACTGACATTGTTCGCTAATGACTGTATACAGATCCGGGATGCAATCTTAAAGTCTATTAATGTGGTCAAAGCGTCTAACGTTGTCAGCTAATGTATACATGGACATTTCCGTTATCCTCAGACAGAAGTAGGTTGCGGGGTTTTCATTACATGCCTGGCTGTTGTTCGCTAATGTATGTATACAGATCCGTGATGCAATCTTAAAGTCTATTAATGGGGTGAAAGCGTCTAACGTTGTCAGCTAATGTGTGTGCTTTTTTTCAATAACGTTTGACGAGCATTACCTAATTGATTTGCCGAGGGGCGGCAGGCATCGAGAAAACAATTCCCTACCGCACAGCTCAAAGGGAGCCGGCGGGAGGCGACAACACAGAACAAATGATGTCGATTATATCTTATCAGCTGTCGGCATCTCCGGCGGTCATTAGCGGGTTACATATGTTTACATATGTATTACCACGCATATCCATTAGACGTGTCATTAGCGGCGGTCATTAGCGGTTACACATGTTTACATGTGTTTACATGTGTTAAAACACATGTAATTACCCTTATCAGTTGTCGGCATATCTCTGAGCGCCAGAATCGGCTTTTTATTCCTACTACAATACTTTATCTATTATATGTGGATGCTAGAGATAATAAAAATGAAATGAAAGATGATATTAACTACAGAATCTAACATGTTAGGATTTTTTGACAACTACCATTTATTGTTATTATTATTATTATTATTATTATTATTATTATTATTATTATTATTATTATTATTATTATTATTATTATTATTATTATTATTCTACAAATTAGTCGTGAAAAGCTTGTTTTCGTATTACCTTATAATCACAGGTGCTGACTACAAAATATATGTTGAAACCCTTGCAGTGAATACTTATCATAATTAAAGGTAATACGAAGCTAAGATAAAAGCTGTTTAAAAAGCTGGTCAATATACGTTAGCCTTGATATTGCACAGATTTGCATAAGTTTACGAGAAAAAAAGGAATTGCCACTTAGCATTTAAAATTGATTGCACAAAATAATCAAAAATATTTCTTTGACATATGTTATATATTTCAAATAGGTGTATATTTTTCCTTTAGTAAGTTTTGTCCATCTCTTATTATTTTCAAATTAATACGAATAAAATGGACTCCATATGTTATTTAATATAATAATTATTCAAGGTATGTATCTTATTCATCATTTCAATACCAAATGGCTACAGCCAGCTTTGAAGTACTGATAATAATGAAGGTAATAATAATAACAGTAATAATAATAATAATAATAATAATAATAATAATGTTTTCCTTACAAAATGTTTCATGGTTTGGAAGATTTCCTAAAAGTCTTCGTCTTGCGTCCTTAGAAGCTCTCTCCGGCTCACGTGTGACATTTGGGATTTATCCAACTTTTTGCTTTGAGTTTTGATGATCACATTATATCAGGGAAGATTAATAAGGACAATGCATGCACTTGATACAAGGAACCTGGTCCGGAAACACCTCCGTCGCAAGTTATAGGCGAAAGTTGTTTTGCGATACCTATGAACGTGAAATTATGCGAACTAACGAATATCTGTATTTTACTTCGCTGTACTACTTACACAAGCCGTGATACTACAACAGGTGTTCAAAATGGCTTCCTTCAGCTCCGATGCAGGCCGGACAACGTCGGACAAAGTTTTGTCGTACTTGGGCGAGTAACCCGGGAGTCGCTCTGACATGTCACAGGCAGTGAGAATTCATGCTAGTAGCTCCTCTTTGTTCGGTACTGTGTCTCGTACACAAGACTTTTCACATGACCCCACAAGAAAAAATGAAATGGAGTCAGATCAGGCGAACGGGCTGGCCATGGAACACGACCTCCTCTTCCTCTCCACTTTTTAGGGAACGTCTGGTTAGGGTGTTCTCGAGCATGAGGTGAAAAGTGAGCTGGGGCTCCATCATGTTGAAACCACATACGTTGACATAGTACCACATGTGGGATATGTTCCAAGAACCTGGGGAGTACGTCTCTCAAAAACACAGTGTACACTGCTCCACTTAATCGGGGTGGAAGCAGAAATGCACCTATTAAATCATCATTGACTATGTCCACCCATACGTTCACTGCAAATCTGTTTTGATGGCACCTTACAACTGTAGCGTGGGGATTCTTATCGTCCCAACATGACTATTTCGACTATTTAGCATGCCGTCTTTGGTGAAATAGGCTTCATCGGTTAAAAGTACGCACACAGCGAAGTATGGATCCAATTTTAATTATCGTTGTACATATTGTAATTAAGAAAACAGCTGCTTAATCAAAAAACGACATGTTTTATTTTACAGGAAAACTTTAGCCTCACACATCTAATTTGCATATTGCGTTTAATTTTGAATGTGTAAGGATGTGGTGGAGTCTAAATTTATATGTAGATAGAAGCAAGTAAATGGATACTTAAATGTCATAACTAGAGCAAATTTCAGGCACTGCAACGCCTTGAAACTTCGTGTAAGATGTAATTAAGTGCCCAATACCGTGAAAAAGGCATAGAAGTTGGAAATCTGCACCGATTCTACTCGGCTGATCGCCCATGAAATTGTCATTAAAAATCAAGGCCGAGAAAGCCTCCATTCTTGAACAATAGTTTGAGAACTTTTGGAACAGGAAGACCTAGACCTATCCTTGTCCCTTCAATCGTAAATGTGCTATTTACAACCATGTCCTTTTGAGCTGTAGCGTTTTCTAAGTCTGTGACTGTCATAAAATTGTAAAGCAATCTCCTTATAACTAAATTATTTTCCTGAAAACCGCGATTCATCTCCAATGCGTCTTCATTTTAAACACACTTTTAAAAATAGGTGAAATTAGTATTTAATATCTATGATTTCCTTCTCAGATTTGACTCGGATGGTTCCAAAACCGCTGAGTTTCCTTAGAGAATCTCAAGTTCTTGAAGTTCAATATGAATAGAAATCCCATGGGACAAAACGTTATGGATAATATCCTCAAATACGACAATTCCTACGGACCGGAGTGGCGCAATGAAAACCTGAGCTATTCCATCCACATATCACAAGTTGGAAATATACGGTTCTTGAAATAACCATAGCTAATGTATTTTTTAGTTTGTCTACCACCTATAGTAAACAGAGAAAGAATGATATTCCAACCAAAAATTCTATATGAAGATTTCACGGGTAATACAAGCTTGAAATTCTTCTCAACCCAAAAAACTTTTAGCAAAAGGTTTGGTTGTGTTTGTGAATAGCATAATTGAAAAACGTCCAATCGGATATATACTAATTCTGGTATTTAAGTTCAGCATATTCCAGAATGCGACACATACTTAAACAAGAACTTCCCAATCGAAGATACCCTTATCATGGAAGACTTTTCGTTATTTTTGTTTTTCTTTAAAGTAACTCTTTCCAGTATTGATTAAAGTGTTGCTTGTTTTATATTTCCGTGACAAATAAAATATTTATAATGACTTTTCTGCGAATAGCCTCTGAAGTGCACTTCATTCTGAATAAATGTTGTGTATTTTTCTATAACTTCTACACCGCACTAAAGAGTAGATCTCATTTAAGCCCACAGTTTATGACAAATGCACCATTTCCGAAATATTCCTTGCTCTTGGTTTGAATATTCAAATAATTTTCATGTTTTGAAGTACTTGAATTATTCTGTTTCTCGCGATGTCATGCAAAGAGTGTGGAATTTGAAAGTCAGCATATAGCGACGCGCGCTTTAATCATTGGAACATCGCTTCAGCGTCCTGTATTTCCCTTGAGCCTAAAACGAAATGTCTAATGAAACCCCCTTCAAATGTTAACTCAGATTATCATGAAGAAGATATATATGTAATAAACATCGTGAGTAGGAAAAGTACTGTGAAAGTCAGCACATCAAAGTTTTAGGCTGCGGTAAGCAGGAAAAAGTATTGTATCCGAGTCAAAAATTCCATATTGACATTTCAACGGAATACAAGTTTTGAGATCTCTTGAAACTGCATATAGCATTTATAGTAAACGGTCCACTTGTGTGTATGTGTGTGTGTGAACAAAATAACCAAAAAATGTAAAGCTGGTTAATACCACAATTCATTTTTTCAAGTATTCCATGAGAATACATTCACGAAATCTCCAACTTCCAAATCACCCTTTACGTGGAAAATTTGTCCTTATTTTTACTGTCTAAGAAATAGCTCCAACGATTTTTATTAAAACATAATTTGGTTCATATATTGATGTGAGGATTGAAGAGCATATATCGAATTTTCTGTGAATAGCTTGTGTAGTCCATTGGACAAGAAAAATGTAGGAGTCGCTAATCCGTAGAATTTGTGTCAATACATGTTTTCTTTTTCGTAGAGATAGCCGTTTTCGAAATATTCCATGCTGTATAGTCATATTTTTTCAGTATCTCACGAAAAATGCTTGCAAGTTTCCATCCCTTTCTTTCTTTCCTCCTTTCTCTTTCTTTGGAATTGGTCATTACTATGACTTCTTCTAAATTTATTCCTCCGTACTTCCGATAAACATTGAAACGTTGTTTGCCATGCTGTATATAACGAAGTGTTTATTGCGTACTTTGAAATTATTTCCAGACAAAAACGTATGGATAAAATAATCACATTTTAGTGAATGCTGTAATATACCTATAAACAGAGGGAGATATCTCCGCGATAACTTGAGAGGCTCGTATTCGGGAGGTCCCAGGGTCGATACACGTCGTAATGTCCACTCCGGCCATGGTGTTCCTCGTGGTTTACTCAGGTGAGTAGGCGAATGCTGGGGTGGTTGTTCTTCTACCACGGATTTCCTGTCAGTCAGTTCTTATTCCCATCATTTCCTTTTATCTGTTCCAGCTCATCTATTTCAGGGTTGTAAGATCAGGCGACGGCGGTTGGTCTGTTGCGGCAGGGCAGTGGAATTTGCGCTATGGAAAGACAGTCCTGGCGCTTGGCCTGTCTACTAGGGTACCCTTCCTTCCTGGGAGTGTCTCGTCTACACCCAGTTGTGGGTGTCTCAGGCAGGGCTAGCCGGCGTCAGGATTGGTGTCATGTTGGAACCCCGTCCTTGTTAGCGCACATTGTCGTCTGGTTATGATCACCCTTCGGGGTGGAAGTACAAAAGGCCCACTGTGGCCTTTGTGCGATGTTGTGCTTCAGTTACTGGAGGCGCCTCCGTCTGACTAATAATTACTAGTACGGGATGTAACAAAAATGCACGGCACAAATTGCAGGACACATTCCTCACACGTAGAAGAAGAAATTATGGTATGGGAACATGGGTCTGGAAACGATTTGTTTCCATCTTACAACTCATTAATTATGGGAAACAAACCAGAATAGAACGTACCAGCATACCACATGCAACTCTTTCTCACAGGAGATGTTCAAATGCTCTCCGTGAGCATTGATACGTGCATCAACCCGCCGTCGTAGTGAATCCCGGATGCGCTGGAGTATTGCGTATGGTTTCGCAGCCTTCCATAATACGGGCACGGAGACTCCGAACATATGGTACTGGGGTTCGATACACAAGAGCTTTCGAATGCCCCCAATAAAAGTCCAGCGGGTTTAGGTCCGGGAAGCGTGGAGGCCAGGGAATTGGTCCACCTCTACCTTCACCGAATCTGTTATTTAGAAGCCGATGGACATTAACACTAAAATAAGGAGGTGCTCCATCGTGCATGAAGTACATGCTTTGCCGCAGAGCTAAAGGCACATCTGCTAACAGATCAGGTAGAACATTCTGTACGAAATGATGGTAACTTTCCCGCGTGGAAAAACCTGAGGCCCTACCAAACAGTCACCAACAAAGCCGGCCCAAACATTGATAGAAAATCTTTGTTGATGACTTACTTCAACAGTTGTGTGAGGATTGACGTCAACCCATACATTCCGATTGTGATAATTTACAATCTGATCTCGTTGAAACGCCTCATTTGTGAACAGCACCGTTGCACTAAAATTAGGGTTGACACTTTGTTGCATAAACCATTCGCAGAAGCGTTTCCGTGCAGGAAAATCAGCTGCTGATAGTGCCTGCACACGCTGTAAATGGTATGGATACAGCCGGACCTCGTGTAACACTCGCCAGACAGTCATGTGGTCAACATTCATTGTTGCAGCTACTTGTCTTGTACTGACACTAGGGTCTTCGTCAACTGCCTGAAGAATTGCCGCCTCCCGTTGCGGTGTCCTCGTCCTTCTAGGCCTCCCCCGGTCGTGAGAATCGGGCTGAAATGCCCTATGTTCCCTAAGACAACGATCAATGGCTTCAAATGTTTTCCTGTCGGGGCACCTTCGTCCTGGAAATCTCTCCCGGTACAAACGTTGAGCGCAAGCGCCATTGCCGGCTGCTAATCCATACATCAAATGAGAATCTGCCATATCTGTATTTATGTACACTGCCATTGCACGAGCCAAGTCTGTGATAAACTCTACTAGTACGTAGTAACCCGTGTGCTCGCCAAGGCCGTACTGCTCACTGGAACAGTTGATGTTCCCTGTAAACAAGCAATGACTTAAGTCGCATGGCAATAGGAATATGTAAATAAAACACTGGCGGTGCACCTACGACAATGACAACGTAACCATACGTATCCAAGAGTGCAAGTTCTCCATGATTCTAACGTTCTGTTCGTGTGTGTTTCTCATGATTAATGAGTTGGAGAAAATGAGTTGTAATATGCAAACAATGCGTTTCCTTACCCATGTTCATATAACATAATTTCTTCGTCTAGGTGTGAGGAATGTGTCCTGCAATTTGTGCGGTACATTTTTGTTACATTCTGCATACCTAGAAGCAATGCATGCGAACTTATAACGGGTAGATAAAGTTGTGAGACTATACCACATCCGATCTTTAAATTATTGTAGGAATGGTTTTCCTTCGGTATATTGATATAATCTGATATGTATCGCATCCGAAACGCATGCGTGAGTGGGCTGGTGTACCTCACTATGAGAAATTCTATGAATAGCGCCAAACCAAAACGAGCAGTTCCAGGGCAATTAAGTTATTTCATAAATTTAGACCCGGAAAATTGTTGTATGGATAGCTATGGTGAAATTACGTGGGTAAAACTGCAAGTTGCTTGAGTATAATTAAAGTTTTTTAGAGTATATTTGAAAGAAATAAAAAAAATGAAGAAAAAGTTGCATTTCATGTTATTCTATTTGTTATATATTTCCTGCCATGTGAATAAAGAGTACCAGTACTTTGTTAATACCGAATTTTTGTATCCCTTGTGTTAATTCAAAGCCCTATCGAGATAGTGTTAAATTATAAATCATTTAATATACGTCTTTTACGAAACAAAAGTAACTTAAAGCCCTCTTTTACACTTTTGAGTGTTTCAGCAAAGACTGTTCAAAATGGAAGGAAAATGCAAATTGAGGAAGTTGTTTTTATTTTCAGTTTATAGCGTGCTCTACAAAACTAATAAAAGTAAAAGAAAGTTGGTGTTGGGGATTCCACCAGGTTCGAACGGAGCTAACGCTGTGCGATTTTACCATATTTATAAATAGTGTTGCCAAATCCTGTCTACAAAATAATCACGACACCTTTACGAAACTCAAGCTGCTTAATTAACTTTGTTTTAGTCTATAAACTGCATTATTGTTTCGGCATTTTTCTGGTTTTTTTCGTAAATAAGGCCAAAAATTCGCGAATGCAGACAAATATTCGAAAATTCGCTACTCACAGACCACAACACACACCTACTATTCCGTACAAATGCTTTTTGTGCACTTTTCTGTAGCATTGACCTTTTTTCGCTAATAGTTAAGTCCTGGATTTCCCGGATCTCTACCCACAAGGATATAGATAACGGACAAAATCAGAAATGGTAGAAGCACTGTGTTGTAACGTCTTTCTCGCATATTTGGCTCACTCATTAAACCAGTCACCTGGACACCGCACGGGTTGCAAAAACTATTTACAGTGACTCCAGAAAGTATTAGTTTCCACTTTAAAAATCTGATGTGTTGCATTCACATGACTTTCCCTACTCACTACTATCATATTTTATTCTTATATCGCTTCTACAAACTATTCTTACGCAAACTTATTTTCTATCTGCTTCATGCTGATGGAAATAAATATTTCATTACATATTTCATTGTAGGTACAAGGAAAGAGGAAACCGAATCGATAATAAGATCTCGCAATGGCTTCAAAATTCCATACGCTTTTCATGACATCGCGAGAAACAAGTGAACGGCGACAAGACCTTAAAACAATTACAAAGTATTGAACAATTGAAACCACTATTAGCGGATATCTCGGAAATGGCTGAGGCCACAAAAACGTTATTTGAAATCAATTGTGTGTTTTGAAGAGATCTACAGTTTTGTGTAGTACGTTTTTGTCTATGTCTTAACGCTTACCAGTTACACCAAATTATACAAAATTCTTTCCGAATGAAGTGGACTTCACAAGCTATTTCCACAAAATTCAAAATATACATTTTGTTTTGTCATGTAAATGTCTTAAACATTGGTACTATTAATCAAAATCGTTAGAAGCATTTCTGAGGAAAAAAAATTCGAAAAAAATGTTCCATATAAAGGGTAGTTTGGGGTGGGAATTTGTGTGAAAATCTGCATGTCACATCTTTGAAAAGTACTGAACTTGAATACTAAGTTTGGTATTTATCCGAATTTTCGTTTTCCAATCACGCCGTTCTCAGACCCACACGCACGCACGCACACGCACACGCACGCACGCACAAACACACGGACCTTTTTCTAAAAATGCTTTTGTTTTGGATTCAGGGGGCCTCAAACGTCTATTTCCGGTGAAATCTCAATATCAACTTTTTGGTAGAATGCAATGCCTTATGTGCCTATTAGGTACGTGGTAGAGAAAGTAAAAATTCTAGCACGCGAATGAGCGCAGAAAAAATTATCATTCCTAATGTGTAGAAAGAACAAACGATATTAAACCTTACGTTATATGTCGTTTTTCAAGATTTTTCGATTTATTGGTTTAATTTTTTTTCGAAAGCTGCACTGATTTTCGTGTATTTTGTTAACAACATTAATTTATATGCATTTAGTGCAGTAATGTTTCTATAATATCTTAAATTTCGGCGAAAATGAATTTTGAACTGAGGAGGGGAAAATGTCAAAAGTTAGGAAATCAATGTTTTAACTGAACTTGGTCATTAATTTGCTTCAAAATCTGTTTCTTCATCATTTTAAATCATATGTTGATGAAAATGTCAGGTATTATATAAAAATTGCTCTATTAAAGGTATGTTAAATAATTAGCTAAATATCACACATGAAAGAGTTGAAAACGGTGCTAAATTCAATGAAAGCATAAAACTAATAAATCGAAATCTCTTGTAAAACGCCAGAACGCGTAAGATGTAATACCGTTTGTCCTTTCAGTGTATTTAAGTGAGATATTTCTGTGAGTTAATTTGGCTGCTAAAACCTTTTAAAGTAGAGACAAATAGTTTCTGCAGTCAGTGCATGTGCTCATCAACTAATCAGTAGCCGTATATCTTCGTAAGTGTCAGTGGAAAATCATTTGTCCTCTCAGTTTATACATTGATTCCTTGTTATGGCGAAAATATATGCGATTGCTTCTTTCTAATTGCTGCTGCTCATGGTAATGAACCGGAGAAAGAGACTAGAAATAAACCTGAAATACAGAGATATGATTGAGGTAGGTACATCCCTGTTGACGCGAGGAAACGAGGTTTGACCACTACAGCTCCGAGGGGCAAAGTTAACCGCAAAACAAACCACAGTTAGCCATCATTTTGAACGGCACGAGCTGCACGGGTAGTTATCTTGATCTGCTCACCCTCGCCCTCTCTTCCCCGCCCTCCCCCTCTCCCTCGGCCCACCTTAGTCATACACAAGCAAGCGGAGAGCTTAGCGATGTGATCACGCACAATATACTTGGTGAGTGAATAAGTGAGTGTAGTGTAGTGAAGGAGCGGGACCGGCAGCTAGAGTAGCAGAATTTTAGTAGGTAAGTGTTCTCTCGTTCCCCACGTGGTGCTGCCTGCCTGCAGCTCCGAGCCAGACGTGGCCTTGTAATCGGGTTCGACCCCAAAATCTGGTACCTTTCTTCAGCCTGGGGAACTAAACGGGACGCTGATTGATTTTTTTGTAAGTTGCTGCACGTTATGGGTCGGTCATAAGTAGAAAATGAGTCTCTAAAGCGTCCTCGAATATTCGAACATTCCAATATTAATGCGATACAGGTAGTCGAATATTTCGGGTACTCGAATATAACCGACCATTCGACATATTCGAACGCACTGGATTGCTCGAATAAATCGGATGTCGTCGATGTTATAATTATTCGGAAATTCTTATAACCAGCTGAGTTTCTGATGACATTTTAATTGACAGTATCAATTTTACTAGGTCGTTCTATTTTCGACAAATGAAACGGTACGGAAAGACGTGTTACAACCCCACAATTGTATAAGCTCCCTAGCATTTTTTTCCACCTTTCAATGGTAACAAGAGAATAGCCAAACATAACACACTACTTCCATCTAGCAGATGGTATAATAATAATAATAATAATAATAATAATAATAATAATAATAATAATATTTTCAGGACAGTTTAATGTTTTAGTAAGTGAATTAATACTTTATTGTATTTATTACTTCTAATATATGAATATGCTGCTCTAATCGCGAGTTTTCATTTTCACTAGAAAAATCAGAACTTCTAATGAGCTTACTGTTCATGAATAGGATTCATCACACATCGTACTGTATGAACTTTCTTACTCATGTGCCTAAACACTGAAGTGTGTGATTCACTGCTTCAGTGCTAACGTTTGCAACAGCGTTCATTTTCAGTAGGGATGGGACCTCGACACCGCGATACTCGGTGGTATTGAAGTATGTCTTATACTTTGAGATAATTCTTCGATACCTTTTCAGTTCTTTTAATTTTTTAAGTTTTGCATTATTGGAAGTTGTTGCGTTTAACTTTATGCTATATAAGAAATGAAAGGAGTCGATATTTCTTCACGTTACTGCCTCGCAACTGTCCTCAAAGACTTGCTGGACTATAGTACTTGATAGACCTTGACTGCGTTGCATGCAACATTCCATAGACTCTTATGTCTAAATGAAAACATGCAAAATAATGGGGGAAGGATTAAAGGTACTCATGTAACATGCAGCATTAAGTCATATCTTGATTTGGCTGACGCACTAAATCACATTTCTGCAATAACCTGACTTGGTGACTCACTCTCAGCCATTACATTTACCTTCTCTGATGGCCAAACTCTGTGAATCCAGCAGAAACAAATCAGAACTTAAGACGTGAGATAACACAGCTCCTAGAAATATTTGTTCTTTCCTTCCACTGTTAGTTTGTGTTTACCCAAGTCAAACTTATGGTCGCGAGCGTAGCTTACAGGCATTCCGTAAGTCTAATTTCCGTAATAGAATTTCCTTTAGAAGAAAGTTTTCAGCCAAAATATAGTTACATAAAAAGGGAAGCAAAGAAACTATTATTATTATTGTTGTTATTATTATTAACCTTGACTAATAAAAGGGGGTACATTATAATCCGTGGCATAATCAAGATAAGAAATTGCTGTCATTTGGAGAATGTCAAACAGGAACAATGCCGGAATTAGCATACAATCCATGGTTACATACGTTTATACACAGAAAACTACTAATAAGAACATCGTTCATTGAACAAGCTTTGCCTTTACAATTTTTTTTTATTAAGCACGTATTGAGTATCGAGCATCGGTGTTAAAAATCAGTAGCTGTATCGACTACTGGGTTTATTTTTTTATTTATCCATGCTCTGAGCAAAATACCGGTGTGGTCCTTAGCGTCCCAGACCGGTATTTTGCTCAGAGGTCTCTTTATCAGGCTTGATGTTCTTTTAATGTGCCGTAAATCTACGACACGGGACCACCGGTTTTACTTCCCTTCCGAAGGAAGTCATGCTGAGGATTTTTACTCCCGAAAAAATCCATCGCCCGCCGCCGGGTTTGAACCCGCGACCTCAGGAACCCATCCTTCGTGGAGTACTGGTTACCACTCTAGTTCCCGAGAAATTTAAACACAATGAACTTCTTTTTCAGTGGTGGGCCTGGCTGTATAAGGTAACGTAAGGCAACACCGTTTGAGTAATGAATCTGAATTTGCGTTAACGTTGGTAGTAACATACCTTACTTTAATGGCAGTTGTGCAATTTTTGGCCTTTAAAGAATTACCATTATTTCATTTGTTGCATTATAATATAATTTGTAATGTTTATTTATACAGATGACTGAGTTGCTTTTTCCTCTCACGGGAATTCAGAATAAAAGTGTATATGAAGCTTTTATGATATTTATTTTGGAACATATTTTCGTATATATTTTGCTTAGGTGTAATGATAAAACAAAACTAAAATAGAGTTTGTGTATCACAATGTAATGGAAGAAATCTTGACCATAACAGAGTCGGAAACGCAGTAACATGGCATATGCTACTGTCATTCCTTTGTCTTAATGCACTGAAGCAATACGCCTGACAACACCGCTATGTTGCGAACTCTCGAGCGAACCAACGAATACTCGAACGGGTAACCCAATGGGACCCATTTCCCACGAGCGGGCATATGAACCAGAAGCTCGATCATTGTTCGGTATATTCGCTGCTGCTTTTCGAACGAGCTGGGCTGGGAGAAACGAGCGAGTCCCATTAGGCACCATGTGAAACGGACGAGAAAAAGCATGTCCTTGACAGCTCTAGTCACAGATAACAAAATCACCCCATCCCTCGTACAGTATTTTAATGTTTGCAGACAGTACTCGGATCGATTTTTACCTGCATTTCCGTGAACCTTGGCCTCTGTTGTTTTGGTCTTTCGTTTGCGTGCGGTTAACTTGGAACCAACTGCATAAGAATTCCTATTAATAAATTGAGTTTTGTTTACGGACGCTCTTTAACTACTATGGTTCTTAGCGTCCCATTCTATACTGGGCACGTAAGACTGGAAACTTTGCTGAGAGAACTCTTTATTAAACTTGAAGTTTTTTTTACATGCCGTAAATCTATGACACGAAACCACCAGCTTTACTTCCCTCCCGAAGGAAGTCATGCTAAGGATTTTTACGTCCGAAAAAAGAAAAATCCATCGCCCTCCGCCGGGTTTGAAGCCGCGACCTTGGGGATTAGGGGCTTGCATTGCACGCCTAGACCCCGGAGGATGACTATAAGTATTCCTATGCCTGATTATTACTACGGCTCGGAAGTTGGGACTTTATGTGCCTCAGCGACAGGTGTTCAATGTCAACAAACAGCTCCTACCACTACAGAGGTACTGTCACTGAGTATACGTTGCGTTAACTTTGTTTACGTTATACCTGTAGCTCCAGTTGACCACAGGGCAAACCGGATCCCAAGTTCCGAGCCTTACCTATTTCTGTGCAACGTTCTAATGTTCATAACAAAAGTGAAATGTTAAAAGCGAGTTATAGAATAGCGCTGAAAATGTTAAATACAAAGTAATATTCCTATTTTGAGTAGAGTTTAATTTGTCACATTAAAATCGTTACTAAAATTAAAGAAACGATACTGATATACATTACAGATAATATAAGTAGCTAAAGCTTCAGTAACAGTTGAAGGGTTTGGGTACAATTCCAAACATAATTTTCCGGAAAAAGAAACGCAACAATTTTAGGCAAAGCTTTTAATCGATAAATTATACTCTGGAACTTCTTATATCTAGTCCAGGTACTGGTGCGCTACGTGTTAACTAGGAGGAGGGTGGAACAGTGGTCGAGTACAGCGAATGATGACACATCTTCCCCTTTGTCGTAGCGATGGTGTACAATGCTTTTCTTCACACTGGCCACTGCACAGCAGCTCGGACTCCCGCCGAAACAGTTATAATATCCCCGCAACCGCCTCACGTTCTCATTGTTACAGTTACAATTACAATGATAGTAAGCACATCCTTATCACAAGATATGTTAGAAGTGTTGTCCTCTGTTCGCATATTGCTGACATCTTCCCAGGAAATTTTCATTCATACTGGAGAGTTGAATATCCGAAATTTAGTGAATTTCTCGCCTGATTTTCTTTAGTTCTTCCAGTGTATGGGAATTGTTTCACACACCTTATTTTTCAAGTTCCCCCATAGATAAGAACCACGTAAGTTAAATCAGGAAATCGTGAGGGCCATAATTCTTTACTAATTGCCCAACTTCCAACATTTCTTCAAATAAATTTAATGACTCATCAGCTGTATGCGCGGTAGGTAAGTCTTGTTGGAAAAATCCAGACTGGCATTCAACATCGGTCAGCTCTTAAAAAATGGGTAAGATATTCCTGTATCTCTTTGCATTTCTTGTTTGTTAAAAAGACATAGGTCCTATTATTCTATATGCATTTTCTGTATGCACTGCAATTTTCGCGGCATGCAGGGGAATCTCGTGTTAAAATCAGGTTTCTGTGTACTCCAATATTTGTTTTTTTGCGACGAAACATAACCATATAAATGGAACCATGCTTCTTCATAGAATAATATAAAGCGTGAGTCAATTACTCTATCATTTCACAAAATGCAATTACAAAATTAAACCACTCTGATTATCACATGAAAAATAAGGCATATGCAACAAATCCCATACAATGTAAGAACCAAAAGAAACCATCGGGCGAGAAATTCACTCATTTTCGGATACTGAACCCCCGAGTGCAAATTAAAATTGTCTGAGAAGATGCCAGAAATATATGGAAAGAGAAGGACAAGTCCAACATTTCTTATCGTAAGGTATGTGCTTATTATAATTGTAATTGTAACTGTAACAATTAGAATTATTTGCTATATGTTTCTGTAATTTTCCTAACAAACAGAAGGGAAATTTCCCTGCAAGGGATATTTTATGTATTGAAACATGTAGATATGAGAAAACTTAGTTGCTACAGACATATGCATTTAAAATTGAATCACTTTCTCAAAGTTGAAAAATTGATAACCTTTGCGAGTTTGTCTAGAATATAAGACCCTAAACATCCTCAAAATAAACAGTACAAAACGTTTATTTCAGTGTAATTTATCAAATGTGTGGGATGTTGTACTTCCCTATACCCATGCAAATAATGTTGATTCTTGTTGTAATTACATTTTTTAATCTCGAAATGTCGATCTTTCCTGTTTTCTTTATTGTTAATACCTGTGTAAATATATTCATATTTTAATGTCTTCACGTATCTTTAACATACCCATCATGTCAGTTTATCTTCTTCTCAGACAAGTCGAGTTCAGCATATTGGCCGAAAAAGAAATTTGTAACGGATGGTATGGTACTTAATCACTTGTTTGTTTTGTTGCTTCGGTTGTTTCTTCTGTGTTATCACCTCCATCTAAAGCGTCGTTTTGATCGGATTCTTCACAAACAGTCCCACCCGCGGAGAGAAATTCACAGAACTAGACTTTTGGATTACTATGCTTCACTCTCTCGCCAAGGGGATAATCCCGTTGCGTCCCGCGGCCAGTTTTCAGGTTGACTTCCGTCCCGAGATGGCGAGGAGTAGTAAGTTGCTTTAGCCATAGCCAGACATCATTTATCCTCCGATTTTGTAGGCTTAGGGCTATATGTAACCTACAAGAATTGTTTCAGGAACTGTCTTCTTACAAACATGAAATGTACAATTGTTGCAAAACGAACAGCGATTTGCATAATAAATGCACATGAATCTAGATAGTTATTTAATTTAAAAGTTAGATATGTAATCGTCATAACTATTAAAATTGAATTTTCATACAGTATTAAGTTAAACACGTGGTTTAAAATCTCATTGGCATTATAAAGCTATGTCTCAGGTGTGATAACAGGCCTGGTTAAGTATACTTGTTATATATATGGTTTGCAAAACCTAAGGACGAAAGTAATCTTCACATGCTGTGACACTGCCAAGTAACATAGCTCGATGAAACTTGAATCATACATAGAGGGAACTGCTACGGTATGCTACAGTAGGCAACTAAACGAAATTTACAATGAGACAAACAGAAATGCCACTTTTATTCATAGACCATAAGCTACACTTAAGTCAATACGACATATGATGCTCTCTAGATTTACAGAAACAGATACATGGTGCTTAAAAGGGTGTATGATCAGCACGGACAAATGCATGCTCTGCATCGTGCTCCCATGCTGACCACAAGGTTGGTAAGCAGTTCTTGTAGTAGGGCGTTCCATTCCTCCACCAGCGCTGTTGACAACTGTTGGAAGGTCGTTGGTGCATGTGGATGTGCTGCAATGCGTCTCCCCAAAGCTTCTCACAAGCGTTCGATGGAATTTAAATCGGGGCAACGGGCAGGCCAGTCCATTTGCCGAATATCCTCTCGTTCCAAGAGATACTCCATCTCCGCTGTTCGATGCGGTCGCGCATTGTCATCCTTAAAAATGAGGTCAGGGCCGACTGCACCCCTGAAAAGACGCACATTGGGTAGGGGTACAGTATCACAATAACGTTGACCAGTGAGCGTACCGTGTTCAAAGATTTGGAGGTCGGTGCGTCCATGCAACATTATGCCTCCCCAAACCATAACACCCGGACCACCCAAACGATCATGTTGAAGGATGTTCCTGGGTTCATTACGTGTTCCCACCTCTCGCCAGATAAGGCTATGTCGAGAATCACTACTTAGACTGAATTTGCTCTCATCCGAGAAGAGCACGCGACCCCATTCCTCATTGGTCCACTTTTGATGCTCTTGGGACCATCGCAAACGGTGCCGCCGATGTGCGGATGTCAATGAAACACAACGTACTGACCATCGGCCAAAGAGACCACCTCTTTGTAGTCGCCGTGCCACTGTGTATCTGAGATTGCGTGCCTAGCTGTCCTGTTAAATGTGGTTTCAATTGCACGCGCTGATTGGCATGTATCCCTACTTGCCTGTTGCACAATATAGCGGTCATCTGCTGCTGTAGTTGAGCGTGGTCGACCACCACCTCTTCTTGGGACAGCTGTGCCTGTGGTTTGGATGGTTCCCCATGCAGGTGAAACAATTCCAAACTCCTGAGCAACACTCGTCACACTTCGCTCTTCTTCCAGTTTCCCGATGATTCTTCCCCGTGTGAAGTCATCCAAATGGTGTCTACGGGCCATGTTGCAATGAAGAACACCACTATAGTGCACCGTAACAGCTCGTTAATTGCCACACACCGGCTTGTCCTGTTTCGTCAACTGCCCCGTGTTGCGGGACCAGATCTATTTGGCACTATAGGCTCGTTACACTCACGCCATGTGACGTCCAGCTTTCTGTGTAAGTGTGAGAGCCCTCTGGCAACATGCCCCCACACCTTCATCTACTTCCACCAAGTAGTTCATTTGTTATGTTACTTTACTCATCTCGTCCTTAGGTTTTGCACACCAGTGTGTGTGTGTGTGTGTGTGTGTGTGTGTGTGTGTGTGAGCGTGTGCGTGTGCGCGCGTCTTTGGAATTTCAGCCACAACTGCTGTTATTTAATTGGTAAGGCTTTTTAGGATACTTTCTTGACAAATTTGAATCAACCGATTTGTCATTGTTGCAACTTTTGCAACAACCGTTCAGATATCATTTTAGACTTTGTTGCTGCAGAATATTTGATTTTATCATATGCTTTAACTTAAAAGTGTACACACCTTCTGAAGTACAGGTAGCAGGTCCACTTGACCTATGAAGAACTCCTTAGGAACTATACTTCTTAGTTTTAACAGCGTTTATGAGTACGAAACCTGCACTCCTCACGGACAAACTGCATACCTCTTATTGAAATAAACGTGATTTCGCAATGGCGTCAGCAGAACATCTTTCGATTTCTATGAGTTTAGTCTGCCACTGGAATCTACTTTGCTTACAGACATTAAACGATATGTTGTAATGTAGTTAACTGTAATGTTGGTGCACTTTGAATACAGCTACAGCCAATATAAGCAGCACGTACACAATCGGACCTTGTTGGTTGGGAGGGGTGGGGGAAGCTATTGGTACTTTGTTTTACAAAAGGTGATGCAGCTCAGATCGGAATTAAGGAAGAGCAGGAAGCTAGGGAGGTGAGGGCGAGGACTAATGTCTTAAGGGCGGGAATGGAGTTTCGTTTATAAACAATCACGTGTGCATTGTTTTTTCTCTTTTGTTTGTGTTTTTGCCGGCTTCTTTGTTGTTGTTGTTTGTTTGTTTGTAGCTCTTACCAAATATCATTAACTTTGAAGTTCAATATCACGAATGCACACTGAAACATGTACACTGCAGTGTATTATATAATCATGCACGATGTATGTGACCCGTGCGCTGTATGATCCTCAATATTTAACACTACTCTACTCTACTGTACTCTACAAACATGAACGCAGATAAACAAACACTAAGGCTTAAGGTGAAATACATATTGTTTTGCCCTATAATACATTGTGACTACATTATGTAAAACCTGACAATATGCTTACATGAAGATGATTACCATTCATAGTTAATCTACGCTCCGAATGTAAACGACAATAAATAATAAAGAATAAAAAATAAGGTTACTCTCTCTTTGAAATTCCTCTCTCGATCTTTAAACGGGGTGATTTGAAATTCGGTTTTCTACAACTTTAAAACTACTGCCTTTATTTCGGCATGTATACCCAGAACGTAACAAGAATCGATTGCCAAAAGATAATTTGTATAAGTTTGTTGGTTTTGGGATTTTAAAACTTACCTTTGAGAATGTTTGCTGATTATAAATGGAACTTGTTCCAAGCCCTTTGAAAAGACTGTAACGTATTTTACAAGACCAGAGATAATTATAAAATCTTCATGCAGTGAATTTGTAAAATAATAATTACAAATAGAGAAAATTATTTACAAACAAACTGCATACTAATATTCAAGACTTGTAATTTCTCTGCATACATACTATACATTTTTTTAAAAAATACAAGTTTCATCATGAATTACATGCTTAAGTTTTCTTGCCGTGGCATACAAAATATGCAGTAAAATTTCAGCCCGCTAACCTGTAATTTGTGGATCCTATGTGTTTTTAATATACAGAATGCAGCAAAAGTTGTAGAATCACTTTAAAGGTTTGCATGCTATTCAGCATTAAGTAGGTATAGCTCTTAAACACGGCAAAATTAGGGCAGTTTCAGGTGCTAAAGTGCTTAAATACTTCACATACACTACGTGATCAAAAGTATCTGGACACCTGGCTGAAAATGACGTACAAGTTCGTGGCGTCCTCCATTGGCAATGCTGGAAGTCAATATGGTGTTGGCCCACACTTAGCCTTGATGACAGCGTTCACTCTTGCAGGCATACTTTCAATCAGGTGCTGGAAGGTTTCTAGGGGAATGGCAGCCCATTCTTCACGGAGTGCGGAACTGAGGAGAGGTATCGATGTAGGTCGGTGAGGCCTGACACGAAGTCGGCGTTCCAAAACATCCCGAAGGTGTTCTATAGAATTCAAGTCAGGACTCTGCGCAGGGCAGTCCATCACAGAGATGTTGTTGTCGTGTAACCACTCCGCCACAGCCCGTGCAGTATGAACAGGTGCTCGATCGTGTTGAAAGATGCAATCGCCATCCTCGAATTGCTCTTCAACAGTGGGAAGCAAGAAGGTGCTTAAAATATCAATGTAGGTCTGCGCTGTGATCGTGCCACGCAAAACAACAAGGCGTGCCCCCTCCAGGAAAAACACGACCACACCATAACACTACCACCTCCGAATTTCACTGTTGGCACTACACACGCTAGCAGATGACGTTCACGGGCATTCGCCATACCCACACCCTGCCATCGGATCGCCACATTGTGTACCGTGATTCGTCACTCCACACAACGTTTTGCCACTGTTGACGCTCCTTACACCAAGCGAGGCGTCGTTTGGCATTTTCCTGCGTGATGTGTGGCTTATGAGTAGTCGCTCGACCATGGAATCCAAGGTTTTTCACCTCACGCCTAACTGTGATAGTATTTGGAGTGTATCCTGATGCAGTTTGGAATTCCTGTGTGATGGTCTGGATAGATGTCTGCCTATTACTCTTTACGACTCTCTTCATATGTCGGCGGTCTCTGTCAGTCAACAGACGAGGTTGGCCTGTACGCTTTTGTGCTGTACATGTCCCTTCACGTTTCCACTACACTATCACATCAGAAACAGTTAACCTAGGGATGTTTAGGAGTGTGGAAATCTCGCGTACGGACTTCTGACACAAGTGACACCCAATCACCTGACCACGTTTGAAGTCCGTGAGTTCCACGGAGCGTCCCATTCTGCTGTTTCACGATGTCTAATGACTATTGAGGTTGCGGATAATGAGTACCAGGCAGTAGGTGAGATGAAAAACGTATGCTTGTGGGGTGTCCGGATACCTTTGTTCACATAGTGTATATGCACACCGAATTGTTCAGAATGTTTAATACAAAAGAAAAGAAGTTACATTTTGACTCAAAATGCCCATGTGTGTGGATGGTAAATATTGATTCCTGCGTAGTTAAAGTTACAGCTCAAGTAGCATTCTTCCGAAGTGTCCTCAACCTGGACTGAATGAATGTGTGACTGGTTTAGCTCTAAGAGTGCCCATTCTCATATACAGCACTATTATAACTACTTTCGTTCTTCACGGTCACGAACACACAGCGCGTACAGCTTAAAAGTATAACAAAATAACAATTTATCACCTTAAAACTACTCAGGATATTGTCTTACAGCCTTTTTCTGCATAGGTAATGTTTCGATGTTAACTGGACACGAGAACCTCAGCTCTAGTTTTATAGGTTCAGGATATTGGAAAGTCCAGGATGACCAAATAGTTGATCATCTTCTGTAGGAATGCTCGTTATTAAACCGACAACGCAGCATATTCAAGATGTCAGTTAAAAGAGTTAGAAATTGTCCAATTAATAGTTATAAAGAGATAATTAAAAAAATAATTGATCATATGTGCGTTTCGCTAAGGGTATAAATTTTGAACAGTTGTAAGCATAAGAATATTACATTATCAATAGTAAACATGCATATATATATATTTTAATTTGTTAAAAGAATAAATTTTAAAGCTGCGAAACATTGTTAATAGTAATGTATATACCAATGTTAATTTTGCATTTAAATAATTGAATTTTCGTGTTTCTATAAACCATGTAATATATTATGTTATGCATGGTGTTAAATATAAATGCATTTAAAATAGGCAATGAATTCAAAATTTTTCATAAAAAGTAATTTTAAAGTACCATTAATTGCGTGACAGATGCCCACCCTGTATTCGATCTCGGCCATGCGTTGATAGCATTCAGGTGTGACATCGTGAACTGTTGAAAATGTGTGCACACTTAATGGACTGCGTTTTGTTTTAAGCAAGCACGCGAAATATCTTTCGACGCTAAGACCGTATCTCTAGTAATGATGCGATTGCATTTTCCAGTCCGATACTTTACAATGTGTGCATATTCTATGTGTGTTGACTCCCTACCAGATTGAGTTGCTCCTTAAGTAGCACAATTCGATGTTGATGTATCTTTATTAATTTTCGAGCAAGGAAGTGTTTCATTACACTTTTAAGCGAGGCAATCTGTGCATTTTCCAAAACCTAAGGTACTCAATTGAAACTGAAATTTGAAATTTATTCTACACCTTAAATTTATATGTGCAGATGATGTTGCAAAGTTTTGTATTAAGCAGTTTCTGAATTGTACGGTTTTAAATTCAAATTTTAAACTAAATTGTTAAAAATGGTCATTGCGATACTATTTTCACAATTTTAAACAAAACTCTAGAGTTATATTCCTTGTTAGGTAGAAAATAAGTTTTACTAAGAAATTATCTTTCAAAATGAGTTACAATTTTAAAAGCAACTTTTGTTCACTTTTCAGTTTCAAATTTTGCAAAAGAAAAAAAAGCTTATCAAATTTGGTGATCTTAGTGATATAATACATCCTCCTTGCAGCAATAACGCATGACGAGTTTTAGTTAGCCTGTATTGAAGAACTATAGGGTGATCTGTTTGAGATGTCAGGAAAGTAAAACATTATGTATAAGAAGATAATGCACACATCTCTGAGCATTGTGCGGTAATATAAGCAGAAAGGATGGAAGTTAACAATGAGTGATGTTTCAGACTTCATCCGCGTGGCATGACAGCGCTATTGTGCATAGGAGACAAAATGGTGGTCATGACACAGCAGCGCTTTCAGTGTGTTGCATTTTATGTGAAATGTGTCGTATGAGATGTGTGAGATCTCGATTTCCCAAATAATGCAGTTATGCTTGTTGACTCGGCCACTCACGTGAAATGTAGCTGGCCATGATCATACATCGATTCACCATTGATCGTCTGCTTCCTGCCTCTCACACATCATGACAGCATACTACGTTCGAGATGAGCTTCGTAATTACGCTGTGTCAGAGCATGCTTTCGCTGAATATGGATAGAAACATCTTATGGATAGAAAAAAAAAAACACTGCGAGCCAATCAGAAGAGAGCAACAACACAGCCGGCGCCAGCCCCCTCATACCAGCGGGCCAACCAGCAGAGAGCGCCCACACTATAAAGAGAGCGGCACTAACGGCCAACGCATCAGACGCTGCGATACTTTCACCGAGAAGACTTCGTCCGCGCCACTGAAGTTGTCCACCGCAGTTGTGGACGAAACGTCTGGGAAATCTTTCTTCAGCAGACCACGGCATAACAGCCAGGAAAATCATATTAGTTATAATTGTGACACCGGCCGTGAAAACCTACGTTCTTACATCTTAGGGTACTGTCTAACAATCCTCTTAACACGTTACGTATGGCGCATTCTCTTCTGTGGCGTGACTTTATGCCGTGACCACCGTTTTGTCTCCTGTGCAGGGTAGTGCTACCATGCCACGCGGATGAGCTGAAACATCACTCATTGTTAACTTCCATCCTTTCCGCCTATTTTACAACAAACTGCTCAGAGATGTATGCATTAACCTCTTATATACAGGATGTATCAGGACCTCTGCGACAAACCCTGAGGAACGATAGATCTCGCAAGGAGAACCTATTTTGTCAAGCAACCATCATCCTCCGACGCATCATTACGGAGTTATTCACCCCTGTTTGAAGCGTATTCTGTAGGATAGGTTTGAGAGGCACAGCCAAGACTCTGTTTACTACAGCTGAATCAAGTGACATCGCCTCTTTCTTGTCCCTCACGTCTGGTTAGGTTTGGTAGGTCTGAAACGCACAGTCCAATGTAACTCAAACGGGGTGGAAAAACGAAAGGTTCCAGCAGATGATCACCGATGATTCCAGCCCAGATATTTACGGAATACTTTTGTTGGTGATATCTAACGAACACTGCATGAGGGTACTCAACATCCCAGATGTGGCTGTTCTTGCTATTGAAGTATCCATCTCGTACCTCATCGGTAAACAAGGCGTGCGCAGGAAGTTAGGATCTGCGATACTTCACTGGACAAACTGAACGAGGTGCGAAGCAGCCGTGGTCACTGGAGTGTATAGCTTCGGCGCTCCGCCAAGCTGAGGGTTGCGAGCTCGAGTCCCGCCATGGGCATGGATGTTTGTGTGTTAATTAGTGTAATTGCGGTAATAAGCGGTAAAAGACAACAGAGTAATGATAAACTGGGTAAACAAGGGAACTTTAAAAAAAAAATTTAAAAAAAAGCCATTTGTCCGCAGTCCGCATCTTTCTGGAGGTGGTATGCGTGGAGCTGTTGTTCGCAAACACTACTACTACTACTACTACTACTACTACTACTACTACTACTACTACTACTACTACTACTACTACTACTACAAAATGTGAAAAATATCAAATTGTGAAGAATGATAGCAAAACCAGCAATGCCTGCTACGCCCTCCAGCTGGGGTTAAATCATTAAATAACTCGCTGCATTTCACTCGGGTAACAAGCATTTTTATTCGGAAACATTCCCAAAGAAACGGCATTCATATTAAGTTAAAAATCCAAAAATTGAACGTTTTAAATTTATGACCAATCTTCACCGAGCAGCTCCTTTAAGCCTAATATACGGTATTGTGCTGGTTATCTAGCCAATAGTTCTGAACAATAGATATCTCCTCTATGGTGTGGGTGTAGCGTTTATGCATTCTGATCAGGACGCGAGTTCAAATCATAATTAGAGTGAGTTGCCTGGATAAAGTTTCGTGTGGGCTTTCTCTTATCTTGAGAAGACAAGTGTGTGCAATTCTCCTGTATCCCTGATGCATTTGCACTTCATTTCACCCTTTTCTACATACCTAAATTCTTGAATAAGACGTTAATCCCTTTTAAAAGTATGCACAGTGTAATTATTTCAAAAAGCAAAGATAATGAGTGATCAACTGTTGGTTACATTTAGTGTGCAGCTTGCTAACGACTGCCTAGTGGTGAAGACCCATGATAACAATTAAGTTATGGAATATTTCAGTTGTTATACATCTAAGTACTGAGGACATTTAAGTTAAACTTTTCCCCTATTTTGAACGCCAATGTGTTTGAAAGATTTAACTACTGAGATAAGGTATTGTATCAAACATAATGAGAACACTTAATTGGAATATCTGTTGGAAAATGACAGTTAAGCTTTACCTATATTTGAAAGATCGTCTATGTTCTAAGTATTTGTATCGTTAAATAATGCACGTTATCATTTAAAACTCTGAACATCGATCATGATTTAATGGCAAGTATTGGTTCTACAATGAAGTGAAGAGTTGCAGAAACCGACTGTGTTGTAACATTTAAACCCACGGTGCTGGCAGTTATTGATTTTCTCTCTTGTTGTTTTACATTTTTATGTTTTTATAATTATTTTGCCAGATATATGGCTGGTTAAATTATTACGCACGTTTATTCGGTTTATTTGAAACACAACCTGTTTGATGAGACAGGGTATGTGCGCATATACAGCTGTGAATATGCTTTATATGGATGACTTAACTGCCAACTCGGGAATATATTGCCGTTAGAAACAGAGCTTTAAATGGCCTACTAACCGCCACGCTGTAGGAAATTTGCGAGGAATGGATATTTATGTATCCTTCGATATGATTAACTAAATACTTTGAAACATTAATTATTCACTTTCTGAAATATTGTTCTTATGCTTCTTTTGCTAATTTTATTAAATAGCTTAGCTCTTTTCATTCACCAATTGTGATTTGTAACTTTTAAATGGAAAACGAAATGTTATTACTTGTAAAGGCAACAGAAGAGTAATTCCTGTTTGTGTAGAAGAACCCTTGACTGCAATAATGTCCCTTTCTCTACAGAAGTCAATCTTTGTGTAGTCTTCTTCATATTCAAATGCATCTGGTAATCAACAAATAGTGAAAACCTGTATAAAAACAAACAGATAAATCATTTATTGTTTCCGGTGGTAGCTATCTGACTGACTGACTTAAATACAAATTAAATGCCTTTTTTACCAATACAAGTTTAATTCCTGTCCATTCATTCGTTATTGATTGCTCATGTATTTGCAGGGTTATAAATTTGAAATGTGTCTGCTCTGTACATAATGCAGTTTTATCTCTTAAGGGTAGTGTTACCGTCAAGTCCTATGTGTCCTATGTGAAATTCAGCACGAAGTGCTCTGAAAGACAGGACACAAGCAGGGCACCACAAAAGCATAGAAACTAAAATAAACTACCAACATCTTTTCTTTAAAGCAATAATACACCTGTTAAAGACTAAAAATCCTCAACTTACTTTCGATTAACTTAATTAGCATATGCAAAACATATATCATATGCAATATACAAACTCTTAATGACGTATATCATAATTTTTATATATGAACTTTTAATTGTAATCAATAACTTTTGATATCGTGGGGCGACGGATAGCGCAATGGTTTCGTTACCGCATCTTGTACTGAGGGTCCGGGGTTCTGTTCCCAACTCTGGGGTGACAATTTTAAGTCGGCCCTATTCACGCCTTCTGACTTGCTCATTTGAAGTATCCCTAGAGCCCAACGTGGTACGGAGTCCACAGTCCTCTCATTCCACCACCATCTTCATCATCACCCTACCATCGGAGGCAATGGATTCCGCCCGCTGGGTGCCTCAACCTCAGAAATGGGTCTTGTCATCGCTTGGTGGAATGAGGTATCCGCTGAAGGTCATAGGCCATATGGGGAGCGTTAGAAACGACGACTTTTGATATCGCACTACAAAATGCAGCGTGTACTAAATGATTCACTATATGTCCCAATATATTAATTTAAACTAAAAACATCAACATAAAGAATTTTTACAGGTATTGTTAATGTCCATTAGTCTATTAGAAGAAATTGTTTGGATGCGTTATATTAAATGTTACAATTTTAACAATTTGAATCGCAGAACATTTTTATTTGTAAATAATTTAGGTAACATTGTTTAAAAACAGTTTTTAACAGTTTAAGAACAACAGTTTTTAAATTCTTATAAACTGAAGCTCTACTGATAATTTCAAGCACATAAATTAAAAACTGTGACACACAGAGCATAAAAAAATAAATGAATGAAGAAGGAACGTGATAAAAATGGCATTGGAATTTAAATAACGGTCTGGAGCTTCAAAAATTGATAATATTAGGAAATAAAAAGTATGGCATAAAAGTAAAACATATAAGCATAGTAAACTAGAGAAAAACGGGGAAAACTCTAAATTTCCGTGGTATTTTGCCAAATTTCAACGATGCATTGCCTTAACTGTGATCAGGTTGAATATTGTCTTTTGCAATTACTTTTCGATCTCTACACACGGTTAGGAAATGTTTTTATAATGTAGTCCTTGCAGAAGTTTGCGAGTAAGACTTTTTAGGTTACACATTTTCTTCTGTTGTCTCTATGTAACTCTTTACAAACAATAGTCGTTTATTTCTAAACAACTCTATCTCTCTGAAATTTTTATCACCATAACTATATTAAAATTATCCATTTTATTGTCGTATTTGATATCTTATAGTTATGTATTTCATTACATTTTATTTCTTGATTTGTCGTAATAAATTATATTTGCACTGTCAAAAAGTGTTGTATTTCTGTATTCATCGAGTAGGTACTACCAGAGGTTATTGCAACTACTCCTTAATCGTTAGTCTCTGAATAATATGTATATATATATATATATATATATATATATATATATCTTCAATTGAAAGTAGCGTTCAAAGATTAAATTAGCTTTCTTTTGCAGAAGCAGGGATATTTGTGAAATTCTCACAAATAAATATGGATGGAACGGCAGACCTTTAAAATGCGAGTCATGTCCAGCTAATTAATCTGGTAACTCTAATTAAAGGTACTATTATGGTTGATGAAAATCCGTTACGTCTTGGACTTACGAACGGGAAGTTCGTGGTTCAGATCCCCCAGTACCGTCCTCCCTGACTGAGGATTTTACAGTTTTTCCTCAATCCTCATAATTGGAAAATGCCTGGGAGGTACCCTTAAACTTAGTGCTGTAGCGTTTCCATCTATGGTACCGCATGTTATAAGAATGGGCATTAAACACTACGACGAGTTAAAGGCGCTGAACTGTTAATAGCCTCACGGTAATCGCATTCTGAAGTTCATATTTATATTGTTAATTGTTTGTGATATTAATTACTTCTTATGCCTGTTTCTGCCACACCTTTTATTAATGCCAATTTGTTAATACAGAAATGATGAAAAATTGGCTCGCGATTACTTTGGAATCCTTTTGCCATATCTCCTCTTTTTGACACTATGCTTGTCTGAATAGTTTAATCAGAAACGATCTCTCATCTACCTAATAAAGTAAATGAATGGGCAATGTTGAAACCTTCAATGTTTAAAGAAAGAGTGAAGTAAAACAGTTTTGTTGCTTGTTTCTTAATTGATTGACAAAACACTCCTTATTTAAGCAGTGCTCTTTTGAAATCAATGCCGCGCTTAAATCTCGACACGACCGGTAGCACGGTATACAGAAGACGCTATGAGTTTTATGTATTTCGTTAGTTTTTGTGAACGTATTTCATTTTTTATAGCAAGCTTCATTTGTATCCTTTTATACTTATTCTCGTTGTTAGTACAATTGCTATAGCGATTTATTTATTAAATTAGTAGTAATATAGCTAATACTACCTAAACAAATTAATGAAACAGAAAATCAAGTGTATATATATATATATTAAAATATAGTATGAAAGGAAAATACATTATAATTTGTAGTAGTATATAAGTAATATCAATTATAATATAGAAACAATTATTTTCTCTCTTTTATTTCTGTTTTGCTATTTTACACTGTCCTATTTCTTCAAATCCAAATTCGTAAAGCACCCATGAAATACCATTCTCCCATGTTCCAAGCTAAAACACCTTTTACACTTCTTGCATTGTCATTCTGGAGATTGTCTTTTGATTAGCAAGCTTGCAAGTGTCACAACGCTTCTTTTCAGAAAGAGCCGGAAGCGTCCTTCTGTTGCTGCTCCCTGTCCACGTTGATATTGGGGTCGGTATTGTTGGGGCTTTAACTGTAGTTGTCTATACAATCCTATTGGGTAAATATTTCTGTGTAAAAGCTCTTCGGATACCAGTTGTTCAGACACATTTCTGAGAAGCAACCTCCTCTTATTCACCTATAATCCGTTTACAATGACCTCTACTTGATTTTTATGTCAACTATATTGAGCATAGCAAAGAAAACAATTGGCCAACGTGTTGTATTTCTGGGCATATTGTAGCTGTCGCACATCTTATCCTAATTTCCACTGCACCTATTGTCTTGTTATAGAATATTATCATCAGAGGTTTAGCGCTTTCTCCAATGTGACCATTAGTTGATTCATCTGTGTGGATACTTGAAACTCCGAGTACATTTCAGCTTTCCTGAGGAACGTAGACCGGAGTAGCATGTTCACTAAAGCCAAGCACTGATTACTTAATTTTCCTGTGTTTCCCGTTCACTAGCTATTTTGGCAAACACCCGTTATTCCTTTTGTGTCCCAACATACAACAATTTCTTTTTCTTCAAAAGTAATTCTTCTTCGGTGTAAGTCCATATCTGTAAACCCGCTGTCAGCAGTTATATTACGGCCAGTTCTGTAGATAGACTGCGCCAATCGCTTAACTTCCACAGGATTGTAAACCAGGTGGCCCAAATAAGCGTTCTTTGTAGTTTTATGCTTCCCGCATACATAATTGTAAAAGAAGTTGCCGCGCCACTGATTTTCAAAGGGGCAGTGCAGGCACGATGCGATAGGTCACTGAGGTAGTGCTTGCTTTCCGCAGAGAGATTAAAATATATATAAAAATAGCGTTTTGTTTAAACTTGTCAACTTTGTAGCACCAATTGGTTCCACGTAGTTGTATTGGTTTGGGATTAACTGTAATGTGATTAATAAAACTTAACACGTGTGCTCGTGTTTTTGACAAAGGCAATCCTAAATTCTTCTTTATGGGCAAATTGGTTACTAAGTAACCAATAAAACGCGCGCGCGCGCAGGCACGCACACTCACACACACTCATATTCAAGCACTAGATCCTGGGCATACCGTAAAACGTTCTTGATTAAAGAAAACCTTCTCGAGCCCAGCCGGGAATCGAAACCCGGACCCATCACACAGCAGACAGGTGCTGTGCCGAGTGAGCTATAGCACAATAAGCCTAAGGCTGAAGTGCGTCCGGAGCAAAGACGGATATCTGTATCGAACAAGACAAGAACCGACTGAGTTACGGGACCAGTCATAGCATTTAGTGTTTGTTTTCAAGCATTGGTCTTTCATTTTGCAGATCTTCTCTCTGTCTGATTGTATGAAGTCCCTATACAGTTCAGCTTAGGCAAACCTTTTGGCATCCGCGCTATCCGGGATAAACTAACTTCAACGAGGAACGGCTTGTGTGGCCCACCCAGCATGTTGTTATTATTATTATTATTATTATTATTATTATTATTATTATTATTATTATTATTATTATTATTATTATTATTATTATTATTATTATTATTATTATTATTGTTATTATTATTATTATTCCAAACAAGTATAAAGCCCTATAGTCTCTTACGGCCTCAGTATGAAAGTCATAAATATTCTTATATGAGAAACCAAACAACTTAATATTTGGTGTGTAAACCCTCTGCTTCTATTACGCTTCATTCCTGGAGAATTTTATTTTGAAAATTAAAATAATTAATTTAAATGTGTTCTTATAGTTAAAGCATGTCCTATCCATTAATAATGTACAGTATTTCCGTATACTAAACATTAATTTTAGTTACAAAGGTTTCGCCATGTGATGAGGATTCGAAGCGAGGAAATTTTAGTTACAAGTCTTGTGCGTTTGATCGCTCAGCCATCAGAGTACACAATTATTGTACAGCCCCTTGGTTTCTTCTCTTTATTACATGTTTTGTAAACGAATGCTTCCAATGTTTTCCAAATCGGGCTTGCTTTCTGAGCGTTGCCCATCTGATTCGTCTTAGGCTGTACATTAACATTTGTTTAGTAAAAACTGAAAATCTTCTAACAAAAGCGTTTAATTTGAGAGGTCATAGTAATCATCAAAAGAAGAAAAATAACCAATAAAACGAGTCCTAAAATAATATTTGAAAGGCGTATTTAAAATTCGTGAAGTAACAACACAACAGAATTCTCTATCTTCTCTGCGTATTTCTTATTAGATAGCTGGTATACAATACGTAATCCGGTAAGAAACTGGATCTCTTCTGACCAAAATTGTGTTACGATGAATCAAAGTCGCCTATAAGTCATTTCTAATATCTCGGGATACATTAATTCAGAATACGTTTGACTTATTGTACGTGTTGGATGAGTTCTATAGTCTCTTTAATATTTTACTCTTTTGACGCCCTGTGTATTTTGATGTTTAATAAACTAATGAAACTCCATAATTTTATTACGGTGATTAACGTTCTAATACATGTTTCGTGCAATATATTCCCATATTCTCCAAGAGCATCAAAGCTTGATCACCACTCGTGCTGTTGATCTGTTTACAGTATACGATTTTTCTATCTTGAAGTATGCTTTGGCACATGCGTGATCTCATAAACAACGTCAGATTTGTCTTAGAAGTTAATTTATTATTATCTTTTTAGTTCCCTTGTTTTTCCCAGTTTATACTGTGTGTTTACTGTTTTCGTTACCGCTTATCACCGCAATTACACAACACAAACACCCATGCCCATGGCGGGACTCGAACCTGCGACCTTCAGCTTGGCGGAGCGCCAGAGCTATACACTCCAGCGACCACGGCTACGAGGGCCGACGATTTATACATATGAATTCATGAAACACAAATGTTGCACGACCTTTTTACACTGTTTTGTTCAGTATTGATACAGATATAAACCATACTCATTTTTCAAACTAGACGTAAATGATATGCACATTTCCACGATGAGCATAGGTTTTCAGAGGATTTCTGAAACGCGGAAGGGGGTGGTTTGAGTAGAATTTGAGCACTGGCTTTCCATGCCGAAAGTTTCGGCTTCCAAACCTACCAGGACGATTGAATTTGAGTGTACGTAAATGCGAACGCATATCAGTAGATTTATTGGCATGTAAAAGAACTGATGGATAAACTTTTGGAATACTTGCGATGCTGATAGGCTAAGGACAGTTGCTATGCCGTTAAATAAACTTATCACCTGAAGAAAGGCGGTGGTAATTATGGCTTCGCAAATATAATAAAATGCAATTAATAATATTATTGAAATTTTAAGCACTATATTTGAAAGACATTTGTATAAAATTAAGTGATTTATATTCATAATTAATTCATATAACCTCCAGTTATTTAAAACGTATTTAATCTTTAGATTAAAACTTTTGTTACAAAATTCACGCAAATATAAATCAGAATAAAATGTTTTCCTTCTTTGATTTTTATGTGCTGCGTTATAATGTAGTGCCTAATTTCTCTCCAACAATGTTTCTTATACAAAAAATTAGAGGATAAGTTGAATCCTAGAAATATTACTACTTTTGCTCATTATGTGAGGACATTCATTATCAAATAGAAAAACCACAATGAATGGAAAAATAGAAGATAGTGAATTATTGATGAGGGGTATAGCTGCGCATGTCTATTAGTATACAAATTTTGTTGCTGCGGTCAAAGGCTCGCTGTGATGGCTTATAGTAATTTCGGCCGTTGTGATTAAGATAGAACATCTATTTGAAAGTCTCCCATGTTTTAAGTTAGTAACTATATGTAGATATCTGTGCTGAAACTAGGTTTTTGTCTGGACTCTGATCTATAACGGAGTAGCCTGAAAAAATCAGTAAAGTGTGTCCTTCCATTCATTCACTAACACAACATTAGGAGCAAGGAGCTTCTCGAACTGTTCCAGCCTCTGGAAGAGGTGTCCAACCAACTTTTAATAGGTCTTTCCTTTCTTTCTTTATTTATCAAAACAGATAATAAAATATATATCTGTTAACTATAACAAATGTTAACAAAGTTGCCTCTCATAACGCATTTTATTTTGATTCTCTACCTTTTTATCTGAATACAGAACAGATAAATTACGAAATCAAATCATTAATCAGATAAATTACGAGTTCACATATCTGTGTTCACTTTGACCACAGCGTTTAACAACTATGTGATGCCTCCTCATTAACAATTTGTTATGGCTTCTTTGCAACACTTCTCCAATTCCATTCTTTATTTTATAACATTCCGAGATGTTTGCAGTTTCGATATTGTATGAAACAAAGCTTCTGATTTTAGGTTATGAAATAATATATAGAGAAACCGGCTTGTAATGCAATAACGTGAAAGGAACTGTGGAAAATTATAGTTGTAAAAAATAAATAAATAAAATTCTATGAATCGCTTTTGCACCGTCACGTCATATTATCTCGAAACAGTACAAATAAAAATAAACGAGGAAATGAGGGCTTGAGAATACAACCAAGCAATAATAAGAGGGCAATGCAGGAAGTAATGACCATATGTCTTAATATATTCAGAAAAAAATGTATTATAAGAAACATGCCACTTACAAAATTGTAGCTTACTTTATTTCTCCACATTATCACCTCCGTCATTTAAGCGTTTGTCATATCTACCCACGAGCTTTAGAATTCCTGTTTTGTAATTGGCTGCCGGCAATCCATTAAGTCAAGATTTTCGGACACCATTTCACAAGCAAAGAAAGGGGGGGACCTTTAGCTCATTTTGGGTTACACATCTGTCGTGTACGATTTTGTTGTTCACTTGATTATTCAAATCATCTGCGATGACTTAATGAGTCACTAACTTCCTGTTCGAGTTTCGTCATGCATATTGTGCGTCCAGTGTTGAACATTTCACACTACTTTATCACATTTCTTTCGGTCATTACTGTATCACACACTTCGTTTAGTTGACGGTAAATTTGTGTAGGTTTTAACTTCTAAGCATTCAAAAATCCAATACCTTTCACCTTGCAGTCGGCGAAACTTTGTATCACACAGTTAATTTTGAGCGATCACAGAATGCACAGTAATAAATTACTTCTACTGAAAGCCACACAACACTGAGAAAAGATGTCGAGGAAACCATTCGACCTTGGGGAGCGAGAATGTGCAAGCGGTCGTTACTTCCTGGATTATCCTCGTAGCTATATAAAAGTCTTGAAGCTGCTTTTAAGTAAATCATTTATATGATTTTTGTGTCATTATTATTATTATTATTATTATTATTCTTTCTTTTTTTTTGCACCTGCGTTGGCTCAATATCACTGTCGTTATCCTTTAAGTTCAGCCAAAATATACCAAAAGGCAAGACACTTATAATATAATTTTCCTGAAATCGAAGATTCTTGAAATTATTCCGAGCATTACAAGTTAAAGGGAGCTGAATACATTGTGTATTGCTGCCTGTGGTTATAAACCAGGAAGACTCAGCTCCAGCTTTAATCTGAAGTTCAGAGGTCCAGCGTGTGAACAGAAATACTTGGTGCACATGTGATCACAATTAGGTACATTGCGTTACATGTTTATGCGGAACATGGAATCCGACGTCAAAGAAGGTAGCTGGAGTAAATTGTTTTAGACCTTCCTTGAAAATTACTGATCTATGGACCAAAAATAAAACCAAACTAAGGAAACCCCTCGAACTTTCTTCCCACCTTATGGATGTGCATATCAGCAGTACGCTGTGGAAGCCGGTGACAAACTATCGCCCTCTTATCGAACGGGATGGCTCGGGCGGTAACGTCTGTGGCCCGCATTCGGGAGGTGATGGATTCGATTCCCGCGACCGACCTTCCTAGCCTATGCTTTTTTCGGGGGTTTGCCCGGATCGCTAGGCGAATGCTGGGAAGGATCATTACATCTCCCGAATTTCCTTCCCACCATTTTACCTCCATTCTCATTTCACTTCACCTTTCATCTGCTTGGTCTCTTTCAGGGTTGCAAGTGTCGGCAGGAGGTCTCGGCGTGTGTATGGCAGGGGAAAGGATGCTCTGAGTAAACCTTCGTCCCCCGAATGGGGGCGGTCTCCGGGTCCCGGGCTCCCCAGGGGATGTGTAAGCCATAGGGGAGGAGGGGAGCCGGCTGCACCAGCTGTTATCCGGAGAGTTTAAATCTGTAAGCGGTAGGGACCCTGCCCTCTGCCTGTTGTGCCTCCTGATCCGGCCGCCCTCTGCCTCCTCTCACCTCATCCCTCCCTCCCGGGGGCTCCCCGTCAGGAGCCTAAGTGTAAAAGTTCTGCGTAGGTCGAGGTGGCTAAGTCCCCACCGCTCCTAGTCTTATCCCTAGTCCTATCCCCCTCTTTATCTCTCTTTAGATCTTGGAACACGTATTTTGCCATGTTTAGATCTATGATTGTGGTACACTTACTCCAGTGACTAGATGAGGTTAGGATTTCGTGTCGAGTACGTGAAAAATTATCAGAATTGCATAACTAATATTTCAGCAGTTTAAAATTTATTTGAAGTATTCCCACTACAATCACTAATCCGGTTGGCAGAATGTCATACACCATTATTTATATAAATTGTAAAGGTTGTCTAGTGTTTAACTAACAGCTAATTATTGGCACTCTCCTTATCCCAGAGGTTACTAAGGAATATTTTGTTAACTAATGGAAATACTTCTTTGGATAATTAGAAAGGGTTTAAAGTGGAAAATTTTGCATAAAAATCTGAATAAAACACAATAAATTCAGCAACAATATTTTAAAAACAACCCCTTTAAAACCGAACACTAAATACGAGGTTTAAGGGGTAAGAAATTCATATGTTGTGCTTGCTGTACTTTTCCTAATTAATCCTGTAACCCTTAAGCTACTAAAGACAAAGAAATAACAGAGGTAATTGACATAATCTTACATTTATACAAGAGATATCTTCCTCTTGTTTAGGGTAAAACTATAGTGACGCACTGAACTAATCATTAGTATACAAAAATGAAAAGCTTATGGTTGAGAGTAACCCATACGAGCGCCTCAAGTTGCTATGTGAATAAAGCATTAAACCAAGACACTATCTTAATTAAAACAGCATCATTTGAAGTTATATAACAAATATTTACTGCCCAAAATAAAAAATAAACAAAAAAGTGCCGAAAGAAAGTAAAGGATGTGATTTGAAGAGTAGAAAGCCTCTAATTGGAAATTAGGAGATACATGCACGCGCACACAGTAGAAGACGTGCTAGTACTAACCAATGTGTGGCAGCTTGATAACGCGAAGTAGTTAACATACCGGTATAATAAACAAATATCATAGGAAAACACGACCTTCAAATTGATTAGTGATGACTTAGTGTGAAAATGTAATATGTGTGCATTTGGCGCAGTTTCTCTTATTTATCTTCTCTCCCCTATTGCTTCAACTCCCTCTCTTTCCTACTAAATTTCTCTCTTCTCCTCTCTCTCTCTCCTTCAGAACTCTCCTACTCTCTTCTTTGTACCTCTGCGATTCTCTCTCACACTCTCTAATTCTCTCCTCTTCCCCCCTCTCTCTCTCTCTCTTCTCTCTTTGCGCCGGCAACACGAGAGACAAGAAACATGTACCCTTTTAACATTTGCAACTACGCTTCTCATGGTAACCGGAAGTCGACAGAATTTATGGAATAATTTGGTTGGTGTACCCCAACAATAATGAAAACTCGACATAACTCCATAAATAGTCAGCATGTCGATATTTTTAAAATCTAACTAATCAGAAAAACCTTGTTTACGAACTTCTGTGCTGTAACATTTTGCAAAAAATAGATGCCAACAATACGCATATGCGACGCCTATAGAGCGTTAATGACCTTAGTAGGTGTGCGCCCTAAAGCCCTACCACCACCACCACCACTACATGCCAAGACTGATAATCTTCAGGCTGAACGAACTGTTGTGAGACAGAATACAAGGCAAACCTGGCAAGAGGAATGGAACCAAAAGAGAACAACAGTGCAATGGACTAAGATACTTATACCCGAAATAGAACCGTTGGTCAGTCGAAGCCATGGAAACTTAAGTTATTACTTAACACAATTCTTGACTGGCCACAGCCGATTCAAGGTATATCTATAGAATGACACTGGTTGTGGAAGAATGTTGTTCTTACTGTACTGAAAGGGACACACCAGAGCACGATGTACTACAATGCCCAAAATGGGATGCAATAAGACGCTTATGTTTTGAGCGAATTAGGAGAACTATAACACCACATAATATTGTTACCGAAATGTTGAAGTCACAGGAAACATGGAATATTATTGGAAGGATGATAAGTAACATCCTCCAAGCAAAAGAGCAAGATGAAAGAAAACAATAAGCCAGATTGTAGCATTGTGAAGTAATGCTTATGCGGTTCCGCAATGCTTCAAAGAATTACTGAGGATTTTTTTGTGGGTAACCCTTTTGGGAGTCCCACTCGGAAAGCGCATAAAGCGTTTTTCTCTTAAAAAAACTACTACCACTACTACTACGACGACGTGACGCCTTTAGATTATACTATATAACTCAACAACCCCACCCCCCGTTTAAGAGAGGCATTTAAGAGACAACGCATCGTGAAGAAAATCCTAAAACCTGAAATTCTTATTAATCTCGGATTTTGACCTGCTCAAGAGAATGCAATACTTCATCGCTTAAGTATTTAATATCTAAAATTGGAATAAAATTGTGACACCTTTATATTACATACATATTTATAGCCATAATTTATTAAGCTTGATTTCATACATTTTCCGCTTTTAAAATGGAATATTAACCAAGAAAACACTGCATGGTTGGATGATTTTATCGTTTATCTGAGAAGGAAAAGTTTCCTTGGAAACGCTGCCTTCAGTGCGCTGGTGGGGCTCGTTAGCCTAACACTCTTACAAGTTTCATGTTAACAACTGTGGATATAAATCTAAATCGCCGCCGAACTCCGTGTACTGCAAGTAGACAGAAAAGCGAGCAAAGCAAGTGACCCCTAAATTCACAGCTTCCCGCAACGAGCCACGAGTTACAGTTGAACAACAAAAGGATTTCCCATTTACAAAGCCACTAATGGCAAGTGATTGCGATGCTTCCAATTAACGAGACTTGTTGTTTGGACCTGTAACATTCCTTGAAGCAACTTTGCACGGAGTCGGGTAAACGGTGCATGCCTGTTCGCTTGTAGAAAATCGATTCTATCAATAACTGTTAATTTCCCACCGCTTCACACAACAGAAACGGCGACAACGAGACGCAAACAACCCAAGGGGATGGGAGATTTCCGACTGCGATACGAAAAGACGTGTTTAGTAGACTGTCGTAATGTAGTACGTTGCAATGCGGCTGCATTGAAATCCTCGAGTACGCTTGTTCACACGTTGGACCAAACACTTGCCGCTCTAATATTAAGCTTCTCTAAAAGAAGTAGGGGAGTTTAATGCACAGCAACGCTTTTCGATTTAAAACTCTCAGCGTATTCCAAGGACACTTTGTTGGAGAAAGTAATCACGGATGTGAAGTTGCTTATAGATCAGAGGCTATAACAGGGATGTGAACCTATTACATTGACACGATTTTACGACACGCCACATGCATACATTACATTATAAATATTGTTATTCTTATCTGCTCTTTATTTCTCCTACAGGTCTTGTAACTGGTTTTGTGAGAAGTATTTTTAGGGCAGCATGTCTCGTAGTCTTCCGTGAAAGCATAGGAACTAAAGCATGTCTTAGTTCGTAGAACCATATACTGGCCTTCGAATGACTCATTCCACTCATCTGCATATTTTATAAAAACGGTTTTTGGTGCCGAAAAGCAGAAACTAAGGAGAAACATTGGTCGAATTTTTCATGAACGTTATAAAATGGAATTTAAGGGTGACAAAGAAAAGGGAAGTAAAGAATAAAGAAAACAGCAGGGATTTTATTGCCTATGATCGAAGTAACAAACCTATTTAATCTAAAACACAATATCTAGACGAATCATGGTGTCATTAATAAATGAAAAAAGAACAGAGTTTATTTTAAAAAGACGTAGAAATAAGACAAAACAAATTCCTGTTACATGAACGTCATTTTACCTCAGATTTCAATGTACAAATTAAATAAACTAAAAATATTTCAGTAAGACACATCAACAAGATTCACGCTGATTTGAAGTATTATATTTCACTGAAAGCCTCTACAAATACTACTCGGCTTATTTCTAACATTGTACTGTTATAAATAGGTGTTTTACAAGTAATTCTAGAGAATTATTTGCAAATATACTTAAAGCACAATATATCTTATTCTATAATCATAAGGCTTTTATAATATAGTTTTTTATACATTTACAAAATTAAGTCACGAACTAGCAAACCAGTTATATTTGCTTGATGTTATTTATAAACTAAATAACATATGTTCCTAAAAATTAATTTGAACGTCGCAATAATTAAAAGGAGGGTTCCCAAACGAATGTTTGAAGGAAAGTGAAAGAGAAAGAATTATAAATAACAAGCCTGAGTTTGGTTGACAAACCATTTGGAAAAGGTTCATCATCGCTGTTCTACAGTAATATGCACGTACGCCAGTTATTAATCTAAATAATGCTCATTTTATAACTTTATGGTGCAGCACAAAAGGAATTTGACAGAAAACACGTACATTTTCAAGCGTAAGTGGGATCAAATTGATTTTTTGCGGAACTGGCAGAACACAATTGCGTTGAAGCAGAGACGCTTCTCCCCACCTCTCTCTCCAAAAATACCCATTTCCTCTTTCTCTCTTCTTCTCGTCCCACTTACTCTTTTTCCTCCTTTCTCACACTCCCCTTATCTCTCAACGTACATGTATTGCGATGTTTTGAAAACGGATAATAACTGCTTTACGTGGAGTATTAATAACAATTAAATCTTAAGTAAAAGTTTAATAATGCATAAAATTGCACGTTCCTCTTGCCTGCTGCACCCCTGGAATTGTACAGATTTTTGTAGTAGATAGAAAACTACAACAACGATCTAGAATTATAACATTCTCAACCGACTATGTCTCTGGCGCCTGCAAAAAATTTAATGTTATAGAGGAGGTGTGCGTAACCCCGGTGTTTCAGCTACACCTATTTCCTAAAACGTCACTAGGGACACAACTGTTAGGGATATAATGGGGACAGATGGTAATACAAATAAACAAGCATAAAAATTCCAAAATCTACCTGCACTGTATTGTATTAGCTGTCCACAAAGATTTCAGTCTTACAATATGGTACTGAGCTAGATGGCTCCGCGGTAACATGTGAGACTCACATTCGAGAGGTCCCAGGTTCGATTCCCGTCGGACCGGCCACACAATGGGCTGTTTCATGGTTTTCTAGGTCGGCAGCCGATTGGTTACCCTTCTACCATGAAATTATTGTCCCTTTTTCTCTCTCCCTCACTTACTTTTATCTGTTTTACCTCATCTGTTCTACGGTTGCAGAGCCAGGCGACGGCGGTTTGTGTGTTGCGGCAGGAAGGTGGAATTTGCGCTATGAAGAGATTTCTCCCTGGCGCTTGGCGGGACTGCTGGGACCCCCTTCCTTTCTTGGAGTGACTTGTCTATTCCTGGGATCCCCAGTTTGCGGATGGCTAAAGCAGGGCTAACCGCCTCCGGATTGGTGTCATGTGAGAATCGTTAGCGGACATTATCGTCGGATCTGGTCACCCTTCGGGTCTATCCTTCATCCCTTTTTTCGCAGGGGTCACGTTGGAAGCAAAACGGGCCCACAATGGCTTACGTGCGGTGCTGCACTCCAGTTATGTACTGTGCTCAGATGGTGCTCGTTTGACTACTCCTGACTCTTAACTTACAATGTAGTCGAGTAACAAAATGTTTTGCTGATGTATGCTGGAAGTCATGTGACACAATCATTTCTAAATCCGAAGCTCAAACTTAACCAGACGTCTATCACGAAGCAATTTCTAAGTTTTTAAATGCAAAAATTAACGTCATGCTATACATAGACGTGCAAAGTGAGGGAAGACTCAGAAAAACTCAGGCCAGGAGCCCCCAGAGGAGTTCTGGATTAGCGAAACCTACGAATTATCCCGATTTTATTTAATGCTGGAAGCTATGTCGTTGACAAATAACTTTAGAGTAGAAGAATTTTCTACATTCCTCGGCTATTTCAGATATGTACGCTGAGGTCATGTAACGTTCAACAAGTCATTACTGTACTGCAATGAAACAAAAACTCTACTAAAACAAGGTTCCTACTCAATATTTCATAAAGCTATAAAGTAACAGTTCAGCCTGACTTCCATACGCTGAAGTAGTAGTGAAAATTCGTTTAACTTCTTAAATAATTGTGCCAGAATGATGCAAATATTGCAAAATTCCAAAATAATTGTCAGAAATATTATGTGTACAAACTTATGCAATGTAACGTTTTTCTCGAAGCTTAATAATAAGCGAGATATTTGGATTTCTTACTCAAAGTCCCATTATAACCCCCCTGACTTCGAAAACGAAGTTAGGAGGCCATAAAGCCTATTCTCTCGCAAGTGGAATCTTAAGATATGTCAATTAAAAGGTTCAGCAGTTCTTGCGTGATAATGTAACATACGTGCATACTCGCATAAACAAAAATTAAAAAAAAATATATAATGCTATTCTTGGTTTCATTATACAATGACATTTGAGGTTATTTATGAACGTTTAACGATTAGTACGCACCTTTATTTCAGCTTTATTACATGTGTATACGTATTTTAACTTCTGGTTTAATGTTTGTTATTCTCGTTTCCAGTAGTTTACGTAAGCATTTATTCCACCTCTGTGGTCAGGGGATAGCTTCCAACCTGGAAAACACGAGCTCGAATCTCAGTTGGTGCGATTTGTCTGAATTCCAATGATTTTCCTTAAACGTATAAGATAAACGTTGGATATAACGTTGTTATCAGAACTGTGTATTTTGCTTTCTTAGAAACTGGGTGAAAGTGCGATGTTGCATTTTAACACATTCTTCGAAATGAGAAAATGTGTGCTTAACTAAAATAAATATAGAAAGTACAAGCTGCAAATTAATTATAGCCTCACAAATTGCGTACTTTGAATACTGCTTGTTTAGAAGTTTGTTAAAATTTTGTTTTACATTGTAAAAGGAGCATCATATTTTCACAGGTTAGTTTTGCAGTGTTCATGCTGCTTTAAGTGATATATTTTTACGTTATTTACACATATAACAAAACTTAATGGAATATTTTGTGATAATTTTCAAGTTTGGATAAATAAGTAATGCAAATGTGACAAAAAATTAATTGTTTAAATCTTTGTATATTTGTCCATGTATGCTACCTTTTAACTCAAGAATTCCCGAACCGATTTTTATGAAACTTGGTATATAACATACCTTAGGTCTCGCTCATGGAAGAGAAAACATGCCATCCTAAATATTTTTTCCAACGCGGACCTTCTAATAGGCTTGTAGTCAACATGCCATGACACTTTATTCATTAATTTTCTTCAAAAATATTACCTAACAGTCTATAAATATAATATTTCTGACAAATTTTGTCATTTACAAACCTTATATGTATAATAAGTTGCACCAAATTTTCCTTAATTATTCCTCTACATAAATCACTTTTCTTCTTTAATTCTTATTACTCCCCAGAAAAAAAATACCATTTGTCAAAACATCTCATAACGTGTCCACTGTAAACACAGAGATTGGGAGAGGGAAAGGTGGAGGAAGGGGGAAAGAGGGAGGGACTAAGGCAGAAAGAGTGATAGATAGATAACAATCTCCTAAGCATACACAATAATACGAGGTGAAGTGTAGCTTCTGCGATATATAAGTAAAGTACTTATTGTGGTCATTGCAAACTTTTTCTCCAAAACCCACGCGCTTATTCAGATACATAAATGCAAATGTTTTCAATAATAATTGAAAATGATGCGCTGATTCAATATCTCTTTATCTCCTGGTGTGGAACAACTCGTCTTGGCGTTTGTGAACATGTCTATATTGCTATATGACAACGTCTTGTCGCCCTTACCTTTGGAGAGAGCGTATGCTTTTAAGTACACAGTATCAGCCAACTGAATGCTCTGTGACGTCAGAGTGTTTTCTTGCTGACAGCTTTTAGAAGGAATCTAAGCGTCCAATTAGTGTTTAACGTCCGTTCTTACTACATATTGCGGTGGACACTGGTAATACATGTAATGGAATGATAATTTGGAGAGGATATTTGGAAAGGAAACGTCCAGGCCTTAAAGGAGGACTGAAGTAAAATTTCACATATCTGTTTTAGTTAATATTCTATAAGATCTTGTGTTGTGCATTAAAAGGCTGAAAACCGGAATAATGTACGACTTACCGTTCAGGATGTGCAGGGTATTTTCCACACCGGCAGCGCACTGTGGTGACATCATACGGCTAGCCAACATTCTTGAAGCAAGAATCTCCGGCTGAAGCAGCTGATCAGTCATAGCCTTATGTTTCAATGGGAATATTTAGTCAACAAAGTGCCTTGAATATTTTCATAAGCGATTTAGTAAGGTGCCATATATTAAATTCATGGTGTATATGCAGCAATTTCTTTTTCATTAAAGTTTCATTACCCGTGTGTCTGTCTGCCAGGAACACATTTATGGGCAGGTTTTCATTCATAGAAGTCGGTGTATTTTCGTAAGCAGCTTTCTCAATATCACCACTTACACTTCCTCTCTGTACAATTATGAAGTCTAATATTTTATTTCTTGCCAAATTCATTATAGAACATGTCATACTTAGCAGAAAATCCTGGGGAGTCGTATTGTCCATACCCACATAATCATAAATTTGAATTATTCATGGCAAATGCAAAATTACCTTCTTCTCCTTTTAACCAGGCTTGGTGTACAGAAGGGAAAACAAATTTTTTAACAATTCTATAAGAATATGATTCAGAAAAAATAATAGTTTTATTGCTTTTGAGAATGGCAAGAAACAGTTCAATGTCATTCCTCAAAGATACGTGCTTGAAGCTATGCACATATTTATTTTCAGACTTCCACTTTTGCCTCCAGAGCACCACACATAAGTGTTCCCTTTCTGACAATGAGTTATAATTCGGATTAATGTCCCCCGTGTGTTCGATTTTCTTTCAGTGACAGCCGCACCACATGTGACAATTACTGAATAGCACAAGGAGAGCACTTACACATACAAACACAAAAGAATATTTTCTAGACATACCTACATCTTCTTCTCCATCTTCACTGGATTCCCTCATATATTCATTCAGTTTATAATCTTCATCCGTTATAGCTGAAGATTCGTCTTCCTCATCAGTCAAACTATGTTTCACATTAGCGCCGTTTATGGCACTAAAAGTTTCAGATCCCAACTCACACTGTATTTCAGCACCATCTCCATCTCCAAGTGTATAAGACTCAGATACTAGTGTAGTTTCACTTTCTTGCTGAGAATTGCTTACTGAATTATCAATTAGCTGTAGCACTTGCTTTCTTTTAAGATTTGAGTTTCTTTTTTGGGAGGTTTTTCTTCTAGTCCTGCTAAAAATTTCGAAGGCACCACATTATATTTTAGTCTAGGGCATTTGAACTTCTCGTTCTTCATTATCCTTAAATTTGTGCCATCGGACTCATTAAAATCACTTTTTTTGAAATGAATTCCATACTCTAGCATTTTTAGTTGGCACAATGCGTCTGCGTTTCAGAGCAGCAACCCATTTGTTGTACACATGTAGATTCTTATCTCTGTCAGTAATAACTAACATTTCTGTTAACGCTGGAATTATTTGCACAACCAAGCACTGCACGCAGCCATTCTTGACCTAACACCTCACAGAACACTAGGAAAGAAAAACTGTCCTACAGCCACAACAAAACAGGAATAAGTGCAACGCACGACTAACTAATGCAAGTGACATTCAGTAGCGTGGCGCGATCCTGGCATCATGATTTCACCACGAGTTGAGGCACAGCCTACTACATATCTGGCCTGCGCGCTCTGCCGTCAAGGCATGGTCACGTGACCTAGTGCAGGCGGCGAACGTTGGAAAGGCATGTTTGTGTTGCAGATTTTCTATCAATGAATAAAGCAGTTCTCCTGTGCATATTTTGAGTTATTTCACGTGTGAAAATATTCGATTTTTACCCCCACTTCTACGGATTGCAAACCACATTGGGGTAAGTAAAATACCTGATATAATAGTTATCATATCTGTTATTGTAGTATGTTGCAGAAGTATACTTGGTTATGTCTGGCACAACTCTGAAAGTAACTAATAACTATTTGTATGCTTTTATCAGAGAATTATATTTTAAATGTATAAAACAACAGTGTTTTCTTTGTATTTTCAGAGCTGCAATGCCTTTCAGTGTTCAGTACCAGGTTGCAGATCGAATTATGAACCTCCGTATGTAACCTGCTTTAGGTTTCCCAGAAATGAGGAACGACGAAAATTATGGCTAAGCAGAATACGCAGGCAGAATTTTGAGTTCACTGAAAATGCCAGAGTCTGCATTAGACACTTTCCAGAAGAAATGGTCATTCGAGAGGATAAATGGCAGGATAAGGATGAACGAGTGCATTTCATTCCACGTGCTAATCCTTGCCTTACTGATGATGCTTTTCCTACAGTTGTTAATGAAAGCATACCCCACTTAAGCTTTTCACTTCCAAAGAAAAGAAGAACAAGAGAGGAAAGGGAAGATGATGCACTTCAAACAGCCCTGGATCAAAGTTTAGCTTCATATGATAAGGAATTAAAGAATAACAAGTTACTCACATATGCAGATGTAACAGTTTATATAAAAAATGTGTGAACCAGAGAAAAGATTGGGCACTTTCAATTAGTGTTAGTGCTATTACAGTGCTAAAAATAAATACAGTATCAGTGCGTTACATTGTTAAAAGTTTTGTGGTTTCTAGTGATAGGTGCTTTTATGTGTATATAGACAAAGAACTGAATCCTAATGAACTGAATCTCGAATTTAGTGTTATCTTGGAGAAATCTCAGGTGGATGCATTATTTGAATTGTGTAGTGTGCCTATGTCAAACTTTAAAGGAAATAAACTTGCTGCAGCAGTGAAATTGTTAAAATAACACGAGGTGCTAGATGCTGGTAAAAAAGTGAGGTTAAGTGTCCTTACAGAGCAGATAGAATTATTCTCCTTTAAGAAAGAAAGGTACAGATTTTCATCAGATCTTCTTAGATTGGCTCTGAGAATGTTCCTGATAACTCCTGCTTGTTACAGAACCACACGTCAGTCACAGGTACTAACTCTTCCACATCCAAGTAACTTAAGAAAACTGGCTGCCAGTCTAAATGTAACTGACAGCAATTTTAATATTAGCAATTCCTACATTGCTGGTCGCATTTGTTCCTTGAAACCTGAGGAAAGATTTGTTAATATTTTGATGGATGAAGTTTATATTTCACCAGAGTTAACTTTTGAAGGTGGTGAATTGGTAGGAACTGGTGCAACAAATACACATGAGCATACTAAAACAGCTCAAGTGTTTTCAGTAAATGCTGCATTTGGTAATTATTCAGATGTCATTGCCATTTTGCCAGTCAGTAGAAATTCTGGGTACTTCTTACATGCTACTGTGAGTGACATTCTCTGCGAACTTGGCAAACATGATGTAAAAGGAATCAGTCTCATAGCTGATAATAATCAGATTCAACAAATCTTTGTTTCACAAATTCACGGCACATACATTTGGTTATTCTTCACTAGTAAATCCCTTTAGCCAATCACAGCCTCTGTTTTTGCTCTATGATACTGTGCATATTTTCAAAAATATAGGGAATAATTGGATAAACCAGAAAGATGTTATGTTTAATTTTCCTGATTTTGAAAATCCAGATATAGTTAAAAGTGCTAATTTTGGTCACCTCAGATCACTTTATCACAAAGAAAAGAATCAATTGCTGAAATTTGGTCATAAATTAAGTGCAAAAGCTGTCTATCCATCAAATATTGAAAGACAAATAGTGAGTCTGGTGTGTAAAATTTTCAATTATGAAAATTTTAGTGCCCTCTTAGAATGCAACGATGGTTATGGAGAAACAGCAGAGTTTTTAAATACTATCCTAAAATGGTGAAATATTGTACATGTTAAGTTTCTATATAAGGATGTAAGGTATAAATATGCTGATTACAAAGCAGTCTTTGCCATCGAGGAAGAAGAGTTAACTTTCCTGAATAAATTTTCAGCATGGTTGTGCAATTGGGAATGACTCTGTAGGGGAAATATATACCAAGGGCTGTCTAGGCGCACATTTGATGCAATAATGCAGACATGCTCAGGCCTTTATGGTTTAGCAAATCATGCTCTAACAGAATTAAAAGTAAACTATGTTCTGTAAGAACGTAGGTTTTCACGGCCGGTGTCACAATTATAACTAATATAATTTTCCGGGCTGTTATGCCGTGGTCTGCTGAAGAAAGATTTCCCAGACGTTTCGTCCACAACTGCGGTGGACATCTTCAGTGGCGCGGACGAAGTCCATTGAAGCCGAGGGCGAACACATTATTAGATTTCAGGACACCAACATTCTTTCCTCCATAAAGCATTACCATACCCGGCTACAACGCGAAGCAATAGAGATTTATAAACATCCCAATAATTTCAATAGGAAAGAAGAAGCTTTGAAACTCAACAGTAACTGGCATCTAGTCATCAAAAACAAGAAAGGTCATACAAAACCGAAAAACACTGCGAGCCAATCAGAAGAGAGCAACAACACAGCCGGCGCCAGCCCCCTCATACCAGCGGGCCAATCAGCAGAGAGTGTCCACACTATAAAGAGAGCGGCACTAACGGCCAACGCATCAGACGCTGCGATACTTTCACCGAGAAGACTTCGTCCGCGCCACTGAAGATGTCCACCGCAGTTGTGGACGAAACGTCTGGGAAATCTTTCTTCAGCAGACCACGGCATAACAGCCCGGAAAATTATATTAGTTATAAACTATGTTCTGTTTGGCAAGTTTCAAACAGATCCTCTTGAAGAGCGATTCAGTTTTTACCGCCAGTTGTCTGGCAGGAATTATTTTATCTTTCTCCAACAGCTATATGCGAGTGAGAAAAAGATCAGAATTAAAAATTTGCATTCATTTTCATCAAAAAATGGTAACATTCCAGTAAGAAACTTAAATGTGGGTGCAGATTCTGAAAACAAAAATGTTCCATCATTGCTGCCTTTTTGTGAAATAGAAATTGAAATTGCAAAACCAGTGGATAATGATGTAATGCCTATTGTGATTTACATTGTCGGTTATGCTGCTTTCAAGGTAGCAAATGGTATAATATGCCCCAAATGCATTGAGTTATTGATTTTAAATGAAACTTTAGAGTATGAATTTGAAGGTGCAGCAAGGCTGATTGATTCCTTAAGTAGAGGTTCTCTAAAGAAAACCACAATATATTGCGTAAAAGTAACGTGGTTGTGTATGCAACTATTTCAAGGCTTAGTCAAAGTGGGTTACGATGATTTTATTAAAAGCAGTAATCATCTTGCCTTGTTGAAGAATTTGTGCAGTCCCTATATAGTAAATGTTCTGGATGAAACCAGAGAAACAATCATCAATCAATGCAACCATAAATTTGAAGACTATTTTCATGATGTATGCTCAATTATTTGTAAAATTATTCTAAATAATTACTCCAAAATGGTAACTGAGGATAAGAAACAAAAGTCTTGTGATAAAAGAAAAATGGAAAAACTGACCAGTGTGTGAATTCATAAGAGCATTTTGTGCTTGCCATGAGGAAGGAAACAATACTTTCAGTATTTATATTATATTTACAAGCAATAATTTTTGTATTAAAAGCCACTTTTTTCTGTAACATGAATTATTGTATATATTTTATATTGAAGACACTGAGGCTATCTGACTTTGGCTTCACATCATATATTTCAGTAATTTTACTCTTTTTAATAAACTAATAAGTATGTGGCAAGCTTTAGTATATTACCAGTAGTAACATTAGCAGATTTAGTGGATGGACTGTTAGCTTTTATGTTGAATTTAATTTTCAATAAATACAAAAGAAATCTTATAAAAGTTTGTCAGTGTGTATTAACTTGTACAGTGGTAAATGAGAAAAATTGCTCCAATGTATTAAATTAGTGCAGAATATTTTAGTTTTTGTTGTATATTCACAGCTTTTGAGTGGAATAAATATAATCATATCCCAAAAATGCTTCTTTGTACAATTTTGCAATCCTTAATTTTGCTATTCCTGTTGTAATGAAATATATAAAGCATGAGAATAAGTTCCTACAATAGTGTTCAAAGGTAGGTAAGTCCTAATAAACTGAAATGTTTGATATTTGTGTTATCTAGCTGTTTATTTTCATTCCATTGGAAGGTATGATTATTTAAAGGTAAGGAGTTTAGTGAAAATAATACTTTGTCCCTAAACATAACATAGATGTTCAGAGCATAATTAAATTTAAAATGTTCATATTTAGAGCCACTTTCTTTGTAATAAAGTGGCTTGGCTTTTATGTGCACCTGTATAACTTAATGCTGTTTAACTTAACTGCATAGTAATTATGTTCTGTTTTAATTTCTTCAATTATTATCATTATTAAAACAAAGTACCCATAATACTGCTGCAGTTACATTATTTGTTTGGCTCATAACGACTACAGCTACATATTCTACTGTGTTTATTACTTATAGCACTATTTTAGTTTTTTCAAATCCAATACACGCACAAATACTTAAAAGTTATTATTTCTTTAATGTTATCTTTATGTTCTAGTGGTGTCTAGTTGCTATTATTTTAAATTCGTTGTGGAATTCGTTGCCCACCGCGTCGACTGCCGCCATATTGAAATCAGCGCTCGGGCCTGTAGTGTAGTGGGCTGTGGTTGAGTATTAAACATAAAAATGCTTCCAGAATGAAAAGCGTAGAGCGATGCGGGTTTCAACAATATGTTCAGAATTGTTTATATGTTAGTTTTAGAGTTTTTAAGCATATTTTAATTCAGTCCTCCTTTAAGTTTAGGTTACTTCTCCGGCATTTGCCAGTTATGAGGACTGAGAAAAACATGGAAAAGGCCTCGGTAAGGGATGACGGTTCTGGCGGGATTAGAACCGTGGACCTTTCGTTCATGGGTCTATGCCTTAACGACCTTGGCTACCCTTGTCGATAGGAATATAAGTAATAAGCGCAGGTCAGATGATACAAGAAGACAGACGAATTTGGCGTTATGGAAGTATTAGTGGGACAAGGGGAAGTATGTAGAACTTTTACCTAAAAAGCTGTAAGACAAAACATAACTTTCGCTTTCCAACGCACCCTTAACCTATAAATCCTTGAAACTGTGTTACGTCACAGGACTGCTTTACGTCACACGTAAATGAGTTGACTGACTGTGATTGAGGTTAAAATGGCAATAACTACCCCGCCCACATTAGCCTGAGAACTAGGTGTGGGTAGCTCCATCTCCAGGCGTGTACAAACTACGATTTTCCTATTCTTCTCTTTGTTTTATTATTTATTTATGTTTAATGTTAATATAAGGTGCTCGTTTAAATGTGGAATCAGCATGACAAGGTAATTTTAATAAAAAATGAAATATCTTCTGACGAGTGGTGTGAATCTATTTTGTGTAAAACTGCTCGGTAAACAAACCACATGGTTTACTTCTGAGGTGTAGGTCAGGTAACGTAGATGTGAAAAGGAATTCATTGTCTACCGAAACTTATTCATTAAAATTATTAATACATTATCAGAATTTTCTTTTAATTAGGTATGGGACCTCGATACCGTCGGTACCTCGATACTCGCTGGTATCGAAGTATGTCTAATACTTTGAGATATCCCTTCGATACTTTTTTGATACTTTTAAATGTTTAAGTTTTGCATCATTAAAGGTTGTTGCGTTTAACTTTATGCTAGATAAGGAAGGAGGACTTCACGTTTGCCTCACACGCGTCCCCAAAGAGTTGCTGGACTATAGTTCTTTATAGACCTTGACTGCGTTTCCTTAGGTGATTGCAACATTTTATAGACTCTTGTGTCTAAATGAAAACATGAAAAATAATGGGGAAAAGAGTAGAGGTACTCATGTAACATGCAGCGTTAACTGAGTTGTGAATGAAGCTGATTTAGCTGACGAACTAAATCAAGCTTCTGCAATAGTCTGGCTTGGTGACTCACATTACGTTTACCTACTCCGTTGACCAAAATCTGTGAATCCAGCAGAAACAAATTACAACTCAAGACGTGCGATAATACAGCGCAAAATATTTGTTATTTTTAGTTATTTGACTTACGTGTGAAATACATATTAGTTTATATTTTCAAGGTGGCGGAATAAGAAAGAATTACTAGTATTTGTTTTTCCATGGATAGAAAAGCCTTTAATAGAAAGTTTTCAGCGCAAAATATACATACATAAAAAGGGAAGCAAATAAATTATTATTATTATTATTATTATTATTATTATTATTATTATTATTATTATTATTATTATTAGCCTTGAATAACGATAGGGGGATATATAACCTGTGCATTATCAAGATACAAAAAAGTTGCTGCCAATTGAAGAATGTCAAACAGGAACAGTTTTGCAATTAGAATACAATACAAAGTTATTTACATGCGTTTTTTACACAAAAAACTACTAATAAGAACGTAATTCGGTGAACAAACTATCACCTTTAGAGATTTTTATAAACTGAGTATCGAGTATCGGTCCTCAAAAATCAGTATCATTATCGAGTATCAACAAATAGAAGTATCATCCCATTACTAGTTTTAATATTATGCAAATTAGGTAAAACGATACATTCCATTCTAGCTATGGAATACCCTTATGTAACAATCACAGAAGGAGATACTTAAGTTATGCTCGTGTTTTGATGTTGCATATTACTTTTGGGTTATTTAACTTGAAAAATAAATATTTTTACGTTATTAGCGTCACGCTTTGGGCGCCAATTTGAAGATAGATGTATTGTAGCTCCACTGTTGGGGAGCCAAACTTGAAGTAGTTGCACCTCCACGTACGATACAAAGTTTCCGGTAGCCTTCGCCCCACGTTCACTTTCCGGTGGCCTTCGCCCCCACGTTTAAAATCAACTTTGTAATTTGAATGTTTATTTAAATATTATATTTGTATGTCTCGGTTGCGTCAGTAGTAATTTGCAGAAACACGTATCTCTTAGCAGGGGGTGGTGTAGCTAAAGAATGAAGGCTTACACAAATTATAATGGTATTTAAGTTCGTTTTATTAATCTTTCACAGGATTAGATATCACTTCACTTATATATCATACTGTAGAGCTGTGAGATTATTTATTAATTTCACTTTTTAACACGTAAACTTTATTTTTATTCTCGCCGTAATGAAGTTTTATGTCTCACACTTAACCTGTACCGTATCGAAGTGCTCAGGAACGCTGCCTAGTAGTGTCTGGCTTCTACCGCTTAAATTCGTACATTTACTATATTTCACGTCACTGATTGGCTAATTTTACTTCAATAAAATACTTTTATTTAATTTAAGCTTTTTCTAGTTTTTGATTGGCTATTTATAAATTGTTTTAAGTATTACATTATTGTCCAAGAATTATTAGTAGCATTATTAAACTTTCCAATTCATTATTGCCTCAAGGTTTCCTCATTGTTACCTCATTGTTAGCAACTTTCGGCTTCTATTCTCACAGCTCCTACATTGTTAAATTACGTAATACATTCACATAACATTATTATACATGTACATAATAATATAAACATTAATACAATGACTGTTACATACATTTTACATATTATGACATACAAATTTTGCTTTAAGGTGGGCTGTTATTATATTTTACATTATATAATTTGACTGATATCATTTAATTGTTAAAAATACTGCCCCAAACTTCAATACATATTTTAAACAGAAGTTTAACTTTCCCTTGTGTAGAGACGCATTCCCTCTGATTAAGAGTTGCAACTGAATTAATTGTACTGTGTTGCAGACTTTAAACGCAAGCTTTAAAGACAGTACCTTAATGGAGTAAACAGTTTTTATGAACAAACGAAACAATTGAAGCTATTGTCATTAGTTTTTAAGCATCTCATTAATATAGCCTCCCTTCGGAAGCACGTGAAGCCACGTTAACTCATTAAATGCGGTTGTTGACGGTATAAAATAGTACAAATACAAGAATAATTTACACGAGTAAACCATTATTTTGGTTCAAATGGTTTTAAATGCGTAATGAACTGCCCTGTAATCATTCAGCAATTGCGTGGGTTTGGGAACGAAAAAATGAAATACACTTGTATAAACGAATAGATAATGTATAAATATGTATGATCATTTTCAATACAAATGTGTTTACAGCTGAAAATAACAGCTATGGTAGGATCAAAATAATAATGAACACTAATGGGGATATTACATTTTCTAAAAAGAAAGATGCTGCCTTTGTTTCGGTGGAAATATAATTTCGTTTGTTCAATATAAATGTTTTTCATAAGCTACGTTCTCCCGGAATTTTTTCTCCTAAAGTAACATTCATACACGTTGTTCATCTCTTGTAGCATAGAAAGTCTATTAAATAATTGTAATTAACTTGATCTTCTTTCAGTCCTATGCACTTATTGCCTTAAACATTTAAAATGGAGGCCATTGGTGAAGAGAGGAAAATCAATATTCGTTAAAAAAATAAGACAACACGACAATCTTGCAGCTCTCAAGAGGCACTAACGTTGTAAACGGTGCGCATACTAAACGTCCTCTTTGAAAATTGGTATTGTAGACCACGTCAAAGTATGCACAAGTAAAAACCAATCATCTGTCTCGCAGTTTATCCCAAATGTCAAACGAGGAAAAGGTTATTTCCAAGAGTAACACTTCTGAAAGAATGGTTTTAAATTCAGACCGTCAATCTCAAATATCCTCGTCGAATATTCCACTTTTTCAGTTTAGTCTTTCATCACTACCGGCACAACGGACACTAGTTAGGATTAGAGTTTAACGCCGGACAACGGGTGGGTGGCGCAGGAGGCTTTGAAAACGACGTCTTGAATTTGCGGAAATAGCACTCTTTGTATGAAAGAGGGTCTATCCAGTTGTTATTTTCCTACCACCAGTTAATGCCACCAATTCAAAATACCAAGGAATGTCATTGTTAGCATGAAAATAAAGAAATTAATGTAAATTTTTATTTCCCTCAATGTATACTAAAACCCAAAATTCCGATCTCTGCAGGACAAATATATGTCGCATATATTAGATCATCGATTTTCAATTGACATTTAATAATAATTACTGCGCGCTATGCATTAAAGTTAACAAATTGCTCCATTTAACATCTAAACTATAGTTGCCTCTATCTTCATAATAACATGGCAATTTCTATATCGAAATTCATCGCTATAGTATCGTCCATCAAGCTCTGGTCTTTGAAGGCGGCATTCAGTGTTCAAACTGTATAAAATTTTGCTGGGGTTTGCTCTTAGTTTAGAGATGTGGCAATAAAAAGTTTAAAAGTGAGGCAGTATTTTTAACACTTAAATGATTTCAGTCTAATTATATAATATAAATTCAATAACAGCCCGCCTTAAAGCAATATGTGTATGTAACAATATATAAAAAGTGTATATTACAGTCATTGCAAATGTTTATATTATTGTATCCATGTTTAATAATGTTATGTGAATGTGTTACGTAGTTTAATAATGTAGGAGATGTGAAGTTTAAAGTTGCTAACAATGAGGTAACAATGAGGTAATCTTGAGGCAATAATGAATTTGAAAGTTTAAATGCTACTAGTCATTATTGGAACAACAATAATGTAATTTTAGTGACAGTTTATAAAATAGCAAATCAACAACCAGAAAAAGCTTTAGTTAAATGAAGGTATTCTATTTGATTAGGATTAGCCAATCAGAAACTGAAAAGGAGAAACATTTACAAATTCAGAAGTCAGTTGCCTGCGGACAGTGTTTGTAACTGGATGCGTGATGCATCCTCGAGAAATATAATACGTATTCGTGTGAGACGAAAAATAAGTTTACGTGTTAAAAAGTACAAGTATTTAAAAAAAGAATCTCACAGCTCTCTATATCAGTGAAGTGTTATTTAAAATCGTATCAAGCATTAATGAAAGAAGTGAAGTAAAATTATAATCTATGTAAGCCTACATTCTTGTCGCTTCACAGCCCTGCTAAGGGAAACGTGTCTCCAAAAAATACTGACGCAGCCAAGGCAAACATAAATATATAATATTTAAAGAAACAGTCAAATTACAAAGATAATGTTTTTAAAAATTGGGACGAAGGCTACCGGAAACTGTTTACTATACGTGTGGTTGCAACGAATTTCAAGTTCGGCTCCCCAACAGTTGAAATATAATACAACTCCTACTTCAAATCGGCTTTTCCAAACATAGCAGCAACAAACCATCTTCTCAAATTGGCTTTCCATACGTGAAGCAATAGATGAAATTTATGCAAATAACGTAACAAAACACCTTCTTCCACAAAAGTTATTCCTGTAAAATTACATATAATGGACTTGCCTGCTTTTTAACTATAGCCTTCAAATGACGTGAATTTTTAAATGAACTTTAAATCGGAAAATCAACAATAGAAACTGAGATTGTGTGTTCAAGATGATTCTCTTTAAGAGGAGATTAAAGTTCCGCTAATGTTAAATTTGCTAACTTCATGGTCCATTATGTCAGAAACTATTTAAGATATCAGACTGAAATTTGTGCAGAATCTACATGCCTATCTTATAAGTTCACTGATATACCTTTGTGTAGTAATATGGTTTATTAAGTAAGAGGGAATTTATTCCAAATTAAGAAGAAATTATTAAAATTCATCAGAAATCAATATTTTGAAACATAACCAACCAACTTATTAACACCAAAATAGATAAATACCAGCATTGAAGTATTGTTTACATCATCTCCAAATTTCATTTACCTATCTTCAATAGTTGCTGAGAAAACGGCCCCTTTATATAATAAATGTCATTCACAGAAGAAAACTGTTCACAGTAAATATGGGCAAAAAAAACTCAGTATATTTACAAATAAAAACTCATATTCATTGGAAATACGAAGCTGCTGTATTTATAAGTAGTAACAATTTACAGAGCAAAACTCTTAAAGTAAAGATGAACTAAAATGTACCTCTCTACACCATAGATTATAGGAGTTAATCGTTTTCCTGTGAAGTGGTGCAGAATCAGAGTACAAAATTGCAGATTATTTCATTCCCAAACGTATATTTAAAATATAATTATTGTGCCTAGAGCGATAAAATACACATTAAATGAAGAGGGAATTCCAATTCATAAGACTACAAAAAAATTGTCTTTTTTGGTCATTTTCGCCGTTTCCCTTGGTTATAAGTTGGGTCGACTAATTCCAGTAGAAAGTGGATGTAAAAGATATACTGTTATCAGTCTTCTTATCTCTCTAAATTTACTCCTATAACCTCTTTCACTGTAAACGTCGATGAGATAGAAAGCATTGCGTGTTAACCCGGCTGTAAATACAAACAGCGCTGCCAGAGTTCATTATATCTATCTGTTTCGCCACGATTACCGCCGAGGACATCAGGTAACTCAGCATTCTTACCGAACTTGAAGTTAATCTTAGTAAAGACTTCACCTTCCGTCCACTGCTGCAGCTATTTCAAGGTTATCAATACGACTCATGAAAAGATAGCTCAACTGAGCTTTGAGCTCTAAATGCAGCCTTTGTGGTGAAAGAAAGATGCTCAGAAAGAAGTCGAACAGTTTGTGTTCTATAGCATTATTTTACTTTTAAAACACTTTTCCTGAAGGCAAAATATGTGGCAGAAGGTAGTTAATAATAATAATAACAACAACAATATACTGCTCTACGTTAATAAATTAGAAAAACAAACCAAATTTCAAGTGAGTTTTCAGTGGAAACAATGGAAACATGATGCACAACACGCGCCTTATTCTCTCCTCCGTCATCTTGACTACTACACAACATTGAAAAAAAAAAAAAAAAAGCTTTTTCTCGGTACATGGTATGTTATTATTGAAAAATTTATGAATACATGAAAATAAGAATCAACATAGATAAACAATTTCAAAAGCCAAACATGAGGCAACATCTGCACAGTAATGTAGAAAATTTCTTTGGAAGGGCATTACAGCCACGCGTTCATCCCCTGCTACAAGTTTGGCTTTTACTACGTAGATAACAATTATTTTAGCAGCACGGAGACAGTAGTTTTCACCTTATCTGCCACCTCCGGCATAGCACTGTTTATTCATTGTTGGTCTTTGTTCAAAAACAATTTTTCCTTTTTTTTTTTTTTTTGGTTGGCTGTAATGATAATTGTTGTTTGTTTACGACAAAACGAACAACATTTGTATTACAGAATGAAATAAAGAAAGCGCAGAATATATGCATAAACAGCGAAGGATGTGAATGAGCTTCTATTTATGGTGCTGCGTGTGTTAACAAATATCTGTAGCATTCAACAACAGGCGTGGTGAAAATTTAATCTTTCTCTGAGTGTCAAAAGAATTCGTTGGGCGCTGCACCATAGGGCATCAGGTATAAAAACTTGATGTTATACATTCACATGATTTTCTCTACCCACTGTCGTATATTTTGGTAGCCATTTTGTCCATCTACTTCATGTTAATCGAGATAAACGTTTGCAGAAATAATTTTATTACACATTTCGTTGTACCTTGAAAGGGATACAGAAAACTAAAGCGATAGTCAAATGTTTAACACAGAGTCGATATGCTGGCCTTGAAATTCCATATTCTTTCCATGACTCGCGAGAAACAACTGAATGATGACCGCCTCAAAAAATTATAAAGTATTGAAGAACCAATAACACGGATAGCTCGGAAATGTTTATTTTAAATAAATTGTGTATTTTAAGGGGATCGCAATTTTCTGTGTACTAAGTATTTATCTATCCCTTATGGTTTACAAGTAATACAAAATTGTAGAAAATTCTTTCCAAATGAAAAGGATCGCATAGGCTGTTCAAGAAAAATCAAGAGATACCTACATTTTATTTGTCATGTAAATATCTCAAATATAAAGGTATTTTAATCGAAATCCTTTGAGCTATTTTTCAGAAAATCGAAAATAAGGAAACGTTTTGCATGTAAGGGGAAGTTTAGGGTGGCGATTTTCTTCAAAATTTTCGTGCCGCATCTATGAAATATCAAGTTTGGTATTCGCCCGTATGTGTGCTTTTTAGAGTTATGCTGTTCACACACACACACAGGGGACTTTTCCTATTTTTTTTTCTTTTTTGGATTCGAGGGGTCTCAAAAACTCTATTTCTGGTAAAATATCTATATCGAGTTCTTGGGTGGAATGCAATGATTCTTCTACGTTCTAGGTACGTAGTAGAGAAGGTAAAAAGGTAATCGTGTTCTGGTGTTCTGGTCAGATATAGATTGGCTTGGAGAATCACAATATAATCATCAGACTTGTTCAACAGTAAACAGCAGCAGATGAAGCTAATACATTGCATACTTGTTCAATTTTCACACATTTCCAAAACAAAGATCCAGACTAAGAACAAAATTTGTGATTTTAAGTTTCGAATTATAAAACTTTTCTCGCTTAGAAACAAAAATAACGACATAATTAAAAATATGTTTGATACCATGATGGCGATATGACGCAGAGGAATACTACCCTCATGTACCCGACGTTCTAAGGAGGCACTAAAGAAAAAGAACAAGCTTGTTTTCGAGCCTAAAGTATTTTCAGCATATCCATGATGTCCTTATACTGCCGTGAACTTTTCCAAAATATCATTCCATTATCAGTTCCTCAAGGTCCATTATCGCGGTGTTCAACTTCTTTAAGCAAAGCACTTTCTACAATCTGTAATTCACACCCCAGCAATGTCGTAGATGACCAGTTATGTGTTTTAGTTGCAATTTGACACAGGCACATTGTGGAGAAATGTTTGTAAAAATCTGGAATTTATATTGCTAAAATATAAAACCACAACAAATAAACGCGTGAGCAACACATCTGCATATTTTAAGGTCAAAATGTCTTTGTCTTTAAGCCGCTTAGTGCCGGTTTTGATATTAATTTCGAACAAACTGGTAGGCCTTTGTAAACAATTTTTGTCCGCATTTACTAATAGGTTACCAAATGAAATGCAATAAATCACAATGATTTTAAAGTCTTTATGTTTTATGAAACTTCTATACCGAGAAATTAAACAAATCACTGGTTACTTTGTTTAAATATTACACTAGGTACAGTACCCTAAAGTAGCTTTTGAATATTTTAGGACAATAGTTGCCTATTGTCTCAATGTGTATTTTCGTACAATGAAATGTTTCTCTCCATATTACATGGTGTAATTGGAGCATATTCGTATCGTTCATATACATAGCTTAGTCTTTCCTAGTACGTCACAGTTGTAGCCTTCAGGTGCTTATCAATTTGATTGAGAGTAGAGCGGAATGATTCTTTTTCAGCAGTAAATTACGCTTGGTAAAACTGTTGTGGTCCTGGACTGAGTTAAATGCTCCCTAGACCTCCTACATACTGGACTGCTGTATGCATGTTTTCCTGGAAAACGTTTCCAATGAAATGTTTGTAGAGTCCACTTAGTGGTTACTCTCATGCTTCTCTAACGCTCCCTATATATGCCCTATGACCTTCGGGGATTACCTCATTCCACCAAGCCATGGTTGGACCCATTTCTGAGGTGGTGGTACCCAGAGGGCGGGGTCCGTTTCATCTGATGGTAGGGTGACGATGAGGATGGCGGTGGAATGAGAGAACTTATAACTTTACCGTGGACTCCGAACCACGTTGGGCCTAGGGTATACTCCACCTGAGTAAGTCAGAGATGAAGACGTGCATAGGGCTACCGCAAAGTCGGAAATCGAACCCCGAACCCTGAGAACGACAGCCGGAAACGAAACCACTGCATTACGTCGGCGCCATTGGTTAATAGTATACAAGGTATGAAAAAAAGAACAATTTTGCAAAACTGAAACGCTATAGGTGTTATAGAGTACGAAGTATCATATTAAAATGCATACCAAAATGTTATCTAACATATTTATCACGTGTATTGACTTCCACGCTACAGAATCTGAAAATCCATATTTGGATAGCGTTGGTAGTCTTGGTATAGAATCTGCAATTTTGTATTTTCCCTCTCTCTAATTACAATATCAGAATGTCTATCTTTATACCACTCGCGAGTAAATTTGTACAGCAATTGTACAGGACGAGATATGAAGCAAAAAGGAAACAAAAATGGAACCTCAGGGTTGTAGATCAATTTATTTCTCCTTCCTAATATCATGTCCCTCGTTTGATGCATACATCCTGCATTGTAGCTGACCAGTGGTAATTTGTGGCGGGAAGCTTTGAACTCGCACATTCGCTCGTTTCTTTCGTCCTGTTGTTAGCAAAGCCTGACAACCCGAAACAGCAGCACAGGAAGCTATGGACCTGACTAGGGTCCCAAGCGCAAGCAAGCCTCTGTCCCTCTCGCTCATCCAACTTCCTGTAACGAACGACACGCGTGCCCGTTTCACTGTGCCACTGGGACTTCACTGTGACCTATAGCCCTTTAAACACCTGATGCTCTGATGTCGTGCGCTAATTAACGCAACGAATCAACAATTGGTGCAAGCTAAATCCCTTGTAAGGAGGAATGTGGCTTTCGGAATAAAGACATCACATATTTCTTTCAGGGATGCTTCGTTGTGTTTCAGCAATTATATTCGGCACCAGTAAAATCCCGAGGCTCTGCTCGCGTTATTGCGTTGACTTTGGAGGGTATAATGACTCTCCTTCTCTCACTTTCTCAATGCCTATCGCTCCCTCCAGGGTTGCTAACCTAAATTATGAAATTATCGTACCAACATTTTAAAATAATGGTTTTTTACCCCAATGATCGTACATTTTAAAAATATTTTTTTCCGCTCACCGTATTATGATATACAGGGTTTTACGGATAGTGCTTCAACGACATGGGTGATCGAGGTAGTTAAGGCTTATACTCGTGAACGGGAGGTCCGCAGTTCGAATCCCGCCAGAACCATCTCCCTGACTGAGTTTTTTTTCAGGTTTTCCTCAGTCCTCATAGCTGGTAGATGTCGGGGAGGTACCCTAAACTTAGACCTGGAACGTTTTCTTCCCAAATTCCCTTTTCGAAATAGCATTTCATTTCGTGTGTCATCAATGTCACCACATGACACATGAAATGTGTTCGTATGCAGTAAGAACGGGCGCTTATGATCTCGTTGGTTGGCTTTTTTCATTAGTAAAAAAGATCGCCCAGTGGAAAATTAAAACCGAGAAATTTCCGATATATCGCGGTGTAAACTAAAAATATTTTTCTCCAAAGTACCTATTACTTTAGCAATACAACTAACTGAAATGCACAATGCACTTTCAAATGTTAAAAGCACAGCGGTAAAACACATTTTGTTTATGAAATTGTGCTTATATTTGTGTTATTATTCACTCCGCTTTCTAAACAAACGATCGCTTAGAATATTAGTGACTACCCTAAACCTGTGATAAGTTCCACCAGTTTCAGGGAAATAGTTTTTACCCTATTCAGGATGGTATAACAACATGACTTTTAAGAGCCATTGTCATCTATGTATTGATTTAACTCACCAATTTTTCACATGCATTGAGCATCAACATATTGGTGTTTAACATATATTATGTATATACCTACTCGGCTATACCCTACTTACTTTTAGACCTTTTAGTTTTTACCGCCAAGCTGTGTCTCATTATATTAAGCGTATTTGTATCAGGAAGTAATTGATTGACAGAAAGACATTTTTTGCTAAACATACACTGCTCTTATTTCATGTACATTTTTCAACTCGCAATACAGGCTTTCGATACTAAACAGTTCTAATAGGGCCTAACTTTCATGTTTACACTATCAAATAATATTACTTCTATGCAATAGTTTGTTATGAAATAACATTCCTTCGTAATTTCTTGTGGTGTAAAGTTTTTAGCATCCTTTAACCGGTTAGGACATATCGGACGATGAATAAAATGGGTGAAATGATGCTCAAATGAGCCAGGGGTCCATAGAGCTTAAAGTTACCCGATATTCGTCTTTTCAGGGTAAGAGAAAACCCTGGGCAAAACCTTATCCGGATAACTCGCCCTAACCGAGATTCGAACTCGGCACACACGCTAGCACCAACTTTTGTAGGATTTAAAAAAAATCGATTTAGGTTCATTAATATTCATATTGACTTTGAGTACATCTTTAGATGTTGTATGATTATTACCCTAGATCACGCATTGTGTTGCTGAGACAGGCGCACTTCTGATGTCTCCCAAGTCGCTTATAGCCATGATTCATTATAGCAAGATATTCAAGACTGTCCAAGCCAAACTATTGTCACTTTTCATATCGAGTCCCAGCTACTGAATATGCGCTGACGGCCGAGTAATTATGGGCAGATACGTAACGGTGAGGCCTACCGAGGTTCGTATCCCCAGCATATTTTCTTCTTCTTTCTTTTTGTATAAAAATGCAGTGTTTATTTACGGATATTATAATATAATTTGCAATTGCTAAACCTTATTTGATTTCAAGGCATTTTAGTGACTAAATCGAAGCGTGAGTTGTTGAGCATTTCCAACCACTGCTAGTGGCATAATCCTGCAATCTTTTCTCACACAGCAACTGAAACACTCTCCTTTTCCTTTTCGAACTAAATGTGAGATAAGAAAATATTATATGTAAATGCAAAAGCAAATAAAAATAGAAGTTAACTTAATATCGGGTGTTAAACCATCTGCTTCTATTACTGCCCTCATTCTACGGGGCATACATGATATCAAATGCCTAGTCAAATTTTCACGAGAGGATACTTCCTTCTAAGCATCCTGTATTTGATCCTACAAAACCTCTTTTGTCTTGCAGGCCAATTTAGTTCCAAATCTTTCTTCATCTCTGCCCTCACATTTTCAATAGGATTCAAATCTGGTGAACAAGGAGGCCAATCAATCACCGTGCTTTTACGAGAACCAGTTTTAAACTGGCTTGTGTGGACAGGGTAGTCATCCTGCTGGGATCCAATCATTCCTTCTACTATCAAATGATGTCTACTCCTTACACAAGGAACCATGATGCTTCCAGGATGTCTTTATACTGCTGGCTACTTAATGAGTCATCAAGCTTCCATTACACACCTAGACCATCTCGTGACATCCAACCTCAACATAACACAGATACGCGACCTTAGCGGTCCATTTGTCCCACGTATTTTGCATCGTAACGTTTTTCTCTGGAGCGGTAAACAATTGCTTTCCCCCATTTTTTGTGGATAAAATTGGCACCTCGTCTGTGAATATAACCCTATTCCAGTTATGGTTGACTTTTTCTTCCGCAAATGCAAGGCGATATAATCTATGATCGTCTGTAAGACGCTGCTTATAGCTGCCGATCGAGCAAAGAGCCCAACTGTAGTCAAACGACGCAAGGCTGTACGTTTCGATTAGGGAAATTGAAATTACTTCCAGTAATTGTAGGCACATGCTGGAAGGTATTGCCGTCTGCCTCTTATAGAAGTGCAGTGTTCTGCTGAGAAGTGGACAAACGTTTTCGACCCGAACCAGGTCGACGACGAACAATTTCTTCCCTGGATAACACCACTAACCTCTTAGCTGTAGATCAAGTGTTCTTTCAGCCTGAGACACAGAGTATCCAGCAACTTACGTAAGGAGAGATTTTCTTCCTTGTAGCTTCGTTTTATGTGTGCGCTGAGCCAAAGCAAAAGCCAGTATGATTGCTAATATGTCATGCAGAACTCCAAAATTATGAACTGCGCGCGCATGATCACACCAGCGCCATTCATAACTGAAAAATGAGGCAGTGGATTGTCACATCGAATATTAAGTCAATTAAATATTTGGTTTGGTTTTACACTTTGCTAATATGTCATTTATTTTGAAAAGAAGAGAGTAATTTGTTTGTGTTTTTATGCATGAATGTCTTAAACTTAAAAGTCTTAAAATTCCATCTTATGCATGGAAAATATACGACATTGTCATATATATTAATAAATTAAAATTTAAATAATAATAAAAAAAGATAAACATAGGATTCGAAACCAGGTTGTTCCCTTTACGAGACATGTGCGTTTCACCGCTCGGCTACCATGCTTACAACTAAACTGAAAGACATCTTCATACTTATCGCAGAGCTTTGAAATGAACGCTATTAAATCGTGTATTGTGAACGCAGCGTCAGCGAATGCTTACGATGTTTTCCGAATCGAACTCCCTTTCTGGCTGTTACTGATTTATTTTGTCTTAGGCTGTACATATTATGTCGACTTGCTTCTTAAACATTTGACAATCACAGCCTCCTGTATCCAACGTAGTAGAAAACCTGAGTGGTAGAGTTACGCTACTATTTCTACGTATCATCATGTCATAGGTACCCCTTGTAGCTTTATACCATTTTTATAGAAAGTTATTTTTCTATACACATTACCTTAACCACGAAAAATGTTGACTTAGAAATGTTTTCAAGTTAGCCAATACCGACTTAGATACATTTATCCCTCCATAGTAATATGCAAGACGTGAGACAGTTGTAAGCTGTTTATATTACAAGTAATTATTTTCTTTTTCAGGAGATCATGTGTAGAAAGCAACAAAGAAACAGGAGAATTGCGCAAGTTCAAACGTTCATAGATGGAGACCTATCTAAGCTTCGGTCACGGAAAACTCAACATAAAACATCGAATATTTGAAAACCGCTAAAGTTACAAAGCTTTTATTCGTTATTAATTGTAGTACATTTCAAAGGGATATATATATATATATATGTTTCCTTTAGTGTATTTCTCTTTCTTTCTGTCACTCTCTCTCTCACGCTCACCCTCTCTCTTTCTCTCTCTTTGTTGTGGTTTCCCATTTATACAAAATTATACAAAATGCAATTAAAATGAAGGGGATTTCACAGAAATTTTACAGAAGATTCAAGATGTGCGTTTTATTCATCATAACAATATGACATTTAATTAAAGTTTTTTTCGGTCGTTTTGGGAAAACAAAACGTAAAGAAGTTTATTATATGTAAAGGTTATTCGAGAGTAGGAGAATTCATGAAAATCTTCACCTTACATTCATAAATTGAGATAGTTTTAAATATCAAGGTTGTATTTAACCAACTTTTCGTTTTAGAGTTATGCTGATCTATTTCCCTCCACCTCCTTCTTCCCCTCCCTCCCTCCCCCCACACAAATTCTACAGATAGATAATTTTATAAAATGCTACTTTTGGCTCAATGGACCTCGAAACGCATATTTCCATGTAACCTTGGTATTGAATTTTTGAGTTGAGTAAAATACTTCCTCTAACTACCATAGATAAGTGGCAGGGAATTGTAAAATTGAGTTTTAATATGAATAATTTTAGAGTAGCTGATTAAACAAAATATAATGGGCAGAGAATATGAGACTCTATTATACAGTCATATATTGTCATAGTCATACATTTTTTTAGCCAAACTGATTTTACAGACATACTGAATATACCAATCACGTTAAAGCAGTAGGTTCGGATACAGTTTTCATCATTCTTCAAGAATTCCCTTATTCAAAGCCCAAACTACAATGTAAAATAAGCACACATTTCATGCAAATAATATGAGAGATTGCAATAACTAAATTGGAAATCGACTAATTTCCCTCGAGAGGATCCGATTCGTGCAGAGCGGTTGGCATGGTGATGGAGGCAAAGAGAGAAATACTAATTAATTAATGTAGGTAGTTATAGCCTAGCTGTTTATTTATCTGTTGCTTTATTTATGTATTTATTCAAACCGGAATATGAGGTTATTATGGGAGAATAGAGTACCCCCTCCATTAGAGGGAAATCGTTCAGCTGGGGAAAGTTTGCACAGAAATGTATTTATTTAAGTGTTTATTAAATTTATTTTGTTCATTTCTCTCCGCATTCATTATTTATTTACCAGTCATTAACATCAGTGAAGCGTTACACAAATTCTGTCAGAGGTAAGCAGTCATGCGCAAAATGGATAGCGCTCGAAATTTCTGCAACAAAAGCCGATCAGACTGGACTGCAGAAACAATTCCGAAACAAAAATTTCTGCACTGTTTTATGGTTTTAAGGTAATCTGTGGAACTTGGAAGATCTCTGAATTAAGAATTTGCATCTTAAACAGAAGTTCTGATCTAACTGAAAACAGAAATTTTTTCCGGTTGTAAAGACACACTTCACTGAATCTCCTTTACTTGCGATTTTTCGTTTACAATCCTGAATTGGATATTATTTTATTAAGTAATAATTTTAATAATGGGACGGTACCACTATTTCTCGATATTCGATACTGATACTGATTTTTGAGCATCAATACTCAATACTCACCTAATAAATAAACTGTAGAGCTTGTTCACTGAATGATGTTCTTATTAGTAGTTTTCTGTGTATAAACGCATGTAACCAACTTTGTATTGTATGCTAATTCCGGCATTGTTCCTGTTTGACATTCTCCAATTGATAGCAATTTTTTATCTTGATAATGCCACAGATGATACTAATCCTTTATTGTTAGTCAAGGCTAATAATAATAATAATAATAATAATAATAATAATAATAATAATAATAATAATAATTTCTTTGCTCCCTTTTTATGTAACTATATTTTGGCTGAAAACTTTCTTCTAAAGGAAATTCTATTACGGAAATTAGACTTACGGAATGCCTGTAAGCTACGCTCGCGACCATAAGTTTGACTTGCGTAAACACAAACTAACAGTGGAAGGAAAGAACAAATATTTCCATGCGCTGTATTATCTCACGTCTTAAGTTCTGATTTGTTTCTGCTGGATTCACAGAGTTTGGCCATCAGAGAAGGTAAATGTAATGGCTGAGAGTGAGTCACCAAGTCAGGATATTGCAGAAATGTGATTTAGTGCGTCAGCCAAATCAAGATATGGCTTAATGCTGCATGTTACATGAGTACCTTTAATCCTTCCCCCATTATTTTGCATGTTTTCATTTAGACATAAGAGTCTATGGAATGTTGCATGCAACGCAGTCAAGGTGTATCAAGTACTATAGTCCAGCAGGTCTTTGAGGACAATTGCGAGGCAGTAAAGTGAAGAAGTCTGGACTCCTTTCATTTCTTACATAGCATAAAGTTAAACGCAACAACTTCCAATAAAATAAAACTTAAAAAATTAAAAGTACCGAAAAGGTATCGAACATATTAGACATACCTCAATACCACCGAGTATCGCGGTATCGAGGTCCCATCCCTAATTAATTTTAATGGTTTTGGCGCTACCTCAATGAGATAATAGTGCAGGTAAGCTAGCATCCTTCATGCCTAAATGTTTAGGGTACCCATGTATAAAAAAAGGTTAAAATTTCCAAAATGCATAAATATGGATTTTAATGTTATTAAAACGATATTTATATGTAGCTTTTATATCTGTATGCCCTTTGAAACATGTCATAGTGATTTAAATGTCCGCCTGGAGGCCTAGATTCCTATAACATTGTAGTAAAAATGATGGTTTGTTAAAGCGAATAAAAAACCATTCAAGAGAGGTGAAGCTGTATGCCCGGTAGCAACTTTTGACGTCTTCCCCAATATCTTTTGCCGACTGCTACAGTGTTTGGCTATGAGATCTTTCTCTCAGGGTATGCGTGAGTGTATTTCTAAAGGATAACACTAGTATAAATTCGCTCAGAAATTTAATGTGATACAATACTTGAGCTCATGAAGCGAGCTGCCGACCGTTTGAAGATAAAGAATGAAACTGATTATGAATCGTGGAACTCGAAACTATTACAATTACACCTGCTAACTTCTGCAGTATTCATTTTTCGGTTTCAAATAACTGTTTCCGGAATAAAAGAAACTAAAAGCGTAAGTTGCCGTGAGTCGTTAAAATACTTACCAGCAAAACCCCTTGCGGCTACCGCTAAGTAGCTGATAACCCAGCGCGAACTTAGGCGCTACGAGAGTAGATCACCGTAAAAGACTTTAAGCCCCTAAGGCTGTACACGAAGAAAAGAAAGACAGACTCTAATTTTAGCAATACACGCTCTTTTATTGCTTAAGTTCCGCCCATATATCAATACCCATACCAACGTCCCCACATATGCGGCCCAATACTAAAAACTCTACACATGCGTTTCCGACACTGTTACTATGCGGAACCTCCCCGAATCTAAGAATTTCATTTACAGAATTCTGGCCTACGTGATTGTTCAAACGCACAGAACCCAACCCTAACTGCATTCCAGGAACGTTTATGCTAACGCGTTCGGTACTCGTCTGTTATTAATGGCTTTGCTTAACCTGACTCGCTAATGACCTTCTTCGGACAAATATTTCAACTCAAGCTTGTTACATTATACATTGATTTAGCATACAGAAATTATGTATTGCAGTTATTTCCCTTTCTTAGTATTGTTTCTCTATTTAATTATTTGTATCTTCCTGTCAATAATTGCGATATCAGAGGCCTCAGAAATCTCCAAATACTCAAAAAAGATGAGGTAGACGCTTTATGTGCACTAAATGCTTTTTAAACGGCATAAAGTCAGAAACAGTGTTATTTTGCGTTATAATTTTAAAGTCTCTTTCTCGGATTTTCATTTGTGTGCACGTTCTCATTTTAAGATGTTCCATACGATATACTTTTCCGTATAAACAACAGGATAAGAGATGGTGAAATCAATTTTTGCTAACATGCTTAGTGGTTATTTTATTAGACAATAATGCACATATTGTGTAAATGTTTAAACAAAAAACTTGAACTCTCATATTTAGCATTTAAATTCTGCCATGGTAATGAAATAATTGAAAATTTGTATGTACTGTTTATAAATATACCATTGGAGCAATTTTTAAAACCAGCAAAAAAATGGGTTTACATATTATATATCCATCCCTGATTTCTGTATTAGAATTTAAAATGAATCGAGCTGAAATTTGGATTTTAGAAGCTTCACAGATGTGTCCTTAATTGTTATATCTGTAGTGAGGCAGTATTTTATATCACAACACTGTGAATGCCAGAGTGATTGTAGTGTAAATTAACATTATTGTATGACATTGATTTTAGATGTTTGGTAGCCATAAGCATGGTTAGGAAATAAGTTTACACCGCCTCACTGAAACTGACAATAGAAATGGGTAACAATGAACCGATGGGGTGAGTTTTTATCACTAAGAAGAGACAAACAAATGACGTCAGCGTAGCGTGCTTTTCTTTAGAAATGGAGGGAATATCTTCCCTTGAGCATAAGTGTTAGTAATTGTGATTGGCTGACAAAACAGACGCTAATGTTGGCGCGATTTGGTAACCAATAGTAGCTCTATTATAATGTTTAGGCATTTCGAGGTGAAGGAGTATGTATTCTCGAGCTATAAGCATGTTTCACGCAATCTTGAAAAGTCATTCGCGAGGTACACATCACGCAGTTCTATGGAATCATTCACGAGGTACACGTCGCGCAGACTTGAAGAATTATCGTTAAGTGCACATCATACAGTTTGGAAGAATCTCTCGCGTCGTAAAGTTAGTTACAAAATGTGAAGTACGCGGCAACTAATACGACAGTAATTACATTCGGAAATATAACAGTTTCAGTCAGGCGTGTATAAAGATTAAAGATGTGAACTATTAATTAAGTGTGACGGCAATAAAAGTGTAAAAACAAATTCTTCTATCAGTGTTATCTTTTAGTAACAACTCCTTTTCGTTTACACGCCCTGCTCAGAGATATTTGCTCGATTGAGTAATAATAGCTAGACGGAGGACAAAGAACCCAGATCTTAGAATAATAAAACAATAACAGGCGCCCAGTAAATAAGATAACACGAACAGATTACCGCGACAGTAGTCCACAGTTTACTTCCAATATCAGCCACCCCCCCCCCCCAAATAAATGCTGCTTTCATCTTATTCCAGTGATTCAGAAATTTTCCCGGCTGGTCCTCCATTTTAAGTTCTGCAACTCCCTCGTACCCTCTGGTTGTTGCACTTTTCTAAATAGCTGACATTTTGAAATAATGGGAATAAATAAGAGGGTTTTGGCTTTCGCAATAATACAGCAACATTATAACAAAAACTTCAGGATATGTAGCTGAAACAGGAATGTAATTTCGAATAATATATAACAATGATCATACCTGACCAATCTCTAAAAGTGATGCTGTGGCTTGAAATCGTACGTGTTAGGCCTGAAGAATGCTAAACAAAATTTGACAAAATTAAACATTTTTTCCTTGTATTTACTTTACGTCGTATTAACTACGTGATCATATCGCGAAGGATCTGTTAGCAGATACCTCGTCGCTCGATGTGTGGTGGACAGTTAGCTTTCTAGGTCTGTACTGTTTATACTGTACAGGTATATTCCAACGTGGATCACAAACTGCTATCTGAAGACTTAGATTGCAATGGATTTGGAGAAATTATACGTTACTTAATAAAGCGCCGAATGAGATGGCTCTGCGGTAACATGTGAGGTCGCATTCAGGAGTTACCGGGTTCGATTTTCGTCGACCGCCCAATATGATCTTGGATATTTGGTGGATTTCCCTGGTCGGTAGGCGAATTCTGGGGTGGCTTTTTATCTACCAAGATTTTCTTTCAGCATTTCCCTTTTATTCCATTTTCTTCTCATGTTTCAGGTGTGCTTCTAGGTTTCGTAGCGTGATGCGGTGTTGGACAGTTGGCGACGCTTATGTTTGCTCAAAGGAAAGAGTATTCCCCGTGTACACTAGAGGGCTGCTTGTTTGACGGGTCGTTCGTCACCCTCTCTGGGCAGCTCCAGTGGTGATACGGGTCTTTGAGTCAGGAACTATTAGGGACTTCCGCGCATCTCTGTGGCCTATCTATCTGTATACTGTAGCCTCTATGGGTTCGTTCACTTCATCCCTTCCTCCTGGGGACGTGCAACATATTTGCGCGAGGTGACCCCCTCCGCTATATACCCTGTACTTAATAAACCCATTCTTAGAAGATTTTCTTCAGAGCACAGACATTGTGTACAATAAAAAGGTGCATACTAAATACAGATCTTTGTTAGAAGAACCTTAATATGAAGTGACATGGGCTCTGAGTTTGGCTCATGTTTAGTTACGAGTCGCAAAAAGGATTGACCTACTCCCAGTGTAAAATCTCACTCTGCTGTAATGTCTCGTCTTTAATGTGTTGGTGAATATCATCTGATAGACTCTTAAATATACAAATAAATGAAACAGGTGTTATTTTATAATATATGAAAAAAAACTCATAGTTACGTTAGTAAAAATACTTCTACATTTTGAAATTAAATATATAGCATACATAAGGACATTGTTAATGAGGTTATAAAGATTTCTGAGAGTCACTCATTTCAAGGCTTACAACTGGTAAGAGATATAATTGGTATATGTAATAAAATCAGCAAAAGTATGGAATGCCACTGCCAAGAAGAATTTAAAGCAAGTATTTGTAATGCACTAAAACTGGCTAATTCCTTTTATTTTTTTCGCTGTAAGATACATCACAGAAATTCAGTAGAAGAATTTTCACAAAAGGAAACAATATTAACGTGACATTTGGAGGACGCTGTGATGCTCATTTTAGGGTAAATTTAAATTTACCTAATTGTAGGTTCCCGTTTAAAAAATTAAATTGACCGTAAAATGACCAACCATCATAATGTCCTCCAAAGAAAACACGAGTAATGGCGTTTACTTTCCCCCATAATATCAAGTAACTTTTATTAAAGACATGTCTTTCTATAACGCTTAGTTTTGGAGATATTATACAGTCTCAACTTAAATTGTCCACCCTGTATATCTGCATTTTCTATAGCTGTGTTGTTATTATTACTGTCATAATTATTATCATCATCAGCAACAACAGGTAAATATATTCAAGTTATATTTAAGCATGGTTTCTGGCGGAAACAAACTTTTATTTCGTAATTTGTTTTCCTGATCTATATTTATTTATTTATTTATTTATTTATTATAAGAACTAGGAAGATCATTTCTACTTCCCTGAACCAGCAGAGAAAATGTTTTATTTAAGGCGTTTACTGATAAGATTAATGATCGTTGTATGGGGATGACTAAATATGGTGAAAGCCTTAATGAGCTTCCCTATATATAAGGCGGCTTATCATTAGATCCTAGGAATAAGGGTGGTTAATAGCATTTTTCCAAAGCATTCATTCATTCTCTATTTATAAAGGTTTATAAAACAGAGGAATTAGAAAGCGCAATGAGAAAGGCTTCAATTACACTGCACTTTAGATATTAGCAATAAACTGCGAATGTTGTTTTTCTTTCATAATCTTCATCACATTTAAACCTTTCTCTGCTAAGGACGGAAATATTCATTGTAGTACTTTCTTCTTTCCGGTCATTATCTGCGGTTCGTCTTGATTTCTTCCATTTTGGCGATAATTTTTACCGTGGGATGTGCTCTATCCTGTGAATGACATGTTTAATGCTTTGACACTTTTAAATTCTGAATAAAGGTACTATTTTGGATTTCTCCATTTACACGGAAACCTGCTATGCTTCCATCCATTTTATGCGGGTATGACTTGTCTTCTGTATATTTGGTGACAAGCAGGGCCGGATTCTGATGACCTAAAGTGTTTGAAAAATGACCTACAAACCAATAAAACGGTTTAAAAATGACACATTAATTACAAAAATTAACTAAATCTCAGATTAAATGATTAAAATTAGTGTACGGAAAGTTATAAATTAATTTATACGAGGGCATAATTGCTATACAAGTAGAAAACCTAGGCATAAGAATAATCAGCTAACTTAGAAATAAAATTAAAAATATGTAGTTGTACCATGTTTTTGTTTGAATAATCTGAAAAGAAAATGAAAGTTATTTTAAGCAAGTCTAACTAAACTGTAACATTTACTCTTTGGAGTTCTCAGATGATAGAAAATTCATACCAATGAAGAAGACTTCACAGCCTATGACAATAACAACCTGACTGTACGCACTCATTAACGCAAAAACGGAAAACTGACCTGTCTCATTCTATTTTGGAACATAAATTCATAACAGTAATGATACCTGCTCCCCTGACAATAACCACGCCTCCATCCACAAGCAACCCTTTCCAGATCAACCGTTAAATAGGAGTGTGATTTTTTCCTAAGAATGCGAGTAAAGGATATATAAAGTTATTCCTATCTCTCAGTTTAATAGCGAAGTTTTTGATATTTGAAAAGTTAAGCTCATGTAAAATTTCAATAATACAAACGCTTTATATACTCAATATAAATTTAAGAAAATGACTAAATTAGTATGTAAGGGCAACAAAATACAAAACAATATGGTCAAATGTAAAAAAATTCCTAAAATAGAAAATGGCTTAAAATGACAAAAATGCCCTAATATACTGGGTGGACCATAAGTTGAGACTGTACAGTATCTCCAAAATTAAGCGTTGTAGAAAGAAATGTCTTAAATAAAAGTTGCTTGATATTATTGGGGAAAGCAAATGCCATTAGTCGTGTTTTATTTGGAAGACGTTGTGATGGTCATTTTAAGGTCAATTTAAATTGGCTCTAATTGTAGGTTCCCATTTACAAAAAAATTGACCCTAAAAGACCATCGTAATGTCCTTCAAACAACACGACTAATGGCATTTCCTTTCCCCCATAATATCAAGCAACTTTTAAAGACATTTCTTTCTACAACGCTTAGTTTTGGAGATATTGTACAGTCTCAACTTAAATGGTCTACTCTGTATATTTTCATAACTGGGACCCATTGTAAGCGTTTACTTACACGTTAGCTATGCCTCTGATGCAACAATTAAAAGAGGACATGTCATCAGAATTCAGGCCTTACTGATGAGCAGGCTAACTCTGCTGAATTTTGGGCATGATTTCTTATTGAATTTCTGCGAATTCAGGGTGGGACAAACATACAAACAGTATGTGCGCTGCGCAAGAAAATGGCGTAAGTAATATAATCCCGCGGTCCCAAAATGCATGCTCGCGCGGAAGGCATTGCGCACTGAGCGAACAGGTTCAACACAACAATGTCAGAACCGCGCGTAGGCTGATAGAACGAAATATGGAGTAGCTAAAGGTTAATTAATAACATACCTCATCTGGCAGCGTTATGCTAGAGAATGCTGAATCGGAACTCTGCATGTGACGTGCTTTTATCCATGATTTACAAAGATTTACGAAGTTGCGCAATGTTTGACAGAAAAATCCAAAGCTCGGCAGTGCATAAGCATATTGTGAGAATTGGAACGAGGAAGAGTTAACCCCTGTACGACAGCAGCCGGAGCTGAGCATATGTGCATGAAGCTTGACAACAGGCGGAGCATCAAGAACTTCTGTGCTGTTGATGAACCACTCAGCTGGCACAATTTTTCCTCTTCATTGTTTCTTTCTTTGCCGCTCTTCATCTCTGTCCTTGCCACACGAGTTGTTTTATATCATATTTTGAACACAATATTTCCGGCCCCTCTTTTTACTTGCCTTTTTTCCTTCCCCTGCGTTCTCTTTTTATTGGCGTGCCCATCATTTCTCCCCTCATTAAAATACGCGACTTGCTGACTTCTGCGTTCCTTGGCTTCTTTTTCTTGCGGAAAGTGGTATGTAAAGGAATGGTGGTACATACAGCAATCCTCCATATTCCTTCCGAACCCTCCCTTATTGTTTCCAAGCCTTCAGCTGTTTGCATAATTTCTGAAATGTTACAAAATGTATTTCACAGTGCAGGCTTTTACGACTTTTGTCGCTCAGTTAGAAATCTTTCGGGTTTTGGCGCGTTAATGTGTTTAAATTTCCAGAATCCGCAACACTGCTGCTCACACCCACAAAATCCCGGATATAAAAAATAATTTCAACAGACATGCTTATCAAGCGAGATGACTTAAACGATATCCTGGAGGTCCACATTCGGAGGTCGTGATCAGTGGTTTCTTACGTGGTCTTCCCTTATCCCTAAGTAATTGCTGGGAGAAATTCTTTCCGTTCCTCATTCCCTCTTATTTATTTTCTTCGCCTTTCAGTGTTCTAGGGCTAAGCGCGGTGACGGTGAAGTGCTGCGCTTAGTGGTGCACTTGATCTGCGGAAAAAACATGCACTCTGGCGTTTGGCATAGAACTTTCTGACCGAAACTGTACGTATGGATAAGGGACGTTGGGAAGAACGTTCTCCTAGAAGCTGTCCATAGAGATAGGGGAGCAATGAGAGGGGTTTGGGTTCGGGATGCTATGTGTTGAAACGTTAGAGATGCTGATTGCGTCGTGCCTGCCATCCTGCCTACCCCTCATCTGATATATCCTTTCCCGAGATAACAGACGTAATTGGTCACCTACTGGCTAGAAGGTTGAAATTCTCCTACGTCGTATAGCAAATGCATTTAATGACAACAGTGAGCCCTAGTGATATTCTTTTGGATGGAGAAAGACATAATTCCCTCTAACCTGCATTTTTGCTGAGAGTTTCAGGGCTACTAACTTAATGTGATGGAAATGTTCCATTTAATCCGCTGATTTGTTTTTAAGCAGAAGAAAACGGTTTAGCTCATTTTGGGTTTAATACAAATCTTAACATTTCCTGCAGCCTAATCTACTGCCTCCTCTTAGAGCAAAATATCTTCCTTTAGCCTCTAAAGAGTTTCATTCAATTTATTCCTTTTTCCACTTTAATATCCTAGACTGCTGTTCAAATGTTGTCAAGCGGAAAATGAATGTTTTTTTAAAGTAAACGTTAATGCATTCCTGATGAGTAAAATGTATAGTTGTAATCAGAGCCATAGTACAATATTTTGTGTGTCACAAACCATCGTCTTAGGTAACACCTTACTCCTATATTATGGAATGTAGCCTGCAAAGCCTCAAAAAAGTTCGGTTAGTGGGTATATGGAATCAGAACCCACGCACCTTCCTTTCTTCATTCGGAATGTACAGAAAAGAAACAAAGAAAGAAAAACACCGTGTAGTTGTGCTGACCACATCGCCTACATTGACCACATAGAATCTAGAAAACAGATGAAATGATGGGTTCACTACCTTAGCAGTGCTGGCATAAGCTAATGCCAGTCACTAACAGATTTATTAGTTCAATGTCAGCCAACGTCAGACCGTTTATGTAGCGCTGCGTTGGAGTTGCTGCCTCCGGTTGTTCACGACCCCTGCTGCAACCTGGTTCGAGGTGCAGTCAGCCTCGTAGGTCTTTGGGTACCAATTGATGAGCTGCTTGAAAGTAGCGACTTAGGTCTCACAAACCGCTCCTAAACGGCCGGAGGGATTACACAAGTTAATGTCCCTCCCACATCCCAAACACTGCATTCTGCTCATGATGCCCCTTGTGGACGGAGGTAGTGGTTTTTTTTCCGAGTGGAGGAGAAAATGATTTAATCACTTACCTCAGCCCCGATGGGAGTCGGGACTGAGAGTGTGGGACTCACCAAGTCGTCGGCATACCCACTAAAAACTCCTCCACCGGATTGAAAGGAAAGGTTTGCTGCGGTACCGCCTAAAGCACCCGCGCAGTCCAAGGTGATGGTTGAAACTGGGCCGCAGTGCGATCGCCAGGGGAGTAAGGAGTGATTGCCGGGAGACAGAATTGACCAAGGCCCAGTCTGCCCCCGCGGCGAATTCAAGGTGAGGATGAGAGAGGATTCCTGGTGGTAATGGTAGGGTTAGTGATGGTGACGTTGATGCCTTCTGTTCGGCTGCGTGATGTTGTCGACTTTATCCTCCACGGCGTAGAGTCGGTCGTAGACTTTCTCCAGCCGGGCCGGAAACTCGACGATGGCTTGATGGTTAACTTCAGCCAGTGTTTGGAGAATTGGAATTCCTTTGAGTTGCTCTGTGATGTCTGGTACGCCTTAGCCGTTGCGCCACAGAGCTGGGACGTCGGAGAAAATGCCTCTCTTCCTCCCAGCACAGATACAGGAACTCTGAGGTCAGAGCAAACGAGGCAAGTAGAAATACAAAGTTAGTGATTAGGGAAGAGCTGGCCAAACAGGGAAATGAATTCTGCACTTTGTTCATACTAACTACAAAATAGGAGCAGCCAAATTGCCTACCCTTCTCCTGTCCTCCCCTTCCCTTTGAAAACCTCATCAACGAGGAACCGCCCCGTTGTTATGGCCTTAGTCCCATAGATTCCACATCGTTATGTGCAATTCCAATCTTTTGCTTTAAATTTGCTTACAAGCAGGTATGCATTCGTTCTGCTATTGGGCGAAATTAAGAATTCGTAGGTCACGAGTAAGTTCTGCCCATCTTTGACCTGGATGATCCTTCCTTTACGTCCTTGAAGTATAAAGGCCTGAGATTTGCATCCGGCTATAAATAACAGAGTCAATGGTAGCTTTAGCAAATTAAAAGTTCACTGAAAGTGTTTTGCAGATCGGTATTAAAACGCATAGAATTAACCCTGCTTTATCTTTCACTGCATTCGCAGGCATTATTCTCTACCGGGTTTCAAGTTTAATTCTGGTAAATGAAGAAAACATATTTGAAATATATTAATATGCTACTTTTCCAGATGGTTGCGATTGTTAATATTTTAAAATATTCATTCTCTGTAAGGGAGAGCAAGGGAAAAAAAGACTTCCAGCGAAACGATTTAGACGCGTAGAGTGTAAAGTTGATATAAAATATGTGTACAGTTTAAAACAAAGTACCCAAGTACTTCTTAAATTACTGATTCAAAGTCTTAAAAACTAACGCTTCCACCAAAAAATTCCATATTCATGTTTCACCGAAAACATCCGTTTTGAGTTTCTATGAACAAAAACGTAAAACAATAGTTGTGTTTTAACATATCAAGCCAATAACGAAAGTAAAATAAATATCATATTTCATACTTAAGTAAAAGATTTAGGAAGTCCCCAATCCCGAAATTTCATTACAGATTATTTTCTCCCAAATAGCTTTAATAGCTTTGATTATGATATTACACGTACTTAAAGGTCCTATGGAATGGAACATGGTGAGAATGTGCGATTCTTGTTATATAGCTTATGATATACTTAACAAGAAATTTTCCTGGTGATATAAATAGTTTATGGAAATTGTTGTATTTATTACCTTTAACTGGCATGATCATATCGGTGCCTTCTTACTTTATAAACAAGCGTTTGATACCTCCTTGGTAACCTTGGTATTTACACTCAGTTATTGCCATTTTCGCTTAGAGCAGACCCCATTCTCTCTCGTACGGAGTCTAGGGAATGAGTCTAATTAAAATTCCCGTGCCCCAGACGGAAATCAAATTCGGGACTTCAGGTTAAAAACGTCAGCAAGCTGAAAACTCGACCTCAGAGACAAACCGAGTTTTGTTTTGCTATCATGCAAACAAGCGAGTTCGTATTGCCTATTTTGAAACAATTTTAGCATAATTTATTGTAATTAAGGTAATATGCACAGAGGAAACAAACACACACGCAAACACAAATACATATGGGTTAGCTAATTGGTAATAGGTTAGAGAGAGCCATATGAGTGCTAGCATTAGATTTTCTTTGTAGGAAATAAGCTGATATTTTTGCACTTGACAGAGAATAATATATTTTGTTTACTATATTCTGCAGGAAAATATGGAATAACTTTTCTTTTTCTTCAGTTCTTAGTTATAGTACATATATACTCGACCTATTTATTTGTATTGGAATAGTGAGGTATAGATATCTAATGGATATACAAAATATCTAACTATACAGATGGAGGATATGAATGGAATATATGAGAAGGAAGTGAAGACTGTTGGAATTAAACAATAAAATTCGGCGATAGGTAAGAATGTTCGATATCCTTACACTCTTACAGTACTTAAAATTTTTTTGTAAGATCGTGACAATTTGGAGACGATTAATGTAATGAAAAGAATATCTATCTTTTGAGGCTAAAGTTAAAATCTGGTTTAAATTTTACCCAGTTAGCTTGTCCTGATTAGAGGTAAAACTGGATAACTTTGAAAAACAGCCCTCGCAGCAACACTTTCACTCCGACGTTTTAACAAAATGTACTTTCACAACGACTTGAAATTGCAGTTTTATTTATGCTTATCAGTGTAATATATTGGCGTTTTATCTGGAGACGTCCTAATAAGAGGTGGGATTGTGAGAGTTGTTTAAATCTTCCAAACCTGGTTTATTTTCGACAAATCTGGATTTTAAAATAGGAAATTGGGAATATCTGTCCTCCTATAAACTATTACTACTTGATCCCGGATTCGTAGCTCAGTTGGCTAAAACATTGAAAATCGCTGGTCAGGATTTCTATGGCAGACCTTACTGAGGTTCTAATTCTTACTGCAGTGGTACCAAGTGTGTAGTATGGAACGGAATGTTTCCAAGATAAAACAAACGGTGATTGACATGCTTTGATGTTGACTTGACTTCCTCTGTGCTGGAAGAAGTGTTTTGCATTTTTAGCTTCATAAATCTATATTTATTTTATATTCTGATGAATACCAATCAATTTAACCAAAACACAGAAATGGGCACCAGTAAAGATAAAGGGTTGTCGAAAGTTAGAAGTTTCTTGAAACCACTGTTTGTTTAACCGCAAGCTGATTTTAAAGTTAATGCCCATTACAGCAAGCATGGGGTCTGAAAGGGTTGGTTTCCTGGTTCATTTTACTTTTGTAAGCGTTTAGTGCCCCTTTAACTACAGAGATAGTGAATGAAATAGGTAGAATTAATGTTCAAATGACATTTGTCTTTTTAGGGAAGGAACTTCGACAAAGAATTATCTAAGCATCTTAACTCTGATCGCTTGGATTATGAAGCACATACACCTTGCCCTCACACCACGGAGTTGGACTTCTCGTTACTGAATAAGAAACATGATCGTTCTAGCTACCACATCGAACAATACGTATCTTGTAGAAGAGCAGTGTCTCCTAGCAACACGATACCTCCAGTCGCACCAGGGTGTATCGAGCTTCTTTTCGCGAGGTAAATATCACATAATTTCCGGCGCCACCCAAGTTTTAGTGACGGTATAGTGTACTCCCTGCCTTATAATAAGCGGACGAGATCCCGGCACATTCATTGTTTTCCATCTTAACTTCTTTCTTGTGAGATGTGCCCACGTCAGCGGGCGTATGGCGCAACCTCCCCATCCTGCTTATATTCTCTTCTTGTTTAGTGCTCGTAACTTTTTATTTACAGCTAGGCAGGCAGATCTTTAGGCAGCGTTATGACGCCTCACCGCGACTCTCCTTTTTCTTCTAAATGTCGTCATAGTCGTTGTGGATGCGTTCGGACCTAAGCAGGGATATACAAGCATCAAAGAAGTGCCAAGTTTCGTGGCGCTATGCCCATACTATGTAACTTATGAAGTTCAGTATTTTTGTTCGTGTCAATAGAAAGAAAACTGCATGGTAGGAAACAATAACATATTGGGTTATTAGTAGTCCTACTCGATTTCTTGCAGGAATATTCTCCCAAATTTCTATGTTGCTTAAGTTTCGGATCAGGCGAATTGCCTAATCCATAATATGTGATTATTTCTAAGTTGTATTTACTCATCGTGCGCGCGCGTGCGCTTTTCTGTGTGAGAGGGGACAGAATCCGTTTGTTAATCAGGTTTTGTTTGCTTATAAACAAGTAACTAAAACCTTATACTTTAGTCAGTTTGGTTTCAAGAACGCAAGGCGAAGAGTTTCAAGAAATTCTCCCAATTCCAAACAATCCTTTAATTGGGCAATTTCTCTTGAATATTTTGTTTTCTCAAAAGCGGTTGCCGTATTTTTAATAAATTGGCATGGCGAATAAAATAAATATTTTCATTTATGTGTAAAGAACTTGTGAAGTCCTTGTCATTTTTATTGAAAATTTTATACTTATAAATTATAACATGTGCATCAACGTTTACTACGGAAAATGTGGAGTTATTAAAATATAAAGTTATGTCTATTAAAGCATTTTGTGGCATTACATTTTTCTGAGACATTCGCTCTTTTTTGTTTATTGTTTAATAAAGTGTATCTGTTAACCAGTCGCTGGTTTCTCAGATCTTGTGCAAAATACGCAGTACCACGATTAACATTTATCGACCACTTTCTTAGAAATTTGACTTCGTGTTAATCCCTCTTATATTCTTGAGTACGTACAACAAATTGTGTTTTTTAAGTAAGTTTTAGTGAATACTTTTCATAATTAACAGGAGGTGAGGAAAATAGGTTTATCTATAATTTTTAAAATGCATATAAAAATAATAATGGGTGGAGGTATTCAAATGACTGTTATACCCGAGAGCTTTTACTAACAAACATGGTTGGCGTTAAACTAGGTAAGTTCATATTAAGTTTTTCGTGTGATTATCTAGCCGAGTAGCACTCGTGCTACTAGTTTTACATGACAATTTAATTTCGGTTTCAAATCATGCATATTTTCATAAGATAGTTATTTCTCGACCTTCGGGCTCGAAATAATTATCATGAAAAGAAGTATTCGTTAACCTCAATTAAATTGTCGTAAAACTATTAGCACAAGTGCTACTACTGTTGATAGTAAATTATTCTTATGTAGGCCCTTTCATAATAATACACTATCAAATGTTAATATATACCACATCCACTTTTGTAGTTTCCATTAAGAAGGCTTCTTATAATTAATGTGTTAGAAGGCTAAAAAATATTTTAATGCTTTGTTAGTATCCATAGGCGGTTGAGACATTAACAAACTTCTAATTTACAGTAATATTATACATTCTGAGTCTATTGTTAGAACATGGATGGGGATAATATTGATATTTACTATTATGATTAGAACAGCGAGCATGGGCTACATATTTTGAAATAAATAATGTTTAATAATTTATTAAATTTTACAGTGTTAGTAACTAACTGCTGTATTTCCCCGTGCACAAAACGGAATGATCTAATGCCAATTAGTACCACATTCAATTGTGTTGCCAAAATGTACCAAATCCAAAACAAAACTATTAATAACTATGTAGGGTAAGGCTACCCTATATCGTGGTATATCTTATTTCATGATCCAGTATTTTAGATCGCCCACGCATTAAGGTAGGTCTAAGTTCTGAGATTTTAACGCATTCAGAAAGGGCAATCACTCCCCTAACTGCAAATATGTAAAGGCCACTATCCTGCTTGCGTGGCGTCCACAGGCAGTACTCAAGAGCTTCTTTTTTCTTTATTTTTTTAAGGGGGGGGGGGCTAAATTTCAATAGGTTGTTTATAATGCCTAGTACTTTCAAAGAAGTTTGCTTCTCAGAAAATAAGTGTTCAAATATATTTTTTGTTTTTTCCATTGCTGTCTTTTGTCTAATTGATTATCAAAATTATCGAAAATGTTTTCATCTAAAGAGCAGTTTCGGGTGGGGCTTTCCTAGAAATCTTATTGTCGTATCCTTTTTTGTGATTTATAATTTATTTATTATCTTTTACATTATGAAGTCATGCAGGGAAGGACAGGACGTTAGCCTGTCCTTAGCAAAACTTTATTACTGTACTAGTTTTATCTTATATTCGGAATATCCAAGGGTTGAATAGCTCTGTTCTGTGTTGCTAGATTATCTTCCATCTATCAGCAAGTAAAAATTGTCGTAGATGAGGGAGCATACAATCAGCTGGATTAGCTTGGTGAGGAGGAAGCATATTGCTGCAGCCGTCATAAAGTAAATTTATCAAGGATTTTCCATACAGGATATTTCATCTATTGTTCAATTATTACAACCTTAAATCATGTAAGTATTGCACTATTATTGTTTTTTACTCTAAAAATGGAATGATGCCACGAATGGCTTACGTAAATGAATGTTTTTCTTACGATTTATTGAAACTTTCAGAAAAAAAATGGATCCCTCTGGAGGACAAAATTCTCAAGGCTGTAGAGGTAACAGGAACCTGAGACTTCCTATCACTAAAAGAAGACAAAACTATAAGCTGGGTCTCTGCAGACAGCACTTAAGAAGATTTTAGAGGAAAATTGGCCTATATCCAAGGCTGCTAAGCAATTTTCCATTCCCCGGAGCACTCTCAAGGACTGTTTAAGCAGAAATGATAGCGATATGATATCAAAGATATTAAAAAAGATGGGCATATATGGATCCAGTATTAGGTCTTATTAAATTTGGAAATGTGACGAGACAGGGATGTGTTATGTTATAAAGTCTGGACGAATTCCGACTAAAACGGGCAAGAAATACGTCTACAATCATACAGTCACGGAAATAGGTATATGGACTCACGAAATTAGGTACACGATCACGAAATAGGGAACATATGTAGAGTTTTCGCTTTAAATTAATTAATTTCTCATTAATATAAATTATTATTAGTTATTAACTTTATGGTGTTCAGTTAGTGCTGAATGTATAAGAGAAGCATAAATATAATCGTTTTTAATACGTGCAGCATCTTTATTACATGTGATACTTTATCATCACGAAATTGGGTAGGTTTATCCTACTTATAAGTGTATTAAATGTCCTAAATACGATCGTATATGCCTAGATGTGACTGATGATACTCAAAGAATAGTGACAGAAACCATAAAAATATGTAATGCTTTTTACAACTATGAGCAGCATTATTTATCTCCTGTACAATTAGTTATCTGGTAGTTGGTACCTGTTTGAAACAAGCTCCACAATGGCTTTACTCAATATGCATCCGACAACGCTTTAACGTGGAGCATGTACTTTAATATGTCCGTTTTTGTTGTACTTCCAATATATATTTTTTAAAATATTGCCTTTGTTTTCATTTTTATGCGTTGATATTTTTTCTGTTGTACTGTATTTTACATTTACATTCATATACAGATATGCAAAATCACAAACTTCCACCACAAAGGCAAGATTCTTAATTCTAACTAGTAGTCCCTCACGCCACGAAACGACAAACAAGTCGCTTAGCGACAGTCTTCTGTACATATTTATAAAACTATATAAATTCACAATAAAACTAAGGTTTTCGCTCTTATTTGTATAGCATTCTGGGATTTTCTGAAGCAGTGAATGTAGGCGTCGCTTTTGTGGCCCTGACTTTCTGCCATTCAAGAGGCTACTCGTTGAAGAGGTTTGATATTATGGCTTTTTAGTTTATGCATTTTTTAATGTCAGATGGAGAATAAATTTCTCTGAATTCGGTACTGGCTCTCCAAAAGGATGTCCATTATTAGAGAATGGCATATACTGAAATATCATGATTCCCCAAAGTCAAAACTGCAGTTATTATAGAAGTTAATGCTGTACCATTTAATAGGTATCCAATATTTCTTCCGTATTTAGATAAAATAAATAAAATAACTGTAGTTATTTAACTGTCAACGTAATTTCAATTCTTAGCTAGTTCAGCACAAGCGATCAAGCATTGAGCAAAGTGCTCTTTCATTTATCTACCTTTCGATCTGTCACTGTTTCCACTGATAGAAAAGCAAAAGCAATGGATCTTCACTAAAATCAGCAGATGACAAAATCTCCTTGGAACCAACCTAAATAATGTAATAACAATATTTTTTTATTCAATATAAAACAGCTGTTATGTGTGTAAGAAATTAAGAAGCAGAGTTTATTCTAATGGCAATGGCAAATCGTTTCAGTATATTTGAAAATGTAAGGCGTATCTGAAAATTAAATGTTAGATATTTGTACTATTATGGATATCTTCTTTCTTCTTTCTTTGTAGATTCTTAGAATTATGGTTGGATAAAATCTTTTACCAAGAAAGGTTGCCGCTGCTATGGTACTGAGCGGCCAGGTTATATTTCGCCCGGTGAAGCGCGGGAGTTGGCAACTTGTCCTTACCTTTATAAGCAACCAGTTCAGTTCGATGTTTCTTATCGCGTGGATTGTTACACAAGAAGCAAACATGACTATGAGTATTTTTATTTCTATACAAATTACGTTTTTTTTAGTGTATGCGTTTTACCATCCCATTGAAATACTGGCCGAAAAATTCGCATTAAAACAAACGATTTTGATGCACCGCACATGTGTAAAAACCTACTAATCTGTAGGTAATTTCCACATAAGTTTCTTGCGCTAAAGTTTCAAACTGAGATATATTATGCGATTGGTTTTCAGATGCAGGGAGACTGGTTCCTTAAAATCAAGACTTCATAAGCGAAAAGGAAAGTTTTGAATGGAAGAAAAACTTAACGAAAGTGGTGCAACTTTAGAATAGTCTACAAGAAAACCCTTACTTTGTCATTTGAAGACAGACATTTCGAAAGGATAAGCCCATACAGCAACTAAATTGTTAAGGCTGAATCCGTTCAGGGTGAGTGTAGTGTAGGAATTACAGTCACTTGATTAACGTAAGTCGGGTGTATCTCTGTTAGTTCTCAATAGACATGAATTAAACTGTTCACATATAAGAAAACATTAGAGGCGCATTACCGAGTGGAGTTTCCGGGAACTGACCGCAACCACGTTGCATACCTCTCTACACTCTCCCAGCCGCAACATTATCTGACCAGTCTGTAATATTTAAGGTAAAGAAATCCACACATGACAAATACCTGAATTTTAGTAAATTTTTTTCGATAACATAGAACTATTACTCATTTTTGCCACAAGAGGGATATTTGGTTGTAGCAATTTTCGATTTCTGTAGCATTGTTTAGCAAACATAGCGCTAACAATCTTATTTAGTGTTATTTCTTTCTATGCGTATATTCTACTTGACCCGTTTATCTTCCTACGATAGAAAACACAGAGTGATGTTACTGTTTACAAAAGTATGCTATGCTAAATAGTATCTACTATAAACCTTTTATGCGGATTGTAAGAGCAATGCACAAATTGAGAAAACAGAGCTATGTGTTGCTTGATTTTTGTTATTCGAACCTTGTATTATTCGCATCTTTGCTGATATGAACATAACTTTAGTTAAAATAAGCGTTTTATTTTATTTATTTGTTTATTTTTGTGGGAATCGAGAACAGAAGAATGAATTCTTAAAACGTTTATTTTATGCGCTAATTATAATTAATTTTCAAACACCTAAACATCTTAGCATTAAATATCCGTAAAACCAAGTCACATTTGCTATATGTAATTCATTTTATAAATAATTCGAACTCGAGACTACTTTTGTAGGGTTTATCACCCCTTCTTACTGCATACGCCACCACAGGCAATGGATACTGATGAAACATGAAATGAAATAATAATTGGGAAAAGAAATTAGAGAAGGAAGTTTAGATATGCTAAGTTTAGGGTACCTCCCCGGCATTTGCCAGTTATGAGGATTGAGGAAAACCTGGAAAAAGACTCAGCCAGGGAGGACGATCCGGGTTGCAGTTGAACCGCGGACCTCCCGTTCACGAGTCCGTGCTTTAACGGTACTCCGGGACTACAGGTTTTATTAAAACATATTTTAGAATATACCACCATGGCTTCTGAAGCTTAAAAAAGTCTATGTTAATAGCTGGTAGCTAACAAAATTTCTTTGGTGTATTTGTCATCTGTTTTTAATAAAGTTTCTGTCACTCCTCGTGTGATGCCGGAGGGAAAAATAGGGGTTGGAAAGTCACTGAGTGCTATAGGATGGGAAACGTCTCCCTCCTGTGGCAGTATAGTTCCAGCTGAAGCCCAGAGATGGAGTGTGTTCTTTGTTTTTATATTATCTGGATTGGATGTAGCGTACGACTCCAAGCCGTATTGCATAGAAATATATTTTGAAATCTGAGGGGAGATGAAACGGGGTGGGGGAATGGACGTTGGAAATGAAACGAGCATCCAGAAATGTCGGATGACATAACGACTGGATATTTTAACTGTGTGTTAAGGGTAAGCCTGTAAAGTGAGATGGAATATATGAGGTTTTACAATTAACGTCACAATACTGGCCGCGCCTAATTGAAGTTGTTGATGCTTTCTGTTGCAGGTAATGCCTTGGATATACTATAGAACTTTCTCACTGGGCGCGTTGGAGGTAAGTGAATAAAAATATCCCCTACTGCTAAAACTTAAGGTCATGTGAATACTACGTGTCGTTAATTATTGGATGCGTTCTTTGGCATATCTACGGTTTTCTTCTAAAATTTCCTAAGGCTGTTTTATTACACATGATAAAGTAAAAGCATTATAATTACAATTCAGCTTTTCCTTTACATTTACGAGATTTTAATTTGTGATAACGTCAGACTGCACAGACTATGTCTACAGTGTTAAATTTCAAAATTTGAATTCAGTATTTTTCAAAACACATCACGCGCACAATATTTGTTCCATGCACAATATTTGTAGGAAATGCGACTAACTTTCATTTCCTATAGTTTAAATTTGGTTTATTGTTTTTTTTTCAAGATTTTATCCAATTCGAAATTTTTAGATTTACTTCTTTTCTGCAAAAAAATCAAATTAGGTAGCTATATACTAGATTAGCCTGTAGATATAGAGGAAACCTAATATTACCACTGTGTAACTGTCCTTATGGAAAATCAAAGTTAAATTTTCAAAATGAGAAAATTCTTTGCCACAAAAAATAGCGTCTTCTTTAAAATATGCTTCACTGTGAATTTAAATTCTTAAACTAAAGGTATTAACATTTTCAAGACTTTTTTATGGATAGCTTCTGAGGAATCTTTCGTTAATTACTGTATTAAAGAAGGCGCATTGACTCTTACGTAGAAAAAGTAGAGACTTAGCGCTTTTAAGGCAATGATATAGCCTTGAAAAACACGCGTGATTTAACTGGAATCAAAATGAACTTTCATATTTGACTTGAATATTTTGATTTCTCCGCCCAATTTGATATTCGTTTTTAGGCGCCTCAATAGTTCCGGATATACCTAATGGAAATGGTATCGATGACATCTCTTAGGAGGTGATTCTAATTACAGTAGTGGAAGTCGTTTCCTACCGAAATTTAGCAGGTACAATTTATTAGGTATATGTATCTAATTTAATATGAAAGTAGTGAAAAGCAGTAAAAAAATCATTGCAATTAGTTTCTTTAATAAAGCGAGTAGCAAAATAAAGACATTTTTATTTCTTTGATGGAAATTAGTATAAGGGCACCCTCCATCCTACTGTGCTATTCCATTGTTAGTACTTTGTTGAACCTCCTCTATTCTTAATTACCTTAAAAAATCATAGGAATTATTGCAGGGTTTGTGTTTCTTGAATTGAAATTTTGGTCCACTCTTCTGGTATCCTTTTAAGCTCAGATATGACCTCAAATTGCCTGCCACTGCGAAAAAGATGACTTGCAAGTATACCCTAAAGGTTTTCCATGGGATTCAAAACTGGGCTACGGCATCGATATCTTTTTCTTCAAACCACGTTTTGGCTGTAGTAGAAGAATGCGCAGATGCATTATCTTGTTGAAAACTTAGGCTTTCTTCCCCTAGATCCCAGTTCTGTCTCTATCATCCCATTGTGCATGTTAGAGTTCATTGTAGTGTTCAGCCAAGAAATGCATGATTTACCTTTAGCGCAGAAGAATGCCCAAACCATAACACCCCCGCCACCAAAAATTCTGCTCCTTCCTATCTGCTGCTCTGTTGTAAGGTCATCTCAATAATATTTAAGTCCATTCATACCTATCCATATTACATTTCTTCTCATCACTGAAGATCAGGCTATCCCATTCTGGAGTCCATGACATATGTTGTTCAGCAAAGTGCAATCTCGCCTTCTAATGAGAGTGAGAGAGCTGATTTATGTAGTCGTTTCTTGAATATAAGATGTCTCTCATTTGACAAAATTTGTGTTGCACGTCTGGCAATTACTAACAACTTTAAATCAGCAACAAGTTGGGAATAATAACGTTCGTGACCCATTCTTTGTGCAAGAGTAACCGTTTAGATGTCTCCGATAATTTTATTCTTTGCACATGATAACTGTTTCCCTTGTGGCATTGTTACAATAATGTTTTATGTAATAACATCAAGCACTGTCACTAATGGTGTGTGTTTACTGACTGTAATAGAGGCACTTATGCAAATTGTAACACCACACAGAGCTGACTGACTTTATACAGATTTCTACTTTCTAACACCTGAATCGTTGATTACTTGTCATACTGCACTACTGACATCAAGTGAGATACCATTTGAATGCATTTGTCAGTGTACAGAATCTCATACCATTGCAGATATACTGTATGCAACAATATTCCAACAGAATAAGCTTAATTTACTACAGATATACATGCCGGTATAACGATTTCCACAACTGTATAAAGACGAATAAAATATAATATCATTTTAGTCCATTAAGGCTATTTCAACAGCGGAAAATACAAAATAAAACGTTTTTCGACGATGTTGTTTTTTATCCACTTCCCTCATCTTTTCCATCTTTCCATCTTTCCATCATGGTGGAAAGTTGTATTTCCTGCATTCAATGCAGGTAACCTAACCTATAAAACATTTGCTTTAAGCGGAAACAAATAAAGTAGAAAAAGATAGCACTATATTCCACACGACAGTTGGTAATCCTTAACTGCCTAATCTCAAACCTTTAGTATTGAAACTTACTGTTTTAAATCTGGGTTAGGTTGAAACATGAAATTTAGAAAAGAACAACCAACACCCGCTTGTAATAATACGAAAGCCAGCGAAGCAAGGGCGGCCGAAGATATCAGGGTGTTTTCCATACTTTACTGCCAAAAGTGCAACTGGCAACAAGTACAACTGTACTGAGAGACTAGGCAGTGAAGGGCTACTGTGACAAGGTTTCTCAGCACTTGATCGTCAATAGCGTAGCCCCCTCTCCTAGACCGATCAGGTAGCGTCAAAATGGACATGTTTCAATTTAAATCTCACGTACTGTACCTGCGTATTTTGCCTATTTAACTGTATGTATGTGCATTAACTTTATTAAATACTCCAGCTTTTGATATCTATTATTATTTCAGACCTAGAATATAGTCGTATTTGAGAGTTAAATCTCACTATTTAAATCTCACCTGAATCTTTAATGGCCTTTTATTCGTTAATATTTACTTAAGATTTAATTAATCTGAATCGGCATCTCCGTCATTCATATTGACCACGATGTCAACTGCAAATTATTGATTTTGTTAAGATCAGCAACCAGACGTGGACAATTTCGGTCGCAGTTCGCCACCAAGGTTAATGTTATCTACCTTGCTATTGGAACCACCATGTTTAACGGGTGTTACTAATTAATTTATTCTATTAATCACTACGATCCTCGAAAAAAATAGTATACAATGCACCCGCATGCGTTAAGCGCATTGTAGAAACTTGGAAGTAGAATATACTTGACTTCGTCTCGTATTTTCCAACCCTTACTCGTACTCCAATGATGCACTTGCCGCACTTGTACTCGTACGAGTATTGTACGATTTCCGCACCTTCCGCCGTATTATAGTTCACATACCTATGGGACGATTAAGGTTAATTTTATTAAAGTACCTATTTGTTTTAATAAGTAAGTGTTTATGTTAAAACGCTAACTTTTTTATTATTCCGTTTCAACTTAAACAAGTATATTTCGGTTTTAGTGCTTTCATTAAACAGTGAACATTTCGCTAAAAATACATAGAATAACTGTCTTGGAAACTAAATACAACTAGCAAAGTTAATATCATTTCCGTAATGTAGTAACACTTCGCAGCGACGACAGGAAAGGAGCGCGCATTCTACTCTGTTGCGGGCTTGACCTTACCCGTCGAATTTCCCCACTTCCTGTACAAGAAAGCACGCTGTTGCCAAGCGTGTCTGCATTTCAAAACTTGTACATTTTCATTGTGCTCGTCGAGATCTATCTTTGGTTTAAGGTATGACATCTACACCGCTCTCTCAGGTATGTGTGTATATAATATATTATGTATATAGTACGGGCGTTCAATAAGGTTCGAGAAGAAATAAGAAGAAATATTTTATCTTTCTGACTGAAAGATAAAAAACATGCCAGTCACACACGAAATGTGGTTCAATGTTTCGGGTTCACCCCTTCATTAAGACATTAAGACGATTAAAAGCACACTAAAGAAACAAAACACTTAGCGGTCGACTTCAGTGGTTAATAATATCTGCAAAAGGTACATTATTGATAGGCTTGTAACATAGAGTAGGGTGTACCAATTCCCAACCAGACATTTAATGTTCGCTCCTTTGCAAATTCTGCATTAAAATGCTGTTTACACGTTAAAATGTACACATTTCAATTGCCTTTTGTGTTGGTTTGTCATCTACTCCTGTTTCCCTTAGAATGAATACTCATAGACGCTCCTTTAAGGGCGAACCACTTTGCCAGTCGCACAGTACTAAAATAAAGCACGGATTTTTATGTAACATCAAATTGAGAAATATGTGCGTAAATATGTAGCAAAATATAACTTATGTAATGATCAGGCCTCGGTGCAGGGTTCCGAGACGCATGAAGTTAGGAGCACACGAACCACTGTGTTGTTTAGTTCGAGTGGGATGGCAGATAAAGCGTGCAGGTAGCCCTTGCCTCAACATGTAAACATCTACTCACAGTAGGGCACAAAATAAACGTCACATTTTTCAGTGCGTATCGAGTACGGAAACTAATTGCCTAACATAGCGGTTTTGCATGATTGTACCTGCTTTAACATTCTGAAATAGCCATTTTTCACGACAGAAAAAAAGTGCAACCAATATACATATCACAAAATAGATTTCTTTAAAACTTCATTGCACCATATACATAAATATTTAAAATGAATAAATAAATACATAACGTAATAACCCAGATAATGCAAATGAATACAATAAAATTCTTTACATGTAATTACAGCGAATTACAAGGTGCATTCGCAATGTATAAAATAAAAACATCTCCTATTTTCACATAAAATGAGTTTATAGCTAGCAAGACGTCGTTCTTCGTCACATGACGTGACAGGTGCATGACGAAAAAATGGGATATCGCAAGAATAAACTTTGTGGATGTGTATTCATTGTTTGAATCCAATAAATCGTCCTTAATGGCACGCATATCTGCAAAGCCAAAACGACATTTCTTTAATTTGGCGTTCATACTTGCAATAACAGAGTCTGATTTTGACTCATTCAGTTTTTGAAGCAGTGCAATTACGAACCCATATATTTTTCTAGAAACGCTTTAATATATTTATTTTCGATCTCGTTGAAATGGATGTTGGCATGTACTAACATGCTACACAAATCTCGATAAAATTCTTTCTGATTTTTTATTTTGATTGTGATGTTGAAGACATCTGTAGATTGTTGAATTTAACATTTTTCGTGTGTATTTTGGTATTACAGTGTTTTTGAAAGAATCCAGATCTGTCTGTCAAGATGTATTTTTTGCAGTATGCAGTGTTCTTTCCTTTGATGAGGAAATGTTCCTTTCCAAACTTCTCTATAAGTGCATCCTGAAGGGAACGCTTGGTACTCGTATTCTTCGACATGTTTCAAAGTACTGTGGAGTATAAATAAGAGCAATTAACACTTACAAAATATAAATGAATATGTAAATACCATTAAACTATAGTTCTTTGCTCACTGGATCTCGAATAGGTAAGGGGACTGCATCAACCAAGGCCAAGCAGCAATATGAATGTCCACAGTGACCTTCGCTACGCAACTACCTGTAGGTTGGAATTGCTACCCCACCCACCGGGCTAGGACATCAACTCAACCCCGTTCGCTTCCAACTTCAGTCTGCTAATTCCGTGACCCAAAACCTGGTAATGATATATGTGATATCAAATAAACATGTAATTATAAAATGTAATAAATCATTTAAAATTGCATTAAAAGTCCGTAGGCACTTTAAATGAAAAATAATGCATTTCACTCACTGGTCATTATTTGTACCACGGTGCTCCACAATCATTATTTTAAATTATTGTTTACTTGTTAATCTGATGAACCGATCACAAAGTTCAGTTTTACAGTTTTTACAGTGCTTTGTAGCACTTCAAACGTTATTCGTTAAGCACGTAAACTAACTTATATGAGTAAAACAACACAAAAAACTGTGTCCTCATAAAGAATAATTGAACAAATTATTATTACGTACAATGAGTACGTAACACAAATGTAGTGTTTATTTACTGGCACAGTGCACAGTGAGATACTTCTCATTTTTTGTTGTATAGGACATTCTTCTGCCGCATAAAATCGTTGTGTATGGAGAGAATGATTTTTCGACAACGCAAGATGTCACAGGACTGTACTAGAATAAGATCATTTTCCCTAGAGATATGCCCTCCGGAGGCTGTAAATCTCGACCACATGTGCATTCTTGACGGTTAAGTTGGATTTTTTTAACTGCTGATATATCGAGCAAATGTTTAAACCATCGCAACATTAAAATGTCAATACTATTTCAGCTTAGCTTTTATTGTTAATTAATTATTAGCATTTCTAAAGGAAGATAAAACATAGGCAGGCATTGAAAGAAACTAAAAAAACAAATGTAACAAATAATTAAGTAAAGACACGACAAAACTTTACTTTTATGTAAGATTGTGCAAAATATTTAATATACGCTGAAATATGTAAAATGAAACGAGTATAGCAATGTCCATGCTTCAGTTAGTAGACTTTTCTGCTTCCATGTGTCCAGATATAAAGGAATAGAATGTGTAATCAGTCAATCACACAAGAATCCGGGCTCTAGCTATAACACAATTTTTATTTGATGACTTCAGCTTAATACTCATAGACGCACTATCCCCTTCATTTCCCGATAGTGCCCCCAGGGACAGGGAGATAGTGGCCATTGGACTGCACTAATCTCGTACTCAACCAGGCACCAATTTAACACTTTCATTGTGCATACATATTTATGTACGCTACATAATTGAAGTTCGTCTATACCAGCATAAATAGTTCCTTCCACACTGATATAACTGGCCTTCCTTTAGTATGTTTCCCGTTTGACGTCTTGTTTCTGTCGTCGATTCACCTGCACTATGAAGGTAAGTACATCCTAGTCTACCGATCAACTATGTTTCTTATGCGACACTATTATTATCTAGTGTAGGCGACCGCCGAGTGCGTTTTCCTTTTGTAAGGTTTTAATCGTCTTAATCTTCTATGTAGTGGTAAATCCGAAATATTTAACCTTTGTTTAGGGTATAATTCCTCTTTTTTGTTTCATTTTTCACCCATAACAATGTTGTTCGTTTAACATACTAAGCTATACATCACAGCCATTTCCCTCTGTTATCTTATGTTTAACTGCAATTACTTGGAAAGCGCATTTTTACGTTGACATTCTCCATTGGAGCACAGATTAGTAAGTATAAAATATTGAAAGTTTTAGGAACTAGCAGCGAAGCAATTAATTCAGTAAAACAAACTAGAATTTACAATAAATAATTAAACATAAATAGTCCCTTTTTCACTAACAGCCTAACATTACTTTTAAAATCATTATTTCTCCGCAAAGCAAAATAATATAATTAGTGAATTTTTCGTCTAATGATTTTTTTTTAGTTCTTCCAATGCACGGGGTTTGCTGTATCCACCTATTTTTCATTTTATTACCAGAGTCGGGTAAATTTCTGTAATTGGATTTTTCGACATGATAGAATAATTGACCTACGCTTAATATTCTTCTCTGATGAAGCATGGTTCCATTTATATGGGTATGTTTCGTCGCAAAATGACAAACACTGAAGTACAGCGAAGCCCGATTTTATACACGAGATTCCCTTGCATGACATGAAATTTGGTGTACAGTAAATGCATACAGAATAACAGAACCTATAATTTTAAAAAATCAATAAATGCAGGGAGGTACAGGAATGACACACCGTTGAACGTCAGTCTGTATTTTTCCAATAACCGCGCATACAGTTGATGAGTCATTAAATTTAATTCAGGAAATTCGTGAATATAGGGTAAGTAGTAAATAAGGAATTGTGACCCCGCGATCCCTTGATTTTTATCTATGTGTGATTTTTATCTATGGGGGAACTTGAAAAATAAGGTATATGCAACAAACCTCATACATAGAAAGAACTGAAAGAAAACAGGCGGGAAATTCACTCATTCTCGGATATTGAACTCTCCAGTGTGAATGGAAATTTCCTGAAAATATATCAGAAATATGCGGATATAAAAGACATTTCCAACATCTCTTATGATAATATATGTGCTTATTACCATTGTAATTGTAACTGTATATATGAGAAAGTGAGGCGGTTGCAGGGATATTATAGCTGTTTTGGCAGGAGTCCAAGTGCGGCGGCCGGTGCACGAGCCGCCGTGCAGTGCCTACAATGTGAAGGAAAACCACAGTATAATATTTATTTTTGTGTTTATTGAAAACTTAGAAGAATCCCATTTAAACGGTTTCGTGAGTAGTCTAAAAAAGATTTTAGGGGCTAAAATATAGATTTTTATATACCTTGAATTTGGCACGTTTGTACACAAACACATCTACAAGCACAGGCTCAAAATAGCAGCTTTTATTTTATTTTTTACTCTAAATGCTAGGCTAGTAATGTGGTAATTTATTATTCCGAAGGTTTCCAAAGCGGAGCTTAGAGATCTGTCTGAGCCCATGTACTGTTTTTCATATCTGTGATCTAAACATTTTAGTACCTTTATATTAATTTCTAGAGCGTGTTAGTGGGTTCTAGAAAACAGCTTAATTTCTTGATATCCTCTGGGCATGCGCAAAATGCCTACACCTTGTGAGCAATCATTCCATTACGTGTCTCCGAGGTCCACCCTAGTGTTACAATTTGTACTATAATATAATCAAGAATTTGTAATTGGAGCTGAACTTAGTGGCTATGAGTAAAACTGGAGCTTTTTTTTCGCCTTGTATGTAGTCTCGTAATCTTAAGCTCGGCCAAAAGCTTAAGCCAATCTGAATCTAACTTGGATTCTCTGCTTTTGAAATCGGCTGCTGTATATTTCCCTAAATCATTTTCAACGATTAGAGAGCCTTAGCATGCCAGAGGATGTGATGCTCCACAATAGTTGACAGGTTCGCTTTGATAGCAGCTGCGCGATATGTCTTTACGATTTCAAAACAACTTTTTTCTGGAATATTAACAAAAACATGTTACAAAACTTTAAAATGGACTTACTACACCCTAAGAGCATATTCAAGCCCCAGTTCTACTCTCGTTTCCTTTTAGCCAAAGTCTTTCCATGATTTGGATACACTAGGCTAATGTACTTAATACTTTAAATGACAATAATTTACATGTTTAAGGCGTTTTAGATCAACTAGAAGACATGTGCGCTTTCAAAAATAAAAAACAACAAAAATAAAACAGAACGAACAAATCTGATGCGTAACCTTTACATGACTTTATATGTCCATTATCGATTTTTTTATATACCTTCTACAAACTACATTTAGGAAAACTTATTTTTCTATCTACTGCACGTTAATCCAGATAAACCTTTGCAGAAATAGTTGCATTATACATTTCGTTGTGGGTACAGAAGGCTTCAAATGTTTTCCGTGAATCAGGGGAATAGAGGAAGAGGGGGAAGGAATGTCTTCTCGACTAGTCATGCCTGGCTGTAACTGATAGTATGTGCGAGTATCGTCTCAAAGATCATATTTACTTTTGTGTATGCTCGTATAATTCAGCGACCTGACTAAGAGGAAAGAAGACGAAAATAAATACTTTTCTCTTTACTAGATCTAACCAAGCGAAATAAATGAACGTTTTCTTTACATAATGTGTTGTTTAAAAATCAAATATTGCATTGTTTATGCGGGTGCTACAGAAGTTTAAAATGTATTATTCAGTAATTTTCTTCAGAAACAAGGGGCACATAATGCGTATCTTGTTTTTAACGTTTGTTTCTAATAATAATAATAATAAAAATAATAATAACCTTTTCATAATTACCACGTAATGGACTGCTCTACGGAACCCCCACAGCAGAGGTTATTTATTATCTTAAATATAAGTTTGTTTTGCTTTTTAATCTTCATAGAGATTGATCACAAGGTTTATCACTATGTGTGTAGTTCCATACATTTGGCACATTCAATTCTGATACTACACAAGTAACCTTTTAAAAAACCGAATGTAAAGTAATATTAATATCAAACTGTTGAAGCAGCTTGAGCGCAATTAAGTGCAACAAGCAATTTTCTTCAAAATGAGATATACATATTTTGCGTTTGTTACTGAAAAACGAATATAGATTGTTTTATTTGAAACATAATTCCCCCTTACGCACACTCACAAGACAAAGGGAGAAAACCCGTGCCAACAGTATAGTGGCCGTAAGGTAAACACAGTTATTGTATCTAAAAGGAGGAAATGTTAATAGATACAGGGAAACAACGTTTAGCACAAAATATGGAGTTTCTATATAGCTGTTTTATTCGGTTGGGATAACAATTCAAAACACTGACACGAAAGTGTTAATGCAAAACGGTTGATGTGCTTTTGTTGCAATTGATTCCTCATTTGAAAGCATACTATTCTGAAAATTCAATTGCTTTCAAATTAAAAATCCGATGAAAGAAAAGAAAAAAAATAAAAGCTTTGAAAATAACATACGGTGCTAGACTTAGATACTTTATATTATGATTCACGTTCTGAATTCTTAAAATGCTTCTCTTCCCTGGTCTAGAATGGAACGGAATGGATAACGGAGGGGACTCGTCACAGATCCAGTGAATGAGGATATTGCGCCTGTGCCAATCGAGGGGGCCCCCCGGGGAGGGAGGGACTAGGTGAGAGACACCGGACATCCGAATCAGAAGTGACGACACAGCAATGACAGGGTCCCTACAGTTTCCAGATTGATACGCCCCAATTCTCTGCCACGCCGCACCGGAACACCATCGCCGACACTTCCATTCCTGAAACAGACCTAACTGGGTTAAGGATGAATGAAATGAGGAATGGAACGATATGGAGGGACAGAAAATTCGGGGGCTGAGATAAACCACCCCAGCATTCGCCTGGCGACCCGGGAAAACTCCCGAAAAAAACCATGGGTCAGAGTGGGCGGTCGCGGGTAAGCGAACCAGGGACCTCCGGAATGCGAGTCGCACGCGTTACCGCGGTGCCACCTGGACGAAACCTGGAAAATCCGTAGTTCAAATCCCGGCCGTGGCATTGAGTTTTCAGTCTGATTCTACCTTTCCAACCTTGCCCTACATACGGCTTGTGTGAAAGAAGAATTAGTTACTTCATGTTAATTGAGAAAAACTCATTACACTCTTACAAACTTCGTTGTAAGTATAAGAAGAATTCTGAAGCTAAAACGAAAGTCAAAATTTTATGTGGTTCCTTTGAAATTCCACGCTCTTTGCATTACCACGAGAAAAATCTAATGTGTTGCGTTCAAGTAACATTCTCTTCTCACCATTCTACAAATTATTTTTACTAAATCTTATTTTCTATCTAAGTTTTGATAATCCAGATAAACGTTAAATTCACATTTAACCCAACTCTATGGAGTGGGGGTCTGCCTCGCATTCAAGAGGTCCCGAGTTAGAATCTCGGTTAGTGTGAGTTACATGGATAAGGTTTATTCCGGGTTTTTCCCTTATCCTGAGAAAATGAATGTCACGCAACTCTAAGCTCTAGAGACCTCGGGCCATTTGAACCATTTCGTTTCTTCACCGTCCGTAATGGTCTACCCCGTTAAAGGACGATAATTAAATACCAAAAAGTTCACATTTACACATTTCGTTGTAGGATACGTAGATCAAGCCATAGTCATGTTTTTAAAAAGCATGTCACTACGTGATGTTTTAAAATTCCATGCTGTTTGTATGACCGCGACAAAAACAAAACGAATAGCGACTTCTCAGTTATAAAAAGTATTCAAACCAATTACAAAAAATATCTGGGAAATAGTTAACCTCGTAAAATACAAACTGCGTGCTTTAACGGGGTCTGCATTTCTTGTGTAGCAAAATTTGTCCAATCTTTTAGAGTTTACTAATTATATAAAAGTCATTCAGAATGAAGAATACTTGAGAGACCCTTCCCAGTAAGTTCAAAATATATATTTCGTTTATCATGAAAATATTTTAAACAGAGAGTATTTTAATCAAAATAATTAGACTTTTTAAGAACATAACAAATTTCGAACATTTTTCCATTTAAAGAGTTGTTCAGGACGGGGGAGATTTGAGGTCGCGGGTTCAAACCCGGTGGAGGGTGATGGATTTTTTTAGGCGTAAAAATCCTTAGCATGACTTCCTTCGGAAGGGAAGTAAAGCCGGTGGTCCCGTGTCATAGATTTACGGCACGTAAAAGAACCTCAAGTCTAATAAGAGGCATCTGAGCAAAATTTTTGGTCTTTCACGCCCAATTTAGAATGGGACGTTAAGGACCATAGTAGTTAAAGAGAGTCCATAAATAAAACTCAATTTAATTTTTAGGGGAGATTTTCTTGAAAATCCTTGTCACATCTTTGAAAGATGCTGAACTTAAATATAAAGTTTGGTATTTAACTGACTTTTCGCTTTGGATTTATGTTGTTCACAGACACACAGGCATGTGGAGCTTTGCTATAAAATATGTGTTGCATTCACATGACTTTCTCTACTCACTCTTCTATAAGCTGTTTTTACAAAGCTGTGTTACAGTGTGGAAATTCTGCTCTCTTTGTATGAACACGAAAAAGAAAGAAAGAAAAACAATAGCGATTTGCAGATGAGAGAAGTATAGGTAAAGTATTTGAAATTTCAAACTAATAGCAAAGAATATTTCAGAATAGGTTATTACCATAAAAATGTCATTTGACATAAACTTCGTGCTTTAACAAGATCTACATTTGTTGTGCGGTAAGATTTTTCTCTGCCTTACGGTTTACTAATTATCAAAAGTCATTCACAATAACGACGAATTTACAGACCATTGCTAGAAAATTAAGGATATACATATTATTTATCATGAAAATAACTTAAACGTATGTATTGTAATCAAAATCGTTAGTCATTTTTACAAAAATAAACGTTTCGAAAAATGTCCAATGTAAAGAGTAGTTTGGAGTGGGGGATTTTCTTCAAAATCTTCGGGTCGCATCCTTGGAAGATGTTGAACTTAAACACCAAGTATGGTTTTTAACCGACTTTTTGCTTTTGAGTTATGCTGTTCACGGATCCGCACGCACACACTCACATACATACACGCACACACACACACACTGGGATCTTTTTCTAAAAATACATTATTTATATCCAGGGAGTTTCAAACGTTATTTCTGGTGAAATTACATTGAATTTTTGGGGGAATACAATACTTCGTCTGCTTTCTCTAAGTGCGTAGTAGGGAAAGTAGAAATGCTTTATTTGTATTTAGGGGGTCTAAAACGAGTATTTCCGGTAAATCTCGTTATTGAATTTTTGGGTGGAATACAATACCTCCTCTACTTACTGTAACTACGTAGTAGGGAAAGTAAACATGCTTTCTTTGGATTTAGGGGTTCTCAAAACGTGAGTTCCCCGTGAATCACATTATTGAATTTTTTGTTGTAATACAATACTTCCTCTACTTACCGTAAGTACGTGGTTGAGAAAGTAAAAATGCTTTCTTTGGAATCAGGGAGTACCAAAACGTGTATTTCCGGTGAATCTCGTTATTGAATTTTTGGGTGGGATAAAATAGTTCCTCTACTTACTGTAAGTGCATAGTAGGGAAAGTAAAAATACTTTCTTTGGATTCAGGAGGTCTCAACACGTGTATTTTATGTGAATCTCGTTATCGAATGTTTGAGTGTAATACAATGCTTTCCCTACTTATTATAGGTAAGCAGTAGAGACAGTAAAAAGAAGAGCTGTGGTATTGTGGAAGTGAGGCCAAAATGTCTGCAGGTAGATATTAAGTTTTAGTTACCCCAGCATATACATTGGGAGCCATAGCTGCAGTGGCAGAAGAAGACCAGAATCGTAAACTATGCATTCCAGCGCAGGCGCGGAATAGTTATAACAAAATATATAGAATTTGACATTAATCACATTACCTAAGGCTTATTCAGTATAAACGCGGTGCCCCTACATCGCACACAAAAGATAAACAGGAAGAAATTAAAGGGAGATGCTACACACACGAGGATACATTCACACGATTTTATATACGACCTTTCAGACCAAACACACGACCTAAAGTGACGCTCACCACACAACACAAAGAAGTAACGCTCACTTCCCCCACTCTCCACCGGTAGCTAGGATCACCAGCTAGAAGGTGGCGAGTCGCCACGCCAGACAAAACTTCAAAACCCCAACTGAAAGAATTACCCCAACAATACTGTCGCTAACGACACAATAAAGTGTCTGGCGTGACAATACACACACACACACACACATATTTCCCCCGCTTACAATAATGAGGCGTCCCCGCCGAAAAGAGAAAGGAAATAAAAACAAAAACAAAGAAAAATATGAACATGCAAAGTTGTTGAATATACAGATATTACAAAAAGCTCTGATGAATCCCCACAAGGATAATAATCCTGTATTAACGATGAAGTAGTCCCACAAGGAAACCCCCCCAGGTCGTAAATCCTCTTCTGCACGAACACAGTTTATTATGAAGAAAGTGCTGTTTCGGAATGGTTCAGAAAACTGCTTTGCTCGGTAACTTAACCACACCCGCTGAAGATATGATGGATGAAAATTATAGCACGCACAGTCTGTACCAATCCATCACCACTGCAAAACACAGTGAAGTAGCTGAATATCTGCAGAGTTGGTCTGTGACCGACGGGTCCTGTCGGCACAGACAAAACCAAAAGGGAGTACACCATCGTAGCCTGGCGTGGTGAGACTGTCCTCTGTCTGCGGAGGGGAACGTTTCCTGGGGCTACCGGCAGGCTGGAACAAGATTTGCGGAAATCGTCAGGGTCACAATAGACAAGAAAAGATACACGGAACAAATATTACAAAAACAAAAGGCAGGGGACACACAAAACTAATATAACTTAAATCTAAAGCAAGGCCTTGCAAAAGAAAAGAAAAAAAATACGTTAATTGAGCGCCCAATTATTGGATATGACTAACAACTATTCATGAGTATATTTAAAGTAGGGACACCCAGACAAAAATTTAATGACAAAATGTTGTAGGTTTTAACATGACAATGAAATTTAGGGCTCTTGATGCTTTACAGTGAAAACTGAACATAAAAATTGTATTACTGTGGGAATTAATACAAGTATGGACCAAAACACATTGAGAAATTAGTACTAAGAATTTAAAAATGACAACCCCAGAAAAAAAATTGTTAATCAATCTACTAGCAAACTACAATATAGCTACAGACATACTAACTACAGGATCAAATATAGGTAGGGGAACGATCATCAACTATGCTAATGACCTACTCCCTAGCAACGCTCTATGCGTAGTTCGCAAGAGACTGGCTCGAACTCTTTTTTTCATAGATATAGTTATGTAGCCCCATATATTCTGTTATGGTTGGAGTGTGGACCAAACCCCAGTCAATAGATTCTGAAAAATACATTCATAAAACAGACAAAAAAAGGAAATGAAAATAGTTAGAAGTGACGAAAGAAAGAAATTATTTTGGGTAAATATTGTGACAATTACGGATTACACGAACATTTTGGAAACACGTACTCACCCAGGTAAACAAAACTTTAGCGAATGGGCATAGCGTAGCTGCTGGACAGAAGGTTGACCTTGTGACCATTTCCCTCGTTCCAGTAGCACCTCTCAAAAAGGGGGTTGATATCCAGTACAGTGAATAACAGCTGCACGGTGACTCTAAGCAAGCTCAAACAGTGCATCAAAAACAAACCGACATTACTGTGGACATAAAGCAAACACAGTAACTATCTCACCTTGCTAAATACTCAACGGCACATTAGCAAGAGCATATCAAACAAAACAAACAAAAAACATCAGCCTTTGATCTCACATTAAAATACCCTCACAAAGCTGAAAAGGATCACATTAAAGAATCTTGGTAATTACATGTTAAGTTATCACCCAAAACAAAATGTAGTGTCGCAACAAAGTACATAGAAAAATAAGCAAACAAACTTGTTATCTGTAAAAGAGAACCATTACCAGTTTATAACCTCTCAATGAGTATATTTTGCTGGCCAACCAGTCCACTCTTGCAGCTAATTCCGTGACATCACTAGTAGGAGGGGCAGGGAGAGCAGGTAAAGGTGAAAGACTTGAAAGAAATGAGTTAGTAGTCCCAGCTGGTAGAGTAAGAGGTGGAGGAGCCGAAGCATGATCCGTAGACTGCGCCTGTGCAGCGGCCAAGTGCTCTCTTTGTGTCATATAAAATTGTGCTTTATCCACGCGCTTAAGAGCATGTAAAAGATCATCTACAGTAAGAGGGTTCATTGGAAGATAATGCTTACATACTCAGGCTTCAGAACTATTAGTAAATTTCTTATTTGCTCAGTTTGAGTCATACTTTGATTAACCTGATCACACAAAGACAGTATATCATCGTCGTCCTCCGTGGTGTAGTAGTTACCATGCTAGCCTCTAGTTCCCGAGGTCGCGGGTTCAAACCCGGCGGAGGAAGATGGATTTTTTCGGGCGTAAAATCCTTAGCATGGCTTCCTTCGGAAGGGAAGTAAACCCGGTGGTCCTGTGTCGTAGATTTACGGAGTGTGAAAGAACCTCAAGCCGGTAAAGAGGCATCTGGGCAAAATTACAGGTCTTTCACGCCCAATATAGAATGGAATGCTAAGGACCACAGCAGTTAAAGAGCGTCCATAAATAAAAATCAATTTAACTTTAATTTTTAGTACATCATAAACATAGTGCAAAACAGGTTCAGAATCTAATTGAATTCTTTGTCGGAGATTACTTTCTAACAATTCATCTTGGTAAGTAACCTGAAAAGCTGTAATAAAAGAAGATTTTAAAAGAGCCCAATCATTAGAGGGATGTCTGTGACAAAATGTCTGAAACCATTGTATAGCAGTGTTTTTAAGGTAACAAGGCAAATACCTCTCTTTTTGCAAATCTGACCAGTTATTAGCAAAAGCTACCCTTTCAATGCTATTCAGAAAATCAAAAGGATTGTCTACTGCAGCATTAAAGAAAGAAGGTTCAACAGAGGGTCAAACAACAGAGGATTGAACAGCAGACACAGTACTCTGGACAACTGCTTGTACAAGTATAATTAAATCATTTTTGGTGGCCACCAAGGTCGATGACCTTGACCGCCCACCTAGTAGAAGGCGTAGGTGGGCGGTCTTCCACATGCATGTCTGAGGGTTGTCTGTTATTTCTCTTTGGTATAGTGAAACTATACAGCACAGTATTAACACAGAAATCTAGACAAAAAATTAATTAGACACAGGCATGCATTTAAACAGTGGCTGTAATAAAAAAACCATGAGTGGACAGACACCATGTAAAAATATTATTGCATCAGAGACAAAAATACGTATGACCAAAATGCATAAATTTCAATGCTGTAAGAGAGGCAGAGTTTGCATTCATAAATCAACACAGTTTAAAAAAAAGTAAATTTCCATAGGCAATGCCAGAAATTAACAATAAATCAAATATGTAAGTTAATGGTACACACAGGTAAGAATTAATCACTCAGTATGAAGCAGTATAGGCCTGTAATATTCACAGAAACAGAGATGACACTGCCAAAGAATTATAGCATATCACAGTGGAATGAAAGCAAAATAGTTATATTGTGAAGCTAAAAGCAAATAAGCTTAATGAGGCTAAATATGACCAAAATTAACACAATTTCAGTAGTACAATTGTACGCAAAGTAACGGTGTATGCTAACATTAGTAACTTGATGCTGAAAAAATTAGTACAAAAAAGTCAAATGCACATAATGAACCAAATCAAGGTAGCAGTTTCCCTAGTGTTCAGCATAAACTAGCCATGCCTGTGTTAAAATCATACAGAAATGATGCTGACAGTATCTGAAATGTAATACAGTAAGTACACTGACTGTAAAGAAAAGAAAATTCAACCAAGGCACTGGTCAGAAATGTTAGGTTATACAATACATCTGTAATGCGCTACAGTGACAAATTTGATTCATAACCCTCAATAATTTCACTAGCACAATTTATTAACAGAGGCGTAAGATATAGTAGCAAGGTGACATAACACACATAAAAATGTCAATATCATGAGGCAAGGGTCAAATTTAAAAGATGAATGTAGTTGTATCTGGCATACAAAATCTAGAACTTTCACAGAAATACCTGAGACGCTGCTCACATACAGAATATATTTATCAAATTATAGGTCGTTAACTCACCGTCGTGGATGCTTGAAACAGAACTACTGTATGGTAAACTTAATTTAAGAAAACAAAATACGCAGGATTGAAAGGTAACTATGCTGATTAGGACCCATAACACATAGTACCGTAAACAGAAAACTCGTACCCATTACGAGTATTGTCCTCAACCTATAGAAAAATTAAAGAGTGGAGGCTTTGTAAAATTTTTCAATAAGACCACATATCTTACAAACAGTTGAAATACACACACACACACACACATATACACAGCAAACAACGTGAGAACAGGGAATGGAATAAAGAAGAGAGAGAGAGGAAGGGGAAACAGTCAGAGAGGAGCAGAAAGTGGCAATGCAGAGACACAAAAAACACATTATATAGCCATCACATAAAAAAATTATGAAGCCTACTAAAAGTGAAGAATTTTCAGGGCCGAAATGGATTGGAAAAAATAAAATTTTGCGACGCCAAAGAAAGAATCATCACGCCAACCTCTTGAATAATTTGGAATTTTCAGTGTAACGGTCTCGTTACTGTGCCGAAATGTGCTGCCTACAAGCACACGAAAATTTTCTTCACAGTGATGTAATAGCGTTCGCAACAAAATATTATATCATACCCGGCAACAAACCACTAAAAATGTTATATACTGGGATGAGGCCAAAATCTTTGCAGCTAGATGTTATATTTTAATTACCCCAGCATATACATTGGGAGGCATAGCTGCAGTGGAGCAAGAGGGCCAGAATCTTAAACTACACATTCCAGAGCAGGCGTGGGTTAGTTATAACAAAATACACAGAATTTCACATAAATCACATTACCTGTGGTTTATTCAGTATAAACACTGTGCCCCTACATCACACACAAAAGATAAACAGGAAGAAATTAAAGGGAGATGCTACACACACGAACTACATTCACACGATTTCACATACGACCTTTCAGACCAAACACTCGACCTGAAGTGACGCTCGCCACACAACACAAAGAAGTAACGCTCACTTCCCTCACTCTCCACCGCTAGCTAGGATCACCAGCTAGAAGGTGGCGAGTCGCCACGCCAGACGAAACTTCAAAACCCCAGCCAAAAGAAGTATCCCAACAATACTGCGCCAACGACACAATAATGTGTCTGGCATGACAATACACACATACACGCTACAGTATAGATAAGCGGCTGTTTGGTTACGGCATCTTGAATGCAATTAAATAGCGAGAGGTGTAACTTAGACTGTAACTTGAAATAATTTCTGGCCTAAATTGTAGTCGCGATTAAGTTAAAATGCATCGAAAAATCATACTTTATGAGGATATTATGATAAATAAAGACCATGTTAGTTGATAATGGGTAGAGAAAATAGTGAATATTGAAAACCAAACATTTTGTTTTAACACTTACTTATTATACAGTGATTTGATGCTTCTAATTCCTAAAAATTAGTTTGTTTACTGATTATGTCCCTTTATTGTAATATTATTGCTGTTTTTCACAGTTATTAGTTTCTTACAGCCAAGTCTAAGGGAAATGTATTGGAATTATATTTTCTTTAGCACTATTACATCCTCTAACCTTGTAGAGCAGGTATGAGCTAACCTCTCGATAAGACCCCCTGCGGTTACAAGCACGTGGCACAGAAAATATTTGAACCCGTCGGTACTAGGGGGATACAGGATACCTAAGCGATAGTCAGAATACGGGGTTCTCATGAAACTATACGGCATAGGCTAAAGGAGGCGGGCCTTGAATTTCATTGTCCTGCCACCAAGACAATCCTCACTCTGGTTCAAAAAGCCAGAAGATTGGAGTGGGCCCAAAGAAACATCCAGTTACGGCAGGCCTACTGGAATATAATGGCCTGGTCGGACGAGAAGGTGTTCCTGTCTGACCAGCAAGGTAGGGTGTGTCTCTATAGGCCGCGTGGTACAAGATACGATCCCAGACATTTTGTGCATAGAAATCGCTCTAGAAGAATATCAGCCCACCTCTGGGTCTATATAACAGTATTGGACCGGGACAACTGATTATGGTGCCGGAGAGAATGATCAATGGGGTGTATATTAATATCCTCCAGAAGACTCTGTTGCCATCTTTAAGGGCTAATTTCCCGGAACAAGACAATTATTTCTTTATCACAACAACATTGCTGGGCACACATCCAATTTCACCAAAAACTGGCTAATAAGACACCCAGAGAATGTGTGCATCGATTGGCCCCAAAGTCTCCTGATTTGAATCCCAATGACCACATGTGGGCGTTCATGGGTCAAGAGTTGAAGATGCGCCGAGAAGACAGAGCGCGGGAGGTTCTAGAAGCCCATGTCTTGGAAATGTGGCAACATTACGTGCGTAACCATCGTCAGTGTCCAGGCTTGTATCAAACATGCAAGAAAAGCTTCAAGGTGTAATTGACAATGGCGGTGATCACACTAGGTATTAACCTGTCTTGCATCCCTGTGCATTATGGATTCAATTTAAGTTGATATTTGGTTTTATGTTTCTTCTAGAAATGCGGAAGAATATTGTAAGGAGCCCTTGCGGTTTTAATAACTATTTTTTCAGTCATTCTTACATGGCTTCAATTACAGCCAAAAATGTTTTCTTACGTTTTAATTTCAAACAGTTCCCTCTAATTTTTGCACATTGGAAACAAGGAGTATCAATAATTAAGTTATATTCATTACCTACCCAGCACCCAGCATACACACGTTATTCAAGAAGGTTTTTAAAAAGTATCACATTTAATAGTTGTGAGGGTATGCGGCATAGGAGGTGATGTGCGCCAATTTGGCGGCACGGTATTTCTAGGAATGGTCCCGGGTTCGATGCCAGCTCAGGTTCCCGCATGGATCATGGATCTAGGGTTGGTGGTTAATACGGCTGGTTCGTTTTCCTGCCCGTTTATTTCCCGTCACCTTTTTAAAATCTGACCCCTGATAGAACCTCGCCACACACAAGCATTTCATTACTGCTGCACTTCATACTATCGCGCATACCTGCCGACACTCACATTTGTTTTTAGAGCAACCTCCAAGGAAATACCACGAACAAGTGATTTTCAAAGTTCTCGTGTTTCTTTATTTCGAATTTTTCTATCCCCCCATTTCGCTATCACATGATTTCTGACTTCTTTATTACCGGTTGCCTACTTTAAGTTTCCCCATGAACTCGTATGCCTGCAGCTATCAGACCACTGACCTTCCTTTCTACGCACCTGTTTTTCAGGCGACCTAACGGTACACGAACAAAAGCGTATTGTGCCCTCACTTGGCTACAATGGGGAAAAACCAAACCCGTTTCCTGCTTATTGCTTGCACTGTCTCTTCAACCCATATTCATCTTTACAAATAACTTTATTTCCCAGTCCTATTTCTTCTTCTTTCTCTGTTTAACCTCCTCTTATGTAGGACTGACACCCCCCAGGACTTACGGGCGGGTGCCTGGGGTCAGAGGCCCGTCGAGGAGCAGACACTCATGGATCAGACAGAATCTCTAGGATGGATGATCAACCCGATGCCTGGTATGGGAGGAAGGAAGTAGATGAAGCGAAATGGTGGTGAAATGGATGAAAGGAAAGGTGATGATGGAGCAGTTGATGAAATGAATGGCGGGGTAAACCGGAGAACCCGGAGAAAACCCGCCCAGACGCCGCTTTGTCCACCACAAATCCCACATGCGGATCCCTGGGATTGAACCCGGGCCACCTCGGTGAGGCCACGGCGGCGCCCCAATCCTATTTAATAATATGAATATATAATATATTCCTACTGTTACTAATATATACTTTCACATTATTATGGCTATCATTTTATATTTCTAGCCACGCAGAACGTACTGACTCAACGTTTGTATTTTAATCAGCATTTCTAGGACTTAATGGTGCTTTAATATAAGTGCCTCGTTTGTGTTTGGCCTTCTGTGCAAACAAAGCGTTCATCACACCACAAAGTTTTGTTAATAACATCTTGTAAACAGGGAGCACCGATAATGGTTTTGATTTCAGCTACCTACCCTGCGTATAACTTTCAATTAGGTTTTTTAAAACTATCACACACTGAAAGGTTATTTTCATTAAAATTCCTGTAAGTTAAAGGAATTTGTCTAAACAGATATGCTCTACTATTTTTCAGATGATCCTTAAATTTTAGGCCGGCCTTAATATTAACAGCTGCAAAAATGACTTCGTTGCCTTGTTGGTGTAATGGTCATGATTTATCACTTTCATTTACAAAACACACGCTCGAGACTAGCATATACCCTTACTTTTTTTCCTCTTTTTTTCCTTAATACCAATGATTCTTTGTTATGATAATTAAGTATACCTAGTAACAGTTGCGGTATAACAAATTGAACGACTGATTATGGGTGCTCGAAATAAATGTAATATATAATTCATAATGGAAACCCTCAAAAAAGACAAAGTTACAGATTCATTGCAAACAAGATCCCATTTTGACCTCCAGTTTGCAAAGCAACACTCTAATGCTACACCAAGGTGGAGGGTTTGATTATGAAGTTAACATTATTGAACTATAACACCTATGAGGTATATCATATTTTAAGTTCATAACATCAGTGGTGATTGCCAATCACCACATATTCAGTATTCAATCCTCCGTCATGTCTGAACGTGAATCTGAGGGACGCTATTTTCAAATGTCTATCAACGGGAACGTGTAAGAACTATTACATCGTTTTACTAATTTCATCTTCATTTGTCTGTTGTTAATAAAAGCAACTAAAGGAGCTTATAGGATGGAATTAGAAGCGGAGGGGATGCGGCATCGATCCAAGGAATCCGGAGATTGTATCGTACGCCCCCACACAAGGGGCGCCCCCTGGAGGAAGGAATGAGGTGAAGGGAGACACCGAGCGGCCGGACCCAGGAGTGACGGCACAGCAATGACACGGTCCCTAAAAATTTCAGATATAAACGCCCCGGCAGACGAAAAGGCAGACCAGGTCCCCGCCCCACATGGGTCCATCATTCCCACGGGGGCGGTCCTTATACCCCGGCAAACAGCCGAAGGCCGAGGAATGGAGAAGGTTCACAGAGAGCATCCTTTTTCCCTGCCACGCAGCACGGAAACTCCATGGTCGACACTTCCAGCCCTGAAACAGACCAAATTTGGCGAAGGATGAATGAAATGATTAATGGAATGAAATGGAGGGACAGGAAATTTGGAGGATGTAACGATATTTCCCAGTATTCTCCTGGCGACCCAGGTAAGCCCCCAAAATAGCCATGGTTCAGGAAGGTGGGCCACGGGAATCGAACCCACGACCTCCCGAATACGGGCCACAGACGCAAAAGCATGAGCTATCCCGCTCGGTAAAAAGGAACTTATGCTCCACACTGAATACTGCAATACTCATGTTTGTTCTGGGTAATATTCTCTTTTTATCGTTTATAAATGTAAACGAATATCAAGAAACAAAAGCAAAACATTTAAACCATTTATCAGAGTGCTAAGAAAATTTACGCTATGTCATGAACATTTTTTCTGAGCTAGCGACAGAATAAAACTTATAGCATATGAATAAAGAGCAAGTTATCCAACTGAAGAATAGCCGAGACTGTTGCAGCGCTATCCGTAGAATCCAAAAGTGTCAGCTGTTAGTGGTTCCATTCTCGCCTCCCTAATGCTTATTTTCTGAAATGGAACATTAACAAACGTCTTTAATTCATCTAGACTATTTTATCGGGAATGCAGGGTCAGGATAAAGGCACACTTCTAGAAATTGAGTTAATGGGGACATGGTAACATTGTATAATGTTTGGAATTTAACAAAATAGCAACGCTGCTGGATGTAAATGGTTGCTTTGCGTTAAAATAATCTACAACTGCATTGTGTTCTGTTTAATATATGATGAATTACTTTATTCACTGGCATCCAACAATGCATTTTGTGACCATTAATACTGTCTTTTTACTAATAAATGCTTTCCCATTATATGTAATGTAGTAAATTCATTTGCTTTCATTTCTCACTTAGCATGGTATTTGTGTCGTAATGTTGCATAATTGGCTATAAAGGAATGTAATCATGGTGAGTTCACTCAAAACTTATAAAATAATTATTTTCATTTCTTGTGCCTGAAACAGTTTAATTTCCTTGTTTGTCATTGTAAGCTAATGTAAACATTAACATTGCATGAATTAAGTAATTTATTTAACATGGTAATGGTCCTCGAGTTTTAAAGAGAGATGCCTTTGAAAGTGGGTATTTGAAATAAAATGTTATTAATTTCGGGGGGAGTGATTGGCAATTGAAGTAAGCGTACTCCCTGTTTTGTTTGCAGCAACTACAATTAATATTTTATAAAGCTTTCAGTTATAAAATTTCAATCGTAATTCAGCACTTGTAAGACGGCGGGCAAAATGCTTACAACGCTATGAGAAATAAAATTAGTAATGTAATTTATCTCTCTCGAATAGCAGTTTTATTAGGAAGAGGTTCCATTAATTTGTATAATTTTATATTAATTTGCACAGGTTTACAAATAATGATGTTCCCTACATGGGATTCAATCCACATTTCACCATCACTGTTGACCAGCAGTAACTCTCTTTAACGAGTTAGGCTAGTTGAAGCTCAAAAACGTATTGATGATTAAGCATACGTTTGTAAGCAAAGCGCCCAACACTGGAATCTTTTTACTTCTGGTCCGCTACTTAATGGAAACACTATAACCACATACTTTTTACAGGTGTACTGTAGTTGAATTTGCAATATTTTCCCGTTAGTTTACAATGATTGCTGAAATACTGCTTTTCAAAACTGCGAGATGAGCTGATGGCTGTCGCCTTGCACAGCAAGGTAAGCATATGACAAATTTCATTCCCATACCATCTATGCAAGAACGCGAGAATTTGGTGAACTTTCATGCAGGTCGCATTGGAGTTGAGAATTTACGTTTGTGAAATATAGTACACTAAGCTGAAATTAAACATTAGGGAGCGATACGATAAACCGTAGGGCCCAAGGGGCATTTCATATTACCATATCAACAACGATTAATTATGAATAAAAACCAATTTCTTAACAATGGCTTTTAAATATCTCCTTCAACTTCCGTTTACGCTATAAACACTGCCGTTTGTGAAAATTGCAACACTAAGAAAGAATTTTCCGAATAACTCCAAACTTGGTGGAAGTGTAGAAGAGTGTGCAAGCAATAAGTAATTAGGTTTGCAGAGAGATAGGGTTCACATAGGCCGAGCAGAGCCCTCTCGTGTCGGACCGACAAGGGCAGTGTTGTTCCCAGCGTAGTCAGTGCAGAGCTGTCAAACAAGGTGGACACAATAAAGTGAGTACCAGTATGCCTCGTCGACGTCAAAGGGAGCCATATCGGCATGTGAGTGAGTTCGAACGGGGCAGAATGATCGGTCTCCGGGAAGCGGGTTTGTCATTCCCTGATATTTCGACTCGTACAAGGCATTCTGCTACGACAGTGATGCGTATGTGGAAGCAGTGGATAGATGAAGGTCGTACGCAGCGAAGAGCGGGTACTGGACCACGGAACATGACCACAGCACAAGATGACCGTCATCTTGTCCGCATAACCATAACGGACCGTACAGCTTCATCCACAGTGTTGGTTCGACGCTGGAGCACTACAACAGGTGTGAACTTGTCTGCATTCAACGGTTCGTCGCCGTCTGCTGCAGGTTGGTTGAATGTATGCCCTTACGTCGGCTTCCATTGTCCAGAAACCACAAGCTCCTACGACTGCAATGGGCATGTGAACACCGTCCCTGGGGTGCTGAGTGGCAAAATGTAGTCTTTTCGAACGAGTCCCACTTCAACGTGTCCTACAGTGATGGCCGCATACGTGTCCGACGGTACCATGGCGAGCGCCTCCTGGAGGGCTGCATTGTTGAGCGGCATATCGGACAAACACCGAGTGTGATGGTTTGGAGCGCCATTGGTTACAACAACCGATCTGGCCTCCTACGAATTGAGGGCACTTTGTACAGTAACCGGTACGCTACGGTGGTTGTAGAGCCTGAGGTACTCTCCCTGCTTCAGGCATCTCCACAGGCCACATTTCAAAAGGACAATGTCCGGTCACATATTGCGAGCAATGTACAAGCCTTCTTCGAAGAGCGACGGGTACCATTGCTTCCCTGGCCTGCACGTTCGCCTGACATGTCGGCCATCGAACATGTCTGGGATATGGTTGGTCGGCACCTGGTGCGTCACGGTCCTCCAGTAACCAGTGTCACGGATTTGTAGGCTCGAATACAAACTGCGTGGAGGCAAATCCCTCAGGAACTTATTCTAAACCTTTTGGATTCAATGCCACTGCGTATAGCAGCTCTAATTGCAGCGCATGGAGGCCACACCAAATACTGAATATGAGGGATCAAAGGTCATGTATAGATTTGAAATGTTTATCATTTGTTTCATGTCATGTACCTAACCTGTGGTATTGTATTCATTGAATTCATGCATCTCCTTCTTGGTGTTGCAATTTTCACAAACGACAGTGTACTTTATTTTCTGAGTATGTGGTAAAAACGTCAAAGCAATAAGAAGAAAACTAGATTTCTGTATTTTAATAGATGCATTGCCTTAACAGGAAGGGGCTTAGTTAGGGTTTTCTATGAATTGTTATTTGTAGATAAACTATGAAAATAAATTATGTTGGGCTGTGAAGTTCCTGTGATTTTTACACATCGTGTTTTCATTCGCTTGTGCCTATTGATGAGGTTTAATATTATAGAAAATCTAAAGACATTGACAGCCGGAGTGAAATTTGTCGAAACATGTCAACTAAATATTAGAAGAACTGGGTTCTCTCTATGGAAAGCCTACATCATGTATTCTGTGATATGGTTTTTTACATTTTTTCTTGATCATATATCGATCAATCAGAGTTGGTGATCACCTGAAAAAGGAGCAAACAACATGCAATAATCGTCACTGATGAGGTGGTGGAAAGTGTGGCTGGTTTGGCACGTGAAGTTTTGGTTTGACCACTATCCTCTATTTATGCGAGTAGATTATTGAGTCACGTTGCAGTAAGTTCGGTTGCTAGTATTATTATAACCGCAGGATGTGCAAAGAAACAATTGCAAGCATGCTTTCCAGGTCAACTGCCCTTACGCGCAACAGTGGCTCACTTGCTGCGTGTAGAAGAGGAGAAAAACAATGGACGGGCATAGTGTTGTATACTTGTATCCCCAAGAAAATCGTGAGATCTGGTTCATTTAAAGCATACGTTACCGTAGGCCACCGTACGGAAGTAAACCACATCCATAATTTAACGTTTGACCTTATATTACTATTATTCTGCAATATCATTCTATGATTTGTGTATTTTAGTCAGTAGTTTGCCTTACTAGCACAGCTTTGCCTCTAACTGTGGATAATATGTTTTTATTGATATTGATGCAGTAATTTGTATCACAAATTACTTAAATGTAAAGAATGATTGTAATATGAATATGCATTTTTATGTGACATTGATTTGAGATGTATATTGATTGTAATTATTGTTGAGAAGTAAGTTTATACGGCCTTACTGAAACTGACAATAATAGCGTGCAATAATGCAGCGAGGGGGTGAGCTGTTTATCATTATTAGAGACGAGGAAGTTACGTAATGTTGGCGCGTTTTTCTGTAGAAATTGCTGGAACATTATACCTAGAGCATATGTATTCATAATTTCCATTGGATATAAAAATAGACGCTAATGTTGGCGCGTTTTATTAGCCAATAGCAGCTCAGTTATAATCTTTAGGCATATCGGGGTGTAGGAGTATAAAAGGGCTAGGTTAGAGGTAGAGTCCGTCAGTTCACCGAAAATATTTGTATGCTACACGTCGCCTTCAGTCTGTCAGTTCGTCGAAAATATTTGTATGCTACATGTCGCCTTCAGTCCAGCAGAAATATTACACGTCGGCTATCGATTCGCAAGTTACGCGTATCAGAGTTATGAAAAATCTCAAGTATTGTAAAGTTAATGATACAAAAAGTTGAAGTACGTGAATTAAGAATGATCAGTAAATAAGTTATTATAACAGTTTCAGTTTGGCGAGTGTCAAGATCAATGTGTAAATTGTGATAGTGAATGTGTTCGACAATAAAAAGTGTAAAACAAATTCTTTCATCAGTGTTATCTTTAGATAAAAGACTCCTTTCCGTTTACACAACCTGTATAAAGAGAAGTGCTCGACCAAAAAGATCATAGCTAGCCGGAGGAGAGAGAACCAAAAATTAAATAAAATAACAGTAGCATTCTTTCAAGCAAACACTAATACTGCCGCAAATTGCTAACACCAGATGGAGCTACAAACCTAACAAAGAATCACGTCACAAAATGGCTTCACCACGTGAAGTAAACACACATACACAAACATTATAAGTAATACCGCCACAAATTGGCTCCCAAACGTGGGGCTCAACAAATATAAATAATACCACTTCAAATTGGCTACCACAACGTGGGGCTACAAAAAAATGTTAAATATCAAATAACATTAAACCACTCTCAATATCTACCTATGATACAAAACAATATAATTGACATCATCATAACACAAACTAAAACTATTTAAAGTTAGGGATAGATATTACATTTGAAATATTCATCAATGTCATAAAGTTGCACTTTTATGAGCTAACCAGTCATAGTATGACATAATTACAAAATTATGTATAGTTTTACTCAACCTATACTTGGAAACATTTAGGTTTAATTTGATCCTTGTGTCATGGGTGTAAATTGCATTTCTCCTGTAAGTAATAACTAATTGTCTTTATACATGACCAGCTGTAATATATTTAGCAAGTGGCTATCATAATTTTCTCATGGTCAAATAAAGATTTACAATGTTCCTAATAAAATCCATTTTTAATTATTCTAATGGTCTTCTGCATAAGTAAAGCTTTATTAACATGTGGACTAATTACCCTGTAGAATCAATTTCTAAGAAAGTGCATTCTGGAAAAAAAACTCACAGATCGCAGATAATTGTGAGAAATCAAAGTTTTACGCCCTCTTAATAGAGCAATACGAGGGTCACTAAAGGTTTTGAGAATGGGCAACAATGAGTAGTAAGCCAAAGCAGCTTTTCCTAACTTCAGATTGAAGTTCAGATAGCTACATATGCAAGTTTGGGCGCGTCCCAACAATACACATCGTCAGCACCGCGTGTGCAAGTATAGCACGTGTTGCTACGCCATGCGTTAAGCGAGAGCATTTCCGTTCTATGACTTTAAAGTCGATTTAGGAGAGAGAGAATGCCTTGAAAGACTGCACCGGGCATTTGAGGATCTTTGCCCTTCGCAATCCACCATTTATCGATGGTATGCATAGTTTAGAAGAGGAAAGGATTGCCTCGAAGATGAAGACCGAGCAGGATGGCCGGCTACAGCAACAATGGATGAAAATGTGGTGAAAGCAGAGGACATGTTGCGGGAAGATCATCGTTGCACGTATGGTCAGATTCAAGAAGCCCTAAATGTTAGATCGGCAGCAGTGAAAATAATCCTGAAACAAAAACTTGACGTCAGGAAGCTCTGCAGTCGTTGGATCACCCACCATCTCACAAATGAGCAGAAACAAGCACGTGTGCAATGGCGTCAGAAAATGATTGAAAAATTCAATGGAGGAAGATCCAAAAACGTATTTAACATTGCAACAAGTGACGAAAGCTGGATTTACCAGTATGATCCAGAAACTAAATGACAGTCATCGGTCTGGGTCTTCCCAGGAGAAGATCCCCAACAAAAGTGAAGCGAATGAGAAGTGTTAGCAAAAAATGATCTGTTCCTTCTTCTCAGTAAGTGACGATTCAGCTTGAGGGACAAAAGACTGTTACTGTCAGATGGTACACCACAAAATGTCTGCCACAAGTGTTCAATGAACTGAGAAAAAACATTCTAATGCTGATCTGCGTGAAATTTTGTTGCACCATGACAATACCTCTGCCCACACTGCACAAGAAACAACCCAGTTTCTGTAGGATTCAGGAGTCAAATATTTGTCCCATTCTCCCTATAGTCCAGATCTGGCCCCATGCGACTTTTCTCTATTCCCCAAAATTAAAGAAACAATTCTAGTTCAACGACTTGAATTATCTGAAGCTGCAATATCTGCTTAGGAAGAATGTATTTTCACTCTCTCCAAAGAAGAATGGCGTTTAGCATTTGAAATACGATTTGAAAGGATGAGACGATATTTGGAATGCAATGGAGAATAATTTGAAAAGATGCAATGATCAGATATAAATTGTTAATGTTTTATTGCGTCCATTCTCAAACTTTTTGGAGTTACCGTATACACTAGACAATTTACTAGAAACATGAGTTAAGTGGTGTTCCCAATTTAATCTCGAATTAATAAAGACAGCTAACATGTATGAATATGCACTGATAGTGCCAGGTGAAATGAGTATACGTTTTCCTCTTAGGAGCTGATTTATTGTACAAAAACGAAAGAAAAGTGTAATGCCATTCTAGATTGAGAAAGCTTATTTCCGCTTATTTCAGCTTAACGCATCATTCATTGTTTATAATTTACATGGAATGACTAAGGCAAGGCTTATAGTAGAACGTGATATAACGGCAACTGATCTGCAGCTTGTGTTATCTAAATTTTCTACCCTAAGCGCCTCCTTTCGCTACAATTCAGCACTTTGTTTCGTGCAAATCCTAATTTAAGTTGAAATTATGACGTTGCAGCATCGAATGAATAATTGATTACACACGCGCCTCACGCCGCTATGGCTATGTTTCGTCCAATCTTTGTCATACGTTCATATTTTCGATATAACGTCGTTAGTTACCGATATTGCACATTGCTTTATTGTCTATTATTGAATTTTTAAATAAATATAGCATGGTTTACTTGCTGATCTCATTTATTGAATACTTAAATAAAGTAATGTAATTGATTTCATTAAACTGTTAAATAAAAATACTCATTTTCCTTTTATTTCTTTTCATCGAATCCTTCCATAAGAACCTGATCCTCTTGTATGTGACGGTTATAAAGTACAACACGTATTTTAGTTTTACATAAATTCCTTAAGTAGGAGTTTAAGATGAAACATTTATTTAGTATGGTTTCAATAAAAACAAACTTTTTAAGCACAAAATATTTCGCTGAAAATACGCGAATAATATGTATTGGTATTACATACCTATAATGCATCAATATATCACGTCAACAATTTGTCATTATTAAGCTGCTGCCTAAATTGTAATTATTGGCCTAAAGAGAAGGTTAAAGGCACACGTAAGCTATTTAACAATTCTCACTCAGATTAGTTGACATGAAAATTTAAACACAGTTTGAATTCAGATGCGCTAGAACAACTCATCTCGATATTAGCTTCTTATTGTTCATCTTTTTTTCTCTTTTCTTTTTTATGTTAATTATATTATATTGTTGCAAACAATCAGGTAAACAAAATGAATAGTGAAATGTATGCTATAAAATCAGGAGTATTTGTAATATTCAAGCTAGGGTCATTGAAATCAAGATAATTGTTTCTTATTTTATTGGGGTGTAGCTGTTCAGTAGGTTGCCAACGGATATAAAACTAAGGAATCATTTAAAGAGATATTTAAATAGTTAAAATTGGACAATACTTTATAGTACATGATGCATTTTGTATATTTAACTAGGGTTAATAATCTATTTATTATGTAATTTAATATGATTTACACATTGACAGTGTCAGAAAGTGTCACATTTATTGCTATTAAATAATAATAATAATAATAATAATAATAATAATAGCTTTTCCGATCTATCAAATTGCATGTTTCTTTTTTCTTTTAAGTCGTCTGTGGCCTCCGGTAAATGTTCCACGCGCCCCCAGTTTGTAAATGACTACTCTGCACGTAGAAAAACTTGCAATACTCCAGAGATTAGTTCCAACAAATACCTTCCATTAAGTTAAAAATTGCACGAAAGCGCCGCCGCAGTACGAACAATCTTTGGCTTTCTGTATGCATCACTAGCAGTACAGAAAGTGTTGCATTTGACCAAAATGCGAACTTCAAAGCTGGTTTTCTTACTTACTATTTTTCTTACGTTTTTTTTAACATCTAAATGTTGCAGACAATGCAGTTGTTACGCAATTTTCTTCAGCATTTTAAGGGAAACACAAAAGACTATAATGACAAATATTTTAAAAGGGATGATGATAATATTTACAGGTATATTAATTAGTATAACCAATTACCTTCGTAACATTTCTAAAGACACTGTTTTTCGTAGCTAATAATAACTTTCTCAATAAAACTAAGAATAATAAACAGGTATAGGTACTTCCAAGCATTAAAGCCAGGACGAAAGGAAATTAGGTGGAACTGTTACCGGACTTACGCTGTGACGTCATAGATAACAAACAAGCTCCAGCCTTCGTACAGTCTGTTGGCGTGAGCAGACCAATCACGAGACCGCGTTTTACCTGCCGTCAGCGGCTTATGGTCGCTCTTGTGTACATTTTATGTATTGATGATGGTTTGATTGTAGCTAACTTGAAAGCAACTGCTTAAAAATGCCTATGCCTGGTAATAAATAATCTGTTTTGTCGCAGTAATCTGTTCGTGTTTTCTTTTTTTTTTGCTGAGCGTCTGTTATTGTTTTACTATTTTGAATTTTGGTTTCTTTGTCCTCCGGCTAGCTATTATTACTCAGTCGAGGAAATATCTTTTGAGCAGGGCGTGTAAACGGAAAGGAGTTGTTACTAAAAGATAACACTGATAAAAGAATTTGTTTTTACACTTTTATTGCCGTCACACTTAATTAATTTCACATATTTAATCTTGATACACGCCTGACTGAAACTGTTATATTTCCGAATGTAACTACAATCACTTATTTACCGCGCACTATTAATTCGCGTACTTCACATTTGTGTAACTAACTTTACGACGCGAGAGACTCCGTAGAATTGCGTAATGTGTACTTCGTGAATGCTTCCTTAGAACTGCCTGACGTGTAACTCGCGAGAGAGATTTCTTAGAACTGCGCGAAGTTTACCTCGTGAATGATTCTGTAGAACTGCGCAATACTTGCTTTTAGCTCAAGAATTTATACTCCCTCACCCCAATATGCCTAAACATTATAATAGAGCTGCTATTGGTTACTAAATCGCGCCAACATTAGCGTCTGTTTTATAAGCCAATCATAATTACTAAAACATATGCTCTAGGGAAGATATTCACTTCATTTCTAAAGAAAGGCGCGCTACCCTGACGTCATTTGTTTGTCTCTTCTAATTGATAAACAACTCACCCCATCGCTTCATTGTTACCCACTCCTATTGTCAGTTTCAGTGAGGCCGTGTAAACTTATTTCCTAACAATGCTTATAGCTAACAAACATCTAAAATCATTGTCATACAATAATGTTAATTTACATTACAATCACTCTGGCATTCACAGTGTTGTGATATAAAATACTGCCTCAGTTTCAATAATTTTTTCTGTAATATTCCCCTGCAATATATGGATGTTAATGAAATGTTCGTTTATTCATCGTTTGGAAAGTTTTTAGTATGTTATTTTAAAAGGAGACCACCTAGCGAAGGTCTTTTTTTTTCTTTCTTAATTTCCCTTGTTCACCAGCTTATGATTACTGTGTTCTACTGCTTATTACCGCAATTACACACATACAAACACCCATGCCCATAGTGGGTCTCGAACCCGTGTTGACAAAAACGACATTTTAAATTTTTTTGTGTATTCTTATAAATTGGCACTTCCTCTTTAACTTGATGTAGATTTTATCATTTTAGACACAATACTTACATTTTAAATATATTTTAAAAACCGGTAGGCATCTGCCACATTGTATTCTGAATTCTACACCACTTCACAGAAAAATAATGCCTGTACTCCTTGGAGTACAAAGGTACATTTTAGCTCATCCTCTGAAAGAAGCTTTATTCTACAAATTGGTACCATTTCTAAACATGGCAGTTTCTTAATGTCGAAGAAATATGACTCCTTCTTTGTAAACATATGTGAGGTGTTTTTCTCTATTTTTAGTGTTATAGTTTTCTCTAAATGACACTTTATGATATAAATGACCCGGTTTCTCAGGAACCATCGAAGATAGCTAAATGACATTTTGATATGATGAAAACAACACCTCAATAGTGTTATTGATCTACTTTGGTGTTGAAAAGTGTTGGTTATGTTTAAAAAAATTAATTCTAGATATATTTTAATAAGAATGGGTGTAATTAAGAAAAAAATCACATATTTCTTAATAAACCACATTATTGTAAAAAAACAGATGGGCGAACTTAGATGGCATACATTAACTTCCTATATAAACTTCAGTCTGATATGATAAATATTTTCTGAGATAATGGATCATCAACGTAGCAGATTTAACATTGGAGGGATATAGGACTTTTAGTATCCCCTTAATTAATGAAATACTCAATAACTTTAAAATTGTGAAGATAGTAAACATAAATTTTTTCTTTATACTATTCTTTGCTTGTATGATTCGTGGTATAAATTTGAAAAACTATTGTCAGAATTGTAGAATATAGAAATTTCACCAATGGGAAGTTTAAAAAGACGCCTAAAATGAATCATCGGATGTAACTTTTCCATGTCGATCCAAATGTGTTTCTATGTATAAGACTGTACGAAGCTCACTATAATGTTTATCTGAGCAGGAGTTGCGTTGTCTCGGTAATTTATGGTTCCCAATGTTTGTTACGGTTACTACTTACTTGGCACTACTATTTTCTTTCGCTTATAAGTCGATAAGTGTGACAGAGTGAATGCAAAAGCAAGGACGGGTTTGTGAAGCGTGTGACCCAGGCTTTGTCGACTTGAGATGACAGTGTGACGGATATTGATTGACCGACACGCGGTTTCTCCGCTGCTCGCGTGATGTGTCGCCGACGCGTCACTACCATGGAATATATTTCTTTAATCATGTTTCTCCCACCCTCTCTCTCAAAAGCGGTTGTTGTCTCATGAGCACAAGTACTCGTACTTCTCAGGCTTCTTACTTTTATACGTATTTCGGTATATAACGGCTACCACTTTTTATGTTAGATTGAAGAGAGGGAGAAAGAGAGAGAGAAGGATACAGAATACTGTTAGTTATTCCCAGTGCAGTCTATTGAACTCTTGTTTTGCATTTCATAAAATATTATCACAAGTAACACTGTCATTTCCCTATATACGTAGAACTACACAGAGAGCAAAGGATCTAGAACAAAGTATGCAGATATATTGCGTATTTAACAACTCATATTTTGCTGAGTATACAATGACACGATTTTTTACAGAATTCTTGGTTTGATAGGACTTTGTGATTATCTTAATGCTTGTCTTCACAAGGATTTGTGTGTGCACTTAAATGGGGAAAAGTTATCGCTCTTTTTAATATTACTTTTCAATTGCCTATTGGTTAAGATCTAAACTTGTATGCGTCGATAACGTAATGCTGAAACCAGGACTCACTTTGTCTTTCATTTTGTAACAACATTTTATGAAGTGGTTTCCCACATAAACCTGGAATTACTTTAAGAATATCTACCATGTTTTCTGTCGCAGCAGATAGCAATATACTTTAAGATGAGGATGTATAGATTGAAACTACGATCACAGTAACTCCCATGTTTGAATTTTCAAGGAACAAACATAAAGCTTCTTCAAAGTTATACATACATAGTTTTAAGTATGCATCTAGATGTGTGATTTTAGTACATTTTTAACATGTATACTTTTGCACAGTTTAATTAAAAATTCTTTTAAGTATATTAAATATCCGATCAGATATTGCGGGAAATATACACTTCTAGTGTGACTTGTGGCCATTTTAAATACACTGTAAGATACTTTATAGAACTTTAACTACGATAGATTTTAATGTTAGATACGCTTATCTGCAAACTTGTAAAACGTATCTTTGTACAATAATTATTTCTCAGATTAATATATCCTTCACTTAGTGATACTCTAACTATGCTATTACTGTATCTGTTTCCCTTAAGCTTAGGTACGAGTACTTCGAATGCAATAAAATAAGGTATATTCTACGAAATATTGGTAGAGTCTTCAATTGCTTCACAAAGGAAAAACGCCCTAACCACAACAAATGACGTCATAAATCCATCTTCACAGCCGAGAAAAGGGTACCTTTCGATCCTTGTTCTTGAGGACCAATAGCAAACCTGATTTTAAGGAAGTGACAAACACATTTTGACTCCGTGTGGAATCTCAGTTGCCAAAGTTCCGAATTCCAGTTGTTGTGTTTCATTAGGTACAAAATTTCGTTGAATGTGTCACCGTCGGAGGAAAATGTAGGGTTAAATGCAAATTAAACAGTAGATAACGTTCAGTTGAGAATAATGACCATGATAATAAAGACAATAGTTTCAGCAGTGTGAATGATAGTGTAAACTGATTGGAAAGTGTTGCTGGTCCGAGTGCTGCTTGCGAAGAAGCCTCAAAAAGTAAAGTTATAACGGGAACTCTTTCTAAACAAAGTCTAAAGCTTGTTTAAATGCACATAACTAGAAAATAAACTTGATAAGGGGTCATGTAGTTAAACTGCAAAATTTTTGGGTAATCACAGAAATACAGTGAGAAAAGCTTTGACGAGGGGAACACCAAAGACACTGACAAAGTGTGGAAATAAAAGGAAACGTTTCTCTAGAGTAGATAACTTCACGTGTGATTTAATCCGCCGAGAAATTTATAATTTCTGTAGCAAAGGGAAAGCGCCCATCTTGCATGATTTGCTTGCACATTTGCAAGACGTTTATGATTTTCCCTATGGGCATTGCATCCTGCGCCGACTCCTAAAGGAGCTGAGTTTCAAATACCGCAATTTTGTAACCATTTTGTATACGCATTGTGTTATTACATCCCGTAAGGATAAGTACAAAGTGTAATAAATAATAATAAGCATAATAATATTAATAATAAAAATGATGTTTTCTATCGAATATGATATTTTTCTAATTGTTTTGTTTTCATGCTTATGCAAAAACGTAAATCCCAGAAGCACTATAGAGATACAAGGAGATATTTCTGAATGTTTCTTCCCCCTCCCGTGGACTTTCCAAAAGGCTCTGCAGTTATATAAGAGACCGTGTTCGCAAGTTAGTGAGAGAGTTTAGTTCGTTTGTTTGTTTGTAGATGATGTACAGTGCTGGTTATACAGTGTGATCTGCGAGTATCAGCACAAGATAGGAAAGGAGTCCTGCGTTCGACAGCTAGCGAGTGACCGGAAGAAAGACGATTTCTGTGTTTGACATGAGAGAGAGAGAAGGCTGCTTCGCGCGTATTTCATTAACCTAGAGAAGAAAAGTGAAGTGACAATGAAAACTGAACTAAGTCACAATGGCATCAGGATCGGAATTTAAAAGCCAGGATAAAGGAAATGCTTAAAAAATGACTGGCCGAAATGGATAAGATGGATACGGAAACGAAATCCAGAATGGGGAAGATGCGGACAGAAATTAAATCTAGAATGGAGAAGATGGATACGCAAACGAAGGGTGTAAATTTCGGAATGGAGAAGATGAACCAGATATGAAGAATGAAATGTAGAAAGTGAAATCCTAACTTGGCCATGACACTGAGAACGAAATGGAGAAAATTACATGTGAACTCAGTCTTCACATCGTCGACTCTGTAAAAAATGCTACGGTGAAAGACTTGAAAGAAGGTATCGCTAAGGACTTAGAATAAATTAGATCCGACAAGGAAGGAAAAATGAATGTGGTGGAACAGCTACTAGATAAGCAGGAAAACGGTTATGGAATGAGTGATCGCCACAATGAGGACGTGTGCCGCGACCCAGAGGACAAACTCCGTACGAAAATTAGAGAGAGTTCCATGATCATGAGTCCAACTAATCCATAAATGGTGAGGTCTCTGAAATTCAATGGAACTTCTTCGTCGGCAGTGTTTAAGTGACAATCTGAGGTCATTGCTATCCACAATGGATGGAACCGGCAGAGAATACGACATAGCTTTTGCTGCCTTGCAGGGACAAGCAGCCAAATCAGTAGGTATTTTCCCAGTCGAAGGTTCGGCAACGACTTGGTTTAAACTTTTGCAGGGATGCTATGGAAAATATCACCTAGCCATCGCTTACCAGATCCAGCTAAGGCAAGAGTGCGACAACTGGACGAGACCTTACAAGAATTCGCCATGGAGGTAAAGCAGCTGGCACACTGACTTCTGACAGGTTTACAACCAGGAGACTGTGGTAGCCGGAGAGGCAGCCTACGCATTTAACAGTAGCGTGCGAGACCGGAGCTGAAACAGCAGCTTTTCCCAGTGGAACACCTCGACGACGCCCTGGCTGCTGCCCTGCACATCGAAGCAACAAAGATGACGGCCGGAAGAGCCACTACGGCGACAAAAGCAAATGTCAGGAGCCGACGACAACAAAAACAGGCGAACTGACGTAGAGGTGGGGGATGGAGACCTACGTGATGGATTTGAGGTAAGCCCGTACACCTTAGAGCCATCTGCGAGCGATCAGGAAAATTCCTAAGGGCCGGCTTGAAGATGACAACTTCGGCGCCGTCAACACCTTTTTCTAGTTTCACTTTGGAAAGCCCGGCAGAAAAACGCCACTCTAACGCAGACGCTCTTTCCCGAAGACTGTGCCAGGAGAACTGCTACCACTGTATGAAGGTTGAAGCAAAGGAGAATGTTGCAGCCTCACGCCTGGTTACTACAACCTACAGCCGGTTGGCACAAATGGAACTTAAGAAGGTAGCAACTGGAGAATAGAGACGAAGGCCGATCCAAACGGATAAGGGATCTGGCCAACGATGTGCGTGGACGGACGTTGCTGCTGGTGATCCGAACTATAAGAGCTATTGGGCGCATTGGGACTCCCTGGTGATCAGAAACGGTGCGTCAAAGAATGTGTGGAAGTCCAAGATAGGGAAAACCAGGGTGTAACAGATAGTGCTCCCGAGAAGGCAAGGTGAAGGAAGTTCTCGAGGAGACCCATGCTGGCACCACCGGAGGACACCTTGGTGTAAATAAAACCTTGGAAAGGCTACTTCGCCGATTCTATTGGTTACTTCTTCGAAACGACGTGGAGATATGGTGCCAGCAATGCGACATCTGTGCGGCAAGTCGTTGGCTCACCCAAGCAGTAGGAACCTAATGCAATGGTAAAATTGTGGGGGCGCGGATTTACGGGACGGGAGACACCCATCACCTTCTCGGGTAACAGCTGAAGCTGGCAAGTGATCGGATGAAAGCACGTATGACCGTGTGGCGACCAGTGCTGGATTCCGGAAAGTGACCTCGTTTGGGCTCCTAAAAGAAATTTCCCAAAGTTGCAACGTTCATGGGACTTCCCGAATAAGGAAACCACCCGTACCAACGATGTGGTATACCGCGTTCGGTGTCAAACCCGACTGAAGCTAATGATGGTTCATCTTGATCGCCATGCTCCATATCGCGGAGCTGCTCAGGGCGAACAGCTTTGAGGAGGGAGCTGTGTAACACAGCTGCTGTGGGCCGGTCTTCGTCGTGTGAATGGCGGTGTCCTTCAGCGCCGCCCGCAAGTTGGTTGCCAGGGGAGGGTAGGGAGAGGGACTGTTCGACATATATCCCTTAAGCACTATCGAGATACAAGGAGATATTTCTAGATGTTTCTTCCCCCCTTCCGTGCGTTTTCCGGAAGACTCTACAGCTATATATAAGTGAGTGTGGTCGCGAGTTAGTGATGGAATGAGTAGACTTGTTCTTGCTGTGCTCATACAGTGCTGGTTGTTTAATGTTATCTGTGAGCATCAGCGTGCGATAGGAGAGGGATCAAGAGTTCGATAGCTAACAAGCTACCGGAAGAGAGAAGAGTCCTGTGTTCGACATTCTAGTGAGTGATCGCGAGAGAGAGAGAGAGAGAGAGAGAGAGAGAGAGAGAAAAGAGGCTGTTTCGCGCGTTTCATTACACAGCTACGCGCAAAGTACAGAAAAGTGAACTGGCAGTGAAAACTGAATTAAATCACAATATGCAATATAGGCATTCAAATTTGTCTTAGAAACCCCCTGTATTTCGGATTAATTACTGGGCGTGCTCTACCAAACCACCAATCCAGTGTCAGCTGAGTATTTTCTGTGAAACGTAGGGTGAAGCGCTGTGATGCATGGAGCACTGCCTGCGTGCCCTTCAACCACCACAGTCACTTCCGTGATTTAAACTGCAGCGCGGCAGCTTATTAATCCAAAGGGACCGCCTTCTTATCTCTTTTGGGATGAGTTGACTGAATAAGGATTTTCCAGATATTTCTCTTATCTTGAAAAAGAGACAAATGTTGCATTACTCTAAGCTATAAACCAGGTTCATGTGTTTTTTGTTACGACCACTGGGACTGTTTCATATACATTTGAGATTAGGGATGCAACATTTTCATAAGAAAAAATCGTTAGCATTGTAAGCCAGTTTCAGGCTATCATAAACCCGAATGAGTGCATGTTTAAGTCTTGTGACCCCTGATGTCATGGAAGAAGTAGTTATTTCCTAATTTCATGTATTGCTTACGTTTCATTAATAACCCTCAATTTGCGTTGTGTTGTCGCTAAAGCATCAAAAGAATGCTTGAAAAGAATACATGTGATATGGATTTCTTCACTCATCATCATCATCATCATCTGCCATTTGTGGATAGGTGATAGTCTGTATATAGGGAAGTAGGCTAGTCTCGTATGAAGTATGTAGACTATTAAACAGAAAACAAGCACAAGTTTTTGAGACGGTAGACATGTTATCCTAAGGAAACCAATTGGTAAGCATGTACTGAGTTTTTACTCACGCTGTTTCTACATAGCCCTAATGTTTCTAATAAGTTGTAAGGTATCTACTAAAATTAACTAAAGAAAACGTAAGTTACTGAAATACGCTAAACACTCGGTATAAGAAAAAACATGTAAGTAAAGTCCAGGCAGTCATTGGAGTATCACGCTAGTGAAACTGTGTAACTCACTCTGTTATAAGTTTTATGTGTTCTGACCAGGGCACAACCTTACTATGTCATTCTAAATAACATTTAATTTTCTTTACCTTCTTACTCGGTTGTCAATTAAAACAGTTCTAGCTCCCTAGGAAAAGACTTACCTCTTTTCCGAACCATCTATAATCACAACTACTGATAATTTCGAAATAAATCCTTGCCTGCACTGAAACCTTTTATAATGCTTAAACTCATTACAGAAACACTTCTCCCAATTTTGCATATTATATACATAGTACAATGCGATAAAAAAGATAGTCCAAATGTCATGCAACAATGTTTCCTGAACTAAAATAATAAAAATAAAATAAATCTGTAATATATCATTCTGGCATCTGTACATCTATGCCAGGACATATATTCCAAATTCATCGTTTATTATTTACTTCTTCCGCCACGATATGAGTGCGTGCGGTGGGAAGAACTAAAACAGTTACAGAACAAATGTGTGGGATATCGAAAGTAAAAGAAAACATCCGCAGTTCTGAGTTGCATTTGCTAGCGAGGTTGAGGCCTGCAAAGTGTTTTCGTTGTGCAACTGTACATTTCCCTATCGCCTTGCCCCCACTCCCCCTTTGATCCCTAGCCTGGCATTCTTAACAAAAAAAATGGCGCCGCCTTCCGAGCGCGCTCGTATCGTGGCCGACTGTTGCTTATTTTCATTCATTATTGTACAGATTAAATTTTAACCTGATTAGCTAACTAAAATACAAAACTGTAATATATACCTTCTCTACTATCCTATTATTCCTACTGGATACCAGCAGTCCCGCCAACTGATTCCAAGTTGGCATATATTTTCCTTTCACTAATGTTAATTTAACTCCTAACTACTTGCATTTAGTTGTTGGCAGCCCTCAGTATTGAATACTGGTAGCCAGCATCCTACCTAATCTATAAGTGCAATTCCAATTTTTAACCTTATTAACTTTCCAGAGTGTAAACTATTGCTTTGTTGCTATTTATTTAATAAGCTGCTATTATATAATATTATTTGAATTTAAATTAACATCCTCATATTTACTTCATTACTAAAATGTCAGTATCTTAAAAATACTCTCTGTTTAATTATGAACATCATTTATGAAATTCTCCTCTTCCACCTTAAAACTTTCTTATTTTTTTACATTATAACCTTTCACTTTAACAACTTTTTATCACTTTAATAATATTCTAATTTATCACATATCCTTTTAACGTTTATCACTTTTTATGAACTCCAATTTTACACTATGAATCACTTCAATTTCTATTAATCCCTTTAATTAATAAGTGTTTTGCCCCCTCCTTTGAGAAATAACTTTTAAAACACATGCATTGTATTATTAATCGTATATTTGAAGAAGAATGTGAGATGTAATTCACTACAGTTCTTCTCGCATTGGCGTGCCGCCTCTGTTAAAAACTATTAAAATACGCTTTTAGAGCTGTAGTGAATTATGACGCAAGAATGAATTCATTTCCGTCTGAATACTAATCCTGGAAACGAAGCGGGACACGCGGAATATTCGAATCGCTTCAAGCAGAAAGATTTTCAGTTCTGTTCACTGGCTTTGAGAATTAACATTTAAAACACATGCATTGTATTATTAATCGTATATTTGAAGAAGAATGTGAGATGTAATTGGATTTTCCTAAATTTCTTGACATAGTTTCTGTAATTTCAGAAGCGAAATGTTACCAAAAGACTATTTTTATACTTAGCACTGAAGAGGGTAGCTGAGCATTTTCTTCACGGAGCGATTCATATATAAACTTTTAATATTTATAAACTTCTGTGTGAGTATAATGCAATTTACATACTTTTATCTTCACTATAATGTATAGACTTACAAAGATAAATCCAGTTTTTGAACCACGCTATATGATGTCACGGGAATAAGACATTAAATGTCCATCCAGCATTGCACGGCACTATTTAACAGCTTCTAGATATTAACTGTGCTCTTAAATTGATGTGTTCCAAAAATGGTTGAACGTTGCCTGCTCGGGTGCATGCTTGTGTGTGATGATTTTGGTTTTTCAGAATACTCGTATGCCCTTATACAGCGACTTCTGAGCAAAGAAAAACACTACTTGCGACCTCGATGTGTCTACAGTCATTGCGGGTGTTCCAGCTAACATTTCAGCAGGAAGATGAAGTGACAAAACGTGAATGTGCTTGATATACCAGCACAGGTGTTTTAAAGTTTTCATAGCTACAAATTATTCACGCTCTTTTTTGTATTTGGAAGAGTTGTTGTCGGAACAAAGGACCGCTTTCTATTCACACAGTTAGATGTCTCTGCGCGTAAAACTAAAACAAGGGCAGAGAAGAAAATGGTGGAGAGGGGAGAAAGGGACCTTCTGCGATGACAATGGAAAGACAGAGGCGAAGGCAGGGAAAACGGATATCGAAAAGAAAATTGTGCGGGGAAGAGGAAAGCTATTAGTTAAAAAAGGCATATCCATTCATAAGACGTCAGTAGGGTTGGAAGAAAAATGTCCCGCTGAAATGAAGCAAAAGATTCAAAAGCCATTAAGTTTTCTCTAATACATGCCTTTGCCAAGTCAGTAAACATAAACAATGGGTCACTTCACGGTGAAAAAATTAAGTTCTTAGCTTCACCCCAAATTTTTACACTGCAGGGATGTGGGTACCCAAGTCTCCTACCACAGCTTCATTGGAAAGTGCAGAAAAGGAAAATAATTGCGGGTTATGGATACACACAAGTGGAGATTAAGTACATAATTTCTTTCTCTAGTACCACGTTTATCCCCACCAGATCCACAGATTGCGGACATCGAAATGCACTTGTGCTGTTAACATATTTGTGTTGTGTCTAGGCGATTGTGTTGCCAAGTTGGCAATGCTATCATGCATAGCGCCTATATATCCATGACTTTAGCACAATGTCTTGTTGTTTCACTCTTTTATTTAATTTTCTTAAACAAAGATTTAAATGTGTAACACGGCTTCGTTGTGACTTAAGTTTGTTTCAGTTACATTTTATTTCTCCAGTGCTCATATTTTGTTTCAGTCTACCTCTGTTGAACATTTTGTCTGTGACAGCAGCTGTGATGACATTCATTCTAGTATTCTTGGGCTTTTTCCGAAGAGGAGTCCATTAAATTCTCTCCTCTGAAGTGATAATTGTGTAGTACCATACCACAGTGTTTTTTTAGTTGTTCCGATGCGTTAAACTCGTTTTATTTCTAAGAATTGGTAGGTAAAAAACGAATTTCCACTTCCAAAATATTCAGATAGTATGAGTAGCCAAGATAAATGCACTGCATAAAATCAGTACCCTCTTTAAGTACGTAAAATATGAACACGCGTTTATCTATATTTATAACGTTATGAAATTCTACAATAAAGCTCAATGAAGCACAAATTATATGAGCATACTAATTAGTATAATTGTCATTATTCTTTTATCTTCATTTTCAATTAAACCGTTCAGCTCATCGTATACTATCTAGCTATGAAAATGCGTTGTGTTGTTTAGATGTCTCCTTTTTGTTCAATCTCTAACAAAGATAGAAGCTTGAAATTGCTTTACATGAATTTTTAAATACCTCTAATTCTTATTTTTAAAATATCGAAATATGGAGCATTCTGGCGAGAAATTTAACAGAATAACCTGCCCCTAGGGATTGCTACTGAAATTATACAAGCTGCGAAACGTTAGATGTGTTTTAGGTCTATATTTGTTGTAGCTCACATATATTTCTAGACATACAAGTGGCTCATACTCAGTGAAAAAAGCGGTAGAATGGACGCATGTTACTTCAGTACGAGGTCCATCTTAAAAACATAGTCCTTTCCACCAGAGATAAACCTATTTTCTAGCCGATTTTATAATGTTTTGCTTCACAGTATTGTTTGCTACTTATCTCCGAAAGTTCATAATGAGGGAAATACGAGGCGCATCCAGAAAGTAAGGTTCCCCATTTTCTTAAAACAAAGAGAACATAGTTACATGAAAACCTTTATTGGCAACAGGCACAGCAATGTTTGAGCTATTTTTCGACGTAGTCACCACAAGAATTGAGAAACTTGTCATATCGTGGGATCAGCTTTTATATTCCTGTGTCGTAGAAGTCTGCCGGCTGCGAATGGAATCAGCGTGTGACAGTCGTCTTCAGTTCTTTGCTCTTCGTCGTTGTAAAAACGCTGACAGGACAGGACAGGAATTTCTTGAGGTGCAAGAAAAGATGGATATCGCTGCGAGCAAGATCAGGACTGTATGGTGGATGATCAAACAGCTCCCAGCCGAACTCCTACAAAACACTTGCTGTGCGCGGAGCCGTATGTGAACGAGCGTTGTCGTGGAGCAGCACAACACCTGCAGTAAGCATTCAACGCCTGTTGTTTTGAATGACACGTCGCGATTTCCGCAGTGTTTCACAGTAATGGTCACCGTTCACTGTTTCACCTCTGGGCAGGAAGTCAATGAGCAGAATGCCCTTTCTGTCCCAGAACACCGCGCACAACACTTTCTGCACCGACACAGTCTATTTGAATTTCATCTTGGCTGGAGATCCACTATGACGCCAATGCATTGACTGCTGCTTGGTTTCCGGGGTAAAGTGCGAAATCCACGTCTTATCGTCCGTAACGATCCTATTGAGGAACTCGTCGCCGTCATCATTATACCGCTGCAGAAATGTCAGTGCTACTCTAAGCGTTTCGTTTTGTGCTCGGGTGTCAGGTTTTTTGGCACTTACCTGGTACACAATTCCCTGAACAGCAGGTGCTTAACGACAATTTTATGTAACAAGGATCGCGATATCTGTGGAAAATGGCTGCTGAGCTCTGTAATCGTGAAGCGACGGTTCTCCAGGATGCGTGCCGCACCAGCTCAACAAGGGTATCATTGATGAGGGACGGTCGCCCACCGCGCTCCTCGTCATGGACACTTTGACGACCTTCGGAAAACTGACTACACCAGCGATGCACCATCTGTTTGCTCATGATTTTCGGCCCGTAGACTTGACAGAGCTGACGATGAATTTCGATCGGCGCTATGTTTTGTCTGTAAGGAACTTTATCGCTGACCGAACCTCGCAGGTGGCGGGAGAACGAATAAGAGCCGCAATTTCGGACCACTGCTGCCGCGCCACTGGCACCAGGCGGGGCCTGTCCGGCCGGCATATGATTGATACGGCATAGGTCTGTTACCATGCGCAGTTTCTTCGGCTAAATACGTTTACTTTAAAGAAAACAAAAGGGGAAACTTACTTTCTGAATAAGACTCGCACGTTACGTTGATCCTAAAACAACATGGTAGATCTAAACTACTAGCAGTGTTATTTTTCAGGGATAATCAGCAGCAATGGAACTGTCACGACACTACTTAACACATCTACACAGGAGAAAAAGATATAAAATTGTGCTGTTATAGGTAATATGTATCAGAACGAATATAGAGCTTACCTCCTTCATTTCCATCTGTACATAAACGGAATCCTCTCCTTTTCGGGCAATTGTTTCTATGACAAGATCATAAAAATGTCTTCGACTTTGAATTTTATGGAATAGAGCCTTTTCGAGTGATAACAATGAAAGTTGGAAAGGCCCGTCTTCGCACTGAGTGTTCCGTACGCAACTCTTTACGCGTTTTAAACAGGAAAACGTACGTTATACTGTAGATGTGCTCACTGGAATTGTAGCTATGAGGCAGCATTATTAATAAACTTCTGGAAATGCTTCTTCTTCTAACTCGGTGTCTTTCAAAAACTTTGATATCTCAGTCACTATCCTGCTTGAAAAGTCTGACAACCTTTAAACAACCACTAATTCACTTCGCAGATTTTCGAAAAGAAACAAAAGTTAATTGAACTGATTTAAGAGATGTAAACAATATTTTGGGAAACTAGTTTTGTATGATACAAGCCTTTTCGAATCAGGTAACTCAATAAATGTTAATCCTTTTAAATCACGAAATCGGTTTTCCATTTGGTTAACTATCCTGTCAATTATCTCGTTGTAAAGACGCAAATGTTTCATTCTACGATCATCCATTTCACCTTCGCGAAGTCGCTTTCTAGCTTCATTCTCATTCGTGTTACTTTCTTCTAGTGTTACATACACGTTATCAACATTATTTCGAAATTCTTGAATAAAAGAAATGGTCTCTTTCACTTTCACAAGACAATAATTCACATCAAAAGACTTAGTCTGGAGAATATTGAATAATGTATCGGTGACTGCAAAAATATGACTGAAATTTTCCAACAGAAAAGAAAAGGTGAAATTCTGTAATGATGCTAAATATCCTCAAACACATATAAAAGTGTCACTATACCAAGAGTCTGGGTGACCAATAATATACTCAAAAATGAGATCAGTTCTCTCTTATTTTCATCCACCGTGTTCACAATCCTAGAGTTATAATTGCAATGCGTAAGTGACACCGATGGAAACAACTTCTTGACTTCCGATGCATTCAGTTCATTTACGATAAGAAAAAAATAAACAAAAGCTACTCACTGTCTTGAAAAATATTTTGCATTCCATTATGAATTGCACTGACTGCGATAACACTAGGATAAGTCGATGAGAATAACAGTGGACGAATATGCATTGGGAAATCTTTTCTTCACTAGCGTTTGCGACTATTTAAAGAACCAGAAAATGTTGCAGCACCATCATAACCTTGAACTACAAGCTTGTTCTCAGACTCACACTGAAAATCTGTAAGGATTTTATATACATGAGTAGAATATATAAGCGACAGCGAGGGCACTTTTTGCGTTTATATAGGAGAGATAGGGAAAATGAGGGTAGATTCTAGGTTGGGAGAGCGTTCAAGGAGGAAAATGCGTTTATATGGGAGAGATAGCGAAAACAAGGAGAGATTCTAAGTAGAGCACAGCTCAAGGAGGGGAATGCATTTTGTATGAGAGAGGTAGGAAATACGCGGAGAGGTGCAAGGCTAGACAGAGGTTGAGGAGTAGAGTATGGTTTATATGGTAAAGATAGGGAAAACGGGAGAGATGCTAGACAAGACAGTGCTGAAAGAGGGGGAATGTGTTTTATACGAGAGAGGTGGGGAATACGCGAAGAGGTGTTAAGTTAGATAGAGTTTGAGGAGAGGTGCTAGGCTAGATGAAGGTTGAAGAATAGAGTATGCGTTTATATGGGAGATATAGGAAAACGAGGAGAAATGCTTGGCTAGACAGAATTGAAGGGTAGAATATGTCTTTTATATGGGATAGATAGGGATAACTGGTAGAGATGCTATGATAGGAGAGGGTTGAACAAGAGGAAATGCATTTATATGGAAGAGTTAGGAAAACGAGGAGAGAAGCTAGGTCGAGCATGAGCTGAAGGAGGGAAATGCGTTTCTATGTGAGAGATAGGGAAAACGAGGATAAGTTCTTGGGAGGCTAGTTTTGGAGCATGTACAGTGTCCAGTCTTCTTCAAGGTAGTACCATTCAATATTCAGCAGGCGAACATATACCATGGTTTGGGTACATCATAGTTGTGTATGATTTCAGAGGTAATTCAGGTAGTATATTTTCGGTAATCACAGGCATAGGGTAGTATCACAGGCATACAGATTCCAGGAGTTGGGTGTAGCAGTTTCGTAAGATTTCACAGCTAGTTCAGGTAATATCGTAGTTATTTAGGCTAATTCAGGTAGTATCACAGTAGGGAAGATTCCATGGTTTGGATGTTTATAGTTCCGTATGATTTTACAGCTACTTCTGATAGTATCGTAGGTATTTAGGGTAATTCAGGTAGTATCACAAGCAGACAGATTACAGCGGTTGGGTGTAGCATAGCATTTCACAGCTAGTTCAGGTAATATAGTAGGTATTTAGGATAATTCAGGCAGTATCGTAGGTATTTAGGTTACGTAAGCTAGTATCACAGGATGGTAGATTCCTTGGTCTGGGTGTAGCATAGTTTCACATTTCACAGCTAGTTCAGGTAGTATCGTAGGTATTTACGGTAAGTCAAGTAGTACCACAGGCAGACAGATTCCAGCGGTTGGGTATGGCATAGTTCCGTTTTATTTCAGAGGTAATTCAGGCAGTATCGTTCGTATTTAGGGAAATCCAAGTGGTATCACAGTTTTTCATGATAATTTGGATCAGCGATTTGCATCACAGCTATTTAAGGTAATTCCAGCTAATTCAGGTAGTATCAAAGGTATTTGAGTCATGTTAACAGGTAATTCAGCTAGTATCGTTGATATTTAGAGTAACCTGTGTAGTATCACAGGTGTTCGTGGTAATTTCGAGCCGCGCTTCGCACTAAAACTATTTAAGGTAATTTCACGTGATTCAGCTAGTATTAAGGTACTTAAGTCATTTTAACAGGTAATTCAGAGAGCATCACAGGTATTTATGGTAATTTAGAAAGTAATGTAGTAGTGTATAAACATTTCTTATCCAATTTTACAACGCTTTTGTATAATTTTTTCTAAATCTTATAAAATTTTATATGTTAAACATTTAGCGTGTGAGACGAAGAGGGCTAAACTGTAAACTGTGTACAGACTTACAGTGAGAAGTAGTCTAAACTAAGCATACATCGAACATCCTAACCTGACCTATCCCGAACTATAGTCACATTATTTATTATGTTCACTCGTCATCTAAACAAATTAATACCATCCTGACATGACGTTAAGCATTCTAACCTAGCCAATCTTAGACAGCAGTGTTCTCATCATGTATTCTATACTGTCATAACTTGAAAAATATCTGCTAGACCACCATCCAATTATCTATTCCAATATATCATAACTTAGCTAAACTGCCATTGTACGAACTAACTAGTCCTATCATTGTCCGTCCTAACCTAGGAGAACAATCTTATCATTTAATGGTGAGCTTATCATAACCTCGACGGATACATACATCACAAACTTTTTCTTAAATCAGGAAATTTAGCGCTTTTGTAGGAATTCAACACCCTGAACAACATTTCTCTTGTTTCCACAATCATTTCCCTATGTTTTAATTAGTTTGTAATGCTATGAAGTCACTACACCTTAGTACTGCACATTATTGTACATTACAACCATTCTCTCTGATGTTATCCAGATATTTCTCTACTTTTACAACGATTAGGAACGTTTCACAATCTATTCTTCACTTTTTACAGACGTTAGGATATTTTGGTAGTTACAATGCTATACATTTGCACTCATTTTGTAAACATTTATAGTAATTTGCTAGAGTTTTAAGATCATTTTCATCGCTGTTGCAGCAATCTTCATGACACTTTTTAAATCCTTTACACTCATAGTTCCGGCATTTGTACACTGATTATGGCACTTTTTACTGCTTTATAGAAAATAACCATGTTTTACAATGTCCTGTGTATTTTTTCACAATTACTACATACCCTTTTTATACAAATACAAACAACCTAAGGCAACAACATATGAAGAATAGACAGCACCACCGATATCACCAGCAACATTTCTGCCATCACCAGCACTATAACCATCATCCCTTAAAATTAGCGTAAGCATCTACATCACTTCTATTTACAAATTAAGTCTACACTACGACCTTCACGATCACTTAAATTAACACCATAACTCACTAATCCAAACATTACCACCAGTAACATTTGCTGCTATCATCATCACCATAATCAACACCACTTCCATTAACACCATAACTCCCTAAGTATGCCATTAGCACCAGCAGCATTACAACTGTCACCGCAGTCACCACGACATCACTCACATTAACAGCATAATTCTCTATTCCCTACACCGCCATCACTCTCATTAACATCATAAACCCTAAGCCCCTCATTACCACCAGCTTCGTTACTAGTGCCACCATCATCGTATATACAGCATAACTCTGTACTACTATAACCATCATCGCCACCACTACCAACATCACTCATATTAACAATATATATCAGCACCAAAATCAACACCATTACTTACATATCCGTATAAAAGACATGTTCTACCCTTCAACTCTTTCTAGCCTAGCATCTCTCCTCGTTGTCCAATATCTCCCATATAAACGCATACTCTACTCCTCAACCTCCGTATAGCCTAGCACCTCTCCTTAACCTCTGTCTAGTCTAACACCTCTCCTCGTATTCCCTACCTCTCTCGTATAAAACACATTCCCCCTCTTTCATCACTGTCTAGTCTAGCATCTCTGCCCGTTTTGCCTATCTTTTCCATATAATCCATACTCTACTCCTCAACCTCTGTCTAGCCTTGCACCTCTCCGCGTATTTCCTACCTCTCTCATGCAAAATGCATTCCGCTCCTTGAGCCCTGCGCTACTTAGAATTTCTCCTCGTTTTCCCTATCTCTCCCATATAAACGCATTTCCTCCTGAGCCTTCTCCCAATAGAATCTACCCTCGTTTTCTTATTCTCTCCCATATAAACGCAAAACGTAGCCTGGCTGTCTCTTTTCTATTCTACTTACATACTCTCTTAACGCAACTGCAGGGCGATTATTGCTGGCATCTGTAAAGCCTAAAAATCTTTACAACCTTTTCGCCCTCGGTTTCATACCGAATGACATTGGAAAGCTGAGATAATTTTGCAACAACCATCGTTGCTTACAGCATTAAAGGAACAAATGGTGCACATTTTACTTCTTTCCTTATTGTGTCTAGCATTACGTCGCTAATACTTTCAATAACATCACATTGCATTCGATTTGACGTTCCTTCGAGAACTTTAGTACTTTGTAAGTGTGTGTCTAATTTGATGTCATACTTGGATAGCTGCCGGATGTTGATTCAGTTGGTGTGAGATGCAGAGGACTTGTATTCTCAACCGAGTCCCTCTCCATGTACACTAAACAGCGTAAAATATACAATATTGTTTTAGTCCGTGTGACACTTCACAGGCACACTTTCAACACTTAAATCATAATAAAAAACAATAAACGTATTAACATATTCTTTCTAACAAGAATGGATACACAAACGTTGTTTACCAGCGCACGCCCAACCATGTGCTGTTTATAACGTGGCACGAGGAACACATGCAGTGCAGCTATTTCTAAGCGAGCTGATTGATTGTTGCTGGCCGCAAGGAAGTGGTAGAGTGTTGGCTAGGCATAGAAGCGAACGAAAACGATTTATGTTTCACGTCTTCTATAGTTAAAATATGAAATTTAATAAAGCTTATATATAAGCTGATAATACTTAGGGGATTAGCCTAGTTCTACTGGTCCACTGACAGCACGCCCCTGACTACTAGAGAAGGTTTTAGCCAACTGATTGACACGTCTATACCAAAAATGGATTCTGTACAGCCACACACATGTTACATCAATACTTCAATTGTATCGTAAATTACTCCTAATAGGTACTTTTAATATAACGTAACGTATCACATTTTGAATGATAAAGTAGATATCTCCAATACGGCCTTAACGTCTTACTAAAAGGCCGTATCATATAAGCATATAAGCTTCATATAGGTTTCGAAGTGGAAATAAGGAGTTCGCTTAGATTAGATTAAGTCGATTTAGTAAGCATTGCGTATCTTTAATAGCTGAGTACTTACCATTGGTTCAAGTTAACGAAGTGGCAGCGTGGTTCGAATTCTCTATGGTAGCTTAGACTTTCTTCAAGTTCTTTCTTTGCTGCTGCGGACTTTGGACTGGATTTTTCGACGTAAAGCCCTGTGTAAGGGATAAGTAGAAATAAGGGGTAGGTTTAAACACACAAAGAAAGCCCACATCTGAATAATAAAACTAGTTTGCCATAGGTGAAAATGGTATGCTAAGTCACGTTTTATGAGCTATTAACGAATGTGAACATGAAAACGTTCCATCACTTTCCAATTTCTTGTAAACCATTAAAATATGTTTAAAAACATGTAAAAATCCTAAAAGCCCACATTAGTAAACCAGGACCTATAAATGCTCCAGATGTTCTCTAATCCAGCTTTCGCAAATATACCTTGTCTTTTTCAATGTTTAGGACTCAACAACAATGACAACAAACCCTGTTTGCAGTATGTGTGGATTGCTATAGGGGGAGGGATGAGTGATTTATTGCTTTAGTGCTCATGGCACCAGACCAGCATGAAATGATAAAGACAGTGGGATCCCTTCATAAACAAACACAATTTAGGTTTAGTTCCAATTTTATCTTGCTTGTGAAAAGTGGTTTCAAGTGGCTTTTGTGGTCTGGAATTTCATGTTCTCTGCAATGAGGAATTCTCGTCGTTCTTGTGTAAATTCGCCGAAGAATTTATGTTGCGTGTGTGGGAAGTTACTATACAAAGTCAGCGTCGATGTTTTACAGAAACTATAAAACCAGTGTATTTCAGTTACTTTGGCTGTCATGTTGCTGATGAAGACAAAGAGTGAGCGTCTCATGTTTGCTGCATAAGGTGTTATTCAAATATTATGAAGTGGATAAGTGGTGACAAAATTCGACTTCTCATTTCGCAGTGCCAATAGTCTGGCGCGAACCAACTATCCGTGCAGAAGACTGTTGTATCCGTCCAAAAAAATTGGGAGACATTAAAAAAGAATAGAATCCAATATTGAGTATCCTAATCCGCAATAAAATTGTTCCGTATGGACCTGAACTCCCAGTTCCTATCCCACCTTCATATTAAGAAGAAACCACTTCAGTAAACCAGCAAGTTGATGAGCCCAAACCGTCCATTTCCTTTGCTGCAGAATACAACCCAAAACCTGAAAATTAATCCTTCTGGTCAGTCAGTCCAGACTTAGTAAGGGATATGTATCTCAGGAGAAAGCAGCCTAAGGTGCTGGGATCACGATTGCAGCACTGGAATTCAAATCTTCCAATAACAGAATTTCATTTTTCAAATGGAGGCATGAACAGTTTTCGTTTTACTAAGCTATGAAGAATTCCCTTTGTGCATGCACAAATATACATGGTTCAATGAATGACCTAGGATTTCAGCACATCCCAGAAGAATGGAACTTATTTATTGATTCGTCTAGTCTAAGCCTCAAAGCAGTGTTGTTCCACAACGTGAATACTAAACCATCAATGCCAGTGGCACATTCACTTGAACTGAAGGAAATGTACGAATGTACGACCGTTTGGTTAAATATGATTAATTACAGCAAGTACGACAGGCAGTAATGTCGAGATTTGAAGATTATTGCCATTTTATTAGGAATAGGGGGATTTACAAAGTACTGTTACTTTCTATGCTTGCGGTAGTCTGATACTGGATCACACTACACTATAAAAGAGTGGCCTCTAAGAGAAACTCAAACGCTAGGACAACACAATGCCAAGTATGTTTCATCAGTAAACTCAAAATATTACAAATTTTCAGTGTTTGAGCCAGACTGATAGAACTTTGAAAACATTTGCATTATTTAAGCGATTTTGATAAAATTAGATTACATTATATTAGATACTTAACAGCGAGATGAACAGCAGGAACACACCTCCACCTTCCCACACCGAACCTTAGGTTTATTGTACGGTTTCCTCCCTGTTTCTTCTAATTATTAATGCCTCCCTAAACTCTAATAAGTCTCAGGAGTCCATAGATTAGGTTTATGCTAGATACAATCTAATTTGGATCAACAGTTCCAAATTTTTGTATGTATTTACTTCCAGTGCTTCCACACCGGAATGTTAAATGCAAGGCGATTACCTCCTCTACACCACACATCCTGCAAATGGTGTCTTCTGGAGAGCCCCATGGTCCGCAGGCGTTTTTTAAAATTCCCATGTCCAGTCACCAAGCCCGCCATGAACCTCGTCTGCTTCCGACTTAATTAAGGACAGCAGTGCTTCTTTAAAACATGCCCGTTGAATCATTAGCTTTCCATGTGTCTATTTATGGATGCTTCCGGTACTGTATACTACCAGAATTACAGTTTCCAGATAGAAGCTTGAGCAGTCTTCAGTTGCTACATATGTTAAGGAAAATGCCCTTTATGCATGTACAGATATCGATGGTTTGATGAACTAGGATTTGATTACATCTCACAAGAATTTGGGTTGTTTACTCTTCTAATATAACCCTAAAACAATGTTTCTCTACAACGAGAATACTAAGCTATCAATACTCGTTGCACATTCACTATAAATGAAGGATATATGCGAATGTATGACAGTCATGTTAAATACTATTAGTTACAGCAAGTGCGCCTGGCAATAATGTGAAAATTCAAGGTTATTACCATTTTATTAGGACTACAGGGGTATTTACAAAGTACTACTACTTTCTTTTTCGTGCAATAGTGGGGATACTGCATCACACTACACTGTAAAACTGTGGCCATTAAAATAAATTCAAACTCCAGGACAACACAATGTCAAGTATGTTCCATTAGTAATCCTAAACGAAGTATTGCTACCGCTTCTGCATAAAAAATAGCCTAATGAAGAACATCTTTAAGGCTGTGGACAGAATAGAGATGTACTTGTATACATGAGAAACCAATTTCCAGAAATCAGCGATGCGAAATAAAAGAAGGGATATTTCTATACCCCCTAATTCGGAGGCTTTTACAAGATAAGTACTTTGAAAGAAAGTTTAAGTACTAAGGAACTAGCCGCTTGGAAAGGCTTTCGTAAGGTAGTTTCCTGGGAAATAATATGGCAGAAAATTACCGACAGACAGATAGTTTAAGAACTCCCGGCCTGTTACCATAAGATTAGGTTGTGAAAGATCTTTGAAAATCCACTTTCTACATTTACGTCTGAATCCCCCTCCGAAAATTTGAGAGTTACAAGCAACGAACACGGAGAAATATTCCATTAGGGTATTCAGAGAAACTGGCATATTGTACAAAAGAAGAAATAAGACTAAATATTAAAATAACTCCTATTTAAAATATGTTTTATTATAGCTGAATTTTTAAGCAGTTTACATTAGAGCATTTTTTTGTGTTTAATTGTGATGCTATTTTGCTTTGTTTTTTGCCCTATTTTGAAGCTTCTTAGTGAGATAAAGCAATTTCAAGAAATGAAGCAAAAACTAAGAAGTTGGTTTAAAAATTGAAATCTAGGCCAGTTGTAAACAGCGGTATTAGTTTATTATACTATGTGTTACCTTCCATGTAAAATTAAAGCACCTTTCGTCCAGAGTGAATAGTTTGAAAAGAATATAAATTATATAATTAGAATATATCTAATACAGTGAAATATTTTGTCGCTTTTGTAAAATTCCAACTCAATACTGTCACACAAAAACGTTGAATGTTACGAAGCTTTTACTGTCATTTTATAATTCAGATGAGGCGGCGCCGTGCCCGAGTGGTTAGACCGCTCGCCTCCCACCGAGGCGGCCCGGGTTCAATCCCAGGGACCTGCATGTGTGATTTGTGGTGGACGAAGCGGCGTCTGGGCGGGTTTTCTCCGGGTTCTCCGGTTTCCCCCGCCATTCATTCCACCAACTGCTCCATCATCACCTTTCCTTTCATCCATTTCACCAACATTTCGTTTCATCTACTTCCTTCATCCCATACCAGGCATCGGGCTGATTCCCCATCCTGGATGTTCTGTCTGATCCATGAGTGTCTGCTCCTCGACGGGCCTCTGACCCCAGGCACCCGCCTGTAAGTCTTGGGGGGGTAAGTCCTACATAAGCGGAGGGTAAACAGATAATGAATGAATTATAATTCAGATGTTGTGAATTGGTTGAAGTGGGCTCATTTTGTTCATGTGGTAGACAAAGGGTTGAAATTTGTTAATTAGTGTAATAATTCTAACAATCATCTTTCAGATCCAACAATAGACATTTCAATCGAGTCTTTTCAAGCTGCAGGTAATTCCTTTTCCCTAATTTGCATAACATGTAGGAAAATATGTAGTTTGTTAACAACGCTGTCACTTCCCAGGATCATACCTCGCCGCCGGTGTGCCGAAATTTCATCCCAGAGGAATTCTTTTACATGCTAGCAAATGAACTGACCCGAGGCTGTCGGTTTTACGCACACTTAAAAACAATCTGGGTAGGGTTTGAACCCACGACCTTGGGACCAGCCAATGTTACGAGGTGCTTCATTTCGTTTTCCTGATTCATACACACGCATAAAATATAGGTCAATCCTATCATAATATATGTCAACGCTTATGGATAATCCCATTTTTCAAATGCACAAACGGAGCCGACAGAGGATATACCCCCTAATTGAAATATAATATAGGTCACCGCCTTCCCTAATTTGCAATTTTTAAACGCAAAAAGGAAAGTAGACACTGCCTTAAACCTTTTAGTACCAGTATTTTGATCCATAGAGGTTCGATCCATTGAGTTCTCCATATCAGGTAAGGAGCGTTAATGCTGTGCAGTATGTTTTTCCTATTAATTCAAAGTAAATAGTGTTTCTTATGCAGTTTTGTATGATGATTACAAAAATGTACTTAGTGTTTGCCCATCGCATCAGGATGTTTCAGAATTAGCAATTTTATTTTTACTTAGTGAGCACGCTATAGTTGCAATTGTTATTATTTTTAAACGTTGATCACCTTCTGATCGCTGTATATTTTCTATTCTTTAAGTTTGCTTCTTTATCTTTTCCTTTATTTTCTCTACCCAAGAAGAAATAGTAATCCCCTCCCTTAATACCATAGCGTTCAATGACTCTTAGTCTGTACCTGAATGCATTTACTTAGGGTTGTAAGGGAATGCTCGACTGGCCTTGAAGGCCATTATCTTCTTGGTTCAATCGCCCTTAAGTGTAACAGAAAGCCTGTTTTGCAACATCATCACCCCCATTCTTGGCAATAAAACTTACATTTTTATCTCCAGAATGAGTTTAACAGTTAGCAGTGATAATTGTATATCGACGTGTTTTGTATGGCTCTACCGCAAACTATGTCAATCCGTGGTTATGTTAATGATCCAGATGTGTTCTATTACATATGTTGCTCCTTTAAAACGTCAAAGCAAAGACAGCAAAGACAGCTTTTGTGAGTCATGCACATTTTGGAAACTAGATATCAAAGAAAGTGGAATGTATGATGACCGATTACTGCTGAATGCCTAAGAGAGACAGTTCTTCAGAAACGCCTTCTCAAGATGTTAAAGAAACGGAAACTTCAAACACAGTGAACTGCACACGTGTTGAACGTAAGTTACATAATTGTAATTATAATGGCGATAGGTTTATTATTCAGTTAATAGCTAAAATCTGAACATTTAAACGTACTTTACAAACATAAATTCGATATATGTACTTGTCTGTAAAACTCATTCATTCTTTTGTGTTTTGTGTAAAATCGTGATATGATGAGGTAATTTGAATATCAGTCTCGAATTCAGAATACAAACTGATAAGAATCACCTATCACATAAAAACCAATAGATAAAAGGTTTAAAAACGCAGCACGTGTAATCTATTGGACCATAAGACACCTAGCTCTTGTGAACTACAAAAGAAAATTGTTTGTAACATCCCAGTTTCAGTCCAAGGTTAACATATTGTTTTTATATCTTCTACGTTTCTTTGAGTTGGTGCAACAGTTAATAATTAGTAGTTCTTAAGCACAGTAAACTATAAATATGTTGCAGAAATCAGAGCTGTAGAGAAACATTTTTTTTCGATAAAGGGGCGATGTTTTTGTTTTCGTAAGAATAAGAATATTCTTCGGGTTCATATGTCTTTATACTTTGCTCAGAATGGCTTCAGAATTCGACCTATTAACTTTAAGGGCTTATAGAGGTTGTTGGAGGAACAGTTGGAGATAGGACACTTATGGTCTCAGAGCACATGACTTTTTGCAACAAGCGAAAATAAGTTTGAGACAGTACGACGCTTATACCACCTCATTTGTGTATGCAAGCATTTTATGCACTGCCAGGTAGTCTGCATATGTGGCTCAGTGGTAAAGTACGCAGATTTTTTCAAGCCGGTGACACCGGATTTCCAGTTCAAGACCTCCCGATTGTTTTTCTCTCTTTTCTTTCTTTCTTTCTTTCTTTCTTTCTTTCTTTCTTTCTTTCTTTCTTTAAATTGTTGATTGTGAAGGATATGGAACACTGCACTGCTCCATATGTTATTATCGCTGTTCTTAAATGTAAACAAGCAAATCAAACAAATGAATTTTGAACAGGAATGTGCAACATAAGCTACTGTAATGTTCCAAACATACACATGATACGTAATCAGAATCCATTATGGAGGTGAGTTTAAAAATGGCATTACCATCACCTGGGACTGATACACTGTTGTGCTTACGAATTGAAAGAATGCACTGTTAGCTCTGGAAAAGAAATAACTAATGTACAAGGGAAATCAGTCTAATTCCTGCTTAAGCTTTATATATTCGCTTCCAGGAACCGCAGTAAAGCGTATTTCTTCTTCAGATATACGGACGCAGCTAACAGTGAGCATTCTCATTTGTGAACTCTGATTTTCTCAAATACTTTCCTTTTGGGAAGCGCCATCGAATAGTGAGATAGCACTGCTATAATTTGCAGAAAATCGAATACAACTATGAAAGCGCTTGCTGCCGCCCAGATAGCTCACTCGGTAACATAGATAACTATAGTGAATTAGTGGTGTGTTCGATTCCCTCTGTAAAGTAGCTTTTGTTTTTCTTCTTGTGTTTAAGATGAGAGGTGCACGCATACGCAAATGGCAATGGTAATTTTAATTTCTGAATAATCCAGAAGAAAAAACGTTTAGCCTTAGGGAAATAAAGCTATTTCTAAAAAGGGCTTATTATACTGTTTAAATATATTGCATAGGAACAATTACAATATTCTTGTTCGCACAGTGCAGCTGCAATACCTAAGTGCATGCATGACTCTGAAGGTCACTACGGCTGACAGTCTTGCTGAGCCATTGGAGTTATGTTAATCGTATTCAGTGGAATGATGGCTAATGATTACAGTTTTGAGGAGGTAGTAGACATGCATTTTGTTTACGGGGAAACTAAAGACAACACATATGAAGCTGCGCGACTTTACAAAGGAAGATACCCTAACAGACGCCATCCACACCCGTCAGCTTCTCAGTCTGTTCACCAGCGTCTATGGGAAACTGGATCCCTGGAGGTGCATCGACCAAACGTTGATGCAAGACAATACGTCGCATCCCTGTATTTGAGGAAGACGTGCTCAAAAGGTTTCAGGAGACATCTTCAGCTAGTACGCGTGCTATTGCACGTACATTGGGCACACACCATTCGAGTGTATGGCGGGTGGTGCAGGAAGACCGACTCCATCCGTTCCACCTTTTGAAGGTACAATCCTTGACACCAGCAGACTTCGGTCGACGAGTGCAGTTCTGTAGCGGTCTCTGAACAGCACGTCGAACAACCTGATTTCTTTTCCCAAGTGCTCTTCATTGATGAGTGTTTTACAGGGGATGAAATGGCACTCAACCAGAGAAATAGTCATTTGTAGAGACATGATAATCTACATGCTATTGTGCAGAGGAGCAAAACGTACATGTTCGGCGTCAACATTTGGGCTGGCTTAATTTCCAATTACGTTGTTGGTCCATATCTTCTTTCACCTCGGTTAAATGGACATGTGTATCGCCAGTTCTTGGTTAATGTTCTACCTGGGTTTCTGGAGGACGTTTCTCTTGTCCTCCAACGTCACATGCGATGGAGCTCCCGCCTACTTTGACGTTAAAAACCATCTACATAATGCATTCCCAGGACGATGGATTGGTCGTGGTGGTACTGTTGCTTGGCCGGCACGTTCTCCTGACTTCACTCCTTCAGATTATTTCTTATGACGTCACAATAAGAGCCTTGTACACTTTACCCCAATAAACTCAGATAAGGAACTGCTCACGAGAATAATCGCTGCTGTGATGTAATCCGCGACACTCAAGCCATATTAGAGAGAGTGTGAGATACATTTCTTCGTCGTTGCAATCTATACTTGGAAGTTGAAGTACTCATTTCCAACAGTTCCTTTGAACTGGTTTTGCACGAAAGCATGAATAACATGTTTAGTTTTCTTTACTTTTTCTTATAATTTGTTTCCTTCACTCCCAGGATAAAGAGGTGCTTTAAGTTTCCTTTATCTTCCTTGTTTCTTATTATTTTTCCCCAGCCTAAGGATAAATAAGAAGTTTAATTTTCTTTAATCTTTCGCAATTTCTGCAACTTTCCTCCGAACCGAGTTGTAAACAGACAGTTTTCCTCCTAATTCTTCATCATTTTACAATTTCCTCCTTCGGAGGATAAATAAGAGCTTTTATTTTCCTTTATCTTCCGGGATTTCTACAAATTTCTCCTACTACGAGGTGTGAATAAACAGTTTTTCTCCCTAATTTGTCCTTAAATGGGAACGAAAACACAAAAGTGTGTATTTAATTCACCACATTAGTTTGTTTGTCGTCAGCAATAAATAACAACGCACGCAGCTTCACCATTCCAAGATGAATGGTTATCGCGTACGCAGCATATGTGTTTTAAATGACTGACAAGTTTACGTGTTAATTTCACTAGAAGTTCATAACTTCTCTGAATAACAAAGAGTAAAGATGAAGTTAGCCAATCACTTTTCATTATCCAGTTAATATCTACTAGGTGATAAACAGTAGTGCAGCATCTGCTTTGAAAATGAGCGAACGTGGTATCCGACCTTATCAGTTGAACCAAAAAAAGAGCAATTTTGAAGATTTACACCATTCTGACAGCGATTCCGAGACAGTGTGAACACCGAAAACCGTGCTGGTTCCATCCACTACAGTGTAAGGAACCTATGAATAATGATGAGAAAAGTGTGTGTTACTCGGACTATGTGAGCACAAAATTGGTTAAGATTGATTTTGTCTGTATTAGAAAGCATCCTCATTTTCACAAATTAGTTTTAGATCGTGATGTTTTGAATATTGTGAAGTATAACTTAGCGTTAAAACCAAACATATGAGCTACACAGAAATTACTCACCGCCAATTATCCTGCTAATAAGATCTGGGATATTCCTGCTACAAAAAATTACAGCGTGAATTAATTAATGGACTGTTATTGGACACAGAAGAAGAGTTGTCATACCATCATGTGCAGCGCTTAGTATTAGAAATGCTTTTCCAGAACCCACCGAAGTATATGTAGGCGTCAAGCTTCACTAATAAACACACAAATTAAAAATAGTAAGTTTAAAATACAACCATTATTATAATTTTAAATTGTATAACGTGTCTGCGACCAACCTTCTCATGTTGACTGAAAACGTGAGAAGTGCTTGAATCGTAGTAACTCTAATGGAGGCCGAAGCGTGGGAGCTATATCCTTCGGTAGTGACAGATCAATTGCTACGTCCGGTAATGGATCCATACAATGGCGTGCAGAAATTCTTTTTAGTTCCATTTATACCCCACCTTTAACTGCAATCGTCTTATCGGCGGCCTTTCCTTTGGGACACATTGCCTATAGGCAATGGTGTTAACTCGTATTCTCATGTCGGTGTTTTTCGATAACTTTGGGTTTTATTCATTAGATCACACAGTTTCAGACTCTGGGTTACAAAAAAATTCCCACCCCCAGCCGGGAATTGAACCCGGGACCCCTCGCACAACCAGCAGGTGCTCTACCAACTGCGCTACGAGGCCAGCAGATTTTTTTCACACATTAACACCAGTTTCCATTCTTCGTTAGATTCCTCATATTTATTTTTCATGATCCAAGATCCAGATGCTTTGGAGTACTGAGTTTTGAAAGCAGTATTTTTTATTCACATTGAAATTGTGTTCTAGCGCTGTTATCATGGACCTAAGTTGAAGGCCATTATATTATAAATATACTCTTTTCGGATCATTTCTGAGACGAAGACTGTGATAACTTTCTAAACTGCCAGTAGGTATATGACGTCTAATATAAGCCAGACCCTTTAAGAAGGTGCTGACCAAAATAATTTTCTGCAGAGCATGATAGGCGCTTGATTCACCTTTAATCCATTATTTATTTCTTTTGCCTTCATCCAACAATTCATCATGTTCACAAGATTTTCATTCACTGTTTTCTCGCAATTTGTGTTCATTTCTTTATGATGAACTGATGTGCATTTTTCAATGAATATGTTACCATTCTCATTACAGTTTTGCGCAGCCCACTATAAATGGTTATTTATGCTGGCTTTCCATGCCATCAGCTCTGGGCATTCTTTTTCTGCAATTTTAGCTATTTTCATTTTACTTTTAGACAAATGCCATACGCCAAATTCATGTTCAACTTCCGGATACTGAGTTTTTAACAGGTATCTTACACCTTTATGTCTGTCGAGGAGATAAACTTCAAGTCTAGTCATTATGTTGTCACGAGCAGCCTTTTCCAAATCAGCAGATTTTCACCATATCTCTTTGAAGCAGTTCAAAATCAATAATTTTTAGGGAATTTAGATCCATGACATAATAGACTAAATATTTGGCTGAAAATCCTGGGGAGTCAAACTGCCCAATCCTTGCCAACCATACCACAACCTTTTAATGAATTCCATTGTTTTTTTCTTTCTTGAACCCAAAATGCTCTAACATCTGGTGCTGCCATGTTTCGAGTGGTTTTATCGAATGTACGCCTTGTGAAAACATTGCCAAACCCAATGATTTGCAAAAGCACTTAAATTACTGAAGCAATATACCAGATAATAATAAAGAACTTGCTATTAAAGCATTTCCTTCCTTTCCTGGTAAATTTTCTGAGTTCCAAGTGAATGTATTACCGCAATAACACACTTTTTAACACATAAGATTGTCCCTTTAATGTAATGAGAAATTGTGTTGACTTCATTTCTACATAGAACACATACCTTGAAAAATAAAAGTAGAGATGTCCAAGCAACAATGGCATATTTCACTGTAGCTTCATTTCCACATATGGTGAAAGTTTCTTCTTCTTCTTCCTCCTCGTTACACTTATCAGAAACTGGTAGAAACTTTCATTCAGCTTATCCTGGTTTTCCTCATCACTGCTTGTTTAGTAGATCTTTTCAGGTTCCAACAATATATATTTCCTTATGATTTCAGTACGTAGTTCACATTGTATTTCTAAATTCTTTGTTTTTTCGTCACCTTCTATTCCGAATTCCCTTTCACTACTTTTATCATCATCGCCTTGGTTGTCAGTCTTATTGCAAGTAGCACTATCGCATAGCTTAGAAACTACGCTTTTACGATTTCTAGTCACATATCGTTCTAATCTTTGTCGTTTGCTCTCGGATGAAATGGTGAAGGATCAATTGTCTTACTAGAACTTGATATCTGAAAACTGTCATCATTTTTCCTTATAGCAGGAAAAGATTCAGGTTTTAATAAAAACCCTCTGAAATTTTCATCCGGCATAAGCTGCTTTGTTAATAACTGTCGGTTTATAATCTGTCCTTAAAATGGAAGGAACATAAACGAGCACTGGGACCAGGCAAAAAATCATTTTTGTGCAAAATTCTACCCATATCCTATATCCTTTGGGAGATTTGTCTCTGTTTGGAAACGTGTGAAAATGAGTTTCTTGTGTGTTTCCCTTCTCAGATTATAGCCATATGTACAACATTGAGGCATTTTATTTTTTCACAACATTACGTTGTTTGTATAATACAAAACTGACTCAGTAACATCATCACCAAAACACCACCACAAAATACACTACTCTTGAACTTAAATACCTACAAGAACAATTTTTGACAACGTATTCCTGCACGTGCAGCAATTACTGACTTGTGATCTCCCAACTGCTTCCAGCGCACGGCTGGCTCCGATGACGTATAACGTGGTTATTATTTCACTTGCTCTGCGGTAACGGTGTGGCGGAGTAAGAAAACAAACTTAGCACTGCATTTTACAGGTCATATCCTTCATTTAGGAAGAAACATGATTTTTGTGTTTCGTTCCTCTTTAACGTTTACCAATTTCCTCCACTCTAAGGATGAATAAGAAAGTTAATTTTTCATGAACTTCCTGGATTTGTAACGTGCTTCCATTTCCTCCAGTCCCAGGCTAAACAATTTTAATTTTACTGATTGTTTGTTATTGTTTACATCTAATTTTCTCCAACCTGAGTTATGAATAAACAGCTTATTATCTTAATTTTCTCTTTCATTTTCTAAGTTCCTCTACGGAGTATGAGCATGTATGGTTTCCAATGTTGTTAATATTTAACAGCTACATTTCTCCATGCTTAAGGCGGAATGCATAGAGTAATCGATTTTAGGGCATTTCTCCCTTAATATTTACATAATGTGTTCCCTCTATTCATTGCGCATACAAGACTACATACCAAATAACCAATGCATTTTACCATTAACACCTGTTCCTTTTATGATTATGATTATCTTTGTGTGTTTCCCTACTGTGAAATTAAAAAGCTACATTTCCTTCTTCATTCATTATCTCTAATATTTCGACTTCGTTTTCACACCACAGCTGTATTACGCCAACGTCATGTTATTGTCGTTGCATTGTTTAAAACGCATGTGCTATATATTGTTGTTTCTTATGTCCTCGTAACGGAATATTCATTGCCGCTGATTTTGTACAACGTTTTATCATTAATTAATTTCTGCGTTTAACTAAATAGCTCTGAATATCGCTGTTGTGACCCAGGGGGGTCTCTTCCCGCATCGTTTTCGCTTGTACTGCTTTCGGTCCGCCTGCTGCATGACGTCATCGAGAGTGAAGTTTTAGCTAGCCAGTATTCTGCACCGTACTTTTCGGCATGAAAGTTCGTATAATATTCTCGTTATACGATCTGTTTCGACCCTATACTACTTGAAACAAAATCGCATCTATAACTAGACTTAGTCTTGGAAATAATAAACACAAACCTGTCTTTTTACAGCTAAATACCCAACTGGCGCCAATTTCATTTCTCCTTGAAATATTCACTAACACGCTGTCGATATATGAAATTTGGTCTTACAGCATACATGTTATTCAAAGAAAGAGAGATATGTAGATATAAAGCAGATATTTGTTATATTAAAGTTGTTCAGAAGCTTTAAGTTGCAAGCTTTAAAACCATTTTCTTAGTTTATGCTATTGCTTGACTTTAATTATATTATGTTAAAGAAAACCAATAACACATTATTCGGCCAATTTTAGCAACGAAAATAAAATACGTTATACGCTATATAAAATTCAACGTTATACGCTATCGGGTCTTAAACTTTGATTCGAAATTAAATTGTATTGTTTGTTTATGGATTGTGAAAAACGCAGCTTAATGAGAGAAACTGTATGTTGATCATGCTATTATGTAATATGATTTAAACATAGCAGTTTTAAAAGTCATGATAGCTGAAAACTTGATATATGAGCATGTTTTCCGAGACTTTTTTTCGCGTCTAGGTAAAAGCATGAATAATCGACGTGCATATTTAAAATAATTTTTTTAAAAAGAATTTTATTAATATAACTATTTTGGCAGAAGAGAGTAACTCCACAAAATGAATTAAATTCACATAACATTCGACTACTTGAAGTAGATAATGGACACATGCTGAAAAACAGTTATCTGCACAGCAAGTCTTGCAAATATCCTCCAATTTTCAAATAAACCGAATTTACAGTATAGTGTACATTCGAATGAAGTGTTCAGAAGTTGGATATTTTGGCTTCATTATTTAGGCTGAGAATGTGCTTATATAAACCTAGTTTCTTAATTATTTCTAGTATAAAGTTGTTTTAATTTGTTAATTAATGAATAATTAATTGTACATAGTTCCCATTTGATCCTTCCTACTTGAAAGAGTAAGAACAAGGATGCGTCTAGCCTTAATATTTTGGAGATATTAATTTTAGAACAACCTTTCCTGTATGCTTTAGTATACGCTTGCAACCAATACCCTTAAAAGCACACGATTGTAATGCTTTCACCCACGGGAAAGTGGGTGTTGTTAAAAGGAGGTGTATTAGTGTATTGCACTGGCGATCATTGAAACATATTACACTGATCTTTTTAAAAGGAGGTAGATCTAAGCAACTTGCCAATTGTAATTAGGTGCCTATATTATTTAGTATTTATGCAAGGAAAGTGCAATAACTTACTCGTATCTTAGTTTTCGTTATTTTGTATAAAACATGGACACATTTCACGCCAAACTGGCAGGAGAGGCTTTACGAAACAAATCAATATTATGTGAGCAAATACAGGGGAGATGAACGTAAATACATGAGAGAAAATGTCAGAGCGGTGTTTTATAAGCAGGGCGCGGATTTTGATGACTAATTTTTTTTTCAAAATGACTACATTTGTTTCAAAATGACTTTGTAATTACAAAAAATTATCTAAAATGAGATTTATTTGATTTACTAAAATTAGTGTACAGAAAGTTATAAATTAATTTATATATTGATATAACTCCTATACAAGAAGAAAAAATAAGTAAAAGAGCAGTGAAAATGTACTTCAAACAAGTAAGAACATTATTTTCTTTGCTTTTCAGATTCTCCAAACAAGAACATAGAACAAATATATTTTCAATTAATTTTCTAACTTATTTTGTTTTTAAACAGGTCTTACAAAAGTGTAGCATTAACTCTTTTGAGAACTCAGAATATGCAATGTTTATTGCAAATGAAGAGGATTTCACAGTCCATGCCATACATAAATAAGAGCAATACGCACTTATTAAGCAAAAAAGGGAAAACTGACCTCCTCATCCCTAATTTTGAACATGAATTCATAACAGTAGTTATACCTGTTTCCCTGACAATAACCATCTCTCCACCCACAAGCAACTCTTTCCAGACCAACCAATAATCTTTATATACTCTATACTTATGCAAGGAAGTTACCAAATAAAGCGGCAAAGGACAAAGAAATTACAAATTAATGATGTAATATCGAAAAAAACATTATCCAAAATAGAAAACTTGAAACTACCAAAATGGCCTAATATATATATATCTTAATATGGACCCGTGATAAGGATTTATGTACACTTAAGCAATACCTTTATTGCAAGAATTAAAAGATGGCATGTCATCTGAATCCGGATCATGCTTATATGATACTTGGTCTTCAAATAGCTTCTGCTCACAATAATATACTGTTTAATACGCATTCCTGAGGAATATAAAGAACTTACTTTTTGGCAGGTAGGCCGACTCATAACATGAAAACAGATGTAATGCGGGCCAAAGGTATTGTTCCCTGAAAATGGCAAGCTTTTCCAGGTATATAATCCTTTACAGAACCACAGTGAACGGAAAAAGGTTGTTAAACTTTGGCTGTAAGAGCAAACAGCATTTCCGTTGAAATAATTATGCCGCTCAACTGCGTAAAAGGCAACAGATATTAATCTGAGCTTCTCTTCGCTTTAAAAGTCACGTACAATTATCCTACTTTATCTCGCTATGTTGGCGGAAACTTAACAACAGATGTACGAAAGTACATTGTTCCTTATCACTCAGTCATATACCCCCCCACTTCAACAAATAAGTTGCACACACATATTTAAACTAGAATCTTGAGTATAGATTCAGTTTTCTCTGCTTTGGTGAAGTGTTTAAGTCGGTGTGCAATGAGTAAGAACGTTAAGAGTAGAATGTATTGTACTGTAGCACAATACCGTAATTACGGTTTTAAAACGATTGGTGTGAATTATCACACATTTCCAAAAAAAATGAGCAATTAAAGCGCGTGTGAGTGTCTCGCTGTAAGCATACTGACACATTTAACGCTGATAATTCACGTGTATGTTCAGTGCACTTTCTTCCTAGTAACTATAAACGGGATTTGAAGAGTGAACTTTTAGGTTGCCGGTTAAGAAAATTCTGCTCCCAGATGCAGTTCCGTAGCAGTTCATTCCCGATTGGCATGGATATGCACTTAGTGAAGGTCCAAGTACAAGTGGAATGTTGCAGGTATGTCTTTTTCATTTTTACATCCTGTAACAGAATAATGCATTCTGGAATTGTTTTCATTTCTTAAGGTAAAAAAAAAATACACCAGCATATCCATTTAGCGATTCCTTTAGAGTAGTTGTAAATTTTCCTTTAGTACTAAAGAATGTATGTTTGAATCTCTTGTAGCGCCTACAGTTTACGTTGAAGTCCTGGATGTGTTCCAGTAGTTTTGTTTATACGTAAATATATTACTAATGTAATGCAGTTTCCATTCGTTTTGCTTTATGTCTAGCCCACAATGTTTGTAGAATGCCCTGAAATAGTATACCTTTTAAAAAAACTGGAAGAAGTGCTAATAATAAACAATTGGGAGTTAATCGGGAGGAATTTAGTGTGTTCACTGCGCTGAGTTTGTATTCCGCGCGCTCGTCTTCACTCTCACTTACGTCACAGGCGGGCAGCCAATGGCAGCTCCCACCCCGGAGTGGCTCACCTTAGTTATCTAGCCACATTGGTTGTGACCTTCGGAAAGGAGCAGCTGCCTAAGCACTGCAACAGCACTGTGCGGACAGGAATATTGCAGGTGCTCCTACGCAAAAGATTTAAACAGTATAATAAACCCTCTTTAGAAATGGCTTTATTACACTAAAGCTTTTTTCTTCTGGATTATTCAGAAATTAAAATTACCATTGCCATTTGCGCATGCATGCACCTCGCATCTTAAACGCAAGAAGAAAAACAAAAGCTACTTTACAGAGGGAATCGAACACACCACTAATTCACTATAGTTATCTATGTTACCGAGTGAGCTATCTGTGTGGCAGCAAGCTCTTTCATAGTTGTATTCGATTTTCTGCAAATTATAGCAGTGCTATCTCGCGATTCACTGGCGCTTCCCAAAAGGAAAGTATTTCAGCAAATCAGAGTTCACAAATGAGAATGCTCACTGTTAGCTGTGTCCGTGTATCTAAAGAAGAAATACGCTTTTCTACCGTTCCTGGAAGCGAATAAATAAAGCTTAAGCAGGAATGTGACTGTCATTTGCCTTGTAGATTACGTATTTCTTAACCAGAGCTAACGGCGCATTCCTTCAATTCGTAAGCACAATAGTGTACCAGTCCCAGATTATGGTAATGCCATTTTTAAACTCACCTCCATAATGGATGCTGATTAAATTTCATGTGTATGTTTGGAGCATTACAGTATCTTATATTACAAATCCCTGTTCAAAACGCATTCGTTTGATATGCTTGATTACATTGAAAAGCAGCGGCAATAGTAAATGGAGCAGTACTGCGAATCATTCACAATCAACAATTTGAAGAAAGAAAAGAAGGTAAAATAAGAAAGACAGAGATACATTCGGCGAGGCTTGAACTTTAAACCTGGAGTTTAGCTGGCTTGAGAACTACCTACTTTACCACTGAGCCATACATATACATTGCTTATGAGTGGAGCAAATGCTTGCATACACCATTGAGGTGGTATCAGTGACGTACTGGCTCAAACGTATTTTGGCTTATTACAAAAAATCGCGCTCTTGGACCATAAGTGTCCTATTTCCAATTCTCCTCCCAACATCCCTCTATAATCCCTTAAATTTAATCGGTCGACTGAAACATCCTGTATAATACACCGGGCGAGTCACCTAAAACTACCACCGCAAGTATCTCTGAAACAAAAATAGGAATTGAAAAACGACTTTCACAAGCATGAAGGCAGGGAATGGGCTCATTAAAGCAGGTGATATGGGCAATTCAAAAACGTAAGCAAATATGTGTTTCAGCATCCTGAGGTTCAACCGCGTCTTTGGGTCTCAACTTCGCGCTGCAGATAATGGTAAGATGATTGACGTATTACAACGCAACAAAAACTGCTCTTAGTGTTATTTTCGCGTTATCAGTTGTACTGGAAATAACAGGGTTTCCATTCAGAAAAAAAAACGGAAAGAAAAGAATTAAATGGTTACGTCTTTTGTTGTATCTCAAACCTCAACCTCACATTAAAGTTTCTTGGGATGCAAAAATAGTATGGGTTTCCATTAAATATATATACATATATAGTTGATGTTACACGAGGAATAATCGCAATGCAGCGCAGAGCAAGGGTTTCGAATGTTAAGATACAAAGCATTAAATCTATGTATGCCGCATTATATAGCTGGTTATCTACGTTTGCCTGCCGTTAGAAGTCTAAGGTATCTTATGGATGAATGTAGTACATTTTGGTAAATCCCAACACAGACTAGGTTCGTGTCCAAGATTTACAGTTTCCTGAACAAATGGCTTGCTGTCTGGCATTAGCCTCACTTAAGCAAATTAATGTGGTTTGCAGTTTATGGCGACAACCGTCTTACGCTTCATGTCCTAATTTTGCAGTATGTATAGTTTAGCTTAGATGACAATTATTTTACACTGCAATTAATTTGAAGAAATTAAACATGTCCTTATCTATAAGAAACTGCTTTTATAATTTTATCGTGGCAATAATTTGTCTTTAATGCTGAGATATGCTTCCATTTAAACGTGAATTTGTTTGCGGTGTTTGCCAAAATCTGCTTTAGTTTAGGGGTCGACTATGAATTTCCCAAATTCTAAAATACTAAACTGAGTCTTTTGAAATTTTTTCACATCTTCCTGCAAGGTTTGGTGCTTTTATGTTAAACCGTTTATGAACGATGCATTTTAAAAACAAATTTAAACCACTGGATAACGAATGTACCTTACAATGCAATTTTTTCATACATTTTAAACAACATTTCAGATTTATGTTCCTTTTTAAATTAAAAAAGAGTTTGGCTAGAAAATAAGCGTTTAAAATTAGTTACATTTCTATTAATAAATGTTGTTCATTTGTTTATATTGAATTTTTGCAAAAAAGGAAAAGAAATGAAGAGAAAAGAAGGAAAAGAGAAATGCCTATCAAACTTTGGTGAGCTTGATTGCATAATACATGCTGCTTACAATAATAACTGCATTGAAAATTTTAGTTAGCATGTATTGGGAAACTAATACCCAAAATTTCAGTGTGATAAATAAAAAATATTGCGATGTAAGACGTATTAATAATCTTGAAAAATGTCTAAAGTATTACAAACGAGAAAAGTCAACTGAAAATTCACACATAAATTACTTGAAATCAGTTTATATATTCCTCATAAAATAGTTTAAATTTAAATCTAAAAGTGCACAATTTATAACCGCATCAACACATATGTAACTTTTGTAACTTTTCCATAGATTTGAAAAAAAGCGTGAGAAATCTCTAGAAGGCCGGATGTGTGCTGCAACGCATACCCAACAATAATATTTAAACCGCCATTAATTCACTCGGTTTCACTCGAACAACACAAGTGTCTACACGAAAACATTCCTAAATGATCATTAAGACATGCTGGTATAGAAGGCATGACAATTAAGATACCGATTGGAGGTAGTTCCTCATTTAAGATTTTCGTGACTATTTCCATATATGCTGAAGAAAGCAATACTAGAAGGTACTGCAAAACACGTTGAAGTCCATCTTTATCTGAACCATTGATAAAGGTAAAATTTTCACCGACTTGTTCACCCAAAAAGACACTTTTTATCGATTCATTTTTAGTATCAGCGTTATGCTAGTTTGTATTTAATCCTCGACTTAACTGTTAACTGTAATTCAATTAACGGTTTTCTATACCAGAGCAAAATGTATTTCCATGAATTTTATGTAGATGGGGTACAAGGAACGATAAGATTGTCGTGTGCTAACGCACAGGAAAATGAGCAGTTTGGCTCAAACTTTAGCGTCTGAGGCTCGCATAGGACGGTCCGGGATTCGATTCCCGTTGAACTGAACGCTCTGATCTTGGGATTTTCGTGTTTTTCCAGCGAATGTTGGGGTGGATTATATACTACCACCCATTTCCCTGTCTCTTATTTCATTACTCTTCATTTTTCAGGATTTGGACCCTGACACAATGGTCGGTGGCGTGAGCCACAGGCTGTGGATGTGCTTTAACGGCGGAACTGTCTCTTCCCTGGCACGAGACTTCTGCCCAGACTTGTCCGAGCCTGCATTCAAGACGCTTAGCCTGGAAACATTAGGCATCCAGCTGCGCTGCGCCTGCTGTTATCAAATCTGGCCCGCTTCGTGCCCTCTTGCCTCATCCCTTCTTCTGGGAGATTTAATAGGCGGAATAGACCTATCGTTTCTGCGGTGCTGAAATCCTCCTCCGCTTTATAACCCTAACTCACTGGAAAGAAAATGACACCTTTTGCGGATCATTATCGCAGGGTCAGGAGTAAAAGACATGCTCTGGATTGTTTCGCACTCGCTAAGGCGCTAAGTTTTATGTTCCTTGGTGCAGAGGATTGGGAATTCAAGTCCTTTGGGCTTGAGTACTTATGTTCATGTGGATATCTGTGCAGTGTGTGCACATGTCTGTATATGGACCAATGTATTTGGACCACAAAATGAAGAGAGAGAAAAAAATATAAAATAACAAATCCACATACTGTGATTAACTAAAACTATATTAATATGATAAAGAGAGAAAATTTGTGTGTGTGTGTGTATGTGTGTTTGTGTGTGTCTGTCTGCCTTCCTTCCCCACAGACATAGGCTACAAGATGTTTCCACAAAGGTTTAAACTGGCATTTCTTGGCACTTTGATATTCATGTCTCCCAATTTCAGTCCCGTTTCGTTAATAATGAAAATCAGAGGACATATTTTGACCCTTTATTTTGTTCATGGTGGATTTGTAACGACTGTCATCCCAAAGGGGTAGAAGTGGAGGTTAAAGTCTTTAAAATTAGGTTATTGGAAGGGGTTTGTATACCGTGTTCATATCGCCGACTTTCCCTTGATTTAGGTTAACATTGTTATTGGGCAGTATTTTCAGTAAGATTTGGGTAATGGAACAATAAAGCACATGATAATTGAGACAATCATAACAACATTCTTTGACCTATCTAGACAAAACTTGGTGCATTTACACTATACAATAGAACTTAACGAAAATCATAGGCTGTATTACAGGTATCATAAAAATCCTTACTATATTTTCAACCTCTTATGTAGAAATATGCACTGGTTAACCTATCTGTACAAAATATTCTACAATTATGCAGCATGTTACACAAATACTTTCACAGAATTTGTTGGCAATTTCCTTACACAAAAACAAGAAAAATAGGTCATATAAGCATACCTATGCCTGAAAATGCTTAGTATTTTCATTATTGAAAGTTTGCTTCGACGTGTTTCAAGATACTATCTAAAAACCTAAGTTTGTAACCGAAAAAAATAATTTTGTTAGATAGCGGAATGATGTTATGTATCAATACAAGTCTGTCGATGCACTCGTATCAGATGGCCATGTGTTGCCAAGGAGATTTATTTACATTTGTAACTTATATAAATTCGTGGTTAATCTGCTTCTCGTGTTTCACTGGTGTTGTGTTTAACCTTAACAGGATATTCATTTCGTTTACCAAACGGCTATAATTTTTATGTCGCACGGTTGTATCACGTGGTGTTTTCAGACCGAAATTAGTAGAGCCATCCAACATTTATTTCCATCTGTTTATCGTCCTGTTGATGAGACAGGAGCCGTAGCACCACAAACTATGGATCAAGTGTCGCTCATACGGCTAACCAGGAAGAACGCATTTCGCAGGTTGTTGCAGATGATCCGGCTCTTACATACGACAAGTAGCACGAATATATGGTGTATCCCCTACTCCCACATGGAGGGTCTTCGCTACCGGCTCATGTATCTGTATCATCTTCAACGTGCGCAGACTTCGCCTGCCGATTACCCACCACGGAAGAACTTTTGTTGGTTTGTTGCACAAACTGGTAATACATTATTTGGCTCTTCTGCCTTTTTTACAGTTGAGGCAAAATTTGGAAGATATGTAATAATAAACGTTCACAACCAACATTTATGGGCTAATGGAAATACTTGCGGACCCTCGCGGATCTAGCCTCGTGTCAGGCTAGACACAGCATCAGTTTAAGATTAATGCGTGGATTGGAATTGTAGGCAACTATCTAGTAGGTCCATAATTATGTTCTTCCAGCAGCATTTACGGGCGTGGTCTACAGGGACCATATTCAGAACAATCTTCCAACTTTGCAACAGGATGTGCCTTCCCAAATAAGACGAAACATGTGATTTATGCATGATGATCCTCCAACACATTTTAGGAGTACTGTTTGCAATGTGCTGATATCTAGTATGACAGACGGATAGGTAATAGAAAACCAGTTCCCTAGCCCGAATTCGGTTCTTTGGATTTTTATCTATGGGGCAACATAATATAATTGGTATATGCAGCAGGTATTCCTAATTCAGAGACATTTCATCAACCTATCACAGAAACCTGCAAAACCGTTCGACAACATGCAGAAATATTTGAAAGGATGCGACAGTACATGATCTGACGAGTGCATGCGTGTGTGAAAGCAAGAGGAGGACTTTTTTGAGAATTGATTTTAAATTTTTGAGTTGACATGGTGTTTATTGGACTTTGTATCTTGTTTCGGAAATCTGTCATTAATAATTAAAATCGAAGAATCTTCGGACGTGTTTATATAGACTTTTATCTCTTTTTGGTGTAAGGAAGCCGCCACCACAGCTTGAAGAAGTATTTCTGAAACATCCTGTATTTTAGAAGCTGGCAAAGGTCATAGGTTACTATATAACTTTAAAATACTACCTCAACTGTTATTTTCAATCATATACTAGAATTTATCACGACTAATGGCATTTACTTTCCCTCATAATATCAAGCAACTTTTATTCAAAACATTTCTTTCTACAACCCTTAGTTTTGGAGATATTGTACAATGCAATTTAAATTATTCAGCCTGCATATTACGTACTATTTCTTAAAGATAATTCACACTAAACGGAGGGAAACTATGGCAATTTACCTACCGTCCGATTAAGTTACGGCAACTTGAATTTGCTCATGGCTCTCGGTGCTGAAATGACGAAGTCAATTGGGTCGATCTTGTTCTGCTTCTCCATTACAAAAGATGACACCAATGCCTGCCGTTGTATTATACATAACTGTAGTATGATCTACAACTCAGTCCACATACGATATATTAAACATGAAAGACGTAACAGACTTGGACACCAGCAACCTGTTTTCTATCTTCCCCTTTCCACTATCTGAAAGGACTCTCACCTAAATATAAATGTAGGACCAAGTATGCCCCACTAAAATGGTTTAAATTAAGTGTGTGTGTGCTCCATAACATATCTCCAATGAGCAAGCCAAGGCAAAAACCTTCATAATTAGTAGAGTGACTCCAGAAAGTATTAGTCTCCAATTTAAAAAATTCTAGCAGCCAAATTAACGGAAAGAGCATTTTTATATTTCATTTGCAGAATTAAAGTTGTAGTTATCGTGTTCTGGCGTTTCTTAAGATTGTTTCGTTTTGCATTTCTTTGAAAATTGTAACGATTTTTCATCATTTTCATGTTATGTTTACAACATTATTTTACATGCATTAAGAAAGCATACGTCATCATATAATACCAGAAATTACAGTAAAACTGGGTTTTAATCTGACTGAAGAGAACATATCAAAGTAAAAATTATCAGATTTTTAGTTTATTTCCTCATTAACGTCTCCTGATCAACGCCTCAGATTTTACTTCATGAATTTATTTCGCATCGACTAAAATAATACATCGGTGACATTGTTAGGTATTATATAAACAAAATTCCGCACGGCAAAGGTCAGCGATCATCCACACGATACGGAGAAATTACATGATCTGTACCATGCTTTACCTATCTAGAATGTTGGTTTGTTAGACCCACGGATCGCTGCTTGCCGCAGCTGCTCAAATTCATCAGATGCTGTGTGGAGAATGGTCTTGGCGGGAAAACCCACACCCTATTGGGTGGTCTCGAACCTGTGCACATTCCGTGCTCGCGAACTAAGCTCCAACCAGTCACACCATGCTGCAGGTCATATTTGAGACATAAATAGCAAAAATGGCTTAGATGGTAACCTAGAAAAATTATTGTGGAACTGCTGATAGCTTCTATTCCAGTATACCCAAAGTCATTGACATATGTAGAGCACGTTCGTCCTTCAAATCCTGCAATATGGTGTTGCATTGCTGAAAATATCATTATGATCATTTCTACCGGTTGACGTTGGAATTTGAATGACAGTAAGTCACGATATTTACATTACTTCCCGGTCGTGCTGTGTAAACAAAATACCTCTACTAGTACTGCTGGTGAGTGTTATAAAACCATCATCTTGGTTGGAAGTTTACAGAGCAACGTTAATCCAACTGCGCCACCAAATGTACTTTGTTAATGGATATCCAATGTAAAATTGTATCTCCGTCAGTTTCAACTTTTCATCCCATGGCACTGCAATACATTATGAGAATAAAGGGGAATGTTGACGGACATATGGGTTCAGAGAAGCTATTCAAAGCGTTATTTGGTACCCTAAAAACCATTTAACCAATAACAGAATCATAAACAAACAATAAGCACACGCCCCTATAGCTGTACATTGATTATTCGTTCACACAAACGAGTAGGTCGAACAAATCAATGGGAAAATTAAATACTATGAATATTCACGTACACACGCAGTGCAGACCTCGCAAAGCGATGTAACTGAAGAAGGGAGCTCATCGTTTATGACATCAAATGATTACGAGTGTTTAGTTGAACTGAGAATATAGCTATATTAAACTGATGTGTTTCTCTTTTTAAATCAATTTAATGGAATATGCTGCTTAGTGAAGCCATCCAGGAAATGTATGAATGCATTCAGCACGTGACATAAGCGGTTCTGAAAATTGTGTAGGTTGTAGGTATATACAGCATCTTAAAAATTTACCATTGAAAAAATGCTTTAAAATGTACATACAGTCTCGCTTAGTATTCATTTTAAATTATTTATCATTCGAGCATATGTTGGATTCGGATTTATATATGCGTATAGACTTAATTAAGTATTAAACTAGTCTACAACAACAATAATAGTAGTAATAATAAAAACACTACATTAGTGCACTTTGACATCAATTATGCAATAAAGTTTTGCTCAAAGGGCCAAATCAACACATGTTCGACAGACAAACTATACAGTTGGCTAAGTTGTCAAGTTTCACTCTTCATCTTGAGCTCAGGTGAACAAGCCCATCTTCGTGATATGGGCATAGCGTGTCTGACTTCCAGCCTAGAGGGGCCTAGTTTGAATTTCGGTTGGATGAGTTGCCTGGAAAAAGTTTTGTTCTGGAAATTTCTCAAAGACGTATGTCAGGCAACTGTCAGCTCAGTGAATCACAGTCTCATATGGGCATTAATCACTCTGGATTGTTTAAAAGGACGTTAAACACTCGGAAAAGAGGCGCACAAAAGGTGACTACTAATTACACGCGCAATCCGTGACTTCGATCCATTCCCTTGTGAACACATCCATCATTTTTGTTTGGTTTTTCCGCTTCTACCGCTTCGTACAGAGACCAGCAAACATTAATTGTCATTTACTTTATAAATGCAACCATCTCCGTAATGAAATTGTTAATGCTTAAAAATCAAGTGGATATCCGCAATTGCTGCAGGGGTAGTGCCTGCTATATACCCTCCTATAGCGCTCCTTCGGTTTTTAAATATCTCGTGAGTTGCCTTCCACAAATCTACCTGTGATCTGGAAGAATGCGGTAACATAAGAAGTTAGGGAAAAGTAAACGAAAAACAGATAGAAGGGTGGAAAACTAGTAATGAAACGATCACACATGTATAAGGCGGAAATAATGGATCTAAATAAAGGAGAGTATCTGAAAATTATTACGTAATGATTTGCATTAGGCTTTTAAGAATGTAGGGTTAAATTGTTTTTAATTTTACTTCTATTTCACCAGAAATAATTTTTTTGTATGTATCACATGTTTAAAAATTAGACTACTTTGCCATTTCGTACTTAAGAAAGTACGCCATACACAATTGAAGCTGAAAGGAATGAAATTGCCTTTTTCCTATCGGAAGAAACTTCAAAATGATAGTGGTGTTTATATCAGAACGAACCAGTCCAGAGTTTTATGGTTCATCATTATTACCGCATGTCAGTCTTATATATGTATCTATAAGGGTGTAAATAAATAACAGCGCGCGAATTTTACTAATAACAGACACTGTATAGACAATTTGAGATAGAAATCCTATGGTCTAGGATGATAAATGACTTAGCGCTATGGGTATGTTACCAGAGAAGCGCAGGTAAGCAGACATTTGAAATTTGAGTTCTAATCCCAATGGCACCTTGTTATTTATTTATTTATTTATCTATTTATTTATAAGGACATCCTTAATTGAATTTACAGGAGACATTTGCGTTGTGTACGTATAATTTTTAACTTAAATTTTGAAGTTTTAAATCTAAAATCATTTAATTGTAATTTATACTTCCATGGCCTAACTAGTACAGACTGAAAACTAAATACGTACAATAATGATATATGAATTGATATAAGTCAACACAAATAACGACTAACAAAGATGTAAATTTATAAGTACTTAAAAGTTCTAAGTGTGACTGAATTATTAGTGTTACAATACAATAAATAGGCACAACAAGAATAAATATAGGCAAAGAAATGAAGAAAATCCAGTGGTTTAAAAGGGATTGCTCAAAATGGCGACCTCTAACATCAATGCATACGCGACATCTACTATGCGGAAATAGCTGCTGAAACATATTGAACATTCCTGGTGCGTTACGAATCTCATCACTGGCTGCAATAATGCGGGCAATCAATGCCTGTTCATAATCAATCGGTAATGTATACACCATAGTCTGAAGATGATCCCAGAAAACGAAATCCATAGGATTGAGATCCGGAAAACGAGGTGGCCAGGGCACGTAAGGACTGCCTCTACCGATTCAGTGATTGGGGAAGACTCGATGTAGATGCTCCCATACATTTATAGCATAATGCGCAGGAACTTCGTCGTGTCGGAAATTCAGTTAAGCCCGAACATCAAGCGGCACTTCTTCTATAAGGTTTGGCAATATATACTCCAGTAATGTTTCATAAGTATCACCACGCAGTCGAGGAGGAAGAAGCTATGGTCCAGTAAGTGCTCCGAAAGAATTCTAGCCCTTATGTTCACCATAAACTGCGATTGGTGGCTCTTCTTCACGGTAGCATGGAGATTTTCGTACGCACATATATGGCTGCTCCTGGAGTTTAGAATCCGCCCATCCTTGGTAAACGTGGCCTCATCTGTGAGCAACATTAATGAAAACAATTCCGGTGGCTTGCGTAAATTAAAATCCCCGGGGTTAAGGCAGATAGAAGGGCTAGAGCTGTTCCTCGTGCAAGACTGGCCACGCATTTGTATGGTTGGTGCCCATTGTACGTGCATTAGCACGGGTGCTGGTTGACGGTTCCTCTTGCAGTGTATGCAGCATCTTTCCTTCGAATTCCGTCTTGCACAGCAATTTGCTCTATTCGGCACCACACAACCACTTTCTCGTAAATGTCGATCTACAGACTCCAAAGTAGTACGATGGGGATGCCGTCTATTGGGGTACCTTACGCTGTAAATCTGTGCAGCTATTAAAGCATGACCTCCTGCTTCGTCTTACACAAGGTACGTATCAGTGCGTTTAGCAAAAGTGTATTTCTGCTCCATGTCCCTTGAGTGTTTAGCTACAGTGTTGTGTGTTGATGGCAAATAAGAAATGAGACGTGAGTGGCGTTACCGCACTGGAGAATACAGCGGTTACCTATGACTTGAGCAAGAAACAACTATGCTATATGGTGGTATTAATGTCCTGCCAGGGGTGTCATGCTACCACATTCTCAGCGCCTCTTTTGAGGAGACATAGTACTTTGTATTATTGCTTGGCTCAAAGATGAGTGAATTTGTTCTACCGGGTTAACTGTTAGATTCAAATTGTCCTTATTGACCTCACACAAACATCGCCAACGAAAACTTCAAGCCAGTGTAGGTTACAACCCTCTATCTTTATGTCTGAATTGCCTGGCTCGAACTGCATGCAGGCAGCCACGCGACGCCTATCAGTACGAAAGTAAAACGTAAACATCTGCAGACAGCAGCACTACCTCAGTGATCTTTCGATTTGTACCTGCACTGCCCCTTTGAACAGCAGTGTTGTGGCAACTTCTTTTCAACCTGTGTATGTGGGAAACATAAAATTACCTTGAATACACATAACTCGGTAACTTGGCGTCGTAAAATTGAGAGGACGGCTTTATTGGGCCACCAGGTGCATATATATTTTTTCTTACGTAATTACCAAATTCGGTGTGTTATATTCTACCATAACATGAGCCCATAGTAAATAAATAACACCGCACGGATTTTACTGGTAGTAGATGGTTCCTAGTCAATCAATTTGAGATAAGAAGCCAATGGTTACGAGCAAAAACTGTTAGGTTATGTGCAGTTTGCGACACTATGGAGGTGAAGGAAGAGACCGCTGCCTCCAAGGATGGGATGTCTGTAATTCTGGGGTTCGGTGGTATAACATTGTTCCCAGGATAGGGAAATAAAAGAAGAAATAAAGAGTTCACCCATTCCAGATTCGAACTGAGTTCGCATGCTTATTCTAGTTAACAGCCGATCCGCCTAACCTGTTGACCACAATATATCTATCCGAATCTTCTTACCCTTGTATAGCCGTCCCTACAACCTGTTATCCATTGCAATGGCGTGCAGCTATATGTTAGGTCCACGCTTTCAGTGATTTTGGTAACAACAAGGTGATTAGAGACTGGGATTAATAAACCAAAATCACGACCAAAATATGTAGTCTGTATTAGAAACGAAGAACAGCTCGTTAGGGACTCAGTTAAGCCTGTCTTTTAAGTCTCTGCATTGCGCATGATGATGGTACTTCTCCTGTTTAAGAAATGTTCGGTGGTATGCGAAGGCAATTCCTAACGCCTACCCAGTCGACTTCTCGTGTGCGAAACGAGGGGTCGTGGCTGGCAACCCTAGTGTATTAATGTTTTAACGGGTGTTTCTCCTACATCGTCCAGAAATTGGCATCCAAGCAGAAGATTAACTTTCACAGATTTATGAACTCTAAGCTCTTTCTGAACTGTTTGAATTATACGCTGATTTGCCTCCTGTAGATAAAGATTAATGTCCGTGGTTGAATCACAGCGAGGGAAATAAGATTTCAGAAGCCCTTCAAAGCCCTTCTTGCAGGGAGTAATGAATCTATTCACTTCTTCACGACCTTCTCCCTTAAAGCTATTGTTGAAGAATCTTTCACAATGCTTACACTTGAAAAGCTGCTTGCAGCCCATTTCGTGTCGCCTGGTGCGATAGATTTGTAGAAAGCTCTTTTTCACATTTACCACATTTGTTAGCACACTTTCTATTTGGAAATACTTCCTGTAATATAGTACTCTTCATCTCTACAATCTGCTAAGCACCACAAAAATCCTTATAAATACTGAGCAGTATATACTTAATCGACTTATTCAAAGGAACACACCTCTTCGCCTTTGCAACTTCTAGACACACTCGAGAGCTGATCTCGCTTAGAGGAGATGATGTTCTTGCCTCGAAGCAAAATAGCACAATGAAGGTCTAAGGTTTTTTTCGATGGGAGGAAACATGCATTGCTGCATTTGACCCCAGTCGGAGTGCAATGACCGGGGGAATATGTGGGGCGCGCCGCTCAATCGAGGTATACCCACTAAACACCCCTCTACATGTTAGTTCGCGTTAACAGTTTCTGTTTTTGTATATAATATTCGGGTCCCGCATAGCACCCCGATTAGTGTCAATGAAAGATGTGATGCTGGCAAGCATTGCATGCGAGTGCGTCAAGAGTTAGTTACCCAGAATTACAGATGACTATCACCCTGAGTAATCCCGGGTGCTTACTCGCACATTACAACTGCTGTAAGTGCTAAATAATTATAATAATAGTGTTAATCACGTACATAAAAGGGATATACACTGATTTACGTTCTTGCAGTTAGTGCAAATGTCATGATTACATGTCTAAACTAAGTTATGTGCTATGCCTTAGCCTATGGTTAAAAGTAAATACTGTTAGCCTGTAGGTAAACTAGTTCTTGGCGTTAACCAATCGTCTTAAAAGGTCTTCTGCTATTCCTCCCCACGGGAAGAGCGTCTGCAATTCCGCCAGGAGGATCTCCCGGGACGTCCAAGCTGCTTTTGGCAAAATTATGTTACCCGTCTTCTCGTGGTTCATAATTTATTGCTGCTCGTCGTTGTGACCACATAGATAAGCAGTCAACCCATCTCGGCGCAGCTGCACAAGTGTGCCTAACGTGGAGGCACTTTTCTCCCGGAACAGCCTTGACTGGGTAGCGCAACGACTTCGAAGGCTGCGGAATGGACTGGAAATCTGTAACAGTGAGGTCATGTAGGGAGATTAGTCTTATTCTTAGTCAATTAGGGGATCTTTGGAGGTTGTCTAGGAATTGTTGGATGTTAGGCTTTTCGCTTTATTAAACAATATTCGGTAGAACATTGAAAGAGGATCTTTGTGTTTTTTTCGTTTCGGTGGTGTAGTTGCAGTTGCTAAATCATGTATTAAAGGCTTGTGATGTGTGGTAAGCTTTGTGTATATATCAAACGTAGGTATTTTAATAAATTCCTCTATAGTATGCATTTTCAGTTCATCATGTAGTATGATGGCGGGTGCTATACTGCCACCTTCAATGCTAAACGTACGATTTTATTTTGGAAGGATTGGAGTCTTTTGATGTGTGTTTTTTGCGGCGCATCCCCACACAGGCGCTGCATAAGTTTAGAATGGGGCGTTAGTGTTTTGTAGAACGTTAGACTTGATTGGAGGTTTAACTTTATTAGTGGATATAGTGCACCCAATTCAGCGTTTACTTTTCCTCTAACTGCGTTTATATGAACTTGCTATGTTAGACCTTCATTTTGAGCCCTAGCCACGTTACATTCGCGGTCCAGTTTATGTTCTCACCGAAGTGAGTGAGCGATTGTAAACTGTGTCTTGGGAATCTGCGATTTATCCCTTTTGTGAAAATTATTACTTGGCTGGGGTATTTAGTTTGATCCGCCAGTTTGGGAGCCATCTCTCTAGTGCTCTGAGGGTATTCTGAAGACGGGTGTGTATTACTTGCAGTTTGAGTGATTGCGCAATTATTGTATCGTCCGCATATATATAACGGGTGGTGTTGATGGTTTTGGGCATGTCGTTTTTATATAAGTTGAATAGCGTAGGTCCGAGTAAACTTCCCAGGGGACGCCCGTTTTAATGGGTGTAATGGTGGACCGACTGCTGTTCACAGAGGATTGTAACTTTCTCCTTTAAGTAATTAGCCATTAGTTTTATAAGCGAGTCCGGAATGCCTAATGTCTAATGATACGTTTTCAGTATTCCCGCATTACATACTTTGTCGAAAGCCCGTTCGACGTCTAGGAGTAATGCTCCTGTTGACTTTCGTATGTTAAACCCATCTGTGATGTTCTCTGTGGACCTTAATAGTTGCAGGGTCGTAGAATGTTTAGCTTGGAAGCCGAACTATTCCGGAATGAGTATGTTGCATTTAATGATTGCTGCGTTTAGTCTTCTTATTATTACTTTTTTCCAGTAGCTTGTCAAATGTTTCAAGTAGACCAATTGGGTGATAAATGTTGGGATTGGAGAGGTTCTGCTTTTTCGGGATGTGAATTACTTGGGCAATTTCGCATCATTGGGGAACAGCTGTTGTGTTAAAACAAAGATGAGTATTTTCGGTAATAGTTGTATGGCGTCATCAGGTAGGCGTTTGAGTGCGACGTTGGGTATTTTGTCCGGCGCCGGTTCTTTTCCTTGAGGAAGATGTTTGAATATTTATATGATTTCAGATCGGCAGGTTTTACCAACTACGTTTGCGGTTGATGTTCATGAAATTCTCGGGTTGCCATCTCTGTATTCGCTGTAAAGTGTGGACAAGAGGGAGCTTCGTTCAGGATTAGTGTATCTTGGAGCGCGTCAGTCAATGTGTCGCCTTTTTCTTTGTCTGTGATTGTTATTGTTTGGTTGTGGTGTAGGGGGTGTATGCGTGCTATATCACGGGTCAAGTATCTCGCTATCCGCCACACTGAATTTGTTTTGTGATCTAGGTTGTCTAAAGTTGGGCGGTATAAGTTGTTGGAATTTGGAAAACTATCCACGATGTGGCGAGTTCGTTGCCATTTGCGTCTTGCTCCTCTGCTAGTGCTATACAATCCGCTGTACGTTTTATATCATATGTCTTCGGTACGTGTAACGGTACTGCCGTGATTGTTGCCAACATAATTGTATCTTCAAGCTGGTTTATGGCTGAGTCAAGATCCGGAGGTCAGACGATAGTTCGTTTCTAACTTGTAACGTAAATATTTGGTTTATGTGCCTAGCGATTGCTATGTCCAGGACGTCAGAGCTTTAATTTCTGTAGAAGGCAATGTAGGTGGGCTCATTTGGAGTAGGAATTAGAAGGTCGGGATTGTTTTCGTCCTGAAGTAGTGCAACTCCGGCTGCATTAGTGTGCCTGCAATTCCAAATGTTTTGCTTGGCATTGAGGGCTCCTGGTATTAGTACTCTGTTTTTGATTTGGAGGATTATGGTAAATTTCCCCCGTCTTTAATAGCTCTGGTGGGTTATACGCCACTATCGCTAAAGTTCGAGCATTCTCAATAGTGATGAACAACCGTATTCCTTCCAGCGTCGCGAATTGTGGGAGAAGAGCTACGTCATATACTATGTTTTATTTTATGATAATGGCTGTACCTCCGTCGCTGTTGTTCCTATCCTTCCTATGTGAAATATACTCCGGTATAATAAATCTAAAGTTACTGCTTAGATGTGTTTCTGTGATGAGTGCTACGTGTATGTTGTTTGAATCTAGGAAATCTGAAATTACTGCCTTACGCCTGCGTAAGCCTCTAGGATTCCAAGTTAGTACTTTGAAGATGGGTTTAAGGGTCATTGAGTAAGTTAGGTGTGGAAAGGTGTTGGAAGAAGCCGGCGTAGGTAGTGAGGATGGAGCGTGTCTTCAACGGCCGCTCCATGAGATGACGGAGCACGTGGGTGTAAGTTTCCATCAAATCTCACAGTGCAGTACCTCCTGGTACATCTCACTCTGGTAATATCGTCTAAGGTCTTTGGTCCTAGGGGGCTCTGCTCGTCGAAGGTCCCTCCTTCCGTCCCGAGATGGTTGGGGCTTCTCCCACCTGGTCCTGGGCCTGCTCCTGGTCTCCCGAACAGACACCGGGCCACCCGCATCCCGCACAGGGCTAGCTTGTGGAGCGACCGTTCTGAATCGAGCCGCCGGGAAGGCCTCTATGATGGGCGCTCGCTCGCCAAATGCTCGCTTCGGGGCGTACCTTTCCGCAGGTTGCCAAACAGGGCAAACTGCTGCTGGTACTCTAGAAAGCTACTATAGTGGGACCCATGGCCCAATCCGCGGCTTAGAGCACACTTTCGCTCGGGAGGGGTGACGTTGCAGGCGGCTGACTCATGATGCCAGGGCACTTCGTGCACAACGAGACCGACACCGTACACCTCGCTGCCGTATGTCGCAGCTGCTGTCACCGGTTACACTGGACCGGGTTGATTGGGTGGCGGTTGAGCTCTATCTTCACTCGAAAGCGAAGGACGAACTCGAACCCCCGCAGTCTGTTCAGGTCGTCTGTAGCGACCACGTCCACCAGGTGCATCGGGAGAGATGTCCTGACTCTATTGAATCGCTGGGGATGGTCCACGCCGAACACCGACAGGTGCGCCATCGTCAGCTCCATCATGGCTTTCTTGTCCCCATTTAGAGAACGATCTTCACGACTACCCTGTAACCTGGTTCTGCGTTAATGCCGTCAGCTGCAATTAGACCCGTCGCTACCGAAGGTATTGACCATGTGCCCATAGTCAAAGATATTCCTGGTTTTCACCCAGAAGTCGTGAGAAACCGGGGCCCTGGGAATCACGTAACCCTTGTTAGGGCTTCCTTTAACCTGCACAGAGAAGCAGAGAAATCCTGGGAGATGTAGATAGGTGGTTGTGGGACGACATTGAGGGCATCAGCCGTTCTCCATGGTGTAGTGGTTGCCTCGCTAGCGACTAGTTCGCGAGATCATTGGTTCAAACCTGGATGAGGGGATGAATATTTTCCGGCGTAAAAATTCTTCGTATGGCATCCTTCAGAATGGAAGTAAAGCCTGTGGTCGCGTGTCGTAGATTTACGTCACGTAAAATAACCTCAGCCTTATAGAGAGGCCTCTGAGCAAAACTACCGGTCTTACACGCTTAATATAGAATGGGACGCTAAGGACCATAGCAGTTAAAGAGCGTCCGTAAATAAAACTCAATTTAATTTAATTTGCGGCCTCTACTTAAGTTCATATGTTCTTCTCTTGGTTGATGTCTTTGTGACATTCAGATAGCAGACTCTGAAAACACACAGAGATGATCTTGCTCATTATTTTACCTCTCCAGGAATTACATGGGACACCGTGCTTCTATATACCATAATTGAGCTGGAATTGCTACAGGATTACGACCAGCTTCTCATGGTGGAATGCAGTAGAATTGGAGGTTTGTGCCAAGTTTTCCACCGGTATGCAGAGACTCATAATTCCTACATGGAGAACCTTGATCCTCTGAAAGCATCTCAATTTATCACACACGACGCCAATACCAATATGGTTGTGCAATGTGCCAGGCTCTTCATTATGGAGGATTTCAGTAAGGTTCCCCTGAAGATATCAACCTAAATAGTTTGAAAGATGAGCATCACGGATATATTTTAGATGTTAATATCGAATATGCTGCGGAGCTCCATGACCAGTATAATGATTTACCATTCCTATCCGAGTATTTGAAACCAAAGGATTCTTCTACAAGGAAGCTAAATTCTTCACCTTGGATATCGAAGAAGCTATGTTGTCCACTATAGGACCTTGAAACGGGCTCTCTCTCTCATGGAATACAACTAACAAAAATTCATCTTCCGCTACGATTTCGGCAATCGCGATGATTATAACCAGACACCGAATTTAATAACAAGCTACGACAAGGTGCTAGAAACGATTATGAGAAGTTTCTCTACAAGCTATTCAACAATGTAATGTTCGCGAAAATTATGGAGAATACCCGGAACGGCTTGTGAGATAGTAAAGGTTTGAAAAAACTTACATTCACTGTTGGAACTACATATGGAGATAACTTAGCTACTGTACATATATCTTTACGACAGATTGTGTTTAATAAACAATATACATATGTATGAGTGTGCTAAACATTTTAAAACCTTCATGCAGTCGTGTCAATATCAGGTTTTACTTCCATATTATGGAGCTGAAAACCTGAAACTGCTGTATATGGATACTGATGCCTTAATCCATCAAGTAACTACAACAGTTATATACCAGGATAAACTACCCATGTTTGAGTACATATATACCTCTGATTACCCAACAAAGCATATATGTGCTATTCAACACAAAACAAAAAGGCGTTGGGAAAATCTAAAGATGAAGTCACAGAAAAAAATGATTCAACGCTTTGTGGATCTTAGACCAAAATTGTATGCGCTGAATATTGATGGAAGTGTAATTAAAAATAATAAGGGTATAAACGAAGGGCTATTAACCGATATATTACATTCTATAGTTATGTGGATTGTCTAAAAACAATAAAATGATAAGGACACAGGTGAATTTAACTCAGTCACGCCATCATATTGTTTCAGTAGTTCAAGCAAACAAAATTTCTCTATCATTTTATGACGACAAAACGGTGATTGCAGATGATGGAATATCTACATACGCTTATAGCTATTACAACATTGTGAGCTCTGCATAAGAAAATGGGTTGTATACCTTAATATGTTGGTTCTTTTCCGTGAGCCTGCTTACAGAAAATACATGTTTACTCAACTATCATTCACATATACCGGAGATAAACATGATTGAGGAAAAACCATAAGAAAAATGGAAGTGGAAAGCGGTAACTCTGCCACTACGGGTATCTTTTAGTGCCCAAATAAAAGAGGAGATACACCAATAATGTTGAAAAATAGAATAAATGTTGAAAAAAACCTACGCTGACACAAAACTTTCTAGTTAAGACCCTCAAATAATAAAATATGAACAAAGCGCCACAATCTCACTAAAAGAACCTCAATGTCAGATTTGGTTGGTGTTGGATAGCTCTGATTAGACTGGGTTAGGACGTTTGGTGCTAGGTTAGGGAAAGACGATTGCAGGATATATGATAAGAAATGTCTAGTTTATGTTAGAATGCTTGGTATCGGGATGGGGTAGTAACAATGCATGTTAGGTGATGACTGGATAGAATACATGATGAGAGGATAGTCTGAGATAGGTGAATCTCGCATACTGATTGTGTAAGTTATGAAGGGCGGGTTAGCTTGGGTTGTCTTATCAGCGGGTTGGTCACGTTTGCTTACGTTTTATCAGGTTTGGCTACTTTTGGTAGTTGGTTTTTTTAAATGTTACGGTTACGTTTTTTTACGTCTGGTTACACCTTGTTAGTTTGGTTGCGCCGTGTTACGATTTGTTACGCTTTGCTGTTACCATTGGTCACGTTTTGTTACGTTCTGGTTATGTTTGGTTATGTTTTGTTTAGGTTAGACGATGGCGGGGTATAATAGGTAATGAGAGGACATTCCAAGCAGGTAAGGCTGGTATAGGTTAGGTTAGGATTATCGGTGTAAAGTTAGGTTAGATGATGGCGGGATAGAATAGATAATGAGAAGATTGTCTTGACCATGTTAGGTTAGGATAAATTAATGTGGTTTAATAAGACTGTAAAGCATACACAGTGTATCGCTTCTCTTCCTCTCACGTTAGCAGCTCGCCATTGTTAAGTTTATAAGCGGTATAGGAAAAGGGCTTTAAGAGTATATAAAAGTAATGTGACAGTACACGAAATGCTTATAAAACTTTCAAAAATTAGTGACGATGCCGTAAATACTGTAAAAATGGTGAAAAATTAAATAATACATACCAACATGTTCTTAAAAAACATTGTATGTGAGCATTAAAATAGGATCAAGCTACTATAAAACTTGTGAAATTCTTGTTAAATTGTAGCATAAATGTTTAAAAGTGTTCAAAATGTTCATATAAGGGTCGAAAATCTAGTTGTAGTGCTCCGAATACCTCTACCAGAGCTCCAAATACTCATTACTGCGTTAACAATTGTCTTCAAGGTGTGTAAAGTGCTTCAAATACCTTCAATATGTTTAAAGTGTTATAAAAGTACCATCCCGTCCGAAAATTTTTGCGCTCTAGCGCCTAAAATAGTTTCGAAATGTCTGGAAACTGTATAAGAATACTTAAAACAGCATAAAATACCTTCGAAATGTCCTAAAACCCAATACCAATAGCCTGAATATAGCTGCCCCAGTGTTTAGAAATAATATCTTCAATGGGCTTGAAATGCTGCTGTCATTGTTCCAAAATGTGTTAAAAGCTTATGTCAGTACCCGAAAATACCTGCATCGGTGTCTAAAATGGCTTAGAAATGCTCTAAAGAGCCTGGAAAACCGTACAAAAATACTTTAAAGTAGGCTGAAATACCTTCAAAATGTACCTAGTGTTCCAAAAACTGTACCAATACCGAAAAATACCTAGTCCAGTGGTTAAAACACCTTTCAAATGCCTTAAAATGTGTGTAATGGTCCTGTTAGTATTCTAAGTTGTTCCGATTGCCTATGCCCTTACACGAAAACAGCTGTACCAACGGCTAAGATACCCTCGAAGTGTTCGAAATGCAATGTAATTCCTGCTCCAGTGGCTAAAATACCTGAAACAACCCTGCCAGTGCCCAAAATGTCCTAAAAGTCTAAACTAGCTACACTACTGGGTAAAACACCTTCAAAGTGTGCAGCAATTTCAGCTGTAATGCCTAAAATACCCTCAAAAGATATGTACCACCACCCTAAAATATCTGGTTCGGTGTCTAAAATGACCGTAAAGGTGTCCTAAAATGTCTTCATACCATCCCGATATGCACCAAAACACCTGCCCCAATATCTAGAAAGTCTGCAGTGTGGGCACAATATCTTCGACGGTCTCAAAATACTTTCTAATACCTAGAAATGATTGTAAAAGGAGCCCTCAAAATTACGATTTAATGTATTGTTTAGAGACTAAGATAGGGTTCTTCCAGGTTAGGTGAGCTTTGTTAGGATCGGTTAGGTTAGGTTACGATGTTCGGTGCGAGTCTAGGGTAGGCCATGCCTGGATAGAATGGATGATAAGGGACAATCTTGATTAGGATGGTCGGCATCAGGTTAGGTTAGACGATGACATGATTGAATGGATGATTAGAGTATGGTCTAAGTCAGGTTAGAATGGTTGGTGTCAGGTAGGCTAGATGAGATTGGAGTAATAGATGATGATAGAAGAGGTCTAGGTTAGCTTAGAATGATTTTTTTGAGATTAGAAGCTGACAGGATGGAATAGATGATGAGAAGATGGTCTAGGTTAGGCTAGGATGCCTTGGTGCGAGATTATGGTAGGTAATGGTCTAGTTTAGAATGGTTGGTATCAGGTTAGGTTCGATATAATTATCATTGAAAAGTTCTTACGTTATACCTACATCGTACATATGTTGTACAACAGATACACTGAGCAACATATCCTCAAAGCGAAACTGCATACGCGTATACCTCTAGACCTACATCTCTACTGAGCGTTAAGTTGTTCTTAGAATCAACCATGAACACCTTCAACTCCTATCCTCCTTAGCACGTCGCTCGCTTTCCCTATCTCTTCATTCACTACCATTTTTCTGCCCCTCAAGCCTGCCTAGACAAGCATTTGACCTCGTTTTCCCTATGTCTCCCATGTATCACCATTTTGGCCCAGGACCCCTCTTCTATAACTACTTTCGAGGCATAAGAAGGTACCAGAATAGATACAATATCAACGTTAATTGGTTCAAATACATCTATATATACATACTCGCAAGCATCCACATACGTACATACATACATACATACATACATACATACGAGGGGCACTATTTATATTTTGAGCCTTGGCAACCCTGAATGTTGTAGGTGCCATCTGACGTTTCCAATGGAAAGTTTGACATTTTTGACCATAATCTACTTCAAACGTTTGGTCATTAGAGGTCGTTTGTTTTGTTTACACTAACTTGAAAATTGTGTGTCAACAAAAACATAGAATTAACTCGGAAAATGTTCGTGCAATGATTTATTATGACTTTCGACGTGGATTATCAAGACAAGAGTGCATCGACCAACTAACTTCCACATTTGACGACGAAGCTCCATCCTTTGCCACTGTGAAACGCTGGTATATCGAATTTAATCGTGGCCGTCGTTCGCTCAAAGAGGAAGTTCGTGAAGATCGTCCAAAAAGGTTGTTGTGCCAGAAAACATTGATGCTGTGCAAAAACTAATAATGAAAGATCATCATGCGACATATTGTGAGATTGAGGCAACCCTAGGCATTAGTTCCATCAGCATATATAAAATATTGCATGATTATTTAGCTGTGAAAAAGGTTTGCTCTCGTTGGATCCCACATAATTTGACGCAATCTCAAACAGATGCTCGTGTCAATTGGTGTAGAAAAATGCTCAAGAAATACAATGGCGGTACCTCAAAAGACGTATATAAGATCGTAACATATGACGGATCTATGCGTATGAGCCGGAACGTAAACAGAAGTCGACTGTATGGTTGTTTCAAGATGAAGCAAATCCAACAAAAGTTGTTCGCTCTCGAAGCACTTTGAAGCAAATGGTCACCTGTTTTTTCAGCAAAACTGGCCATGTGGCAACAGTGCCTTTAGAGGAACGTAAAACGGTCAATGCCGAATGGTACACAACCATTTGTTTGTTGGAAGTCTTCGGTGAAGTAAGGAAAACCAACAAGAACCATAGGATCGTTCTTCATCAAGACAATGCGAGCGACACACATCTCGTCTAACAACAGAGTATTTGAAGGCTCAAAAAATCGAATTGATGGGTCCTCTGCCATACAGTCCTGATTTGTTACCCATTGTTCCCGAACATCAAGAATAAATTGCGTGGACAACGGTAGAAGAAGCCGTTTATGCCTTCAAAAACCATATTTTAGACATGTCTCAAGAAGACTGGAATAAATGCTTTGACAAATGGTTCATACGGATGCAAAAGTGTATTGACCATAAAGGAGAATATTATCAGAAATTACTTTGTTTTAATTATTAGGCTCAAAATATAAATAGTGCCCCTCGTACACACGTACATACATATATACATACATATGTACACACGTACATACATACCTATCTACCTACTTACCTGCCTGCCTGCCATCCCACTCGCCCACCTACCCACCTACACATACCTTCATCTTAATGAAAAATTGCAACTGAAACAAAATAGTTAAGATTTCTACCTTTCGATTTTACATGGTATGGCTTATATGGGCTAGCGGGAAAGGAGAAAAGAGGGAAGAACGGAAGGGAATGTGTTTGCAATGAACATGTGCATAGGCAGAAGCTGTTTATAGCACCATTTGCTGCTGCTTAGTCACTTTGTTAGGTATCAGTTTTACTGTCTCTACCATAAACCTATATTAGGTAGAGGAGTTTTGTATTTCATCCCAATATTCTACGGATTTATTTCACCGAAAATATGTGTAGGTATATGCTTTGAGTTTAGCCTAATCCCCAAAACAAAACATTTTTAGAAAATGATCCGTATGTAGTTGTGTGTGTACGTGCGTGCATGTTTATGTGTGTGCGTGTGGAAGAGAGAGAAAGAGAACAGCATAACTAAAAAATGAAATATCGGATAAAAGCTAAACTTGGTACTTAAGTTCAATATCTTCCAAGGAAGCAACAAGAAGATTGTCAAGAAAATCCCCCACCACATACTAAATGAAAGTTTTTTCGTTGCTTTTTTATTTTCTCAAATATATCTCTAACGATTTGATTAAAATTCATGCATACTTGCATGACTAAAAAGTACATATTTTAAATTTTCTATGAGTAACCTGTGAAGACGTCTTCATTCGGAATTAATTCTGTATAATTCTGCCTTATGCTACAGAGTTGACCAAAAACCTACTACAGAAATATCTAGATCTTATTAAAACCTACAATTTGTTCAAATACATTTTTTGCGGCACTAACAGTTTTTTTATAATTGTAAGTTGTTTTGGATTTGAATTTCCTGCTACCTTTCTCACATATTTTTGAAGTGTTAAATCACAATTTGTTGTTTCTTAAGATGTCGTGCAAAGAGTGGAGTTCTAAAACCAGCATATAGTCATCTGGTTTTAAAAGAGCTTACTCCTGCTTCAGCTTCCTGTATCTCTCTTGTATCTACGTTTGTTTTGTTTGATATGCAGGGAATAGAAAAATAAAATTGTGTAAGACTAGTTTGTAAAAGAGATAGATATAAACATAAACGACAAATGTTAGAGAAAACATTGTAGTGTAACATATCGGATTTTATATCCATTTACTTTTACGTAGACTAAAAATAATGCTGTAATAATTCCATTTAAAGCTGACGAGAGTACGTGAATATTGCGCGTGTAACTGTGAAGTCAGTATACCCTATAATGCTTTTGCTTGTAGGGATAAACGTTACTCGTATTGCCAACAGTCTAAGCTCTAGGGATGGCCCATAAGCTCGCTATGCTTATAGCTGCACTATAGGCAATACGTGAGTGACCAAAAGCCGTAGACACGTTTAAGCCATCGCACCCCATTTCGGGCTAATTCCGTAAGGTACATGAAGATGGTGAACGGGTGTTAACTTAATCCCATACTCCACTTCCATGTAGCAAGCTCCCTCAGCCCATCTGTCTTTGTACTTAAGAGGAGTCTCTGCTAAGTGTTAAAGACGAGGACAAGAAAGGCAAGGACCCAACACGGACTGCGCTGTAAACACAACACCCTCCAACGAGGCATTTAGATGAATCCTGAAGCCTTGGCCGCTAAGGGGCGTCTGGAATAAATCTGGACCGCTCTTCATTTACCTAATCGACCATTTGGTGAGCTAAACACAGTACATTCCGGAGCACAATTGCCCCTCAATGCGCAAGCAGCCTCCTCTAATTAACACAATGTAATTAAATCAATTAGACTTGCTGGCCAAGCCCCTTGGATTTGTTGGGGAGGTACGGAAGGAAGAGAAATGAAGCAGTCTCTGAATGTGTAGGGACCAGAGAAACGGAGAGTGAGAAGAGAAGGAACTGGAAAGGAGAATTGCAGGAGGATACAGAGTCAGTGAGCGAAATGCTACCGGGGATGGGAGGGGCTTTACTATAGCAATCCTGTAAATTCCTGTAAATACACTCGCTCTTTATCCCTTTCCCTTTCTCTATATGGTAGTAGAATGAGACACATACATGTAGCTTTGGTCCGGCGTGGAACACTAATTAAAATCTCGATTTATATGGAGTGTATGCAAAGTGGAATCTAGCTTGAAGATGCCTCTATCCGGTCGCTACCTTTGGTGAAAAAAATTGTTATTTAATAATGACCAGTTGCTTGCATGCTACTAAGCTTTACACGTATTGTGCCGGCCAGAATTATATACAGTACTGTTATGTTTTTCCCACTCCAGTTAATTTATTTCAGAAAGTAACAGCAACTTAAATATGGTAATTTGTCCACTATAGCTGCAATATGAGGTAGATAGTGCAACCTGTGCATCTATGAAGGCGTTCTGCTATGAGCAAGCTCAATAACCTTTTACGCCATATATTAATAATGTATGGCTCATTCCACTTAAAAGCCAGGAGATAATCTAACAGTAAGTAACTCTCAGTGATTTTTATTCTCATTCGTCCTCAAGCTAAATAGTTAAGTTCAATTACTTTGCAGACTCAACCGTAAGAGGCAGTTCGTTACAATTTATCTTCACACTTCGTTAGGTGTAAAATATACTTGATTTCTGACAGACTTAAGGTAGACTAATTTACTTTGACTATCTTTGACTATAGACAGAGTTACTTTGATTATCTTACCATTTACTCAGAACATAAAATACAGCGCACACAACGTTTTAACGAGCTGTATGAAACCGTTCTTAAGATATTCATTTTTATTAATAATTAATCACTTTTAGATACGAAATGTAATACAAAGTGCTCGTTGGACCTTAGAGTTTATCGTATCACTCCTAAAATTTTTAATTTGAGCTTATTATACAAACATAAAGATATTTTGTGTGGACATTTCTTAATTTTAATTACTTTCGAGAGAAAATAATTGTTATTGAGTGTTTCAATTTTTATGTGAGTTATGGAAAATAATGAATTTCAACTGAACTATTTAATATTTTTAGCTAGCGCACGACGATTTTAAATCCGCAATTCCTGAAGCCCTTCTGAAAATTTCAAACTTATAAGTTCATAAACCGTGCTCCAAGGAGCATTTAGAGGAGCAAAATATGCTGGAAAAAAGGAGTTCTAGAAAAGCGGAGCTTAAAGTCAACGTGGAGCTCTATTTATAATAGTACATGTTCAATTAAATAGACCTTTATAGCCTAAAATTATTGATATTAAAACACTAATTCTGCAGCATGAAAGTACGAGTTATAAATTTAATATAAGTGCAAAAGTAAATGAATAAATACAAATTTTCACCTTTCTTGTCAAATTTCACAGATGCATTGCCTTAAGAAAATTCTATCCTTTAATAACTCACTGGTATTCCTTATTTATACATTTGGTCTAAAGCGTTATTGTTTTATTTCTTTTATGTTAATCATGATGTATTTTATGCTCAGAAATGCTTTCAAATTAGACAATCTGATTTGGCTATATACAACTTGCGGAAAGAGCGTTAAAATCCTTATTACAATTCTGAGCTTAAAAGAGGAAGAATAGCACTTTTTTTAATATGCACATGGATGGTGCACCTAAGGAAACTTCTGCATGGTGAACTTAACTTCAAGAACAGAACAGCGAATATTTCAAAAGCCAGTAATGCTACGAAATAATCTCTTGGTAGCTATATATTCAAATGATGTGTGTAGTTTTACTATGGTAAAATTCTGTATATATCTTGTGGCTTCACATTCATAAAATATAAATTGCGAACGAACAGATGTTTAAAACTATTCACAGAGGGCTGTATTTAGATTTTATTAATTTGAATACCTTAAACATGTTATTTTTAATCGAAAACATTAGAGCTATTTTGGTGGAAATAGTAAATAATGAAAATTGGGCTAGGCAAAAGTTTTCCTACATGTGAGGCAATGTAATTGAAATCTACACCTTACATCTTTAACAGTTGCCTTATTGAGGGCGCCGGGGTAGCGCAGTGGTTTCGTTTCCGGCTCTTGCACAAATAGCCCAGGGTTCGATTCCAGGCTCTGTGGTGATGATTTTAAATCGGCTCTATCCACGCCTTCACCTGTGAACTTGCTCATGTGGAGTATTCTCAAGGCTCAATGTGGTTCGGAGTCCACGTTAAAAGCTGTAGGTCCTCTCATTCCAGCGTCGTCCTCAGCATTACCCTACCATCGGAGGCAACGGATTCCACCCGCTGGGTGCTCCACCTCAAAGATGAGTCCAATCATCGCTTGTTGGAATGAGGTATCCCCGAAGTTCATAGACCATATGCGGAGCGTTACAAACGAAGACGACGACGTTTGCCTTATTTAATTATGAGAATTAATATTTATCTGAATTCTTATTTTGAAGTTATGTCATTCACCAACAGACATACAGGCACACACGCGCACCCAAGCTTTTTATAAAAATTCATTGTTTTATTAATGGGCGCATCAAAACATATTTTCTGTGAATTCTCTATATCGAATTTTCAAACTACAATATTGCGGGTATCTAATTGCTAAGAACGCAAAAAAAAATGTTTTGTAATATTTACAGTGAATGTAATTTAAACAAGCTTTAAGTTGAAATTAAATGGGATGTTGTACAGGCAACATTTGTACTGACTGATACCTAGCTCTCATAATTCGTCCATCATGAAATTGGTATCGCAAAATTGATGCAGTCCTCTTAAGCTTTTCTCATTTTTCAGTTGGAAAGTGCGGCATTCTGGTTTAGCTGGCTCCAGGTACTTTATGGCTGAACTGCAACCCCCAATCGCTTCAAACTGAAATTTCACTCTGTCGGTACTGGTTGTGTTAGGCCTGTAAGTACCTCGATTTAGTTTATTAATTTCACTTAACAGGAGGTTCATTTTGACGACACTGTCAATGAAAATGGGCGGTGGGCTTCCCGTTCAGTAATATTGTTTATTCTCACCGCAGTATTCATGTCTACTAAGTTTACAAGAGGGGCATATTTATTTGCTGAAGGAAATGGAGAATCACGTGTTAGCTTTTGTTTTCTTGGTTCCATATGATTCTGCTAACGAAGTCATTTTGTAAATGACTTAACTTGAGACGTAGGTTGAAAGTCAAAACAGCTATGTATATAAATAACTGAACAACGAACTGTAGCTGATTTGATGAATATCCCTTAAACACTATACAAACAGTTTAAAATACAATAATCTGTAAATACCACACAGATCCAAATACAATAGGCTTGTTGGTAAAACAACTGCTATCGCTTCCAGGTTGAATGTGTTGAGAAAATATTACTTTCGAGCGTGTCTTGGCTGGGAATCCTCTGCCACTGTGCACAAATATGAGCGTAGAAAGTGGAAAGAAGACAATTGTGTTAAATGCTTTTAATATATTCTGTTAAACGCACCCAGCTTTAATCCACAATGAATGTGATTAGCTGTTGTTTACCAAAGCTGCCCTTCTTGTTAGTGATGCAGGACTGCTGCTCGAATTGCTTGAATCGTGTTTCTTTTCTGTTATATTTTCTAACATATAGTGCTCATCATTTTCTTAACTCGTTGACCCATAAAGGTTTAAAGCAAAAGCGATATACTGATATTAAATCATTAAATGAATGACTTCTAAAACCTGAAGTTAACAGTACTTAGTATCTTTAATCAAGGTGGAATAGTAGGTAGGTAGAGTTGTCGAACTGCTGAGGTACCGCTTTTATTTATTACTCTTAGTAACGTATGTTAGAAATTTAGGATGTAAGGCAAACTGTAGAAATAAGACATACTGCATGTTTAAAAGCTAGTGATCACCAAGGTGTGGAATGTGCCATATTCGCAATCTACCAGAAGGAATTTCCTCTCCCTCGTCCTAGACGTGGTGCTGTCATGTGCTCGCAGAGTGCTACATTAACGTTTGTTTATTTCTACTTTGAACTTACTGTGAAATAGTTAAGCTGTAACTTATAGGAGAATCTTGTGCTATTAAGTACCCGAAGTAGAAAACATAAACATACAGTTGAACATCTGTCATACAGTATATGCGGAGAAGGGAAATTCAGATCCTGAACGTAGCCTAAATCAAGGCCACAACTACTGCAACTAATCAGAATTAAACTAAACAAAGATAAAACTCATTGCACACAACTAACTTAAAACGCGGACACAAGGTTTTGCCACTGCCGGCACACCACTGTTGTCTAAATCCAGAGTTTATTCTTAAAGCAGGGCAGTTTAAAGACTTCTAACAATAAAATATAAACAATTTTGAGCACATTATTGAAAACCGCGTCGTTCCACGACCTGGCGTTTTCATTCTGGAAGCATATTTATGTTTATTGCTGAACTCGCGGTGACGTCATGAGATTAGGATAGCGCCAGGCTACTGAATGCCACTTGCATTATTTAGCCTTGCACTGCATTTAATTCCTGTTGTTATGTTGTGATTATAGGACAGTTTTTTCTTTCCTAGTGTTCTGTGAAGTGTTAAGTCAAGAATGCCTGCGTGCAGTGCTTATGGTTGTGCGAATAATTCCGGCGTAAATAGAAATGTTGGTTATTACCAGGGTTAGGATTTTTAGGTGCAAATTTCAGATAAAAAAGGAAGGGAAAAGGTGCTCAAATAAGGTGAAAAGGGGGACAATAAGGTGCTGGTTTATTTAAGGACATGCATAACTGAAATTGCTATTTTCTAAACTATCCATTCAATTGGGTTGAAATTTTAACCATATGCCAGTCTTCTTTAGATATAATTGTTTTAAGAATTTCATTCCAAAATCCTAATTAGTTTTCAAGTTATTAATTTTCAAAATATAAAACTATGGGTATATGCAAAATGCAATACATGGTGCATTTTTCAAAAAAAAAAATCTTATGTTGCTTCTATGTCAAGGAACTACAAATCTGTCATATAATTTTTTGTACCATTCTTAGTTTAAGAGAAAAAAAGTTTTGCAGTTTTGTATTTGCATTTTTTTTCGTTTCTTTTTGTATACATTGTTATCTTCAAAAATTAGTAGCGCAAAAGCTATTCATTACACAGAAAAATTATATGACAGTTTTATTTACTTGGGTTTTTGAAATAAGCATAAAAGTGTCAATATGAATGGATGAAAACTACATCGTGTGGAACATTTTGAATATGTAGAAATGCTGAAAATAAGAAACGCCTTAAATGAAGTTTTAAAAATATAAACAGCTAGCTACCAAATGCACAAGGGTATTTAAAAAGTCTCGTAACGACTCTGAAGCGTTCTCTAGGTCAAAAATAAAAGTGGATTCTAAAACTACAAGCAATGGAGAGTTTTTTGGGAACATATATATATATATATATATATATATATTTAGATTTTTTTGAGATTTTGGGTTTATTTCAGTTGTGCATTCCCTTAACTAATTCAACGATTTCTGTTTACTCTATTCTAATTTATTGAACTACAAACACGTACATCAAATTATCACTCATCAAAAGAAGGAAAAAACATGAAGCTGTTGTACTTCAAGACATTAAGCATCTCCACATTTTTAAAAGTAAGTCTGTTTCTATTAGGAGATAGAATGTCTTCGTAGATGCTAAAGCTTCTTTCAACATCCACAGAAACCAGTGTGGCAAGCCTTGTTATCACTCGGAATGGCAACTCTACAGATGTGGCGAATTCCTCAATGTCTGGATTCTTCTGAAGACTAGATTCAAGCTTGTCTTTGGCAAAGCCATCTAACTTCTCCCGCACAAAGTAAAAATATCACATTGTTTTTGCTTTTCCAGACCTTGTTCTTCCAATCGTTTAATAGCTGCAGGCAGGTACTTGTAACTATGGGCACAATATAGTTCTGTCTGCAAATTATGTATTTTCTCCAGTAACAGAAGTTGCTGTGCCTTGGAAATTGCACCTGCGTCAGATGGATCCAAAGAAAGCACAAACTCTTTAATTTTATCAAAATTCTCACACAACATAGCAGCACACTCCATCCAAGATCCCCAGCGAGTAATGACCGGGAAATTTGGAAGGGGCAGGCCAGTGATTTACCTTTAGTAAACAACACGGCTCGGAGCTTTCAGTATAATCTTCTTCAGGGCAAAGATGAATTGATTTGCGATGTCGTATTCGTTCCTTATGGATTCACAAACCCTGTGAAGGGCATGAGCCAAGCATGTCACATTCTTCAAGTTAGGAAATAGAGGTTTCAATTGGTTAACAGCTGAAACCATGTACGGAGCCTGGTCCGTAACCACAAGAAAAAGTTTTTCAAACTCGATACCAGTAGGCCAGAGCTTTTGGCAGAAGTTCATAATGGATTGCATTACTGTACTGGTATTGGCTTTCTGCAGTTCGTACATTTTTAACTACGTGGGCTTAACTTTCTTCCCTGCTAAGGGAAAAACTAAAATGTTCAAAACATATCGTTCCATTGAGTCTATGGTTTCATCCACAATGATTCACACATCGCAATCAGACACTTTTTCCTAGATTTTTTCTATGGTTTCTTGGTAAACAGGCTCCATGTAGTTCTTTCTTAGAGTACTCTCATCGGGCATTGACATCTTTGTGTATTTTTCAAGAAATCCCTTGAAGGCTGGATGGTTCACCTTATTGAGTGGAATTCCTGCTTGTGTAAGAGCTGCACACAAATCAATGTTTAATTCCTTCAAATTTTTGCTTTTTGAAGAACTGTGTTGAAACGCATTTCGTAATAGAGGTTACCGTGATTTGTTTGCTTCAAGAGTCTTGTTCATTTGATGCTTAGAGCTGGAAATGTGTTGTTTGATGCGATCTCGCTGGTGTTTTTCATCTAACAAAATTCCTGAATCACAAATAGTACATCGCATAACAGTTCCATGAATGTCTATGAAATCTTGTTTGAATTCCTCAGTCAGAACAATAAATTGAGCACTGGACACCTTTGTCATGGTAAAATCTAGTACTAGTACACTCGTTTGGAGAGCTAACACAATTTCACTTACCAACACAATGCGACTGTCACAAAACTCACTCTTGCGCCCATTCGCTGTCCACATTCTCTTATAACACCGCGACAATTACCAGAATGTTCTCATTCATGCTGGAACTTCAGTCTCAGCGATTTCTAGTAGTTTCGAGCAGAACCCAGTCTTAATAAATCTCGGAACTGCGCGGGTGAGGTTACTGCCGTCTCTGCGTGCCCAGCCCTCGCCTCCACGCAAAAAGATGACGTCTCTCACAGTAAAAAACTCACATTCACGAACAGAAGGCTACTGATTCTGGTGGGATAGAATCACTAATTGTCAATTGCATTATTGCGGGCTACTTTATAGCGGTAAAGCGAGAGAAAGGGGTTTCCGTCGAACACACAATTATTTTCCATTGTTGCGGGTGTGCTTTCAATTCCCGCGCGGCGTTTACTGAAAGAGGTGGGCTTACTATTCGCACGTACACAGCAAGCTGAGGAGACGTTAATTGAAAGTTAAAGAATAAATTGGAATGGAACTTAAAAGAAAAAGGGGGAAAGGGGATTATGGGCATGGTTGGGGAAAATGGGATAAAGGTGCCAAAATGGGGTAAAGGCCCCCAAAAAGGGAAAAATGTGCGACAAAAATGCCTCGTTTCGTAACTAGAAACAAAATTTCACACTGTGATATCTTTCCGCACAGCTTTAACTTAGCCTAAGAAAAAAGGTGCGCACCTAAAAATCCTAACCCTGGTTATTACTCATTCCCTGGTAGAAATAAGAATCGGCATGTTTACAACAAATGGGTTGCTGGTATGAAACGCAAAAACCTTGTGCCAACCAAAATTGCTAGAGTATGTGGAATTCATTCCAAGGAAAGTGATTTAATGAGTCGGATGTTATAAAATAAGAATAATGAAGAACGAGAAGTTAAAAAGTCCTAGACTGATAGATAATGTGGTACCTTCAAATTTTTAGCAGGGCTAGAAGAGAAACCTTACAAAAACAAACAAATAAACAAACAAACAGAACAAAACCATGAAACTCAAATCTTAAAAGAAAGCAAGTGCTACAGCTAGTCGATAATTCAGTAAGCAATTCTCAGCAAGAAAGTGAAGCTGCACTAGTTTCTTAGCCATTACACGTGGAGTTGAAGATTGATGCTGAAATACAGTGCGAGTTGGAAACTGAAACGTTTAATGCTATAAAGAGCGCTAATGTGAACCACAGTTTGACTAATGAGGAAGGCGAATCTTCAGTATTGTATAATGAAGATTATAAAACGAATTAATATTTGAGGGATTTCAGTGAACGTGGAGAAGAAAATGTAGGTATGTCCAGAAAATATTATTTTGTGTTGTATTGTAAATATTCTCCTTGCGCTATTCAGTATTTGTCACACATGTGGTGCGCCTGTCACTGAAAGAAAATCTAACACACGAGGAACATTAATGCCAATTATAAATCATTGTGTGAATGGGTACACTTATAAGTGGTGCTCTGGAGGCGAAGTTTGAAGAGTAATGTGTGCATAGCTTCAGGCATGTATTTTTGCGGAATAAACATTAAATTGTTTTGTTAAAAATGAGTGTTTCCTTCTGTACACACAGGCTGGTTAAAAGAAAAAGAAAGTAATTTTGCAATTTCCATAAATGATTGAAATATATGTTTATGTGGGGATGGACAATACGACTCCCCAGCATTTTCTGCTAAGTATGTGACATATTCTATAATGAATTTTGCAAGAAATAAAATATTAGACTTCATAATTGTACAGAGAGGAACTCTAAGTGGTGATATAGAGAAAGCTACTTGCAAAAATACACTGACTTCTATGAATGAAAACCTGCCCATAAAATTATTCCTTACAGACAGTATTAGAGCTTTGATGAAAAACAAATCTCTGCGTATTCGCCAAAAATTTTATGTATGGCATCTTGCTGAATCGCTTATGGAAATATTCAAGCCACTACATGGACTACACATTCCCGTTAAAACCTAACGCTATGACTGATCAGCTGCACTGGCAGGAGATACTTGCTTCAAGAATGCTGCATGAGGTCACCACAATGTGCTGCCGGTGAGGAAAATGCCCTGCAGATCCTCAACGGTAAGTCGTACATTGTTCAGGTTTTTAACATTATTATGCACACACCAAGATCTTGTAGAATATATATATATATATATATATATATATATATATATATATATATATTAAATAAAACATGCATGTGAATTTTTAGTTCAACCCTCCTTTGAGTTATACGAAAAGAAAAATGTGGGAACGCTCTTGCCAAAAGAAAGCCAATGATTTTATACCGGTTGTAATAGAAAACATTTATAAGAGACATCAGCTCAAATGTACATATATGACCAGCAGGATAGTAATGCGACAGTGTTAAAAACGTCACAACGCCGCCCTGTTAGGTACATTTATGCCTTCTATGCGACAGCTTGCTGACTGTGTATCCCAGGTACTCTCTTTCTTTTGAAAACAATGCTGTAGAGAAACCCCCCTGAATAAGTACTTTTGGTGGGGGAGGCAGAAAATTATTGTAATATTCCGGGTTTTGCATGTAGTAAATGCTGCTTTCAATAATCCAAGTAGCAATGATCAGAGGTGTCTCCTTTGCTACTGACGTTACACAGGTGCGTGGTCAACACCTGCTTTGCCGTCGTTATGGCTTCAGATTTCAGACTACTTAGTACTATTAACTCCGCAGAAGGAACATATTTATGAATTAATTCTCAATATATGAGTATTAAATAATTAGAGAAACGCAAATTACCAGTACAGCGAGAATATTTCGAGAAACAGGACATATGGTCGTTTGGGTTTAAGGACTTCGTCAATCAGCATGAGGCGTTAAAACTTAAGAAATGGCAAATGAGAGGAAGCGATCATAAGATGAAACAGCTGCTGTCCATGCAGCTCTAAGCATCGTTTGACAACCTGTATCTCACTCTCATAGTGTAGGCACGGGCTAATGACATAACAAAGCTAGTTGGTACCACATTAACTAAGCCATTAGGGAATCCTTTAAGGGAGGTAGGGATTAATGTGAGAAACAGCTGTTTCCCGTAATTAACGTGCTGAAGCCGGCTCAAATGTTCATATGGACCAAGGGATTAGCGAGGAGGAAAGTGATCGCTTCAGTCAAGGGTCAAGTGGTGGGGAAACTTCAACTATGTCCATAAAAATGTAGTTACCTATATTGTTATTGAAGTTTAGACTCATAATCTGTTTAAACACAGCACGAAATGTTGACATGATTCACATACTGTATATTAATTTCCTTGCTCTTCCTGCTGTAGGCAATAGTCTGAAGTATTCTTAATAATACGTGCTTATGAATAACTATGTGTTCTCCTAACCACCCGGTAAGTATTCGCCGATTATACGGATATCCTGTTTTCCTATTCTTGAGTATCCACCTCTTTTTAAAGTACTTAAACAGTTAAACACGAAAAATATATACAGAATGCATAATTATCGACAAACTGACACTTTTAACTGCTAAGACCATTCCCGACAGAGAACGCTATGAGTGAAATGCAGGCAGAAATGAAGCCAAACTCCCTTGGTGCTTAAATGCATTCAGTTATTCTAAGGATACATTCCCAAATATTAGACAAATAACTGGAGCGCACACGATAGCTCTGCTTTACTAACAATAACCGAATTGTGTTTTTGGTGTAGTCATTGAGCTTACTGCTTATCACTTCAGGCTTGTAGTAGCTCTCGAATGTGTATAAACAAGTTGTGAGCCACGTGGTCGCTGTTGCTCAACGCATTGCGAAAGTTCTCGCTAGGTCTCGCGAAGCATGCTCATGAATCTTGTCACGTGTAAATGTGAGTATATTCCTATCCTTTGCTTGTGAGCAGATATACAGAAATCGGAAGGAAAGACAGGAGAGAAGAGACTGAAAGACATAGGTTCTCCCTCCACAGTTCGTGAGCAGAGTATCACGTCCGTATCCGAAGTAAGCAAGCGAATGATATAATACAACCTTTGTGATACGTAGAATCGAGTGCACGGAAACGTTCCCAACTTCTGATTTCCTAAAGCGTTTTTATTTATGTAATGCTGGCAGAAACTCCCTATCGTCTGTGTTCCGCACTAGCCCTGAATCAGCCAATTTGTTATTGGTTTGGATTCCAGTCCGATAAACACGCATTAGCCCATGAACGAAGGTCAGACCTAGGTGAACGGTTGAAGTGGAAGGGTTACGGAAACATTTCACCTGAATGGCTGGAAGGCATGCTTCGCAACAGCTGTCCTCACCAGCCCTGGAATGAGTCTGTCTCGAATTGGTTTGATGTCAAAAGTCTGTCAGTCAAGAACCTTATGGACACAGGTCGGTTTCATGCTCAGGATCAAAGGAAAACGGGGAATAAGAAAAATATTAAGTGGAGTGCTAAAACCAGGTAAGTGTGGGAGCTAGGCGTGGCAGAGGCGGTTTAGTAATTCCTTACCAACACAAACCACTGCGCATTATATCGGCACGATTCCATGCACACGAATGTACATCCCTTACTATGGCGTTCCAGTGAAGAATGGATGACGTCACATGATTTCAAGCTTAGCGCACAGTTATGTTACAGTTCTGCATGGCTGGCTTAAAGGCTATCCTTTTCGTTCTTTCGAATGGGTAGCAATCGGCCGTTTTGCGACTACTGTAATTTACATTCGGATAACACATAATCATTACACAGACTCTTTCAGTGGCTCGAATATGATAACATCTAGTGCACATGGAGTGTTTATATGTGTGTGTGTGGTTGTTTGAGCGCGCGCGCGCATGTCTATTCAGCGCTATTTTTCCTCGATATGTGCAATCCTGAGTAACATACGATGAACCGCAAGAAACTTATGTGCCTGTTTTCTAACAGTTGGACACTAGGGGTGTGACAGTTATTTTCGAGTAGCGGTTATAACTATCGCAGTTACAATGCGTTAACGGTTACATGCAACGGTTGCCAGTAACGATTAAGTTATTTGTTTTCATCGTTATCATGTTCCCACTTACATTACATTAATGGTTACCAGTACCAGTAACGATTAAGTTATTTGTTTACATGGTTCCCAGTTACATTACATTAATGGTAACCAGTGACGATTAAGTTATTTGTTTTCATGGTTATCATGTTCAGGTTATCATGTTCCCACTTACATTACATTAATGGTTACCAGTACCAGTAACGATTAAGTTATTTGTTTACATGATTATCCTGTTCCCAGTTACATTACATTAATGGTAACCAGTGACGATTAAGTTATTTGTTTTCATTGTTATCACCCTCCCAGTTACATTAACGGTTACATGTAACGATTAGCTGTAACTACGCTTCAATATGAACGATGTCGATACAGGCTTACTTTGCTATTTGATGCAATCAGAAAAGAAGTTTCTCTAGCTGTGTCAACACTTTGATTACTACAGCGGGTTTATAATCGCAAAATGCACTCTCACTTACTCCTGCACTCTTGCACATACATACGTACTACATATACACTAGTTCATACATGTCTTTTCCCTCTTGGGTAAGCTATTCGCGCCGTAAGTGCCCCTCTTTTAGCACGTGCAGATGGAAACAGCCGAGAATAAATGAAAAAAAATTCTGATGTGTTACATTCACATGACCTCCACCCTCTAGTGTTTATTAGTGGGTATACAAACTACACTTACTAAAGCTTTTTTTCTGTCTACTACATTTTATTGCAAATAAACCTTTCCAGAAATAGCTACATTATACATTTCGTTAGGATTCAAACAGAACAGCGATAGTCAAATTTTTAAGAACTGGACCCTATATGCTGGCCTTAAAATTCCATACTGTTTCCATGCAATCGCGAGAAACAACTGAAAGTCGATGGGACTTAAAAGGAATGACAAAGTATTGAACAAATCGAACCATTAATTACGGATCTTTCGGAAATAACTGATGCCACAACAATTATTTGGAATAAATTGTGTGTTTTAAAGAGATCTACATTTTTTGTGTGATACGCTTTCGTCTGTCGCTTAGCGTTTACCACTTCTATAAGACAATGCAAAATACCTTCCGAATAAAGAGGACTTAAGAGGCTGTTTCCAGAAAATTTAAGATGTACATGTATTTTTTATGTAAATCTTTTATATATGGTATTTTAATCAAAATCGTGTGAGCCATTTTTTAGAAAATCTAAAGTTTCTAAAAATGTTCCATGTAAAGCGTAGTATCATTTGGGGATTTTCTTGAAAATGTTCGTGTTGCATCTTTGGAAGGTACTGAATCTAAATACCAAGTTTGGTATTTATCCGACTTTTCGTATTTGGGTTATGCTGTTCACAGCCAGCCAGACAGACAGACAGACAGACAGACACACACACACACACACACATACGAACCGTTTTCTAAAAATGCTTTCTTTTATTTAGCGGGCCTCAAAAGATGTATCTCCAGTGGAATCTCGATATCTAATTTTTGGGTGGAATGCAATACCTACTAAATATGTACGTGGTAGAAAAAGTTATGCAAGATTATACAAAATTCCTTCCGAATGAAGAAAACTTCATACGCTATTCCCAGAAAATTCAAGATATACATTTTACTTGTCACGTAAATATCTCTCATAAGTATTTTAATCAAAACCGTTAAAGTAATTTTTTTCGAAAATAAAAAATTACGAAAAATATTCTTTGTAAAGGATACTTTGGAGTGGAGGGATTTTCTTGAAAATCTTCATCTCGCATATTTGGAAGATACTGAACCTAAATACTAAGTTCGGTATTTATCCGACTTTTCGTATTTGGGTTATGCTGTACATAGGCATACGGACGCAGTACAAACACACACACACACGGACATGTTTTCTAAATTGGATCAGGGGGGCTCAAAACATGTATTTCCAGTGAAATCTCAATATCGAAATTTTTGGGTGGATTGCAATACCTTCTCTAACTACCATGTGCATGGTAGAGAAAGTAAAAATTATTACATTCATGCAAATCGAGGTCGGAGGTACGTACAATGTTAATAAAGAATATTCAACTTACAATTATGGTGTGTTTGGTAATAAGGCAGCCCTTTCAACTTCGAGGTTAACCCTGTCTTGTATCTGCCGGCCTTTCAGTGTTTTTGGCGTGCAAGGTTAAAGGCGTAAATATTCATGTTAACAAATCCAAAAGAGCGGAAACACACACTTTCATACTTGCGTTTTGAATTCGAAAGTTAGAGAAACTTCACATTTCTTTAAGCAATCTTAGAGAGTAAACGCTGAAATTTTGCAACTCTGGATCTTGATTTGCCACTGTTAAAATGTATGTACCGTTGTTTGTGCTTAGAGGCCCACGCATATTACTAAAAAGTGTTAATTGTTTATTCACAATGCGATGTATAATATCTCGTGCACATATAATCATATTTGAATAACTACCTTAAAGCAATGTGTGCAGCTTTGCTGCCGGAGTGCTGACTGGCCTGTCGTCTATATTCGAAGTGATAAGCAATACGCTGTAAGAAACAAATGGGTATGTACTTGCAACTCCGTGCGAGGAAGTCACAAGTTACAAACGAAGAGGCGGCCTTGGTTGAGACAACTAGTTCCCGATAAGCGGTAGTAATTCTGCGCACATGCAGTGAATGATGTCAGCCAGGCTCAGGAATCGTTAACGCGATAATTAGTTATCTTCGTTACTTTGGTAACCGTTATTGGGTAACTAGTTACTTTGGTAACTGTTATTGGGTAACTAGTTATTTTGTAACCCTTATTGTAGTAACCGTTGCTGAGCAACTAGTTACTTTGTATTCGTTACTTTGGTAACCGTTACAATGTAATCGTTACGTTATTTTCTGCCCGTCCCTACTGGACACAGGTGATGTGGGTGACGTTTCCAATAATAGGTTACGTTAAACCTGATATTAGAAGCACAATGAAATACCACACCTAGACTTGCATATGGCAATAATGCTGAGACTTGATGAGTTAAAAAGTTTATTTCTTGGCATTAAGTCCTGTAAGTGGAAGGCATTTAAACATTAAAGTTTTATGAAACATACAAATTGTATATCAAATCATGGGGCTCATCAGTGCCCTATAATTATTGAGCTACATAGCTCAGCAACTTTTTTCGGTCAAATCTATTTTGCTCTGCTTACCGACCAAATGGAAGCATTATAAATTCAGAATTATTTGTACACTGAAGTGAATTAGGCGAGAAGGGTTGCCTAATTCTCAGGCATTCTTGTATAGATGGTATGAGAATGAAATTTGTCACATGCTTCCCTTGCTGTGCAGAGGGCATGGCAGCCACTGGCTCACCTCGCAGCTTTAAAAAGCAATATTTCAGCAATCATTGTAAACTAACGGGCAAATATTGCAAATTCAACTTCGTAAATCTGTAGAAAATGTGTTGTTATTATGTTTACACTCCACACTAAGCACTGCGATACTCATGTTTGTTCTAGATAATGTTTCCTTTTTATCCCCTAAATAAATGTAAAGGAATATCTAGAAACAAAAGCAAAATATTTAAACCATTTCTCAGGGTACTACGACTTTCCGCTTTGCAATGAAATTTGTTGGTAAGTTAGCAACAGAATAAAACTTAATAATATATCAATAGAGCGATAGTTACCCAACTGAGGAACTACTGAGATCCTTGCATCGCTATTCGTAGAATTCAAAAGTGCCTGCTCTTGGTGGTTCCATCCTCTCCTCCCGCATGCTTATTTTCTGAAATGAAGATTAACAAAAGTCTTTAATTCATTTAGATTTTTTTATCCGTAACGGAGAATCAGGATAAAGACACACGTCTAGCAATTGAGTTAATTGGGACTTGGCAACATTGTATAGTGCATGGAAATAAACAAAATGGCAACGCTGCTAGGTGCAAACAGTTGTTTCACGTTTAAGTAATCTACAACTGAGTTCACTCAAAATTTCTAAATTAATTATCTTCATTTCTTGTGCCTAAAACATTTTAATTTCTTTGCTTGTCAAGACCTTCTGTCATGAAGAAGATATAATGCTTCCTTATATTCATTGTAAGCTAATGTAAATATTAACAGTGTATGAATGAAGTAAATTCTTTAACATGGTAATAGTCTTCGAAATTTATAGAGAGATGGCTTTGAATGTGAGTATTTAAAGTGAAACGTCATTAACTTCGGAAGGAATGATTGTAGGCGCATTCCCTGTTTTGTTTGCAGCAATTGCAATTAATATTTTATAAATATATCAGTTGTAAAATTTCAATTGTATTGCAGCGTTCGTAAGACGGCGAGCAAAATTATAAAGCTATGCAAAATCAAAATAAGCGCGTAATTTACCGCTCAAAACCCGAGCCGGATGGCTCAGATAGTGACGTCTGTGGGCTGCATTCGGGAGATGGTGGGTTCGATGGCCGTTGCCGACTTTCCTGACCCATGGGTTTTTTCGAGGATTTTCCCGGGTCGCTAGGCGAATGCTGGGAAGGATCATTAAGTCCCCCGAATTTCCTGTCCCTCTACTTAACCTCTATTCTCATTTCACTTCACCTTTCATCCGTTTGGTCTCCTTCAGAGTTGTACGTGTAGGCGGGAGGTCTCGGCGCGTGCATGGTAGGGAAAAAGGACACTGTGAAAACCTTCGTCACCCGGAATGAGGGCGGTCTCCGTTTTGCGGGCCCCCAGGGGATGTGTAAGCCCACAGGGGGAGGGCAGCCGAGTACACCAGGGCCCAACCAGGGAATTTAAATCTGTAAATGGTAGGGGCCCTGCCCTTTGAATGCCGTGCCCCCTGGTTCGGCCGCCTTCTGTCTCCTCTCACCTCATTCCTCCCTCCCGAAGGTGCCCCGTCCTGGTCATAGGTAGAAAAGATCTCTAGGTCGACGTGCTAAGTACCCTTCTGCATTGAACCATAATCCTAATCCTAGCGCTCTCAAAGAGGAGCTATATCAGAAAGAGGTTTCATTAATTTGTATAATTTTATATTTGGTACAGATTATATAAATAACGATGCTCCCTATAAAAAACAGAAAACCACACATTACATGGGATTCGTTCCACGTTTCGCCACCACTTTTGATCAGCACTAATAGGCTTTAACGAGCTCAGCTAACTTGGGACCAGAAACTACGTGTTACTCATTAAGCTTACGTTTGTAGGCAAAGCACCCAAACCTGGAAGTGTTTTTACTTCTAGTCCACTACTTAATCGAAACACAATAACAACATGTTTTCTATAGGTGTACCGAAGTTGAATTTGCAATATTTGCCTGTTAGTTTACAATGACTGCTGAAATATTCATTTTAAAAACTGCGAGGTGACCCGATGACTGCCATGCTCTTTACATGGCAAAGGAAGCATAATGGCAAATTTCATTTTCATACCATCTACGCAAGAACCCTGAGAATTAGTGACCCTTCACGTGGTCTCACTGAAGCTGACCATTTACTTTTGTAAAAATAGGAAAAAAGTACAAGATTATTGCCTGTCGCTGTAAGGCATCTGAGCAAATCTACTGTGTCGAAATGTTAAATTAATACTTTAACACGCAAAATGAACACAACACAAATATTAAATGCAGACGTGGAGAAAACTCGCACTGACCACAGCTTCCAAGCGCCAGCTAAAGACTGTTCCAATCACTGACTGGTACAAACAAGACCCATGAACAAAGGAGACTAGGTGTTTCGAGTGCTACGTTTTGAACCCTTTACTACTCATTCATAGATTCATCTGATACATGTAAGGCAAAATAAGCTAAAGTACTGCAGCCTACATTAGTCAAGTATGCTACATAATCTACTGTCCTCTAAACAATACACACAAAAGGCCAGTCTCTGCAACTTATTCATGTAATAAATACGTTAATTGGCAAATCTTTATGTATAAGCAAGGAAAAACTCATTACGGTCCCAACTCAAGAATTGTTGGTGGGGAGATCGACAGCCATAGATTACTGAACAGTGTTTACGTATGACAAGAGCATCTGAAAGCTTTAGGTCCTGGAGATTGTAATGTGGAGTAGCTATTACGTTACTTGGAATTAGTCAAACCGTTCTAAACGGATTTATTGCATTAACTAAGGTTGTAAACTGTTTTTTAACTTGTTTCTTTGGTTGTATAAATTGCTGCAACCCGCATTACAGGTCGGCTCAAGAGAAATGCATAACTACCAGGCGCTGTTCGTGAAGGTGGTTGATAACAACAAATGATTACGCACATGCGCAGAAACGTCGAACTGAACCTTCTGGAATATCCTTGCATATGTGTATAAAGCTCGCATCGGGTTGAACACGAACTTAGTTCTCCAGCACTTGAAGCAATGCGGCCTCGTGACGGTGTGTGGGGCCTGTACGAAAAACGGAATGTCGACGGAAAAAGAGAAGCATGTTGAAAATATTGCGAGAAGACATATCGTTTTGCATTGGCATAAGACTGCGTAATCATCTCAGTGTGCGTAAGTTATGTCCACAGTATATAAAACGCATGGCTTCTTCGCAGAATAATGTTGTACAGAAACAGTAGCCATCACAAGTTGCATCAGGAAGTACTTACTAGTCCTATAACTTCGACACCAGGATCCGCGCCCGCTGCATTGTGTAGAGAATCACCTGCCACACAGGTGCTGCCAACTCCATTCTCTTCAAGTAGGGAAGGTGATGGTAAAGTGGGCGAAAGTATTGCCAGGGCTGCTTACGCTTCAGTACTGGTGAGATGTGTTTCTGAAGATCTGTCCTGGTTATAAGTCATCTACATATCTTGGGAGACGTTTGCTGGGTAGTTATTACCAACTTGCGCAAGTAGTGTTTATGTAGAAGATTAACAAGTGAAATACGCTTGCCTTAATTTCGGACGGTTGGACAAATATTTTAGGCAACAGTATAGTAAATTTCGTTATCACTACACCAGACCCTATATTTTATAAGAGAAGTCGATTGGAGAACAACGGGAAACCGCTCAGTATATTGTGTCAAGTCTCATCAATGTTGTCGATAACATTGATAATGAATAATTCTTCGCTGTTATCACAGATAACGCCCAAAGTATGCTTTCTGCAGGGAAAATACTACATGAGAAATATCCACACATAAAATTAAATTAAATTAAGTTGTATTGATGGACGCTCTTTAACTACTGTGGTTCTTAGTGTCCCATTCTATATTGGGCCTGAAAGACCGGAAATTTTGCTCGAGGCGTCTGTATCAGACTTAACGTTATTTTGCGTGCCGTAAATCTACGACACGGGACCACCACCCCTTAACTTCCGCTCCCTTCCGAAGGAAGCCATGCTAAGGATTTTACGCCCGAAAAAAAATCCATCGCTTTCCGCCTGGTTTGAACCCGCGAACTCGGGAACTAAAGGCTAGCACGGTACTCCTAGACCACTGAGGACGACGTATCCACACACACCCATAGTATAAATCTACTGATTAAAGATGTAGTAGGTTTAGAAGTGTTTCAAGAAGTACATCACTTAAGCAACAACATAGCCACGTTCCAAACGCAGTACTGGAGACTAAGAGGAAAGAAAAAATATGATAATTCTTCCGTCGCACTAAAACTACCATCTCCAACGCGGTGGGCTGCTGTAGTGATATGCTTCGATAGCTTGCTAAAGAGCAAGGAAGCTCTACTGGAAGTTGTTGTTAGCCCCAGCGTTCGGATCGACACAACTATTAAAGAGTTTCTTACTGGTAGATGAGACTTGGTGGAAATTAGTAGAATCTTTGTGTCTACGGAAACCTAATCTGAAACTATATGAGAGTGGAAGCGGACAACGCTATTTTGTCAGACGTGCACGAGCTGTTTTCTGAACTTTCCTCACATGTAGGTTCAGTGTTGAAGGATTGTAAATTAATTTCTGCAGAAGAGAAATTAGCTGTTAAAACTGTCGTGGCTGATTGGAAAGTGTTCAAGTGCAAGGCAGTTCACACGGCAGCAAATCTTGTAGATCCTCGACACAAAAGAGCGGTTCTTAATGTTGATGAGGAACGTCAATCATTGTAGTACATAAGAATATTCTGTGATTTGTTTAAAATTAACACTGCGCTTGTTGTGGCATAATCTAGAGGAATTTTGAGCACGTGTAGGTTTTCAAACGAAAGTATTTGGTCTGCTGCTCAACACATCTCCCCAGCCACATGTGGAGCGGCGAATGTAATAAGCAACGGTTTTATCCTCTGGTTTCACGAATTACCACCGTCGTCGGCACCAGTGAACGCAATTGTTCCGCCCATGGCAGAACTCACACTAAAGTAAAAAAACAGATTGTCTCCAGTTATAACTGAAAAACTCAATTTCAGTGTACTGGAACCTAAGATACAATGTCGTAGAAGTATACAAACCACCAATACATACCTTATTCATCGGATGACGAATCAAAATAAGGTGTTTGAAGTTTTGTAAACAGGAATCAACTGTTGTTTGTCCTTTAAATTAAATAATGATGATAATGTGATAATCATATTCAGGATGATAAATGTGATCAGAAGACAATTATGTGTTTATTATGTTTTTTCTACAGAATTAACTTGTCTGTGCAACCAAATATTACCACTGTGTTTAACATTTCATTAGTGATACCTTTTTATTACAAGGGAATTGTAACTCTTCAAACAGTTCAAAATATTACTGTTGCACCTGATATACAGGTCTAATAAAAGAGCCTCATGCTATCTAAAACACTGTAACAAGAATATTTTGAGAAACGTGTTTTATCTTATAAGCAAACATCTTCCGTAGTCTTTATCTTAAAATATTATTTTAATAGTTACATTATGCAGTCGTGAATCTAGCTTTGATTTTTTTCGAGAGAACACTGCTTTGTATTTTAGAAAAAGTAACTATATTTCTTTCGTGATATTTTCAAATATATATTTATTACCTAAGTCAAAAGCTGCATCCAAATACATATCTACAGCATTGCATGCAGCAGACTAGTTTTTGCTTGATAAAATATTCAATATTGCTGTAGGAAGGGTTGCGTGGAACATGTAGTAAAATACATAGAAACATTTATAATAGAGAAAGAAGACAGTAAAACGAAATAACCGAAGACAAAAATCCAGATATCGTATCTGTTTGGCATCTGAGCCGATGATATATTTGCTTAGCTACTGCGCAGCTTGAAAGCTAAACGGCAGTTTACAAAGGGAACAGTGGTCCTTCATGGAGCTCATATACTAAGATTTGCGGTTGTTGTAGTCATCTTAAAATTTCATTACTTTCTAACAGTGAATATAAGACACGTTCTAATCTTTGCCTCTGTCTTCCAAAACGCTGTCGTTCAGCTAGTAGCGGACGAATTTTGGGCCGATGTTTTTAGCTTGTTAGTAACTGCTAATAATATAACATTAAACTTTAAAAGTACCTAATTTGCAGAACAAGATATATTTAATAATTTCTTTCACAGCTTGCCAAATGGTAAAAGCAGGGCGTTTAATTCGCGAAGCATATGATGGTTAGTTGCGTATAAAATCATTTGTACTTAACAAACGCTGCCTTTTCAGCAAATAACTATCATATCCTAAAATATTTAGGTCCAATATATATTACATTGCTGCTCGTTCTCAGCAAATAATAACCGCAACACAACGAACTGAGTTGGAGTTTCTTAGTGAATGAGCCACAATAAACAGCGATTGCGATTTAAAACACACGCCCATCGGTATTTGGTTGCAGTGCCAACCATAGCCCTAAATGAGCTTTGGCAACGAAACTGGAGGTAAGAGTATTTATTTGCTTTCTAATTATTAAGAAAAGATGAGTGTAACAAGCCTCCTTTCTGCCAAAACTAGCCGGGCGATGGTGCACTAATTCAACGTGCTTCCCAAACAAACTATGACTAATATGGTACAGAAGTTTAGCTGAAGAATGAAAATTTCGAATTACAAGGCTTTAGTCTTGTGTGAATCAAGTTTTAGGCATGTATCAATTTTTCTTTTGCCCTTCTTTATCCTTCTCTCCTTCTCCCTCTTCCACTCCACTCTCTCTGTCTCACCTCCTGATTTCTCTTTTTCCTTGCTTTGCAAATCACATATCATGGAATGTTTTGAAAACCGGTTATAAAGTTGCCTTTTATAGTTGGTTATAAAAAATAAACGGAATTAAAAGATTTAGCATTTTACAAGTTCATCATCTTCCTTATGATCACAATTCAGTCGGAATCATACTCCTTCTCGTGAATAATAGTAACGTAAAGTTGGCATAACGTCTTAAATATTCATCCAATCGAGTTACTGTTCTGGTAATGGTATCGTCAACAAACAAATTCAAACACTATATTTCATGTTTTACATTCCGCGCAGCACTTCTTGTTCCGTGTAGAAGCTTTGGGTACGGGTTCTCACATTTACATTACCTCGCTTCTTCTTCCACTTGGTTTTCTTGTCTTTACCAAGAAAGAAATTTGATCTGTCACAACTTTCATCACTGTTTTCTTGGATCTCGAATTCATTGTTTGTTTCTTGTTCCGAACCGGAATCATGTGGTTTTCATGTATAATGTCTTCCTGAATTCCAGCTTCATCATCAAAGTAGTCATCATCTGCCGAACTTTCTTCTTCACTTTTCAATTCACTGAACCACTTCAGCCAAACATCTGGATCACTGCTACCCAACAATCGTTGCCTTCTTGGAGCCGACATCATGTTAAACTGTAGGCAACAAAAAATACGTTCAGAGAAAGAATATTATTGATAAAATGCACAATAATCCGTATCAGACGGATAAGTAAACAGATAAACCAAAAATGCTATTGTGCAACGCGTTTAATAGGCGCGCGGTCTACAATGGTAGACCAAAGTAAGACAGTTGCCAATAACAAAAGTCCGTGCCACTTTCAAAAGCAACTGATGTACTGGTTGTGTAGACAAAACAGTGCCAAACAGCTACTAAGAAGCGAGGGTGAGCACACAGATCAAAAGAAGAAGTAAATTTGAAAACATGTGTGGTCTCACATGTAGACCACGCGCCTTATGCAGGGTTAATGTTTTAAGCTATTAATCATGTTTTGGAGTATTAAAGTCTTAAATAAACAACTATAGTGATAAGAAGAAAAGGCTGTTTAAATCTCAAATCTCATCAACCTTAAAATAACGTACACTGAACATCAGAAAGAAATTGAACAAAAATACCTCATGGGGAGCATTTTGAAATGACAGAAATGTAAGAAAATCAGATTATGAGAAAACCAAGTTCAACATTTCACACACTGCTTGCATACAGTTTGCACGTCCATATAACCTTCGCATTTTGAGAAAATTGTTGTAGCTTTTGCCCCAGGTATGGACGCCAATTTGAAGTAGGTTGTTGTATTGTGTTTCGACTGTTGGGGAGCCGAACTTGAAGTAGTTGCAACCGTAAGTATGGTAAAAAGTTTCCGGTAGCCTTCGCCCCAAGTTTAAAAGTATCAACTTTGTAATTTGACTGTTTCTTTAAATATTATATATTTATGTTTGCCTCCGCTGCGTCAGCATTATTGTTAGAGACATGAATTTATTAACAGGTGTAGTGCGGCTGAAGAATGTAGGCTTACACAGATTATAAGCTTTTACTTCACTCCTTTAATTAATCCTTGACACGATTTAAATAACACTTCACTGATATAGAGAGCTGTGAGATTATTTATTAATTACTTGCACTTTTTAACACGTAAACTATTTTTGTCTCACACTGAATACGTATTAAACTTCTCGAGGACGCGTCTCGCGTCCAGTTAGGAACACTGTCTACAAGCAACTGACTTCTGAATTTGTACAATTTGCCCTATTTCAGTTTCTGATTGGCTAATCCTACTCCAATAGAATAGTTTCATTTAACTTAAGCTTTTTTTCTGGTTGTTGATTGGCTATTTATAAACTGTCTCAAAAATTACATTATTGTTGCTCTAAGAATTACCAGTAGCATTATTAAACTTTCTAATTCATTATTGCCGCAAGGTTACCTCATTGTTAACAATTTTTTACCTATTATTCTCACAGCTGCTACATTATTAAACATGTACATAATAATATAAACATTAATACAATGACTGTAATATACACTTTTTATATATTGTTACATACACATATTGCTTTAAGGTGGGATGTTATTATATTTTATATATTATATAATTCGACTGAAATCATTTTAAATGTTAAAAATACTGTCTCAAATTGAGCATTGAATTGGCCAGAAAGGCAACTCCACAATTTGTTGCTGATTCTACGATTTTTTTAGGATTTTTTCCAAGAAAATATTTTAAAAAAAAATTTTCAAGTTTTATCGAAAATTCAATATCAAGTACTCTTAAGTAGCTAAAATACTTTATAGGAGACTTGGCTTAGTTTACATTGGCATAACGATAGTGATTTGCCGGTCGTTACAGTGACTCCAGAAATATTACTCTGCATTTAAAACAGCTCCAGAACCCAAGTTAATGGGTATACATTTCTGATTTGTAACATGCAGAAAGAACAAACAATATTATAGTTTATGTGTTCTAACGCTTTATAGATTTTTTATTTCATTAGTTATATAATTATTTGAAAATTGTACGAATTTTTCGGTTTTTATGTGTGGTTTACAATTTTTTGCATTTAGTAAAGCAATTTTTATACCATACCTGCCAATTTCACTGACATGACTTAAAGTGACGCAAAAATAAGTTTGTGATTTCGTAAACAGTTAGGGGTTAATGAGGAAGGCCAGTAAAATGCTGAAAATGTCTGACACTTAAGTTCTTTCCTCCGCCAGATCAAAATCCATTTTCATAATACATATACAAAAACCTTTGCTGTATTAAATGCATGTGAAACGATTTTATAAGCACTAGACACGAAAAAGCTTAAAAGCTAAACAAACTTCAAGCATTAAAGAAAAGGAAATGAAAAATCTTTAAAAGCGCCAAACCACGTAAACTGTAACATAATTTATTCCTTCTGCATTTTAAAATTTTTTTTTTCTCAGGCTTAGTTTTGCTGCTAGAATTTCTTTTTAAATGAAGACGTATACTTTCTGGAATCACTGTACTTGGACTTTTAAGCCCATTCCCCTCCGTATTTAACTTTTAAAGGCTACTCAAACTGAAATTTTTCCCAAGGAATTTTATTTACCCGTGATAAGTTTACAAACCTGCATAGAATTTTGTCCTTCCACGTGGTTTTCGTTACGTTTAGACTAAAAATTGGGAATTTTTCCAGCATTATAAGTTATATCGCATAAGTTATGTGTATATCGTAAGTTTTAGGATGATTTTTCATCGAATGAAGGCGCAGTGTTGTTTTATCTGACTTGTGGGCTTTTAACTCCTTAAGTGTATTTGATTAAAGGAGCTCCAACGGTGGGAATGTATTGCTATGAGAGTGCAGAAACTGTCTCTGGTATCCTATTGGACACATTTTAAACGTTGAAACGCAAGATAACACTTCGGACAGTAGTGAATCACAGAAAGATGATTGCGAAAGTGACCATATAAATTTCTGAAAATCTTAGTTTTTTTCCTTTTTATATGTAGGTATTTAGACGATTCATTTTCTAATTCTTCACTTAGAAATAGAAGATTATGCTGGCATAAGTTTACAATAATCCCATTCAAAGTTACGAAATATCAGATCAAATATGCCAGCTGAATCACCTGCATCTAGATTTTTTCTGAATTTACTTAACCCTTTAAGCGGCAGATGTACGAGGGCAGTCCAGAAAGTCCCAGACGTTTTGGCCTATTGTGGCGATGAGTAGGGCTAGAGCCGCCATCTTGGTGTCAGAACGTTCCTACATTTAGTACGCATCCAGCTGTGGTAGCGTGAGGACTATGTCTTCCTTACTGTGCTCTCTGTGAATTGTTAAAATGTGCGCTGCAATAGAAAATTCCGCCACTTGCGAAGTGCGATTGGCTAAAAAGAACAAACCAATTGAAATTCATCGTCAACTTTGTGATGTTTACGGGCAGGGAATAACGAGTGAAAGCCGAGTCAGGCAATGGTGCATTGATTTTAATAATGACCGTACCAATGTTCACGAGGAGGATCGCAGTGGTAGGCCTAGCCTTATGACTGATGAACTGTCAATGCAAATCAATGACAAAATTCGTGAAAATCGTCGTTTCACGATTACAGAACTTTCGGAACATTTTCCCCAAATTTCACGGAGTTTGGTGCATCAAATTGATGCTTTGATACTGACCTGAACTGCATGCCGGGGTAAACGAGTGGTTGAAGTCGCAAGCGGCAGATTTCTACAGAGAGGGTATTGAAGAGCTTGTGCCACGGTATGATAAATGCCTCAATTTGAATGCCGATCATGTAGAGAAATAGCTTAAGAGTGTACCTTTCAAATGTAGATAATAAACGTTGATATTTGCATTTTGTTAATTGTTTATTTCAAAACGTCTGGGACTTTCTGCATTACCCTCGTACATTATATCCGTCATCTACAACTCATTTGTGCACTTAGATAGTCAGTGGCTCCACAAACTGTATAAAAGTGATTTATAACACACGAGCTACTCCGGTTGAGGATTCATCTAAAAAATAACCTTCTAGAGATAAACAAATTTCCTATCCGATTTTATAAGCTTTTGCTATACACTGTATTTTGCTACCCTAATGAGTGAAATACCTCCCACGGAGAAGCGTTTTTATATCAGTCGAAAACAAAACTGCGATTCTAATCAACTAGGGAAGCGATAGACTACAGCCAGTTAAGAGACATGCTTAAAGCCTTTGCAAAAATTAGTGCTGTATAATCACGTTAAACAAGATGTATTAAGTGAATATTTCAATTCCTGTGAATTCCTCCTATATTTGATATGCGTAGGCGGTAGCTTAATATAAGCTTAAAATCGAGCTAAAAGACTGTAAAATACAAGTGAAGTTTCAAAGCGGTAACATAAAGCTTAGATTTGAATATTTATAATGGGTTCCAAGGTATGAATCATTGCCATTTATTCCGCGTTAGTATGTGGCAGCGAGATTGATTTTAAATAGAAGTTTAGCTATTTTCCTCCTCTTTTATTTAAAGATTTGTACTTAGAATTAGGTATGTTGGTATTAAGAATTGTATAGTTTAAAATGAGTTATGCGTATTTAGAGTCAGAAATTAAAGCTAATACTTATAATTCCTTCCTCGATCCAGTTGAGAAGGAATTCAGTTTAAATAGATAAGAATTATCCTAAAACATCTAAGAGAGTGCACTACATCAATAGTTGCATTATAACTGTGTTTGTGTTAAACTCTTCAGGATTAAAACCTAAAAACGAAGAAAAATACGTAGTGTTTTATTCAACGAGATATGAACCGTAGATCAGAAAGTACACCAGCGACGTTCTGGAGCACTAATCCATTCATCCATGAGGCGTTTGTTGAAGCGTTCTACAACGAGACATTTCCATACCATTCTACTATCATTTAAAGTCATACTATTGTTTTTTAGACTTTTGGTGGCTACTTTGCAATGGTGCAACGATTAATAAATAGTTCCAGTCAGACATAGGAGCAATTAAATTCGTAAATATATAAGAACGGTTTTGTTTTGTTTTTTGTTTTTTTGATAAAACGACCGATATTTTCACGTAACACTAAACTCAGCAGAAACCTAGGGCGGCTGAATCACGCGGTCTAAACAAAATGATTAGTGGTTGAAAATTCACCCAGAATAACGTTGCATGAGAGCGATGGAATATAGCCTTTAAGCATCAAGGGAAAGCTTCACGTAGCTCTATTCATTAAAATTTTGAACACTGCATGTGATGAAATTTTGGATAAGCTTCTTACCATTTATGATTGCATTATCTAGAATATTTTTTTTCTCTGATTTTGGATATTTTTGCGATTACCCCAGATGTCTGCGATTCTATGTACTGAAACAATTGGCGTATTGATAACAGCTACTAAGTTTGAAGAAAGAAAGAAAGAAAGAAAGAAAGAAAGAAAGAAAGAAAGAAAGAAAGAAAGAAAGAAAGAAAGAAAGAAAGAAAGAAAGAAAGAAAAACAATCGAAAGAGGAGAGCATTGGACAAATACCACTAGTCATTCGTTTGCGAATATTGCATATGCACTCAACCGAAGCTTTATTCATGTTCATTGAAGTATGTATGTGCAGACATCTTTTTGGCGGTAGTCTTTGTCCTTTACGGTGAGAGAAACCGGTGGAATAATAATCCGAACACAATAGAGATGCTGCAAAAGGTACACAGGAGTGTCCGCAGCAGGAGCTGCTTCTGAAGTCGGATGGTATCTTTCACCCTCCTCTGGCTCATTACTCATTGACCTAGAAAATAATGTTCAGACAACATAAAGCCACTCGCCTTTATAGTAGCCTCATCATAATAATGTTTAGCAAAACGTGTTTGTTGGAGAATCACCTCCGGTAACATATTGTGTGCGTAAAATGTACAGTCAAACAACGTTTTGTATGCAGGTTGTTGTGATGCCCATCTGTGAAGAAAGTAAACCGCTTTTCACTGCCTTCTACTACAAATGTGAACATCAGAGCGATGAATGAAAGAGATAAACATCACATTCAGATCTGAGATACTTTTTAAAGCATTTCGTGAACTATCAATCAACTAAGACGAGGAAAACATTCAGATGAGTCATACTGTTTCATAAACCCGATTAGATTTTCTAAGGTAGCAACACCCGTATGTAATTTCAATGCTTCTTCGTAAATAAAACATCTTTGAAATGAATCATGCAATATACTGGGTTGTAGGGGCACAGATGTCATTCTATAAACCAGGTATGGACATTCTTGACTCTGCGAGTCACCACGTGTCAAGCGATCTCCCCTTCTCGTTTGCTGTTTGCAACACACAAGCAGCCTTGCAGTCCAGTGGTGGAGCTCTACTGTACGCAATTACGAGATGCATTCCACAATGGTTGGTCGGACATGAGCTACTTCATATTTTGTAGCACACAAGATATGCTGCAATGTATTACACCCCCCCCACACACACACACACACACACACTCAACGCTCACATGCAGAATTCAGCTTCCCCCAATTGGAGGCTGCCATAAACAAAGCATACTAAACAACAAAAGAAAATGAATACATAATTGAAATTGTAAAAGTGACAACAACTGTTAATAAGGTTTCAGCTATGTTAAACACTGCCTAAAATAATTATAATCTACAAAGAAATATAGAAATGGCTCTCGTCTAAAACAAACTAATTCGGTAACTATGTATGTTACAACACAGTACCCTCCATGGCCCTCCCTCCTGGACGTGGCACGCTGCTCACCCATGCCTGCTTTAAACCATAGACAGATCTCGGTGATAGCATCAAAAGGTATATGTACACTTTTTGTTTTATCTTTCATAAATTTGTAGAAAAACGCTTTGAAATGCAGCTGATTTTCCCTTGCAGGTGGATGGGTGGGAAATACCACTTGTAGGGTAAGGTCAGGCCGTCGTAGACTAGAATACGCGCTCTTTGTTTATTCCAATTTGAAGTTTGCAGCACAGGAGTGATATTATATTTTGCTACTGGTGTTTAATACAGTAAACAAAAACAGTAATTTCGGCGAAATATTTAATGAAAAAAAAACAAATCCGTGCACACTTATTTAAGTTTAAATGAAACAATAAAAGAAAATAGACGTAACTGAAACGTTTTCTTATGAGCTTAATGTAAACCCCAAATGGATACAGTACTTCATATTTATAAGATACAACAAGGTTCAGACGCTTACGGTAGCAGCCGGTTAAAATAATAATAAAATAAAATATCAGTTTAAGTAAATATCATAAAACAAAGTAAACTACTTTACTTAAACGTTAATAAACGAGACTAGCTATTAAAGTAACTTGTTTTTATTTAAACATTTATTAAAACGAGGTAAAGTGACGTGTAATATTAATAGTGATGTTTAAACCGAAGATGTGAACGCGTGATAACTATATCTGTTTGGTGTGCATTCAGCTCACCGCTGCGATGCCATCACTTCAATGTTAACTACGATTTGCATAAAACAAAACTAATAATTAATGGAAAAATAGGGATCGGACCTCGATACCGAAGATACTTCGACATTCTCGATGCTAGATGGTATCGAAGTATGTTTAATACTTTAAGATAAACCATCGATACTTTTAAATTTTTAAGTTTTGCATCATTGGAAGTTGTTGCGTTTAACGTTATGCTAGACAAGTAATGAAAGAAGTCGAGACTTCACATTATTGCCTCACACGTGTCCCCAAAACTTGCTCGACTATAGTTCTTGATAGACCTTACTAAGTTTCCTGTGGGTGAACGAATGCAACATTCCATAGACTCTTGAGTCTAAAATAAGAACATGCAAAACAATGGGGGAAGGAGTAGAGGTACTCATGTAAGATGCAGCATGTTGCGAATGAAGCTGATTTAGCTGACGCACTAAATCACATTTCTGCAATTGCCTGGCTTGGTGACTCACTCTCTGCCTTACATTTATAACTCGCGCAAAACTTCTGGAATCGTGACCTTGATTGCCACCCCAGCTGCCGAGCCTAGGAATGGTTTATGTTTAGCTTAATCAACGAAAGCGATATAACACCTTTGCTTACTCACAGTGCGTAACACATACAGTCTGCATAGAAAGTGTCTGCATCTGGTTGTAATTTTAAAGAGAGAAGTATCTAAATAGTACTTACTTTATAAATGTTATATTTATAACCATGACTCCTACGTTTTCAAAGTTAAGTGGTAAGGTGTTGCACAGTCAAAGTAGGGAAATAATTGCAAATGTCCTAGACTTCATGAAGCAGGAAGCAGAGATAAAGGAAGAAAATATATGTTCATCCGAGTTCCAAAAAAGCCTTAAGCGAGTGAAATAAAGAGTAGTCAAAGCAAGTGGTGTTTCACCGAGTTCCGTTTCCAGAGTTCTCAAAGATAAGAAAGAAAAAAACATATGGATGAAAGAGTGCCATTTGACACACCTGGGAAGAAACATAAGGTCCCTAAACGTATTACAGAAATAGAAGATTTCGAATGCGCAATTCGGCGCACGATTCACAATTCCTATGTGGAAGAAAAAACTGTGCTAACAATAAGCAGATTGCTCACCAAGCTGAAAGACAGCAGAAACTTTCAAGGTGGTGCTACAAATCTCAGAAAAATTATTAAACATTTAGGGTTCAAGTGGAAGAAACCGAAATCAAATAGAAGAGCTCTAACAGAAAAGCAAAATAAATAAATAAATAAATAAATAAATAAATAAATAAAATAAAAAAATAATAATAAAATAAAAATAATAAAAATAAAAAGTAAATGTTGCCATGATAGCTTAGTCGGTTAGAGCAACGGCACGGAAAGCCTAAGATCCGTGGTTCAAATCCCGGCTATGGCATTGAATTTTTCAGTCTGATTCTACCTTTCCAAATGACTATAATTTTATATGTACTTATATCAGTGTGTACTTATATCAGCATCAATTTTCAAGGTGGTGCTACAAATTTCAGAAAAATACTATAGTGTATGAAGATGAGTCTTACATACACAGCAGTCATACAGCATCTAAAAGTTGGAATGACGATAGCGAATTAGGTTTGCAGGCACCTGTTGCCAAAGGGCAAATACTTATTATCGCTCATGCTATTGGAAAGATCGGCTTTGTTCCAAATGCCCTTCTTTTACAAGTCGCAACAAACAACAGGAGATTTTCATCAAGAAATGAATACAGAAAATTACATGAAGTGAATCAACGCCATGTTGATACCTAATATGCCTGCTGGGTCTGTTCTGGTTATCGACAATGCGTCAACACTCAAATTGACAAACCACCTACCTCAAATTCCTTGAAAGAAGAAATGAGAGCTTGGTTACTTAGACATAATATAGCTTTAGATGAAAGCATGAGTAAAACAAAGCTATATAACTTAATTAAAGCCAACAAACGGCTTCAGAAGTCATACATACTTGACCAGATAGTAATACAACATCGCCATAATGTACTTAGACTATCATCGTATCGCCAAGATCTAAACCCAATCGAATTAATCTGGGCTGATATCAAAAAATCTGATGTGTTACACTCACATGACTTTCTCTAGTCTTGTACAAATTATTTTTACAAATGCTTATTCTCCATCTACTTCATGTTAATCGAGATAAACATTTGCAGACTCTATCTTATTGCTAATTTTCTTGTAGATGTAAGGGGAACACATATTTACAAGGGCAATATAGAAATACAGTAGCCTTTAAGCACATACATATCTCTTAATAGCTGGTTGCTAGGTGCAGCACCATTCCCTTTGCCACAGATTAATACTCTTTGCATATCCAAGACAAAAAAATCTGATGTGTTACACTCACATGACTTTCTCTACTCTTGTACAAACTATTTTTACAAACGCTTACTCTCCATCCATTTCATGTTAATCGAGATAAACATTTGCAGAGTCTATCTTATTGCTAATTTTCTTGTAGATGTAAGGGGAATATATATTTACACGGGCAATTTGGAAATACAGTAGCCTTTAAGCACATACATATCTCTTAATAGCTGGTTGCTAGGTGCAGCACCATTCCCTTTGCCACAGATTAATACTCTTTGCATATCCAAGACAAAAAATGAGTAATGAATTCCCATTTGAGAAAATAAGTATTGAAAAATTTAAGGGAAAAACAAGCAATATATCAAAAATGGTTCACTCAACAACAAAATGCATATGACATAAATTGTGTATTTTAACGCGATCTACATTTTTTGTGTAGTAAAATTTTGTCTATCTCTTATGGTTTACCAGTTATGCAAAAGTCGTTCACAATGAAGAATACTTTTGGAGACATTCCCAGAAAATTCAAGATATACATTTTACTTGTCATGAAAATATCTTAAACATATGATATTTTAAACAAAATCGTTAGAGCCATTTTTGAGAAAATTAAAATTTTCGAAAAATGTTCCATGTAAAGGGTAATCTGGGGTGGGGGGATTTTCTTGAAAACCTTCGTGTCGTATCTCTGGAAGATACTGAACCTAAATACCAAGTTTGGTGTTTATCCGACTGTTCGCTTCTGAGTTATGCTCTTCACAGACAGACACACACACAGACAGAAACACAGACACACACACGGACATGTTTCCAAAAGTGCTTTTTTTTGGATTCAGGGTGTCTCAAAACATGTATTTCGGGTGAAATCTCGGTATCGAATTTTTGGTTGGAATACAATACTTCCCCTACTTACTGTACGTAGTAGAGAAAGTAAAAATGGGTGGAATGCAGAAATATCACTTTTAAATTAAAATATGTCGAGCAGTTATAACGCCAGCAATTTGCTGAAATTGGAAGGCCAGAATGGGAAAATGTATGTCGACATGTTGAATAAATTAAGAATCATTATTTCGAAGAATACGGAATTGCAGAAAATCAAATAGAAATCATTCTCATCCAGGATAATGGTGCAGAAAGTAGTGACAGCAGTGATGACGGCAATAATGTGAGTGATTCCGCAGAAGAGGAAGGTTTATTAGGTATGGAAGAATTGGAGGCAATGATTGACAGTGTTTTTTATATTAAGAGCTTTTTACAGCGTGGATTTTAATATACGGTATATAACTAAGTTTATCAGCGCAACGCAGTGCATAACCAGTGTGCGGATATTTGACAATGACTGTCACACGCACTCCTGCAGCATGCAGACGACCGGTCACCTTCGATCTGGTAAGCAACTCGCTTCATAGCTCTCATTAAGATTTTCACATGTCTAGAACTGTTGCGCCGATTATACCTACTCTGTTGACAAAAATCTGTGAATCCAGCAGAAACGAATCACAACTTAAGATGTAAGATAATACAGCGCATGAAAATATTTGTTCTCTCAAGAATGCTCGTATAACGAAAATCTTTGTTCCGTTATATCTCTGCATTTCATATAATACTTCCTTGATGTTTAATTCAAACCTTTTAATGTGTCTAATATGTCTTTGTATTAAGCATGTATATGCTAAAGCGCGTGGATGGGTAGTAGCTCGGCTTAATCCATAAACTTACTATGTTTCAGAGTGTTATATGAATAATTTCTTGTTTTCGGATGAAAAAATACATATATTATGTGGTAGTTGTGAATAGTGGTAGAATGGTGTAACACACACGTCATTTTAGCTGTTTGACTTTCATGTAACATGTACATTAGTTTACATTTTCAAGATTGCAGAATAAAGAAGAATTGCTAGTATTTGTTTTTCTATGGATAGAAAACCCTTTAACAGAAACGCACAGGATTGTGGATTTTGGATCCGGAAATCCGGAAAGGCTTTCTGCACAAAATATACCTACATAAGAAGGGGAGCACAGAAATTATTATTATCATTATTATTATTATTATTATTATTATTATTATTATTATTATTATTACTACTACTATTAGACTTGACTAACAGCAGGAGATATTCAGGATGAGCAAAGACTCCACCGACAAAATTTCAAAGGTTGTTCGGGAATACCATCCGAATATTTTGGTGTAAGTGGTCCATGGTCTCCGGCGGCTCGTTACAGAGTAATAATTTAATTATGATTTATTCGGGTTGTTACCCCAATCGCCCTTCATTCTGTTAAAATACCTTCACAACAGTGAAGAAGCCTGTATAATATGCAATAACCAAAAGGTGCAACGCACAACACAGAGTAATGCAACATCCCGCAGACGAAACACGTACACCTTTATCACAGTGTGTTCAATCTGATCTGTCAGTGTACAGTACAGTACTTAAAAACTGCATAATTGTTCCCTTGCAGGTATTGTTCAAATTGTCGACCACCATGATCACGTCAGAGTGTACAGCAACGCACCATCGACTGTCTTACACGCTCAAGCATTCCAGGAGTTTGGCGTACTACTAATCCTAGCAACCAGGTCTATCGAGTATCGAAGGAAGTCTCTTAAACTAAGCTCTTCACATAACCCCAGAAGAGGAAGTCCATTAGTGTCATGTCTGGTGACCGATCTAGGCTTGCAACAGGACCACCTTGACCAATCCATTACGTCCAAACTGTACTACCTTTCAAGAAAGTAAATCTACGGTTTTGCGGCTCAGTATCATTCAGGCGTTCCGTGAGTAGGGGGTATGAAAACTAAATCGGCTGTGGTCGTAGATGTATACTATCGTGGTCGCCAGTTTAAGCTGTCACTCACATTGAAGATTTCTGTGGCTATATTAACCCAGTATGATGAAATATGGACTAAATATCACAAAACAAGTTGCAATTCTCTTGCGGCTGAGCTGTTAACTACATGGCATTGGAGAATATGCAAGAAAACGGAAAATACGTGGAATTGTGATTTTAATAAAACTAACATATATGTTGTATATGACATACGCTTCAACAACTGCTGTTGTAGCTCATTGGCAAAACGCATGGTGTTTTAAGTGTGCCGAGGATTCAGGGTTCGAACCACTACATATGGTCATACTTTTTCACTTTGTAAGACGCAGTAACGAACAAATTTACAATTCTCTTGCAGCTAAGCTGTTACTAATTGATTTCGAAGGAAACGCGAGGAGGTTGAATAATAATTCTAATGGGGCCAACTTCTAAATGTTGTATACAATCCATTTGATCATAAAAATGAACATTTACTTTATTGAAAGTTAGTGCATCAACGTGGTTCCTAACATCGAGTGCAAAGTGTGCCGGCGCCCCGTCATGACGAAATCACATAAGCTGGTGAATTCTCAGCGGCACAACTTCTATGAACTTGGGAGATCATGTTGAAGGAACGCTTTGTACACGACTCCGTTCAGTGTATCAAGAAGTAAGTATGGTGCAATCACAAAATCGTTGATAATACCAGCCCATACATTCACAGCAAGCTACTGTTGATAGATTCGACACATCATTGCGTGTGGAATTTCGTAATCCCATACATGGCTGTTCCTACTATTAAAGATAGTACCTACCCTCTCTTGTAAACTTGGCCTCGTCTGTAAGCAACATCAAAGCAGGAAAGTAGGTAAATATAGAGAGAGCTGGCGCAGTTTTTTGGGCATATATGGGAAAGGATAGGGAAAACGAGGCTGGATTGGGGCGGTTCAAGGAGGAAAATAGGTTTATATGGGAGAGATAGGGAATACGACGAACGATACTACGCTTGACAAGGTTGAAGGAGGGAAATACGTTTATATGGAAGAGATAGTAGAGAGGTGTTAGACTAGACAGAGGTCGAGGAGTAGAGTATGGTTTATATGAAAGGAATAGAAAACGAGGACGGGTGTTAGGTTAGACAGAGATTGTGGAGTAGAGTGTAGTTTATATGAGAGGTATAGGAAAACGAGGAGAGGTGTTAGGCTAGACAGAAGTCGAGGAGTAGAGTATGGGTTATATGAGAGGTATAGGAAAACGAGGAGAGGTATTAGGCTAAGGAGGTTGAGTATGCGTTTATAAGGAGAGACGAGAAAACGTAGAGATCCTATAATAGGATAGACAGTTGGGAAAGGTAGAATGTGTGTTATATGAGCGGTATAGGAAACCAAAGAGAGATACTCAGCTAGAGAAGGGCAGGAGGAGAATGCGCTTTATGAGAGGTAGGGATACGAGGAGAAATGCTAGGCCAGACAGATGTTGAGGAGTAGATTATGTGTTTATAGGGGGAAGATAGGGAAGATGCTAAACTAGAAAGAGGCTGAGAGTAGAGTATGCGTTTGTATGTATGAGAGGTATAGGAAAACGAGGAGAGGTGTTAGGCTAGACAGAGGTAAAAAATAGAGTATGGTTTATATGAGAGGTATACGAAAACGAGGAGAGGAGTTAGACTAGACAGAGGTCGAGGAGCAGAGTATGGTTTATATGAGAGTCATAGGAAAACGAGAGAGGTGTTAGGCTAGACAGAGCTAGAGGAGCAGAGTATGGTTTATATGAGAGGTATAGGAACAGGAGGAGAGGTGTTAGGCTAGACAGATACTAAAGGAGTAGCAATATGGGTTTATATACAGGAGAGATAGGGAATAGCAGGTGCTAGACTTGAAAGCGACTTTAGACGTGAACTTCATGGAAAACTGTTTCATGTCAATGTTCTAGACATGCTCATCACGTAACATATTCAGGGAAAAAGATGACCCATAAAGGGAAAAAGGTGACCAGCAAAGGGAAAAAGGTGACCAGCAAAGGGAAAAAGGTGACCAGCAAAGGGAAAAAGGTGAACAGCAAAGGGAACAAGGTGACCAGCAAAGGGAAAAAGGTGACCAGCAATGGGATAAAGGTGACCAGCAAAGGGAAAAAGGTGACCAGCAAAGGGGAAAAGGTGACCAGCAAAGGGAGAAAGGTGTCCAGCAAAGGGAAAAAGGTGACCAGCAAAGGGAAAAAGGTGACCCACAAAGAGAAAAGGGTAGGGAAAATGTGACCCACTAACGTAAAAAGGTGGGCAATTCAGGTTAAATCACAGGGTAGGACAGATTCCGGGAAGCGGATATAGCATAGATCCGTATGATGTTACAGGTAATTCAGATAGTATCGTGGGTATTTAGGATAATTCAAGTATCATAGGTGTTTAGGGTCACTCAGCTAGTATCACAGGAGGCTAGATTCCAGAGGCAGGGCGTATCATAGCTGTATATGATTTCACAGGCAATTCAGCTAGTATCGAGAGCATTTAAGCTAAGTCAGCTAGTATCACAGGAGGCTAGATTCCAGAGGCCGACTGCATCATACCTGTGCGTGATTTCATAGGAAATTCAGCTAGTATCGTAGGTATTTAGGCTAATTCAGCTAGTATTACAGGAGGATAGATTCCAGGGTTGGCTATAGCATAGTTTCGTATTTCACAGGTAATTCAGAGAGTATCGTAGGTATGTAACATAATTCAAGTATCTAGGTGTTTAGAGTAATTAAGCTAGCATTACAGGAGGGTAGGTACCAGGGGGTCTGTTATAACATAGTTTCGTATTTCACAGATAGATCAGGTAATATCGTAAGTATTTGGGGTAATCAGCATAGTTTCACAGATATTCGTGATAATTTCGATCAGCGATTTGTATCATAGCTATTTAAGGTAATTGCAGCTGCTTAAGGTTGTATAAAAGGCATTTGAGCCATTTTAACAGATAATTCAACTAGTATCATTGATATTTAGGGTAAACCAGATAGTATCACAGCTGGTCGTGCTAATTTGGAGCAGGAATTCGTATCAGAGGTATTTAATGTAGTTTCACATGATTGCGGTAGTATAACAGGTATTTAAGTCATTTTAACAGGTAATTCAACTAGTATCACAGGTACTCATGGTAATATAGAGAGTAATTAGATTATAAACATTTCTCATCCAACGTTACAACTATTTATATACTTTCTTCTAAATCTTACAAACTTATTATATGTTAAACAGTTATTGTACGATGCGGAGAGGGATAAACTGCATATTGGTTCACAAATTGTAAAGCTTTGCCTCAACATACCTTTATTTTAGTTCGTTGTAGGTGTCTCTCCCATTTTATCTAGGCTTGAGACTAGCACTAGGATTGCTCCTAATGGCAGGGTTACCGCCTTCCCTTCCACCTTCTTCTTTCTTCATCAGGCGTCTGCTAGTTGCATACACAGCACACGGATAAACTTCATTTTTTAAGATTGTAGACTCACAGAAAATCTTCATCTTCGACTTACATACTCTTAAGCACTGTTTGTAATACTGTAATGTCCATATGCATAGGTAGTTATTCCATCCTCAGCAATAATTCTTTTATCATCAAAGGGATTCAATGTAATTTTATTCACTTGCATTGTGGTAACAGCATGATTTCGTGATAGGATTAGATTCATGGGCGTTCTGATGATTTCACAGGTTTTAAGACAGTCTATATAGCTGTCAAACGTAATGTACTGCTTAATAGCGCTACGTTTTATACCTTTAATCTTTTTTATCATCGAGCCTTGAATATCTAAGGCATACATCTTAGGTCGTAGTTCAACAAAGCGTAGAATGATTTTGCCATTAGCCTCATCTTTAAATTTTCCCAATACGTTCTTGTTCTGAGTAGAGTGGCATATATGCTTGACAGGGTAATCGGCTGTATCCAGATGCTCAAGAAATCGTAGCTTGTCCTGGTACACATCTTCAGTTGTTACACGATGAATGAATGAATCAGTGTCCATATACATAAGCTTCAGGTTTTCAGCTCCATAATAAGGCAACAACACGTCGTAATCATAGTGATACATTAATGTCTTGGAGATGTCCAACACACTCATTCCAATGTATATAGGCTTGTTGAACACAATCTGACGAGAGGCCATATGTACAGCAGCTAGATTAGCAGCATATATCGACCTATCAATAAACGTAGGCTTGGCGATCAACTTTTCTAGAGTCTTCTCATTTGTCACCAGTCGTATATCCACACGGCTACGCAGGTTCTCCATAGTTTTTCCAAACATGGCGTTGTTAAAGAGCTTGTAGAGATCCTTCTCGAAGTCATTTGCAGCTTGTTGTCGTAGCCTGTTGTTAAATTCCACATAAGGTTTCAACCACCGAGACTGTCGGAATTGTAGCACACGATGGATTTTTGTTAGTCGTAGTTCATGACTAAGAGCCTGCTTCAAAGCCATGTAATGCACTACATACTGCTTTCGAGGTCCAAGATGAGGTATCAGTTTTTTGTAGATGCTTCCATTGGCTTCATACACTCAGGCAGGAAAGGTAGATCATTGTGTAGATCGTGATGTCGACTTCTAATATGTAGCCATGAGGATCATCTTCTTGCACTCTTTCTAAGTTGATTTCTTCAGGTGACGCCCACTGAGATCCTCCATAAGGGAGGGCGTGGCACATTGCCCACCCATATTGGTTATTAGTGTCCTCGTATGTGATAAATTGGGTTGGTCTCGACGGATCAAACTTCTCCATATAAGTGTTATTAGCCTCTGCATACCGATGGGAAACTTGGCATAAACCTCCTCTTATACCTGATTCCACCATGAGTAGTTGATCATAATCTTGTAACAGTTCCAACTTAATTCCTGTATACAACAACATGGCGTCCCATGTAAGTCCTCGAGAGGTAAAATAATGCGCGGGATCAACTTTGTGTGTTTTGAGGGTTTGCTCTCTGAACGTTTCAAAGAAATCAGCTAGAAGAAGCACATCCGAAGTTAAGTACAGGTCGCTGTACTCGCCCAGGTTTCTCACATTAGACAGCTCCCATACATTTCTAGCATGATCGTAGTCAGCATCACTAATTTCTTCTTCATCTAATCTATTGTAGAAGGTGTGCTTAGGAGGCAAGCAGGTCTCGTTCAAAACATCCCAGGAAGTGATGTAATCATAGGGAAATACCCACTTACGAGTCATCAACTTCAATTTGTCTTCTCCAAAGTACTTTAGTGTTTCAGGATATGAGGTTAGATTTTTTACCAACTTATCCAAGCTTGTACTGAGGAATCGGAAGCTGTCCACAAATCGAAGCTTGATATCTCCTACATACTTGGTGAATGAGATATAGCTTTCTTCAGAGTTAGGAATTACCTCCACACGTTCACTTGTATAACCCAGCTCCTTAACAATGAAATGAGAGTCATATCCGCTAAGGTTATGCATGAAGACTAGAATATATTTAGGTGTTTTACAGGGTAAATTGCATTCATTATGAAGACTTCCACGATATTCACCGCTGATGTGATCATGGTCGCGTACTTTGTAGTTCTCTTCTGTAAAGCCTTTACCACACAAGTAGCATGTCGTAGAAGACTCAAAATCCTTTTGCTGCTGGTCCATAAGTTTCAGAGGCTTGGCAGATTTGTACATATTACCAATCATTGTTGCAAGAGATGTCAGGTACAGCATAAACTTCCGAGCAGCATCATAACCACGATACACATGAGGTTGCTTAGGAAGATCAGTTTCAATATGTTCAACACTGGATGAAGGCTTCACGTAAACACAGAAGCTCATTGGTGTGTGCTCTTGATAAGGGGTTGTATAAGAAGTTTCAGGATTGGGTGGCATGGAGTGCGAATACTCTCAAAATCAGCATAGATGACATAAGGTACTTTCAGCATCCTCTCAATATTTTTAAACTGTACAATTGATTTCTCCTTGGTAGGCATAACTACCCTCGTAACACCATGTTGATTACAGATTGATGCTTGTTCTTGTAGTTTTTCCAGTCCACTTCGCCCGCTCTGATCATCAAAATGTGTAAAGCAGCGCTTACAGGTATAAACACGTCCATTACGATTAGTTTTCTGACGTCGAACGAGTTTCTCAAAATTCTTTATATATACGTAGTGATGTTTTCCACTACTGTCATTCAATAGTAGCAGGTCACAGTGTTCAGGTAGTTCAATATCAGCAACCTTTATTGGATACACTTCGTGTTTCTCATCCAGCCCGAAAACGTTAATAGATATCTTGTTAAGCTTCTCAAATTTAGGTATTCGAGAAAGTGGAGTAGGATAGGAAACACAGCTGAAGTCGTACTTATCTTGAAGCTGCTTGTATTTGCTCACACGTTGCGCATCCTTCTCAACGAATTTAGCTAGTACAGAATACATGTAGCATTTCTCATCACTAAAGTTCTGAATGTTTATACACGCTTTCCTTGCTTCAACAGATGACGGTAGTGGTATGTAGCTACTTCCTCGTAACGAATTGTACTTGTTGATACGAAGTCGAACTCCTTCCACTGCAAGCAATGCCCAGTTGCTACCCTTAAGCTGAGACTCCTCCATTTCAGTAACCAATTTCTTGAATTTCGTTTCCAGTGTTGAGTCCAGATCAGTTTCCAGGAAAACAGCTTGATTCCGTGTTTTAAATGTTTTGTCACAGGTTTCCCCAATACTGTTAACAAATCGACACTCAACCAGCAGATTAATTTTAACACTCTTGTGAATACCAAGCTCTTTATGCACAGCCTGGATTCTGCGTTGTTTTGCTTCATGCAGATACATATTCAGGTCCTTACGTGATTCACATCGTATAAAATACGATTTCAATCGTCCTTCGAATGAAGTTTCATATTCTTTCATATCACAGTCCTCTATTGTTGATAATAAGTGACGTTTAGTAGGCTCCAATCTGCTTTTCTTCTGAGGACTGCTTATTTCACATACATCTTCGTGTCGCTGCCCCTTATAACCATCATTGAAAGTTACATTACAATGTTTACACTTGAAGAGCTTCTTGCAGCTCATCTCGTGTCTTCTCTTGTGATAACCTCGGAGGAACTTCTTCCCATATTTTCCGCAGGCGTATCCAGTAGCGCTTGGAATAATATCCTTATACACTGAGTTATTCATCTTTATTCTTGAGGTAATAACGTATTAATCCTTCTTCAAGGGAAATGTAGACCTCTTCACCTTGATACAACTTTAGAAAGCTGATTATTCTTGGAGAGAACACGATGTTAGCACCTCAAGACTAATTAGCACAATGAAGTCCAATGCCCTAGATCACCAAATTTATAGAGGGAGCACGAACCTTTTAGATCAATCATAAGCTCGCTCCATAACTAGTTGTATATGATCGCTCTACGCGTATTAACCACAGCCATATAACCTCACGTCCAGAGACAGGATGTTTATGACGTCACACCCAGAGACTGGATGTCTGGCAGCATCAAACACGTTTAAACTCGTCTCATAACTACCTGCTTATGCTGTCACACCAGCAAGAGAAGTATTCCCACACGCTCATTCAGACATATATTTCAAATTCAAAGCCTACCACCACTACCACCACCACCACCATCACCACCTATTGTACCAAGGTTAATTCAAGCTGTATTATCACAATACTTAAAAGTAAAAGCTTAAAAGGAAACCTAGAAGATGTCCCCCTTATTTAGTTAAATATATGTATATACTACATTATTTCATGTTTTTATTCCCTTTTCAATTCTTCCTTTCCATCTTCCCATCTTGGTAATCTGCCAAGCCTCTGAAACTTATGGACCAGCAGCAAAAGGATTTTGAGTCTTCTACGACATGCTACTTGTGTGGTAAAGGCTTTACAGAAGAGAACTACAAAGTACGCGACCATGATCACATCAGCGGTGAATATCGTGGAAGTCTTCATAATGAATGCAATTTACCCTGTAAAACACCTAAATATATTCCAGTCTTCATGCATAACCTTAGCGGATATGACTCTCATTTCATTGTTAAGGAGCTGGGTTATACAAGTGAACGTGTGGAGGTAATTCCTAACTCTGAAGAAAGCTATATCTCATTCACCAAGTATGTAGGAGATATCAATCTTCGATTTGTGGACAGCTTCCGATTCCACAGTACAAGCTTGGATAAGTTGGTAAAAAATCTAACCTCATATCCTGAAACACTAAAGTACTTTGGAGAAGACAAATTGAAGTTGATGACTCGTAAGTGGGTATTTCCCTATGATTACATCACTTCCTGGGATGTTTTGAACGAGACCTGCTTGCCTCCTAAGCACACCTTCTACAATAGATTAAATGAAGAAGAAATTAGTGATGCTGACTACGATCATGCTAGAAATGTATGGGAGCTGTTTAATATGAGAAACCTGGGCGAGTACAGCGACCTGTACTTAACTTCGGATGTGCTTCTTCTAGCTGATGTCTTTGAAACGTTCAGAGAGCAAACCCTCAAAACACACAAAGTTGATCCCGCGCATTATTTTACCTCTCGAGGACTTACATGGGACGCCATGTTGTTGTATACAGGAATTAAGTTGGAACTGTTACAAGATTATGATCAACTACTCATGGAGGAATCAGGTATAAGAGGAGGTTTATGCCAAGTTTCCCATCGGTATGCAGAGGCTAATAACACTTATATGGAGAAGTTTGATCCGTCGAGACCAACCCAATTTATCACATACGAGGACGCTAATAACCAATATGGGTGGGCAATGTGCCACGCCCTCCCTTATGGAGGATCTCAGTGGGTGTCACCTGAAGAAATCAACTTAGAAAGAGTGCAAGAAGATGATCCTCATGGCTACATATTAGAAGTCGACATCACGATCTACACAATGATCTACCTTTCCTGCCTGAGTGTATGAAGCCAATGGAAGCATCTAAAAAAAACTGATACCTTATCTTGGACCTCGAAAGCAGTATGTAGTGCATTACATGGCTTTGAAGCAGGCTCTTAGTCATGGACTACGACTAACAAAACTCCATCGTGTGCTACAATTCCGACAGTCTCGGTGGTTGAAACCTTATGTGGAATTTAACAACAGGCTACGACAACAAGCTGCAAATGACTTCGAGAAGGATCTCTACAAGCTCTTTAACAACGCCATGTTTGGAAAAACTATGGAGAACCTGCGTAGCCGTGTGGATATACGACTGGTGACAAATGAGAAGACTCTAGAAAAGTTGATCGCCAAGCCTACGTTTATTGATAGGTCGATATATGCTGCTAATCTAGCTGCTGTACATATGGCCTCTCGTCAGATTGTGTTCAACAAGCCTATATACATTGGAATGAGTGTGTTGGACATCTCCAAGACATTAATGTATCACTATCATTACGACGTGTTGTTGCCTTATTATGGAGCTGAAAACCTGAAGCTTATGTATATGGACACTGATTCATTCATTCATCGTGTAACAACTGAAGATGTGTACCAGGACAAGCTACGATTTCTTGAGCATCTGGATACAGCCGATTACCCTGTCAAGCATATATGCCACTCTACTCAGAACAAGAACGTATTGGGAAAATTTAAAGATGAGGCTAATGGCAAAATCATTCTACGCTTTGTTGGACTACGACCTAAGATGTTTGCCTTAGATATTCAAGGCTCGATGATAAAAAAGATTAAAGGTATAAAACGTAGCGCTATTAAGCAGTACATTACGTTTGACAGCTATATAGACTGTCTTAAAACCTGTGAAATCATCAGAACGCCCATGAATCTAATCCTATCACGAAATCATGCTGTTACCACAGTGCAAGTGAATAAAATTACATTGAATCCCTTTGATGATAAAAGAATTATTGCTGAGGATGGAATAACTACCTATGCGTATGGACATTACAGTATTACAAACAGTGCTTAAGAGAATGTAAGTCGAAGATGAAGATTTTCTGTGAGTCTACAATCTTAAAAAATGAAGTTTATCCGTGTGCTGTGTATGCAACTAGCAGACGCCTGATGAAGAAAGAAGAAGGTGGAAGGGAACGTGGTAACCCTGCCATTAGGAGCAATCCTAGTGCTAGTCTCAAGCCTAGATAAAAGGGGAGAGACACCTACAACGAACTAAAATAAAGGTATGTTGAGGCAATGCTTTACAATTTGTGAACCAATATGCAGTTTATCCCTCTCCGCATCGTACAATAACTGTTTAACATATAATAAGTTTGTAAGATTTAGAAGAAAGTATATAAATTGTTGTAACGTTGGATGAGAAATGTTTATAATCTAATTACTCTCTATATTACCACGAGTACCTGTGATACTAGTTGAATTACCTGTTAAAATGACTTAAATACCTGGTATACTACCGCAATCATGTGAAACTACATTAAATACCTCTGATACGAATTCCTGCTCCAAATTAGCACGACCAAGCCTCCTGTGATAGTGGCTGACTTAGCTTAAATGCTCTCGATATTAGCTGAATTGCCTGTGAAATCATATACAGCTATGATACGCCCTGCCTCTGGAATCTAGCCTCCTGTGATACTAGCTGAGTGACTCTAAACACCTATGATACTTGAATTATCCTAAATACCCACGATACTATCTGAATTACCTGTAACATCATACGGAACTATGCTACATCCGCTTCCCGGAATCTGCCCTACCCTGTGTTGCTACCTGAATTACCCACCTTTTTACGTTAGTGGGACACATTTTCCCTACCCTTTTCCCTTTGTGGGTCACCTCCTTCCCTTTGCTGGTCACATTTTTCCCTTTGCTGGTCACCTTTTTCCTTTTGCTGGTCACCTTTTTCCCTTTGCTTGTCACCTTTTTCCCTTTGCATGTCACCTTTTTCCCTTTGCTGGTCACCTTTTTCCTTTTGCTGGTCACATTTTTCCCATTGCTGGTCACATTTTTCTCATTGCTGGTCACCTTTTTCCCTTTGCTGGTCACCTTTTTCCCTTTGCTGGTCACCTTTTTCTCTTTATGGGTCACCTTTTTCCCTTTACTGGTCACCTTTTTCCCTTTGCTGGTCACCTTTTTTCCTTTATGGGTCATCTTTTTCCCTGAATATGTTACGTGATGAGCATGTCTAGAACATTGACATGAAACAGTTTTCCATGAAGTTCACGTCTAAAGTCGCTTTCAAGTCTAGCACCTGCTATTCCCTATCTCTCCTGTATATAAACCCATATTGCTACTCCTTTAGTATCTGTCTAGCCTAACACCTCTCCTCCTGTTCCTATACCTCTCATATAAACCATACTCTACTCCTCTAGCTCTGTCTTGCTTAACACCTCTCTCGTTTTCCTATGACTCTCATATAAATCATACTCTGCTCCTCGACCTCTGTCTAGTCTAACTCCTCTCCTCGTTTTCCTATACCTCTCATATAAACCACACTCTATTTTTGACCTCTGTCTAGCCTAACACCTCTCCTCGTTTTCCTATACCTCTCATACATACAAACGCATACTCTACTTTCAGCCTCTTTCTAGTTTAGCATCTTCCCTATCTTCCCCCTATAAACACATAATCTACTCCTCAACATCTGTCTGGCCTAGCATTTCTCCTCGTATCCCTACCTCTCATAAAGCGCATTCTCCTCCTGCCCTTCTCTAGCTGAGTATCTCTCTTTGGTTTCCTATACCGCTCATATAACACACATTCTACCTTTCCCACCTGTCTATCCTATTATAGGATCTCTACGTTTTCTCGTCTCTCCTTATAAACGCATACTCAACCTCCTTAGCCTAATACCTCTCCTCGTTTTCCTATACCTCTCATATAACCCATACTCTACTCCTCGACTTCTGTCTAGCCTAACACCTCTCCTCGTTTTCCTATACCTCTCATATAAACTACACTCTACTCCACAAACTCTGTCTAGCCTAACACCCGTCCTCGTTTTCCTATACCTTTCATATAAACCATACTCTACTCCTCGACCTCTGTCTAGTCTAACACCTCTCTACTATCTCTTCCATATAAACGTATTTCCCTCCTTCAACCTTGTCTAGCGTAGTATCGGTCGTCGTATTCCCTATCTCTCCCATATTAAACCCATTTTCCTCCTTGAACCGCCCCATCCAGCCTGGTTTTCCCTATGCTTTCCCATATATGCCCAAAAAACTGCGCCAGCTCTCTCTATATTTACCTACTCCGGAAAATTGTAGTTTTTTGCACTTTGCTGTAGGAACCCATATAAAACCCCATTTGAAATGATAAGTCCGCTGGCTGCAATGACTACACCTTCTGTGGATGATACGGGTGGAATTGTTGTTCATGTACACCTCTCAAATCAGTTGATTGGCTGCGTTCAGAGCTTGTGCAACGCGCCGACTACTAGCAGGATTGTCACCAATCACGTGTAAGACATTATCTTCCAGATCGGGTGTTCAGGCATATCTCACACGGCCAGCATCTTTCATTCTAACATGGAAGGATCAAGTTTCTCTCGGCGCATATGTACATATTTGCAAAAGTGCTGTGATGTCGCTGCCGTCGGTGCGGGAACAGCTCAGCATAGTGTCGTTGTGCCACTCTACCATTGCATTCAGTGAACCCAAACTGAATCGGCCAACCCTTCATCAGCAAACCTATCTATACTGTTGTTTATTACTGTTAACGCACAACTAACACTACCGGAAAAACAAAACCATAGGCATAACCGAGCAGTACTGAATGCAAACTTGGGGGCAAGGAGTTAAAGAGGGCATTACTGTTTTCAGCAGTAGGTACCGTGAGCGAATGGAAACAGTTTACAAACAAGATACACAGATAATACTGTCGGCATTTGCACTATTGTGCAGTATTTTCAGTGCAATACAGATACAAAGCTAACGGGACAAGGAACCAAATGAAACGCAATCAGTCTGTTAACGAGTCACCGGAGACCGCAGTTCCTTGATACCAAAATACTCAGAAAGTATCCCTGAACAACCTCTGAAAGTTTGTTTTTGGAGTTCTGGTTCACTCTGTATAATTTGTGGCAGTATCAAGATAAAAAAATTGCTGTCATTTGGAGGATGTCAAACAGGAACAATTTCGGAATTAGCATACAATGCAAAATTGGTTACATGGGTTTATACACAGAAAACTACTCATAACATAATTCAGCGAAGAAGCTATCACCTTTACAGTTTTTACAAAGTGAGTATTAAGTATCGGTGCTCAAAAAGTCAGTATCGGTATCGAGCATCGAGAAATAGTGGTTTCGTCCCATCACTATGGAAAAGCAAGGTGCTTAAGGATAAAATAAATATTACAAATAAATGTAGATTAGTTGCTGTTCCATCATATACCTCAATAGGACTTGGTTTTATTTGTCAGTGGGTAATTATAATGCGACGAAAAGTGCGAAAAAAAGGTTTTCTTTCTTTCCTGTTGATACAACACACACTAACACTACCGGAAAAACAAAACCATAGGCATAACCGAGCAGTACTGAATGCAAACTTGGGGGCAAGGAGTTAAAGAGGGCATTACTGTTTTCAACAGAAGGTACCGTGAGCGAATGGAAACAGTTTACAAACAAGATACACAGAGTATACTGTCGGCATTTGCACTATTGTGCAGTATTTTCAGTGCAATACAAAGCTAACGGGACAAGGAACCAAATGAAACGCAATCAGTCTGTTAACGAGTCACCGGAGACCGTAGTTCCCTGATACCAAAATACTCAGAAAGTATCCCTGAACAACCTCTGAAAGTTTGTTTTTGGAGTTCTGGTTCACTCTGTATAATTTGTGGCATTATCAAGATAAAAAATTGCTGTCATTTGGAGGATGTCAAACAGGAACAATTTCGGAATTAGCATACAATGCAAAATTGGTTACATGGGTTTATACACAGAAAACTACTCATAACATAATTCAGCGAAGAAGCTATCACCTTTACAGTTTTTACAAAGTGAGTATTGAGTATCGGTGCTCAAAAAGTCAGTATCGGTATCGAGCATCGAGAAATAGTGGTTTCGTCCCATCACTATGGAAAAGCAAGGTGCTTAAGGATAAAATAAATATTACAAATAAATGTAGATTAGTTGCTGTTCCATCATATACCTCAATAGGACTTGGTTTTATTTGTCAGTGGGTATTTATAATGCGACGAAAAGTGCGAAAAAAAGGTTTTCTTTCTTTCCTGTTGATACAGGCGTTCGCAGATCAAAATGGTATTATCATTTTTCATTGGAATTTGAGTATTGAATTATCTCCTAAGAGAATGATATCTATAGATACCGCTTCTATTCGAAATATAGTTCAGAGCTTGACGGATGCTTAAGATATATGGAAATAGAACAAATCAGTAGCATTATGTTTTTAAGAAATAGGCAATAGATTTAACAGTTACTGAAACAACTTTGGATATACATTTCACATCCCACCAAATTTCATCTTCTTTACCTATGTATAGCAATTTAAAATAGTTAAGTGGATGTACGACGTAAACATGCAAATTTCTACGTCTACTTCCTGTTTTGTTGTGGGTTTTGAATATATTTGCTACGAAACAGTCAATTAAAAACAGCCAAGCTTAAAACCAACCCGGAATATTCCAGGCTTGAATTTTCCTACGATTCAAACTTTTAAGGTGAGAAAAACATCTGCAAAAGACTATCCTCAGATAAAAATTTAAAAGTGGCAATAATGAACTCATCCAAAAACTAGTTTAGACTCCATTTTTTCGATCAGCTAGCGAACATAAATAAATATGTGTGTTTTCGACACCCTTCTTGCATCTGAGTACATCGTCAGTTAAGAAACAAACTTATATAGGTAATAATATAGAGCTAAATTACTCACCATATTTTAGTTATTTTAACACAAATGTTTTAATGCCTGGTGTGTAGTAATTGGAGTAACACACAAGGTTTAAGCAGGAGAAAGAAACCCCAATTAAAATGTATTTTCCCAGCTTTCTTTAGTTGCCGTCTCATTTCCAGCCATCAAACATCCAGAAAACTTCGAGTAGAAAAAATTTTCGGCCGATCTTTCCTAATCACTAGGTATACAACACTGCTTTATAGGAACGTCTTTTGGACTGCCGACACTGCTGGGAATCAGATCAATTTAATCTAAGTCTTTATGCTCGGTCATTTACAACTTATAATACGTACTCACTTCAAAGTTATGTCAAAGCAATGTTATATAGCCGTAATTTGCTTAACAGAGTCTTTGCGCAAAGATTGCGAGACCTCTTATCTGTAATAGCACACCGCTCTGATAAGCTGTAAACCAAACTACAGGCTGGCTAACTTATATACTCCACAACGATGGAGTCTGCCTATGTGGCGTTTCCCTTTGTTAGGCCAGGTCTGACCAACCGCTAGTACAAACAGTAATGAAAAAATGAAACTGTGATAAAGAACGAAAGGTGAGTAATTTGATATTTTGGTACCTGTGGCTCCATATAGGATAAATCTAGATTACTTAACCCTCCGTCAGGCGCGCGCTTTGGTAGAACGCCGTTAGTCGCGCGGGGCCTGGTAGACCCGCGCTATATTTTTGTTGTTATTGTTTGTATTTTTGTTTTTTCTTTCGTTTATTTTTTTCCAATGTTTTTACCTTTATTTAGATTAAGCATACAAGGCTTTCATTAAGAGGTATTATCTTACAACAAAAATACAAGCTAAAATATGAGTACATATACGTTATAAATTGTAAGTATAAAGAAATACATTGCCATTTCCAGGTATACTTACAACCTGTAATTTCAAATGTTCAGTTACTCAGAATCATCTACTATTTCACCCGTGTTTTCCCCGACTAAGCAAATATAGCAAATAATTTTAGCATGTTTGCTCAAACACAGGGGGGTGTTGCATTTCCCACATGCATGTTTAGTTTTGCAGTTCATTTTGTCTTTGTTGCTGGGTTCACATCGTTTCCTTTTCAATGTGCATAGTGGTGTATTTGACAATTCATCTACGCCGGATTCTTCAGGTTTATATTTTGTCAAAAGTCCTTTCAAATCATCTGATAGATTTGATGCTGTTGCTCTCCTTTGTAGCTGTTGCAACAGTAAAGCCAAAGATAGTGATTTCAAATACTCCTGCCTTGTGGAATATTTATTTTGGTTTCCAAGGAAGATAACCCTAGAATTAATACCTGCAATGTTCAAAATATGGTCAAAAATTACCATGGGCCACCTTCTCGTTGTTCTGGCTACATTGTATGTAGCACACAATTTATCTACTGCATCAACTCCACATTTAGTGTCGTTGTAATGCAGGATTATTTCAGGCTTTTTCTCAGCATCTTCTGATAACTATGTGGATGAAACATGTAGACTTGAGAGAAAAACTACTGTTTTACCCTTTTTTGGAACATATGAAACAAGTGTTTCATTTTTTGTAAAGCCAAATATGCTTCCGTACTGTCTGCGATCTTTTGGAGAAGTGAAATTAGTGGGTAACTCTTTTTTCTTCTTTCGCACTGTACCGACGAAAGAAAGTTGTCTTTTTTGCGCAATTCATTCACCAGCGATACACTGGTAAACCAATTATCTGCAGTAACGTTTCGTCCAGTGCCAGAGATTCGTTCAGTTAGTCTCAGCACTACAGCCTCTGCCGAGTTAGTTTGCAAATATGGTACGTCCGGCTGCTGTCAACAATAAATCTCCATGTTAGTTGTATAAAACAGTTTTGCATCACTCAAACAGAATATCTTTATGCCATACTTGTTTGGCTTGGATGGTATATATTGTCTAAAAGCACATCGACCACGAAATGCCGGCAACTGTTCGTCGACAGTGACATTTTGTCCAAGAGAATAATGGTTCTGACAGTTGTTCAGAAACAATGTAAGTATTTCTCTAACAACAGCCAATTTATCCAATCTTCGTCGCTCCAGTCTTGAGCTTTTGTCATCAAAGCGAATACAGCGTATTAGAAAACTGAATCGTTTTTCGGACATAGCCATTCGGAATAGAGGAATTCCAAGATCGGTTCTCCAAAACTCATGAATATTCTGGCGTCCGCCACGAAAAATTCCTGCCAGGTACAATAAGCCTAGGAAAGCTTTTATTTCTATTACATAAGTAGGTCTGCTGTCTCTTTCACAATCAAATTTGTGCTGCACACTGCTAATGTAAGTATTTGAACTTTCAACAATCAAATCAACTATATCTTCGGTAACAAAAAGGTTTCAACAATCAATTTCCGTTTTCGCATTTTTGGCAGCTCCTACCACACCAGGAAATTTGGTCAATATATTGTGAGCCCTTGTCTGTGTTATTTTCAAAGGTGTTTTATTTTTCATTTTGTTCCATCTCTTCCTGCGAATAACAACAGATTGTATTGTCAATAATAATAATAATAATAATAATAATAATAATAATAATGAGAAGAAGAATTACTAGGATACGCATATGATGTTACCTATAAAATACATGTTATCACACAAGCTGTTTTCATCGTCTTCCTCTTCATCTTCATGGTCAGTTTCTGAATCTAAAGATTTCGTTTCGAGTTTATCTTCTGAATCAGAGGCATCTTATTCATATAAGTTGTCATCCTCGGGCAAGGCATCATCATCGCAAAGTAGGCGATGTACTTCTTCCAAATCATTTGGATTTTGTAGATCGTACCTTTTACTCGTATTCATGACGAAGCAGTAACAGCTCCTTGCAATAGTAAAGCAATATTGCACAAAGCTGATGAGAAACAAATCTGTCAACAATATGTAACGAGAGCAGGCGCGCGGGGCCTGGTTGACCTGTGCGACACGTAACTGCTGATTATTCATTCCTCCAGCCAAACAAATAAACAGATAAGGTTATCGCTGCAGCAAATAATCGCGCAAGGTGTAATGTTAGATGTCCTAGTCAGGCAATTGCATAGGTGCGTTCGTTCGAAAATTATAACATTTATATAATGCCAGGGGTCTCTCAGGCCCCTAACGACTGACGGAGGGTTAATAACTGTATCGCGTCTCACGCTTAAAAAACGGTACAGGTTAAATGGGGGCGCACTATTGACACATGTACGCTCGCACTTTGGCGCCTAGCTACGATTGGTCTGCCAATTTAATGTCACTTTGCGAATGATATATCACCAAATAATGAAAAACCTGCACTGCTATTTAAGGCAATTGTAAGACATTTAATTTTCATCTGCACTTTAATCTCCTCTTTGTATTTTTAGTACTTCGAAATACGATTTTACACGCATGAAAATATATATTATAAAAATATGGAGATTTAAAATGATAAAACCTATAATTTGTTAGGGTATTAATACCATTTACCCTTGACAAAATCACATACAACATGGGTGGAATTTTTCCAAAGAGCAAATAATGAGCGATGCGCCACACTCCGCTTTGCGCTAATTCATTAGATTGCGTTAACATGCCTTATTTTTGTTTTCCCCATCCTTTTTGCATTTTTATGGGTCCTACGAGATTCTTTCATTCGTTTCTTTTTTGTCTTATACACTTCTGTTTCCGAACACCCGGGTAGTCTTTGCTGTTTCTTTTACTGCCTTAGTAACACTCATTTTACTTGAATAATAATCTAACACATTCATTATTATTGTTCTTAGTTTACCAACATTTCGCCTCTTCCTAGCTTCTCCCTCCATAACCATAAATATTTGTGTAAAATGTTACAGAAATAACCTACATAACACGTCACACTATAAAAGTACTCACTTCCTTCCAACTGATGTTAACCTTTACTGACTTCTACGTCGCACCTGGTCTGTTAGCTGACTATGTGTATGTATTTTGTTTGTCATGCACAGTGAATGTAAGAAGTTACAGGATTCCGTTTTCTTTTAAAAACTGCCTCCAACCTTCCTGAACGTTTTTTGTCTCCCTTGGTTCCATTTATAAACCCAATAACAAAAAAGTTCCTCGCTGGCTGATTTTTCTACTGCATAGGTATAGAATTTTTTGAAAATACTTCATATAAAAATTATGACGCTCATCTCATTAAAGGTAGATAATTCAAACTGGGCAAGTATCAGCACCCTAGTATACTCTATCTAAGAAAACAACATTGTTGCGTATTACCGTTTAGTTAGTTACTGCGTAATAAGGATAGAAAGAGCAAATATCGGACTTTAAATGAAAAACTCGTTTTCTTTATAAATTTGTGCCCACATAAATCTATAAAGGCTCTAAAAATGATATAAACCAATAGAGAAAAAATTCTGCATAGGGTAATATGTTCAAAAGTGAAATTTATAACAAATGAATATTTACACCATGTTATTACTTATTAGAACTTGGCCACAGCGCGAGACTGGTAAAGGACGAACCTAATGCCAACATGTATGCGTTAGATAGAGACATAAATATCCCATTTACATCCATACTGTCTTTTAAGGTTGAGAGAAGCTTTACAATGAAGCCCAAGTTCAGTAAATCCCTTTTCTGGTTACATTACCGATTAGTCTAAGGACAGAGATTCCGAAGCTGGGGAGCGCGCCCCCAGGGGAAGCGAAAGCATTAAAAAAAAAGCCATTACTTGATAAATACAGAAAATGCATAATCATAATAATAACAATATTATTATTAATAATAATATTTAGCCAATAATACGTAGTTTCTTAACATTATTTGCAACACACAATCTTCTAGGAGGTATCTTTTCCATACTTCCTCCAACTCATATCCACTGTTTCTTAAGCTCTCCTATTAATATTCTAAACACTATCTTAATAAGTTATGTATTTCCTTCTAAATCCAGGATTCTAAGCCAATGTTTAAGAACCCTCTCCATAATCGCATCTTTTCTTGTCGCTCTTCCAATTTCAATTTGTGTTTATTAAATATAGAAATTTAAATTCAAATTTGCGACAATGCTAAAACTTTTAATTTTCAGAATGAGTTACCTAAGTCCCTTGTTTATTGAAATATTGAGTATTAGAAAAAGCGATTATACTTGGAAATGCCCCGAAGAAGTACGCAAATAATAAAACGTTAATAAATCCAATTACAACACCAACCTTTGCATTTTTGATTAATTTCATGAATCAAAGATGTACCGATATATTTCTCGATAAAGTGAAAATGGAGAGTGACTTGAAAATTACTTAAACTAAGCATTACTGGCGAATCCATTTTAAAAAGCCGGCGCTCGTAGCCGTGGTCGCTGGAGTGGTCGCTCCGGCGCTCCGCCAAGCTGAGGGTCGCGGGTTCGAATCCCGCCACGGGCATGGGTGTTCGTGTGTGTATGTGTGTTGCGGAAATAAGCGGTATGAAAAGAGTAAAAACACAGTAGAATAAACTGGGTGCAAAAAGGGAGCTTTAAAAAAATGAAAATCCAATATTATGGAATTTAAAAAACCTCTACGAGTTTCTAAATAATCATATCAGTATATGAATCAAACTGATAAACGTTTAATTTAAGTCTTCCCAAAATAGGGGCCACCAACTTTCTTTTATTTTTCTAATTAATGTTCTTTCTAATCAGTGTGAAGTTTGCAGGATTTACATACATTATATAGGTACAAGTTTATAAGGCTACTGTAGGAGGTGAAAGGCGCCGAAGAACTCACGAATGTGTTGTAAACGCTGCCACTGTGGTAAGGATGATTATATTATTCCCTATGGTGATTTCTCCTTTCCAGAGGTGCAGGGAGGCTGTGAGCAACATACGTTATAATTTGATCCCAAAGTTTAGCACGTTTATTGCAAGGCTAAGTGAGAATGGAGAATTGCTGCTGCTAAGCAGTTGGTTAGGGGTGGCGAGGAGAAGGGGGTAAGGAGAGATGCCTATGTAAGATACAATGTGCCCTCCTCTATCCAAACATAGGACACATTACTGGTGCTCCATATTTTTATAGGTAACTGTTATTGATATATTAAGAATCATAGACAATTTCCTAAGGATTATAAAACTTAGTTTTTACTTGTTTTATGTCCGAATACCCATGAAACCGATTGATGTGCGTTAAAATACGTGTTGTCTAAGTTGGAGCTATCAAGCAACACTTAACTTGTTCGCATTTGATATTTAGTTCGGGGTTGTACTGGTAGCCATTTGAGATGATATGCTTCTCAAAAATTAAAACTGTTTTATCCCAAAGTAGTATTTATAGTCTTTTGGAGCGTTTAAGTTTTAGCTGTCGACCTTTTGCTCAGCGTGTGGAGGCCACTCCCAACCGCGCTATCCTGTCGCTCGCGCTTACTTTATGGACACCTCATTTTTCACGGTTCAAGACGTCAAGGCTCAAAAAGCAGCCCTAAATATCACTCTGAGCCGAAACCATTTCAATTTTTGTGAGATAAATCTTCTCAGTCACTTATTCATACAACCAAGCTAAATCGCATTTCAAACATGGAAGTGCTCCTTTTAAGTGATATTGTATTACTCTGGTTTGGTCCCTCTATTTAGCCCTCGCAAAATGGCAGTGACCTGAAGGCGAGTGCATTTTTGTGAGTGTGAGATAGTTTTAAACGTAAATAATTCAGCTTTCTGATATGTATAGTCAGGGACACAAGGCAAATCCTAAAACGAATGTAGAAAGAGGCAAAATACTATATTGATTATAATCAATATTCCATTCATAAAGAAAATCATGTGAAAGGAAAAAAATCTTTTTGCCTTACAAACTGGGTGAGAAAAAATTAAAGAATTTAAAATATGTACTCTTAATTATATTTGCGTATTTTAAATCACACAACTAAGATTTAGTAATCTAAGCATACATGATTATTCACATTACGTGATAGAAGATTGTATTATTTAACTTATTCCAATATATTTAGAAAGATGTTAATTGCAAAAATAAGCCTTAAACACACACTGGGGTGAAAGCCAATGGTTATTTAGGTTGAGGAAGATGGAAAATACCAGTCAGTTAAGCAGAACATCTGCAGATTTTAATTAAAAATGACTTGAATGTATAGAAACATAGCTGGGGTACTATTTTTTTTATAAAAATGGTAAAACGCATACCTGCTTTGAAGATCTGAACACACTTAAAAACCACATCCCTTATTGATATTTACTACACGCAAGCGTAATGTTCACCACCATGGGCAGACGGAGAATTAAAGCATATTCTGTGGCATCGTAATTCATGCTTATAATAAACATCTTTGCCTTGGATATACCTAACAACTCATGAAACATAAAATGTGTTAACTTTCATTAAATTTATTGAATTTCCTTAACTAAGTTAGGCGTGTAGAAAAGCCTTTGTACTGCGCAGTCTCATGACATCTTTAACCTTTTCGCCTGTCTCTTTGCTTTCTACCGGTAAAGCGCACTGATATGGTTCAAGATTAAACAGATTAAACAACATGTAGCTTGTTCTCTGAGTATTGCTTTCCGGTGTAATCGCATTGAAATTTGTATCTCGCAAATTCTAGGCGATTGACTTTGATTGGTGGTATGATCTTTTAAAGGGCAGAGCTACACAGATAGCGGAATCACCAACAGGAACATTCACAGTAGTGCAAACTTCTTGAATACTGTTTAAAAGAGAAGCGCCATGACAAATAATTATACATCTGTAAGAGAGCCGCGCACGCAGAAAATGTTAATCCCCTAAGTTTCAGTGCAAAGGGTTAACATCTAGATGCAAGAAGACTGGATTTTAAATCACTTACGTGAAGGCAGATTTGAGAATCCGGCTTTGAAGTGTCTAGCGAATCCCACGAGCAGTCCTACTACGCTTTCTTGAGCAGAGATGTTCAGATTTACATCACAGGTTATACCGCAGTGATTTCTTCCAGTTCACTATTCGTTAAGCTATTGCCGAGGCAGGGTATTTAAACCACCTATGATACGGGCGTCTTGGCTATCCTTTTCTAATACTGATGAACATCAGTCACAATATGTGTTTCTTAAGTCCTTACACTCGTCCTTTACTTCACTCTGGGCCCACTTCTGATGATCACAATTGTAAACGCAGATTTCCAGCATGCGATTCATTTTATTTTTCTCTCTCTAGAACATGTTATTCACCTTATTACTGTTTGCAATAGACACACAGTTTTAAAGTATACACTTAAAGATAACTGAACGCTCGAGACTATAGCATCACCTATCGTTCCGTAATATTTACATGTTTTTAATTTTATTGTGGCCGATATGTGCGTACCCGGAAAGTAATGAAAAGGACAGGCAGGTCTCTGCTCGTTATCTTGGATCTCCACTGGCTGTCTGTACTACAGTCCCTCATGTTGCTTCATTAACGGTCGTCTTTAGCAATATGGCTAGCATTTAGTTCGGGCACCCTTAACTATTGATTTTCTTAAGTTAATTTTACTGACGCTCACTCCCTGCTCCCTGATCGGAATATAGCGTATGTGAGCTCCAGCTTTTACAAATGTATCAAGCACTACACATGTACACATGTCTCCAAGCACATACACTGTATGTGAACAAAGCTTACCTCTTGAGTATCAAAATTCCTCTCTCATTTTAACTACTGAGAGTGATATAAAATATCCTTCCCATATTCAGTCCCTTACAGGTCTGCAAGTCGTTTTTGGTGATATCCTAACCTACTGGATGGCCCTAAAGCAAAATTACGCTTAAATCCTTAACTCCAAACTCCAGTACCTTGTATGTGTGCTTAAGTACACATTATATACATATATATATGTGTGTATATACACGTGTATATACGTGTTTATACAGGGTGAATCACCTAAAAACTTACACCGCAAATGTTTCGGAAGTGGAAAGTGCTATTGATGTGCAGTTTTCACAGCATTGATTGGTAGTCAGGGGCTCATAGATTTAGCCTATAAACAGGTTTTAATAATACTGAGAAAGTGTATTTTTGAACAAACATACAATTTTTAAATGGAACAATGCCCAGTTACATAAACAGAATAAAGGTAGGGTAAATTAGAATGTCAATGGCCTTTGTTGCAGGAATCTAATGCAAGTGGTTTACGAGAAATCGTATTTTGAAAAGTTTTCACCCCGACAACTGTTTGTCCCATTCAACCTGCTTAGTTTCTAGGTACGATGTTGTTATGTTTATTTGCATTGTGTTTTCTGTTCATTGATTGCATTGCGACTTTCTGGTCAGTTAGTATGTGACAGTTCAAGCAGTAAGTTGTGAGTGGAAGATGGGGTTTACTAATGCAGAAAAAGCCGACATGATCATGATGTATGGAAAGTGTAGGAAGAATGCAGTTCGTTCCTGTACGGTGTATGCGGAAACGTATCCCAATAGACGTCAACCATCTCGGCAATTATTTATCAACCTCTTCAACCAATTACGTGAAAGTGGTACTATAACACATAGAAAACGTAATAGAAACAAACAAGTGACTGGAGAAGAGGCAGAAATTAATGTATTGGCTGCCGTTGCAGTAGATCCGCAAATTAGTTCCCGCACAATCGCATGTGGAAGTGGCATAAGTCAGGCAAGTGTACTGCGCATTTTCCATCAACGTAGGTTCCATCCCTATCACATCTCTCTCCATCAAGAGCTATGGAAACGATTTTGAGAATCGTGTTAACTTTTGTACATGGGCATTCAGACATGATACTCCAGATTCGTCATGTATCTTGTTTAGTGATGAGGCAACATTTACTAATCATGGTCAGGTAAACCGCAGAAACATGCACTATTGGTCTGTTGACAATCCCCGTTGGCTTCGTCAGGTGAAACGTCAGCGTCCATGGAGTTTAAACGTGTGGTGTGGGATAGTGAACCATCAGCTCATAGGCCCTTTGTTCAAAGAAGGAACAATGAACTCGCACAAGTATCGCAGCCTCCTGACAGACCATCTACCACAGATGCTAGAAGACGTTCCTTTGCAGACTAGGAGGAACCTGTGGTACCATCGTGATGGCTGTCCAGCCCATAGTGCACGAAGTACTACAGCTTGTCTTAACGGATTGTTTCCAAATCGTTAGATTGGACGAAGAGGACCTGTACCTTGGCCGGCCCGTTCACGGGATCTGACCCCTTTAGACTTTTTTACTGTGGGAAAGGCTGAAGTACACTGTCTACAAGGATGTACCAACTACACCAGGCAATATGAAACGACGCATTACTGCTGCCTGCTCTAAAATTTCCGCTGAGATGCTAGAACGTGTTCAGCAGTCTTTCCATAGCAGACTAGAAGCGTGTATTGAAGCTGCCGGAGGTCATTTTGAACACAATCTTTAAAGAGATATGTTCTGTTTACTTTTAAGAATCCACAGAAGTATTGTAATCCCCTTTCGTTTTTCTTAGTTTGTGCTACCACAGGTTGTACAAGTGTCGGTGCGTAAAAGTTTCAAAATAAGATTTATCGTAAACTACTTGCACCAGAATCTTTTGCCACAAACGCCACCGACATTCTAATTTACCCTACCTTTATTCTGTTGATGTAACTAGGCATTGTTCCATTAAAAAATTGTATGTTTGCTCAAAAAATACACTTTCTCAGGTTTACTAAAATCTGTTTATAGGCTAAATGTACGAGCATGACTACCATCAATGCTGTGAAAACTGCACATCAATAGCACTTTCCATTTCCGAAATATTTACGGTACAAGTTTTAGGTGATTCACTCTGTGTGTATATATAAACACACTTAAGCACACACACATTATATTTATATATAATGGAATATTCTTGGAGATATGTAATATCACTTTTGGCAGAAGCTAATGTGGCTATGTTTCAAGTTGCGACTCATCCTGTAGTCAAAGTATTTGCCTGTATCACAGATAATGTTTTAGAGAATGTCATGTAATATTTTTGAGAAGTTTCGATTTCAGCTCCGGTCTGTTTCATAGACTTCTATGGGCTAGCACGAAACTTGGCTATCATTTACATTGGAGTGTATCTTTACTTATACGACGACCAGCTCGAGGCTTGACGCTGACAGATCCCGTCTCTTTAAATTTCTTCACCATTTTCCCTACCACGCTATGCACTATTGGATTCCTTTCAGGATGCATGAAATTACACTCGTCCGTTACTTCCCTCTGGGTCCATCCCTGGCGATCACAAGTGTACATGCAGTTTTCCGGCGTGAAGCGCAAAATATCTCGTCCACTAACGCATATTATTCACCTGAATGTTGTTGGCAACAAACGTGTAGTTTTAAAACACATCAAGCTAAACAGCTAAAGGCTACTGTGTTCACCTAACATTGCATGATATTTTAATGTCTTTAAACCTTATTTGAGTCGAGAAGTGCGTACGCGGAATGTGGGGAAAAGCGGAGAAACATCTATGCAGTGTGGCATCTGTAGTTTTTGCGCCCTTGCATTAAATAATTGCATAAATATAAAATACCATAAAATTTTATTATGTCGTACTGTTGGGTGTTATAGCGGTAGGGAAAGCAATGAAAATACTGACCCCAGAGTTGCTTTTTCCAATTAGTGAACGTACTGCTGGTTTCGAGCTATGTTGAGCAACAATAATGTCACACTTTAATCGGATATTTATTATATAATGAATGTGAGTGTTCTCTAATATGCTTTAACGCTTAATCAATCAAAGGTACAATTTTCTTACACAATTCTGAAATACCTAAGAGGACTTTGAGCGGATCTTCAAAGATGACGCTGCCAATGCTGAATAAACGGGCAGTAGACGTCTTCGAATTACCTGGAAACAGATAACACCTGAAGCAGCTTACTAATTTGAGGGCTCTGGGCCAAGTGGTTATAACCTTTCCAACATTAAGGCCACCGTTTGAATTGCAACATTATTTATGTTCAAAAACTAAATGATGATTTTGGTTTGCCCTTTATGGATAAATGCAATTGTGAAAATGTACTTAATGGGCACTAAAATGAACGAATTAAGAGGGAAAGAATATCATATATTCCTAATTGTACTGGCGTGGACTTTAGTAAAATAGCATACAATCAAAGTGAACCATAAGGGAAGATTACATCCTGAAGCTTAGAACATCAATTGTCAACTGTGTTTTACATTTATTATTGAAACGCAACTAAGTATATCACCAAATGAGACCTTTCCTTTACCATAGCCAGATGCTTATTTACTCTTATGGAATAATAGATTGATAGCATATTAGTGCAGAAGTTAATAATAAATGACGGAATCCAGCTTTGAGTTAACTTCTGAAATAAATCTTATACTCAGGGTAAAATTACATATCCAGAGAATGAACACAGCAACTGCAACTCGGCGTTAACGTTTTCATACTCTTATCCTGCAGAACAGAGAAAGTTTTGTGTCAGTTATTAACAGCTTACTATGATAGAATTGAGCCTGCACCGAATTACACTTCTGAGAATGACCCATTGCTGCCTCAAATAAAGAGTTACAGTCATGTTGGAGCTACTGGCAGACAGGGAAACCGATGTGGTATATAATGTTTCTGCTTAAGGCGAGGTTTGGGTCTGAGAAGGCTGATATCAGGGGAGGAGTGTGAACAAAGCTAAATGTATCTTTTTGGGTTTTATTTTGATGCTATTTTATGTCATTGTCTAGGTGCTGCTACTGTGTTGTATTTAGTTATCTTTCCTTAATCCCCTTTAGGTAATACAATAGGACATAGCACTGTATCGCAATAAGGTTAATCGTTGTTTGCGTTTTCTTTCTCATTTAAGCTTCTACACTGTGAGTAGTTATCTAAGCCCTTTTACGGCAGTGATGTTTTTTTCTTGCTTTCTTTATTATTGTGTGTACCATAAAAGTGCCTACAGTCTATTCACCCTTGCAATCCTTAAGTATTATTGCCTGTGTACTTAAACTGAAATAAATACATTCATTCACTTTTCGGAACTGCAGCACGGGGATGCAATCTTATCAAATTCATTCCAGACAAACCAAAGTATCTTAGAATTTTCCAGATTTAGACAGTATGGAGGCTAAACAGTTAAATATTACCACGAGAACCCAGGCCTTCAAATTAGTACGGTCAGCCAGGGTTTATCTTTTATGATTGTTGAGACCTTGTAGCATCTCTTTTGAGCTGATTTAGGACCTAACCAATTTGGATATGAAAAAGCAAAATAATGTACAATAACTTGTATCAGCTCTGTGTGTGCCTACTTTGTCTCCTCCTTCTTGAAACTTGGAGACATTCTGCAGATCACAATAGCTAAGCATTTTTAACTGAAGGTAAATTCAACAACTAGCTCCAGGACTTAATGTTAATAGATTCTGTTTCCCCCAGAGAAATTAATTACAAGGTCCTCTCAACTCGCTCTTGAAAAAGGAAAGAAGTCGTATGCAATATACATTTACTGAAGGAATTCTAAATTACATTACAAATGAAACCTTTGAAAGAGACGTGGAGGATGCAGTACGGAAATCTGACATGCTAAGAAAGAACCAAGTTCACTTCAGCTGGATGCAAACCTATGCAACATCTTTATCAGTCGTGTAATTTACAAATGTAACTACTTGTACACTAGTTCATGTTTTTTAATATAACACCCGTCCTTACTGCATACGGCACCACAGGCAGTGGACACTGATGATACATGAAATGAAATAGTTATTGGGAGAGAACATTTGGGAAGTAAATGTTCAAGACCTAAGTTTAACGTACCTCCCCAGCATTTGCCACTTATGAGGATTGAGGAAAACTTGGAGAAACCTCAGTCAGGTAAGGTCCTTGAATTTGAACCGCGGACCTCCCGCTCATGAGTCCATGCGAGCTCGGCCACCCGTGTCGATATGTGCGTAGTTCAGGTACATTATGGGATATGTAAGTAGAATGACCTATTAAGTAATGGACTGCTTAAAGTAAGAGGGTACCTTAAATTACATTTGCAGATTCTGCTTCTGTAATTGATCATCAAATTTTATTCATTATGTCTTATAGGATAACACACATAAGTTTAGAGTGCGAAATGTGCCAGCTTTAGTAACACAAAAATTGTAAATTTGGATTACCTACCACAGTAGCATAGTAACGTGCGACGGCAAAGAATGTAGATACACATTAGCAAACGATGCACTATTGTAACTAAAAGCTGAGTAAAACCTGAGCTTAGCCCAATCTCTTGTTATGCTGTTACCGGACCAAAGGGAGAACCGATTTGTAAATCTGTATAATAATGAGGCTGATGTATCTAATGATATAATTATAACAACTAATATAGCAACATATTTTATATTATGCACGGGTAACATAACATCAACATTCATAATGATAGTAATATTAATGCGGCTAATGCAACACTATTAAATTAATAATAATACAAAAGGAATATTGTAATAAACGAAAGTTGTAATGAACAAGTATAATGGCATTAATGAATGGTAAAAATATTAATACTACTAGTTTTATAAATTTATGATGACATATAATAGTAATTATGATGATGATGGTAAAATAATGTAAATATGTTGTCTACGTAATCTTATTAATCTCATGAAAACGGTATTATATTGTTTAAAACTGTTGAATGTGTGTTATTAAAAAATAACTCTGAAGATGTGAACCAAACACACCATTTTGTTTCTCAACCCTGAATTGGATGGTAGCTCAGTATGGTAGTATGGATAGCTCAGGTTGTGGCGGAAGCAATAAACCAATTTCCTTCCAGAACCGCAGGAAACTGGCGATGCTAAAGTTCTCGAGGATACCAGATTTCCCAGGATCATAAACCCATCTGCAAGGAACATGGTTGAAAGAGGATACTTTTCAAGGTTTAGCTATGAAATTAGCAAATATTTAGCGATAGAAATTAGAAAACCTAATTTTAATGAAGTCAAAGTCCAAGAGGGAATAAAGAAACGAAAACCCCAAATCAATCTTAATTATGTTTAAATAAAGCTACATGCTGGGGATTTTAAAACATTTTTCATCGTGCGACGCCATTTCAATTAGTTTAGTTCTCTGGCAAGCCCACAGCAGATCGTTTTCAACTTTGAAATAGAAGGACATTTCGCACACCGATAATAATAGGTCAACAAAAAATAACTTTTAGAGGAGAGTGTTTTAAAATGTTGTATTCTGAATACAAAATCAGGAAGTTGTTCTTTAATTTTTTCGCTCCACAATATCTAGGTTTTATGTCGCTTTGAAGACCTGTGTGTGCATGTAGTTTGGTTTATTGCTTCTGTAAATTTTTGGCACGTGCCCTTATAACTTTAAGAAAATCATTAGATACCTGTGTTAATTGGATTTGCATATTGTATATTTTTCATGGTTTACTACAGTATGTATTAAGAAATATAAACATAGAATACTTAAGGTATATTTATATATTTATTTTATAGTGTTATTTAACTATAAACTAAATTATAAGTAACACTCACATTAGGGAAATGTGATATACTTTTATTTAATTCCGCATTAGTTTAAACAATTTTTTGCAGTTTCATTTAAGTATTGATGTACAGGCTGATGTTTTGGTCCTGACGCGCTTATCTATATGCACAGTAGCTGGACAAATCCATATATCTTCTGGGAGGGGTGTTGAATCAATAGTATCAGAGCAGCAGGCGCGTGCACAACGTGAGATAAGGAGACATCACCACGCGTTCCGAGAGAGTGTTGTTCCATGCAAGGGGAATACTGCCAGCCGTTCTCCCACCGCCTTATTCTCCTCCTCTGCGTTTCTGCCGTGTCAGGTCGAAAAAATCGTCCTGTAACATTCATATTAGAGAAAATGGTTCGAGATTTGAGGCAACAGTATTATAGTAGTTATTTATGGTTTTGGTATCATCTGACTCTAATCATTATTTTAGCAGCTATAAACAAAAAATCGAATTAAAGTGATTTCCAAAATATCACTGTCACAGTACTCTTTATATTTCCAGTTTGTGCTTGCAGGTCATGATGGAAGGAATGGGAACTCTTGGTGTAATACTGGTTGAGCACAAATCCACGAGGTCCTTTGTCTTGGTTTGAGGAGTTTGTGGAGGTTTTTTTGGAAGCCTTTCGTACGACTGTAATTGCAGTACGTCTTCGCTGTGTTTTTCGCATAGCAGCTGTTTGAAATTCATGTTGCCCAAAGTCTGTTTTATAACACACCATATGTGGTGAAACTTTTCTTACTTCGAGAACTTTAAGATCATTCCATTTTATCTGCAATAGAATTTATGCCCAATTGCTTCGAAAAACTTTGATATGGACATCATCCATTGTAATTTCTTTGACAACATAGGGTTTTCCTTGTATCTTTGCCATCTGAATTAAGGGTGTGCACTAGATGCAATCCAAATTGGTCCAGATTTAGGCCCCTTTAATTTGGCTTCTCAAGGTATGAGTGCATTAAATCGCCCTCATGTTGAGTGTGGCCAGCTATGAGATATTTAAGGGTGATTTGAGATATGTTAAGAGTTTGAATTTCATTCAAGTACATTGATGCAATAGCTTTGTTCTTATTCTGTCCAGCTGCATTATCTGAATAAAATAAGGCAGGTTTATATTCTTTGCAGTGTTCTTGAAGATACAGAAAAACAGTTTTTGCAATTCCACGTACCCCTCGGTTCGCAATAAATTAGTTCCAGAAGTAACAGAATCCTTCTTTTATTCCTACATCAAAACTCGTAAGTTTAAAGCAATTTAGTTTCCTGTTGCAATACAGCACAGAAACATCCCCACAAGGTGCTTTTAAACAGCCTGAACGTCCAAGCATGAGTCTGTCGCTGCTCCATTTTTTCCCCACGATGAGGTCTCCAGTTTTTTGCTCTCCATTCAACTCTTTGTTTTCCAAATGATAGTTATATTTTGATTGCATTTTGTCTTTTTATTCAGAATCAGCGTTCTTATAATTCTCACAGAAAGCACACTGGTCATTTTAGGAGCAAAAAGTGACAGATTAAAATCAAATTTAAATATTAAAAGATTTATATTTTTCCTAATATGTAGAAAATTGTTTCTTTTTTGTTTTCAACATAGAGTTTATACATTTCTGTGAAAGTCAAGCTTCCATATAGGTATTCCTTTTTTGTTTAGGCTCTCAGATAATGCGATTCCGCTTTTGGGAAATATTGAATATGGTTTCTTACCTGGTATTTTAATTCGTCACTACTGCGTGCTTTCTCTGTTTTCCTCTTTGCTCTTCTAATGCCTCACATTCACTTATTTGTTTCTAGCAGTTTATGATAATTTTGTCTCCTATGTCAAGAGTTTTCATAAAAAATTGCTTGCATACTCTTGTCTTCTTGCCATCAAGTGTGAAATAATAAGAAATATTGAAACTTCTTTTGCTACCTTTTTTAAATATCTGTATTTTGGCATTACCGTGACTGTATTTTTTAAAATAAAGTTGCGTTGAAGGCTGTGATTTACCAGTTTCCAGTAAGCTAGGCTAATTTGTACCTGTTTTTCTGATGATATTTCTGGGGCACTCTAGACGATACGTGTTACTATAGACTCCTTTAAAACATCTGGCTTGTTTTGTTTTATTTCCTGAAGTTTGGTGAACCTTAGCACGTTTCATGTTTAATTCCTTTACTTTTGCCTTCCTTTGTTCTGCCTGCCTTTTCCTCTTCTTCGTCAATGATTTTTCAATTTCTGAGCAGCATATTTACTTCACTGTGCTTCGTTGTCATAGGGCTGCTTGAACTTGCTCATCTTCTGAACTTACTTCACTAGGATTATAATCAGGATCAAGCACGGAGTCATCCCTTCCATCGGCCTCGCAATTATTCTCATTGATTTCCTTCAGGATTCTCATAATATGGTGAGAGCTGGACATTGCAGTGTTTCCATAGATGTTTGCTTCTCCATCACCCTGAAAAAATGAATGTTTATTGATTTTTAAAATAACTGAATAATTACTAAAATGATTTACTTATTGCATTCTATGAGGCGCACACAGAAAGTAAGTTTCTTTTCTTTTCTTGCGCCCCAAGAAATTCCTGTCCTTTAGTCAGCGTTTTGATAACGACGAAGAGCTGAAGACGACTGTCACACGCTGGTTCCATTCACAAGCGACAGACTTCTACGACACAGGATTACCGAAGCGGATCCCTCGATATGACAAGTTTCTCAATTCCTGTGGTGACAATGTTGAAAAATAGCTCAAACATTGCTGTACCTGTTAACAATAAAGTTTTTCATGTAACTATGTATTCTTTGTTTAAAAAATATGGGAAGCTTACGATAGGGAAGCCTCGTATAATAAGGTATGATAACTTAGTATTGTGTACTAACTAGGCATAATGATCATTATAATATACTTCCAGTATCATCTTCAACCACAATTTCTTTTCTATGTGTGGACATAGTATTTCCGGGATTCATAGTTATCAATCCAGCGTAGACTTTTTCTTCTCCAATATTCTAGCAAGAAGTAAATGTGATCCAACCTCTTAACTTTCGTTTTTAAGTTGAATACTCTAAATAAGATTAATAATTTACATACATTTCCATAAATTAGGTTATTAACTATAAAATAAGCGTATAAAACTAATACAACTATATTACATTGTTAATTTATACTTACAAAATTATTTTCATCACTGGATGACAGACATCATCACAAGTCGTTTGCAACACAAAATTTCTTCCACCTTAAAGAATAGCAATCACTAAAGTAATTAACACAACTGTCAACTATAATGGCTAGCTTTGCACAATGAAGCAACAGCATCACTCATAAATAATGGCAGTAATAATCCTCACAGCCAAAACAAAATGTATAGTCAACTAATTATAAACTAAAAGTCATTTATAATTTTGGAGCAATAAAGCCACAACTCAAATTGCGACCTCACCTTAACCTCCTCAGGGACGAATTATTTTAGGTGAATTTTTTCTTGCGAAAAAGTTATATGTGGTTTAATAAGTCTAAATATTGATACTTATGCATCCAAAAAGCTTCCTCTTTTACAGATTTTAAGTATAAGGGCATAAATGTCAACAAATGTATGCGGAGTGAAAAAGTGGACAACACTGGAGTTGTAATGTTGAACATTTACTAGTGTTACTTATGCAGTTTATTTACCTTATTATATCATTAATGCATAATTGAAAAGCAATTATACAACCCTCCAATTTACTCAGCATATACACTAATTATATTCATAGATACAACAATACTGTGGAAACTATGGTTGTATCACTTCTGTTTTTCTTTTTTAGTTCTTATCTTAACACTGAGTTAAAATTTGTCATCCAAAAACTTATTTTTAAATGTATAATATTAAGCATGAAAAGCCTCCATACATTCAGTACGTACAGGAACTTGACATTTTACACGCTGATATCGTGTATGCCTGATGCAACCTTTATCTCTGCATCGAAGTGGGTTTTTATATTGCATTTTTTGTGGAAAATTTCCGAACTTATCCTTTCTCACCTCAGTACATATTCTAATCGGAGTTTTTTCTTTGCAATTCCTTGGAGTGAATTTGATGCCCTACCACGCTTTTTTCTAGCTGCGTAGATTTCAGTAATGGTATTTGCAATACAAGCCTTGAACTCCACTAACACTATTTTATGGCCCTGCCTTCTGTGCAAAATCCAGGCATGGACAATTGATACATCGAAAAAATTGTAGAACACCCTAAGGCAACGTTTTTTTTGTTTTTTTAATGTATAGGGTAGTGGGCTACCATTCTGTTAGACAGATTTACTCCTCCCATATGTTTATTATATTAAATAACTGCATTTAGGCCTGTCAATTTCAATACTTTTTTTAGCTGTAATCCTAATTCTCAAATCTTTGCTTGTTTAGTTCATCTAGATAAACTTGCACATCTTGCAGGGAATTATGGACTTCTTGCAACTTAAAAACGTTACCCCTCTCTAAATGTTCAACACCTTAAAAATGCTCCTAAACTCTTCAATGATCTAGAAAAATATTGTAAACGTACGCATTAGATCTTAGAAAAAATTGTAGGAATGAGATGAAAAATATTTGTCATGTGTGTTTGAAGCCATATGTTATGCTTCGATTACAGTTTTACATTTTTAGCGTCACAAGGAGCCTAATAAATTAAACAAAATACCCGACCTGAATGCACATTATTATTGTTTTATTACACTGTTGTTTTTACAGTTAGAAAACTTCCACCATAATCCATATCTTGGAATTACTTCCATTATTCTTTAAGTAGACATGATATTTTTTGCAATTCCTTATATAAAAGTTCAAACAAACAATGGACATGTGCCACGCCATGTAAGACAACAGATACTAGTGCTTGCTTGCGATTGTCAGTCAACATTTCAAATGATATTATAAGCAATGCCTGCTTTTCGCTTTGGAAGCTTAGAATTTTATTTCTAGATAGGTCGACAGAGTAGGTTTCTTCAGACTATTTTGACTTATTTGACAAATTGCTTCATCTTTTACTTTCTCTACTACTTACTTATAGTAAGTAGAGAAAGCATTTTTTTTCATCAATAATACTAAATTCGAAAATTCACCCGAAGTACACGTTTTGATCTCCCCTGAACAAAAACACGGATTTAGGTAAAGGTCCGCGCGGGAGCGTCTATCTGTCCGTCCGTGGACAGAGTAATTCAAACACGAAATGCCGGTTAAATATCAAAATTGCTACTTAAGTTCAGTGTCTTCCAAGTACATGACACGAAGATTTTTAAGAAATCCCCCATACTACAGTTTGCAGTTTCTACAGTTTAAAATGAAATATCTTTCGTTATTTTTTATTTTTTAATTTTTAAATGATGCTCAAACAGTTTTGGTTAAAAGCCAATGTTTTAGATACTGTGTGCGAAATAAAATATATATTTTGAATTTTCTGGGAGTAGCTTATGAAACCTTCTTCAATGTAAATTAATATTTTATAATTTTGATAGTTGGTAAACCACAAAGATGGACAAAAGCTTACTACACGAAATATGTGGATATTGTTAAAACACAAAATTTATGTGAAATACATATTTATGGCATTAACCATTTCCTATGTATTCGTTGTTGTTTATTTGAATTTTCAAATACATTATAGTTTTTTATGTGCTAGGTTAGCTATTCAATATTTCTCGTGGTCATGGAAGAGAGAATTTCAAAACTAGCACATGGCGAGCCGCTTTGTAAACATTTGAATATTGCTTCAGTCTCCTCTATCTCCTTATGTCCACAAGGAAACGTGTAATGCGACCATTTCTGTAAACATTTACCTCGATTTACACGAGGTAGACAGAAGGAAAGGTTTTTTGTAAGAACAGTTTACAGAAGAGTAGGTAATGAATGTCAAGTATCAGATATTTTGTGATACCTCTGCCACATAGTTATCGACATGAAGAACAACAGAGGAAAAGCCATTAAGCATGGACATGAATAGTATGGAAGGGAAAACATTCAACTGCAGAAGAAACTATTTTAATGAATTTTCTGTTTTAGGAAGTTAAACAGTAGAAAACAAAGAATGAGCGATTAGTGTGGTTCTCAAATTGAATTAGAACAATATAACAACTGCCAACTGTGTTGCTAGTGTCTGCTACTATTGTGTCACCTCTGTGAAATGCTGGAACACAGAGGATGAGCGGGAAGGAGATTATCGCTTGTTAACTTCGAAACGAGTGCTTATGTCCGTGTGGCTACTTGGACCGTGGAAGAGTCTGGATTCCAAAGGGACAAAAGGGAACGAAACGAAAGGAAAGGAAACCGGCTCTAGTCTCTCAAACATTTAAGGATTAGCGATTCCCCAGACACAATTTTGCTTACAAATCTCTCTTCCTACAGTTCCTACTAGTCCATTTTCATTCTGCGACCATCTATCCATCCATCCATATGCACTTCCACTGCTGACGCATGTCCAGCTAGTGGATGAAAACAACAAACATCTGTCTCCACATGACATCTCAGCTGCCGACATTCACACTCTCTTTTCTGCCTTAATATCACTCCTATCGTATTTGCAACGGCAAGTTTCATGCTACAGTCAACCTTAGATCTGAATCAGCGAAGCTGTCTCTGTCATTTGACTTATTTCTGAGATCCCCAAAACGGGTATAACTTTTTCTTCTTTGCACAGCTTTCTCCTTCTCCCGCGGTCCTTACGTGGCTGTAGTTATATGATTTTGCGATCAATGCGTGTTGTATGCCGGCTGAAGAAGGGATGGTAACATCTTGGTCCGTATTTCCTCCTTCCTTTCTCCCAAGCTTTATATGACATTCCACGGAAACGATACAAACCAAGGCAACTTTAACCCCTCCTCGTCCCTTTGTCCCCATCTACCGAAGCAAGTTCTTTTTTATTTTTTATTTCTACACCCCTGGCCCATAAACTTCGCAAACGAGCGAATTATTAATATTGAACTTGTTCTTTGTATGTGTGTGGGGAAATCTTTGCCCGCATCTATATAGTATTTTTCTCTTTTCAGAATCGCCGGGGTTGGGACTGGGGAGTGAAAAAAAAGGTTTTATTTTCGTTTTCGAGCGGCATTTCCTTTTCTTGAATCTTCTTCCCTGTCCCTCTATTTTCAACCCTCTGCTGCCCATTTACTATTCTGTGCCACATTGTTTATTTTCTACCATAGAAAATAACTTAGCATACTCTACAAACTGAGGGAGGGTGAGAGAAACTTGTAGGCTGTAAAGAGTAAGAAGGGCACATTTGTGAGCAACTTTTTCACTTATTTTTAAAGTTACTTTGGGCGAGATAATATTGTGAATGTTCCATTCTGTACGTTCCCAAGGGCAGTACGGTTTTGTACTTTACTGAACCGAGATTAATAAACTCGTTAATTCATCATAAATGCATAAATCGCACAGCGTATTCGAAATGGTGGGAAGAAAAGTCACATTTACTCTGAAAATTTTAACCTCATGTTGCGTCTTATCCAGGAAGGGCATTTAGCACATCGTTCTTAGCTATTTACCTTCTAAAATCTTCAGAACCTTGTGACATCCTGTCTGTCAATGTATAATTTGCCCTTTAATTTCTGATTATTATTTTTCATCCACAGTGAAAGCTAAATATTGATATCCACTAGATAACAAAAGACCTGAATCGATCCTTCAATTATCCTGGCTTCATTCTCTAAAATTTTAAATTTAATCGATCCTAGATACTTAGCATTAAATCTCTGTTTACTATGTAAAGATGGCTTCGACAAGTAACAGCTAGCTGAACAATTTGAAGAGCCGGCGATATTGATACCTAGGGCTTTCAATAACGTGGGTCGCACTGCATCCAAGAAGCGCCGGGATTGGTTTATTTATTCACCCAATTACAGAAGGGTTAGACAAATAAGAAAGCACATACACACATATATATATATACAAGAAATACAAAGTAAAAACAGACAAACAAACAAACCAAGCAATCAATAACGCACACGTCTCATTAAGATAGAGTTCTTTTTATAATATTTTTAAATGCAGAGTACTGGAGACAAAATCAAGTACACCTTCCAGTGATATTTTGTTATACATTAAACACATTCTCAATAAAATACAATTCTTATATGATATAGACCTAGGAATCTGACAGGTAAACAGAAAACGTAATCTCAGGTTCAAATGCCTTACATTAAAGTTTAATTGTTCTAAGAAAGATGGATTATCTATAAAATAGTTAATCAATTTACAAAGTAATAACAAAATAACTGCTCTTCTAACACTCAGTTTGACAATATTAATTTCACCTAAAATATTCCGGTAGTGTATACCATTACTATATACTGATCTGTTATATTTCTTCCAATAAAGAAATCTAAGAAACATTTTCTGAATTATTTCGATTTTATTTATAAGAATCTGAAAATATAGATTCCAAATTGGTGAAAGCTATTCGACTTTAGACCTAACGTAGGTATTATACAATCAAATCAACCAATAACAACAATTAAGTCCTTTAGAATTTCTAAATAAAAATGCCAAGGTTTTATGTGCATCGTTAACCGTTCTATCAATGTGGCAATTAAGTGTCCAGTTATCACTCATATTTAAACACAGATCTGTATGCGTTGATTCAACTTTAAAGCACTTGCCAGGTATGGTCTACAATGGTTTACATATTTTATTACCTAGCTATAGTTTATACACAGCATTTATCAAAATTTAAAGGAAGATCATTTAGAATACTCCATTCAAATACATTATTAATATCATCCTGAAGTTTAGACTCACCGAAATGGTTCCCAATTCTCATGTATAATTTTAAATTATCAGCAAATGAAATACATTCTGAGTAATTTATACATAAAGGTAAGTCATTTATAAATAAAAGAAAGAAAACAGGTCCAACGTTCGAACCCTGAGGAACTCCTGAATTTACATAAAATGTATAGGATTGGAAACTATCATACATAACATACTGCTTTCTGTTCACTAAATATGGTGACGTAATTAAATTAATCATAGAAATTGGGAATCCATATTTAGCAAGTTTCGATAGAAGAAGCTAATGATTGATGCTATCAAATTCCTTGGAAAAATCAGTATAAATCGTATCAACACGTGACTGACAATTTAATCTATTATCAACAAATTGAGAAAAATTGATAATATTTGTCAAAGTTGATATTCTAAGTAGAAATCCAAGTTGCTTATCAGTTATATAACTTTTGATATGCGTGTAGATACGACCATACAACATTCGTTCAACTATTTTAGCTGGAGCGCACATAATAAACTGCCGTTTGTGAAAATTGCAACATCAAAAAATAGTTTCCCAAATAACTCCAAACTTGGTGGAAGTGCAGTAGAGTGTGTAAGCAATAAGTGATTAGGTTTGCAAAGGTGATGGGGTACACGTAGGCCGAGCAGAGCCCTCTCGTGTCGGTCCGATAAGGTCAGTGTTGTGCCCAGTGCAGTCAGTGCAGAGCTGTCAAACAAGGTGGAAACAATAAATTAAATGCCAGTATGCCTCGTCGACGTCAAAGGGAGTCATATCGGCATGTGAATGAGTTCGAACGGGGCAGAATGATCGGTCTCCGGGAAGCGGGTTTGTCATACCGTGACATTTCGGCTCGCACAGGGCATGCTGCTACGACAGTGATGCGTGTGTGAAAGCAGTGGATAGATGAAGGTCGTACGCATCGAAGAGCGGGTACTAGACCACGGAACATGACTACAGCACGGGATGACCATCATCTTGTCCGCATGGTCATAACGGACCGTACAGCTTCATTCACAGTGTTGGCTCGACCTGGAGCACCGCAACAGGTGTGAACTTGTCTGCATCAACGGTTCGTCGCCGTCTGCTGCAGGTTGGACTGGTTGCATGCATGCCATTACGTCGGTTTCCATTGTCAGAAACCACAAGCTCCTCCGACTGCAATGGTCACGTGAACACCGTCACTGGGGTGCGGAGCGGCAAAATTAAGTCTTTTCGGAAGTTTCCGCTTCAACGTGCCCTACAGTTATGGCCGCATACGTGTCCGGCGGTACCGTGGTGAGTGCAACCTGGAGGGCTGCATTGTTGAGCGGCATAACGGACAAACACCAGGTGTGATGGTTTGGGGCGCCATTGGTTACAACAACCGATCTCGCCTCCTACGAATTGAGGGCACTTTGAATAGCAACCGGTACCTTACGGTGGTTGTAGAGCCTGAGGTATTTCCCTGCTTCAGGCTTCTCCACAGACCACATTTCAACAGGACAATGCCCGGCCACATATTGCGAGGAATGTGCAAGCCTAGAGCGACGTGTACCATTGCTTCCCTGGCCTGCACGTTCGCCTGATATGTCGCCCATCGAACATGTCTGGGATATGGTTCGTCGGCACCTGGTGCGTCACGGTCCTCCAGTAACCAGTGTCACGGATTTGTGGGCTCGAATACAAACTGCGTGGAGGGAAATCCCTCAGGAACTTATTCAGAACCTTTTTTATTCAATGCCACGGCGTATAATAGCTCTAAATGCAGCGCATGGAGGCCACACCAAATACTGAATGTTAGGGGTCAAAGGTCATGTATAGATTTGAAAACTTTATCATTTGTTACCTGTCATGTACTTAACCTGTGCTATTAAATTCATTGAATTCATGCGTTTCCTTCTTGGTGTTGCAATTTTCACAAACGGCAATTCTCAACTCGATTAACATCTCCAGATTTAAAAATGTGACATACCTTAATTAATTTCCATTTTTCCGGAAATGAGTGATTTACCATAATTAAATTATGTATTATGCATAATTGTTCCATCAGTACTTCAGCACAACCTTTAATCATATATGGTGGAATTATATATGGTCAGGTCCACTAGACGTTTTAGGCTTAAGTTTTCTTACTGAATGTTTAAATTCATTTTCACACATTTTCCCGGAATGTAAAAGTGTACATATATGGTGCGTGTTCTTCAGAGAGACCATACACAGCCTTTACAGGTTTATATACAGATTTAAAGAAATTTGCAAATCCATTTGATATGTTTTCATGCCTACTAAAATATCATTACCTAAACGCATAGTATGCGACTGACCAGACTGCTATGATGATTATTTTTTTATAAAACTCTAAAATGTCTAGGGATCAGGTTTAATTTATTGTTCAGTATTAATAATACATTTCTTATATGTGGAGTTAATAATTGATTTAACTTTCTTTCGTATTTCCTTAAAACCTAAAGCACTATTAGCACAATATTTCATGCGCCTTCTGTGTTAATAATATCGTAGTTAAACCAACAAGGATTTTAGTTTTTTTTTTAATTTTCGTATAAGTACAGTTGCATAAAATATATTATAAATTATTTTATTAAACACTTCAAGTACTTCATTCACATTTCTACACATTTCTAGAGATTCTAAGGTATCGTTTAACATATTAAAAAACATCAAGTATTTGGCCTGTTTAAAACTATATATAATTATTAGATTTTTCTTTGATGCCTTTAATGTATTTACACTTAAAATTAATTATTAAGAAGGGTGATAGCTATCCTCTTCAATAACGGGTAACAATTCCCCATTTACAGTTAGGCCCAACACATATAATAGCACCAGTGTTGCCATGACTATTCATAATATTGTTAAGTAATTTTAAATTATAAAGAGCCAAATAGGTTTGCAAACACCGTAACAAGCTCCTGAATTCTCAAAAGAAAGCTCAGTGCCCATCATAAGCGGCATGTTAAAATCACCAACCAAATTTATATTATCAGAGTAAAAGTTGTGCATCTCAAATGCATTAAACAATTCTTCATAAAATCTGAATGGTGAATTAGGAGGAAGGTATACAGTAGCTATATAATAACTGTTATTTGATAAAGTTAATTTGACGCACAGATTTTCAAAATTAGTGCAGTTAAGAGTAACTTCAGCTGATTTCAGTACAGATTTTACAGCTATTAAAGCACCCCATGCTTTTTAAAAACTCTCTCATGGCGATACACAGTATATGATGTATTAAAAAGCCCAGTACCTAAACCTTCATTATTTAGCCAGATTTCAGTCAAAACAATAATATCATAGTAATTACAAAATATTTTATTAAACAATATATTGGTTCTGGTTTTAAACCCTCTAACATTCTGGTAAGGTAATTTAAATCTGAGATCGACTTACGTATCTTGGGTTTTGATTTCGCCACCTCCCATTGCGCTATCATTTTCAGTAAATATTTGACTGTCGGTTAATTTACCATAGAAAGGAGCAATTAAATCTCCCTAGGGCCAACTATGAATATTATTGAGTTTACTAAATTGATCCTCAGAAACAGAAACATGTAATGAAGAGTAATTAGGAAACTTGGTTTTAAGCTAGTGCAAGTGATGTTCTCAGTGTCTGATTGCGATTTAATAAACTCAACAATTTCATTAAATTTAACTTTTGAATGAGACCTAGACACAAAGATAATCCTCTTTCTAGGACTTTTGCGCCTCTCTAAGGGTGTGTTCATTACGCACACCAATCAAAGGAGTGCCTTGACATTCCATCTTTCTTGAGTATCCACTCGATTGACCTTATTTCTTTTCCTTGATACAAGGATAAAGTCATCGTTCTGAGCAAAATTACTAACATTGCAAGCTGACATAGAATTTTTTGCTGCTTCAGCATAGCTCTTAGGTTGTGATGCAACACTTACTTGTTTCACAGGTGTCGTAATCTTCTTCGCGATTTTCTGCGAATTCTTCTATGGATCCTGGTTTTTATTTTGAGGACTGGTCATAACTGTTGATGTGCAAATCGCCCCTTTTGACAGGGCGGAAGAGAGAACTTGATTCTCCTGTTTCAGCTTCTGGATTTCAGGTGACAGCTCGTCGCCCATTCCATAAATTTACTGTACCAATTGCAGCGTGTTGGTTGAATTCAGCCTAATGGTCTCCAATTAGACACTAATTACTAAAGGATCCCGAAGTTCTAAGTCGCTATTGTGACTTCAGGTGTTCCAGAACAAAGCTTTACATATATCTAAGAACACTCTATGGTACATCTGGAATGCACAACTTCACCCTGATTTGGGAATCAGCGGCAATCGTGAGCACATCACTACTACGACTCGCAACTTCTATGCTCAGCTTCCTCGAGTAGCTGGTGCTGCACACTTTGAACTGGGACGCCGTACAGGTGCTGAGCCTCGACTGAAGCCGCGCTTGTCGCAGGACATTATCTTACCTTAAGGATATATAGTGTTGTACTTATTTCCTTACTTTCTCTTCTCATTGACTTGTGTTCGATTTGAGGACTCACATAGGAGCATCCCCGTTAATTTGTAGTATTTAGGAGTGATGTTTTGTTTTATTTCTTAGTATATCTGCAATTTGTATAGCATTTAGTCGCGCTGAGCAAAACAAAACAGAAAAATCCCTGTTGGTGGGCGAGATCTTACGTCGAGATTGTAGTGCTGCTCCACGTATCCGAGTTTCATCCCCGTGGGATTGCTTATCAGATTTAGTGCAATTATCGCACCTAAATCCCGATTGAAGGAGAATTGAGCATTCCTCTTTTCCTAAATTTAAACAAGAGCCATGAAATTTAATACGCATTAAACGAGTGAACCGTAAACGCTCCGACCGCTTTGAAGGTTGACCTACTATTGTATTATCCTACATAATTTTTCGGCACTTTGTATGTATGTCTTCTGTAACCAGTATTTTCCTAACAGACAATGCATTTGGTTTCTAGATGAAGAGCTGACATTATCGCACAATCAAATGAATATTAATTACGAAAAAGTCCAAGGAGCCATATAAATGCCAAGCGATGTGCCGTGTAGAAATTAGAGCGCGACCGATAAATGGTTAAAGGTGGAGTTATTGTCCATTATTTCGTTAAATGTTTAAGTTAGACACCTCAGTTATAAAGACGCAGTGTTGATAAACACATTTTATGCCTCGGGTACATTTTCGCTTATTGTATGCAAATGCACTTGCGACATTATGAACTACGTAAAAAAAGAGAAAAACATTAAAATTCCGTTCTATTTCGCGTTTTAATTGAGAGGGCTTATATATAGCGGGTGTAAAAAGAACGACACCGCACGAATTTTACCGATATAATAGATGATTCATAGACAATCGATTTGAGACAGAAAACCTATGGTCTAAGAAGACAAACTACTGGATTGGATTGGCCACGGAGGGGACTCGGCACTGCTCCACATAGGAGATATGCCTACGCCCACAAGGGAGCGTCCCCGGGAGGAAGAATGAGGCGAAAGGAGACATCGGGCGGCCGGAACCAGAAGTGCGGGCACAGGAACAGCAAGATTCCTCATTTTCCAGATAGAGACTTCCCGGCAGACGGACAGGCTGACTGTGGACCCCACACTGCACAGAGTGGAGCCAACGTCCCTCAAGGGGGCTCGGATACCCCCAGCAGCCAGCGGAAAGCCGAGGGATGGAGAGTCACAAAGAGCATCCTTTTCCCTGCCACACTACACCGAAACACCATCGCTGACACTTCTAACCCTGAAAGAGACCAACGGATGAAAGATGGAATGAAATGAGAACGGGTTATAGATGAAATTAAATCCCTGTAGTAACGTGGACGAGAAGCTCCAACTCTCAGGCTTCTTGAATTTGTGCCCAGAAGCCATCTTTTGTCCTTCGTGTATCTGCAGGGACATTCGAGAGTAGGTCCCTTTTCACCTTAGTCCACACATTTTCATTAGGGTTCAAATCTGGTGAACAGGGAGGCCAGTCTATCACTCTGATATCCTGCCTCATTGAGAACCAATTTAGAACTTTCGAAATATGTGGACAGGGTGATTATCCTGTACCAATTCAACAATTCCATCAGGATATCTCATCCTCACAGAGGGAGTCAAAGTATTCTCAAGTATTACCGTGTATTGCGCACTGTTCAGTGTATCATCAAGCTGCCAAAACATACCTACACCGTCCCTTCATATCCAACAACATAGATATGCGACCATAATGAAATTGTGAAGCCACGTATTTTGCATCGTAGTAACCATTCTGTTATGACCTTTACCAAATGCGCGTATGAAGTGCAGTATATCGAAAATAAGTAGTCACTATGTGTTGATTAAACATTATTAACAGAAGAAAGAAAAAGAGGTTTTGTTACATGCGAGAAGCCAACCTGCGGTCTCAACCACAGAAGTACCCTACGCATTGTCACAGCGCTACAGAGAACACACATGGAAGGTAGCATGTTTAATAACGCCGTACAACTTGCTGCAGCGGCTACATAACTGTATTAGTATGGCGAAAATAAGACGCTGTGCCGTGTAGGATTTGAAAAATTTGGCGTTTAAGACATGACTCATTTTTTTGTCCAGGGGTGTACATTGCGCATGATGATGGTATTTGCCTGTTTAAGGGATGAACATACTATTGTTGTCAGAGTGGGAAAAGAAGAAAAGAAAGAAGGAATAAAGATAACTCATTCATTCCAGATTCGAGCTTGTGTTCACATGTTTATTGTAGTTCACAGTCGATTTGCCCAACCGCTCGGCCACAGTTCAGACATCGGAATCTTTTTACACTTGTTTAGCTGATTCCCACAACCTATTGTCCATTGCAGTGGCCTGCAACCATATGTTAGGTCTACAGTTTTGGCGATTTTGGTAACGGCAAAATTTAGAAATGTTTATTCAGAGAGTTAATAGAAAGGTTAACTAAGTACTTAACGAGATATACTTCGTTTCTGATAGAGTCTATTTGCATATTTTGGTTCTGATTTTGATTTATTGATCCCATTCTCCAATTACTTTGAATAGTCGGTAACTTGGCTTCGTAACCATTGGTTTCTTATCTCAAATTGATTGACTAGAAACTATCTACTGCCAGTAAAATCCGTGCGGTATTATTTATTTACACTCTGCGTAAGACTTAATATCTGTCTTTTACATTTTCTATAGTCATATAATTATGAAGAACATAGGATATAAGGTATCTGATGCTACAAACCAGCGTTTAGTGCAACACACACCTTGTATTTTAGGGGAGCGATCCATAACAAAACTATGAAAAATTGTTCCACCGGGGGTAAAAATAGCTGAAAACGCATTCAAATAAATTAGAGTAGATATATATTGCTGTTATATTATGGCTCAATAACATAAAATATTTATTTTCAACTCTCCTACTTCTGTATTAAATAATAACAACGTAGAAAAAACGAAGATGAAGGAAAGGAGTGACAGAGCAAAGAAGGAAGAAGGGAAATAAAAATTAAAATTCCCTATGTGTTTTTAAGTGTTAAGTGTGGGACCTAAGAGAATTAAACTTCCTAATTGAGTTAAATGAAATTTAAAGTTATTGTTCATTTGCTGCAACATTTTGTCAAAAACTCAGTCCCCGAGTCCCTTTAATTTGGGTATTTGTAGACAGCTATCAATTTTTCGATGGTGCTAGGAACTAATTGAACTTTAAAGTGTTAAGAGACCAGAGTGGAGTAATAAGTCCCCTGATGTTTACATTATACACCCTCACTACTGTTAGTCAACACTTGCTAATAGCTCGTAATTCCTGTTCTGATCCTGTAGAGTTCGATAACCGCTTGCCAAATGGGGAAAAGTGGATCACAAACAGATACTATTAAGGATAGTTTTCCTGTCTTATGGACGCGCAGATTGAGCTTGGTAACGATTGTATCGCGGGCTAGTTTCATCCATTGGAGAGATAGTTGCTGAACCCTGCTGGTAGTTGCAGGTCTCAGACAGGTGTCAAAAGCGTTCTACCTGATACGGTGATACAATAACAGCATAAGGTCTGAGAGCAGACAATCTGTATAGGTAGAGGGAGTATGCAGGATGTTAAAGAATTCAACCACACTAATTAAAGGGATGGTAGAGGGACCATAGAAAAACATTTTGAATTTGGAAACTGATGGTCTGGGTGCCAGTTGCAGGCAATAATGAAATGTATTAAGAATTTGCACGCCACTGATTAAATGCCCCCGTGGTAGCGTGCTGCATGTGAAGTAATGGAAAGCACACCGAACCGGTGTGACTGTTTAGCTCAATTATTAAAAGGAGTTTCGATTTCTTTCTAAATCTCGACAACTTTCTTTTTTCTTCTTCTTCCCCAATTTGTGTCCGCAAATTTCTCAGTCTCCCAACCCCGTTCCCTGATACCGTCTTTTAAAATCTTCGTGTGAAGTTAACGATTTGTGTTGACTGCTTTTGTAGCTCAGCCAAGTACAAACTAAAAATGCATGAAGAAGTTCGGAGAATACACATTCTGGAATATACTATAAATAAATACTATAAATAAATATTTCATCACGTCTACTGTAGACCGCTTCTGTACATACACATAAGTACTCAAGAAAATTGAAAAATGAATATTAAAAATAATATCGTAATTTTCCCTGACTTGTGAGAGAAAGTGATGAATAGAATTCTGCAACGTACAAAGTTAAGCAAAAAGAAGGAAAGGCAAAATAAATTGGGTTTAGAAACTTTACATTTCTGCAAAAGCGAGAGGAAAATAATGAAGAATAATGCGAGAAAACAAAACGCAGCTTTTCTACTTCCAATGCAGAAAACATTTATAAAAACTGCTGGAACCGTCCACGTCCACAATCTCCGTACTCTTTCAAATAAATCTGCAGTGGCACGGATTGTGTTTCAGGCAGCTAGTATCCTTGCTACCAATTCCTCGTCTGTAGCAATTCTTCTTTCAAACAGTAAGTCCTTAAGACGTCCCTAATGGAAGAGATCTATGGTAGTGACGCGATGGCTAAACTATAGGACCATCTTTTCCAACATCCTGGGAAGGGTTGTCGAGATGGTGTCCCACAGTTATGTCAAAATGAGGTGCTCCATACTACTGGAACCATATTCCTTCTGCCTGAGCTTCTTGATAACGTATTTCTAATTATTAGAACACGCTTTTTAAGAAGCTCATGCAGGACGTGGACTAGAAACTGACGGTAAACATAACCATTATAAGACATAGAAAGAAGATACTGGCTTATCAAATGGTTACCAATTATTCCAGCTCGCATGTTCGCACGAACACTCCGGAAGGTTTGTTTCAATGAGTGCATGTGGGTTTTCATAATCGTAGACGTGGTGATTTCTATAGCTAAGAACCATACCGCATTATTATTATTATTATTATTATTATTATTATTATTATTGTTATTATTATTATTATTATTATTACTAGACTTCACTAACCCCAGGGGATATACAGGATGAACCAGACTCCACCGACTAACTTTCAAAAGCTGTTCAGCGATACCATTCGAGTGTTTTAGTATAAGTGACCCTGGTCTCCAGCGGCTAGTTACAGAGTAATAATGTAATTACGATTATTGGGTTTGTTACCCCAATCACCCTTGTTTCTGTGAAAATACCTTCACAACAGCGAAGAAACTTGTACAATATGCGATAGCCAAAAGGTACAACACAGAGTAATGCAACATCCCGCAGACAAAACACGTGCACTTTTATCACAGTGTGTTCAATCTGATATGTCAGTGTGCAGTACAGTACCTAAAAAATGCAGAACTGTTCCCTCACATTGTTCAAAATGACGAGTACCATGATCCGGAAGAGTGTACAGCGAAGCGCCATCGACTGTCTTACATGTTCAAACATTCCAAGCGTTTTGCGTACTACTTCCGCGGCTGCGATAATCCTAGCAACCAGGTCCATGCAAGTATCGACCGGAGTCTCATAAAGTAGGCTCTTCACATGCCCCCAGAAGAAGAAGAAGAAGAAGAAGAAGAAGAAGAAGAAGTCCATTGGTGCCATGCCTGGTGACCGACCTAACCATGGAACAGGACCTCTGCGACCAATCCATTATGTCCAAACTGTATATAAATGTGGTTCCTAACATCGAGTGCAAAGTGTGCCGGCGCCCCGTCATTTTGAAACTATGTAGGATGACTAATTCTCAGCGGCACATCATTTAGGAGCTGTGGAAGGTCATGTTGAAGGAACATTTTGTACACGACTCGTCAAATGTGTCAAGAAGTACGTAAGGTCCAATCACAAAATGTTGACAATACGATCCCATATATTCATAGCAAACTGCTGTTGATTGGATCGACACACCAGTGCATGTGGATTTTCGTAATCCCATACATGGCTATTCCTGCTGTTGAACTTGCGCCCTCTTATAAACTTGGCTTCGTCTGTAAACAACACCAAAACAGCAAAATTTTCTGCACATTGCTGTAGGAACCAGTTTACAAACTCCGCTCGAAATGGTAAGTCCACCTGCTGCAGTGACTGCAGCTTCTGTGGATGGTACGTACGGGTGAACCTGTTGTTCATGTATGACTCTCAAAACAGTTGATTGGCTTGTGTTCAGAGCACGTGTAACGCTCCGACTACTAGCAGGATTGTCACCAATCGCGTGTAACACATTCTCTTCCAGATCGGGTGTTCTGGCATAGCTCACATGGTCAGCATCTTCCATTCTAACACGAAGGATCCAGTTTCTCGTAGACGCTTATGTACAGATGCAAAAGCACTGTGATGTGGTTGCCGTCGGTGCGGGAACAGTGCAGCATAGCGTCGTTGTGCTGCTCTTCCATGGTATTCAGTGAACCCGTACACGAGGTGTATATCGCCCAACTCTTCATCACTAAACTTATCCATACTGCTGTGTATTACTGTTAACGCACAGCTAACACTGCCGGAAAAACAAAATCCTAGACAGAACCGAGAATACTGAATGCAGATTTGAGGGCAACGATTTAAAGAGGGCATTACTGTTGTCAACAGCAGGTACCGTAAGCGAATGGAAACAATTTGTTTATAAACAAGACACACAGCGCATATCGTTGACATTTGCAGTGCTGTGCAGTATTTTCAGTGCAATACAGATATAAAGCTGATTGGGGCAAGAAACCAAACGAAATGCAATTACTCTGTAACGAGCCGCCGGAGAGCGTGGGTCCTTATACCGAAGTACTCACAAGGTATCCTTGAACAACCTCCGAAAGTTTGTCGATGAAGTTCTGGTTCATCCTGTATAACCTATGGCATTATCAATATAAAAAAATTGCTGCCAATTAGGAAATGTCAAAGAGGAACAATTTCGGAATTAGCGTACAATAACAAAATTGTTTATGTGTGTTTATACACATAAAACTACTAATAAGAACATACTTCAGTGAACAAGCCATCGCCTTTACAATTCTTTGCAAAGTGAGTATCGAGTATGGCGCTCAAAAATCAGTATTGGTATCGAGTATTGAAAAATAATGGTTGTCCCATTACTATGAAACTATAAACATTCTTTCAGGATATGACCATGTGGCATCTGTTGCACTCTGAACCAATACGTTAGTACTCTCAAATACTCAAATACACACAAATCTCTCACACTTACCTACCTTCCTCATTTCTACCAAGCACCAACTACAGCTGCATTTAGTGGAAGATCTAACATAGTTTCACAAATTATATTTAGTGTTTTATCCAGTTCTTTCCAGCTGTCCTCCCCCTCAACACCTCTATTCCCTAGGCCTATTCGATAACACTACTGCACTATATACTTCCTCTTATTAAGTACAAAATATTTTAAATGCTTCAATGCCAGACCCCCTTTATCTAATGCACCGCTTTTCTGTATTTCCTATAGCCCTGAGCTACAATACCTTATTCCCAGTTACGTAACCTGTCTACCAATATGATACTCTTTCTTTCTTTCCCAGTGTTTTCCCTTTCTTAAAATCAATAACTTTTGTCTTTTCCTGATTCATTAAATGTGTAATAGTCAAAATGTTAGATCTATATAACACTACATCCCTTGTGGATTTTGGCCTCCCAACCCAGCTGCCGATCTCTCGCTTTTATACCCAAAGGCAGAGCTTGGTGATCATTCAACCGAGATGACGTGGTCAGCATCAATCTCTCCCAGCTGGAAATTTGGTTTTCGTGACCTACAAAACCGCTACTTATCGCAGCTCCTAAATGCATTTACGATGCTGAGTGAGCACCAGTCCTATACATGGACCGAAAAATCCGCACTCATTTGGGAATCCTCGAACCCACGCGCATTCTGTGGCTGGGAATCGAATCACTACGTTCCAACCCCCCCCCCCCACGGCACAAGACAATATATGATAGTACTTGAATTAAAATAGTTAATCAATGCAAAAACATATATTTTAACTGCAATTTTATTTCCAGAATTTGGATTTATTAAAAGGCATTGCCTAGATGTTGCTGGTGAGAAAGAGTTTTAACAGTGTTAAAAGAATTAGCTTGAAATAACTACCGTTAATATCTATGATGATACCTGAGTTACTAACGGGTCTTAATGTTGACAAATTTAACATGGACGGTATATGAATCATTAACTCCCCTTAATGCTACTCTTAGTTATTTTTCCACTGGTGTTGAACGTGTCCCCTTTGCATTTGACATGGTAACCACAGACAACTACTTTTTACAATAAACTGATTTGATCCAGGTTTAGAGATTATGCACCCTTGCTGTTGTGTTTTAGACTTCGTTTGTTTAATTTTACTACTTTAATTTTGCTCATAGCTGTTGTTACCTAAGTATTCTATTTCCTCCAATCTTTTTTAATCATTGCTTCATTTGAGTTTCTTTTTTTGCTTTATATCTTCGATTTTGTTTCAGTTTAATCTCCCGTTAATTTATTTACTTTGACCATTTCTGCGAATAGTCTTAGTTCTTTTCCTTCCGTTTCACTTTTCCTGTGTTTCTCTTTCTGACAAAAGTTACACACGCGTCTGTATTGTGTTCGTGAAAGCGTGTGTGCACAAATGCGCTTTAGTTAAGTGGTGGCCAAAGCAAGGGTACTGGTACCATAGGGTGTAAATCACAGCCTCCCTTTCTCTTTTTCTCGCTCCCCACCCAACGCTTCTTCCTTGGTACTTCCCAGTATACTTCGACCAGCTAGCTATCTCTTGAAATCCACCCAAATTTCCTTTATTACCCGAAACCCGATCAAAGTTTCTCTTCCAACTCTCCCTAGTCTCTTCCTGCAAAGAAGTTAGTCTTTTTGTCCTTCTCCTTTGCTTTGCCTGCCAGCTTTCTTCCCCGACTTGTACACCCTTTTTAAAATATCGCCCCACTTTCAAGTGTTTCACAAAATAAACTCTATATCTTCTTTTCCACACCATAAAATCTCAAAAGAATGGGCGCACCAAGACAATTGTACTAAATTTGATTACAGATTATCCTCATATATATTGGATGAGGTTAGAAAATGCTTAAATAAGTGCAACTGGTGCAGTTGCTGAATTCAAGGTTGATGTAGTACCTAGTTTACGAGGTATGGGAGCGGGCAAAGAGCAACTTGAGAGACGAAGAGATAGGAAAGAGAGAACTTGAATGTGACTTGGAATGGCAGAAAGAGAGGATGTGAGAGAACTGGGGTGAGGCTGCCGAAATGCATTTTAAACACGATGATATGAAGGCATTAGGTGGCGGAGGGTGACAGTGCTGCGAGAGGAGGGTCGCTTCTCATTATGCTGGGGTAAATTATGGTCTGGGTGCATGCTGCTGTGAAACAAGAAAGCTTTATTCCACGGTTATTTCTTTCTCTTGGAGATTGAGAGCACTCATCTGACGGCTCGACTGTTCTTCCACCTCTTAGTCTGTATAGATAGTCTTTGTCTTTGCTTGTATCAAAAACTGCAGGAAATTGCAAATGCTTTGCGTATGGAAGAAGTTAAACCAACTCGAAATCTTGAAATTTTCATTCGTGCTTCTGGGTCCAGGTTTCTGTCTTTACAATGAGATGCGCGTCTGCTGTTCCTTTTTAGTTGGAACTTTCGTGCAAAATCTGAACAAAGAAAACTGAACTGTGTATCAAATGGAGAACATTTGAAACGAATAACGTGGCTCTAAACCCTGAATCCTCGGCTTAAAGCACCAGTGCTCTTACTTTAAGCTTCTCTATCGTACAAATCCTGTGATTCAGTGTACATTCGGAAACTAGAATACTATTTAGAAAGTTTAGAATCACAAGGAAACTCTTATCTTCATATAACTAGTGACGGCATCTGAAATAAGATACAGATGAGGTTAATATTTTATAGGTACAAAGCTTTATTGAAACAACTAATCATTAGATACAAAAGTATTTGGGTGCTTAGTATCAGAAATAATGTCATAAATGCCTTGCTCTATAACCAAGGGATAATTTACTGTGTTATTATGTCATAAATTTATATGTGCCCACATTACGAGAACTCCAAAACTCATCCTGAGAGACTCTGGAGATCAAGTGGTATCTATGTTGAATCTCACGAATACAATATTAAAAAATAAAATAATATTTCCATAAAATGCTGTTACAAAATATTAATTATTACAAAAGTGTAAACTTGCAGTTATAAATATCTAATCTGGCATTCTAACGTCCGTTATTATTCGAACAAACAAAAGTTAGCTTTTATGCAGTTCCATCCATTTACTATTGCCACACCAAGAAAGAAGCAATTGCACGTAGTGATTATAATTTGAGAGAAATTAAATTGGCAGGAAATACAACTCGAATTGGCATTTTCATCCTGGATTGGCCACTTGATACAGGAGCGAAATAGTCGCAAACAAAATATCAATATACGACATTTTTTACTTCCAAAGTTGAAACACATTTTGAAAATTAAATTTTCCGAATTATTGCTTACACACGGCTAGTGTGAAACAACGATTACCAAAAACATTTTTTCTCAGTGTAGTGCTTATATACATTGTTGTTAGTGCATATAATCAAACGCATGTACAATTAAAACACTGTGTGATCTAAATATCATTCTCCCATTCTGTCCGAGAAACAGTTTTCAGTGTGTATTATCGCTGAGAGCATTATAAGTGCGCTACGTATCTCTAGTCGGTTATCGTGTAGACTTCGGTCATTGTAAATAACCTTCCTACTATGAAAAGTTTCGCTTAGCGAACAGTTGCTCGCGTTTACAGCTGACAGTTACATACTACCAAAATTCTACCCTCAATGGTAGTCGAATTAAAATGCGGTGCTGTAAATTACGGTAGACTGCAATAACAAACGTCAAAGCTTTGCTTTTCAGTCAATAACTAAACTGTTTTGTATTCTACTACAACCCTCCAACTTAATTCAGGACATATTATACTGAACTTCGTGGCAACATGCATTATATCCAGCGCAGATAACTTATCGGTTGGTGTAAGTGTCTTAATTGCTCACGAAAAGAGGTCATTGTGCATTAAAGGCCTAAAAAGTGGGAGCTGTCCTAAATCTGAAATGGAGAAAGGAATCACAAACAACAGTGACTCCTTGTGCAACCGAGTTGGTGTCGTAATGAATAGTACTTTTTTATTTTAAGACAGAAAGTGTAAAACAATATTTCTCGACTGGATAATGGAATCATCATACTGCTGCCATTCCGCTATATTCTTATGAAATAGATTGTAGTGAAATGGTAATTTTAGGCATCGAACATTAAAACAATTTATTCTGTAGTATAATATTAAACAAATCGAGAAAATTCAATATTTGAGTCAAATTATTGTGTAAAACGTGTAATAGAAATCTGAAAACATTAATTAAAAATTGTGTATTAAGCAGTAAACAAAATAAAAATGCTATTACATTCTGTGTCTTTAACACAGGTCCTATTTTCTTTAAATCGTATTTACTTTCATAAACTAGGGAATTCTTCTTCTTTAACGGATTACCCTCCTCTTTGTAGGACTTACAAGCCAAAGCCTAGTGTCAATAGCCTGTCGAGGAGCAAGCAAGCTTTTGGATCGTAGCATATCCAGGATTAGCACAATGTCTGGTATGACGGTGGAGGTGAAGTAGAGGGAATTGAAATGTAGTGATGAAAGGGATGATAGGAAAATTCGTGGATAAAATTATCCAGCACAGCATTCCCCTAGTGACCGAGAAAAGCCGCGAACAAATTTCGGTCACGGCCGGCGCCGGGAGTTTGAACCCGGGATCTCCCGAATGCAAGTCGCACACGTTACTGAGGCGCCACCTCGCTCGGTATAATAGCAATTATCAATGCTCTAAATAGTGATGAGACGAAGCCACTATTTCTTGCTACTCGATACCGATAATGATTTTTGAGCATCGATACTCGATACTCGCTTTGTAAAAAACTGTAAAGGCGATAGCATGCTCACTGTTTTGTGTTATTATTAGCAGTTTTCTGTGTATAAAAGCATTTAACCAATTTTGTATTGTATGCTAATTCCCAAATTGTTCCTGTTTGACATTCTCCAATTGGCAGCAATTTATTTATCTTAATAATGCCATAGGCTATATATCCCCTATTGTTAGACAAGGCTAATAATAATAATAATAATAATAATAATAATAATAATAATAATAATAATAATAATAATAATAATAAATGCTTCTTTGCTTCCCTTTTTATGTAACTATATTTTGTGCTGAAAACTTTCTTTTTAAGGATTTTCTATCCATAGAAAAACAAATACTAGAAGTTCCTCTTTATCCTGCAACCATGAAAACGTAAACAAATGTATATTTTACATGAAACTCAAACCAATATATATTTTACATAAAACTTAAAGAACTAAAAATAACACATACTTCCATGCGCTGTATTTTCTCCCGTCTTAAGTTCTGATATGTGTCTGCTGGATTCACAGATTTTGGTCAATGGAGTAGGAAAATGTTATGGTTGAGACGGGCTGACCAAGCCGGAACAGCATGCAAGCTATTCATATTGCAGAAAGGTTATTTAATGCGTCAGCTAAATCAGTATCATTCACAACTTAGTTGACGCTGCATGTTACATGAGCTACTCCTTCCCCCATTGTTTTGCACGTTTTCTTTTTGACACAAAGATCTATGGAATGTTGCATCCATTCACCCATAGGAAACGTAGTTAATTTATTAAACGTAGCAGTTTATTAAGAACTAGAGTCCAGCAACTTTTTGGGGACATCTGCGAAGGCAATAACGTGAAGTCTCGACTTCTTTCTTTCCTTACCTAGCATAAAGTTAAACGCAACATCTTTTGAGGCAGGATTTTTCACACATATACATTAATTAAACAACTCCTCAGCCCAAGCAGTAATTATCAGTGTCAATTAATTTTCTTGCATTTTTATTGTTTAAATTGTAGTTAGGAGTGTTTATATTTAAGTTAAGAGAAAAATTTTAACTCTCGTACATTAAATTGTATGGCTTAGGGAAAAAATGTGTGAGAGCCACAAAAAAACAGAGGCGACGGATGTCAAGGAACGCGGTTTAGTAACTGTAACAGAGCCATGTGAAATTCGAAATAACTAATGATAAGGCTAGGAGGTAGGTCTGGATTATTTCAGACAGCCAATCAGAGACATGTAAGCGAAAGGTTTGAAATATTAAACGTAAGTTGGTGAAGCCACACTATAAACTGCTCAACGGAATAGACAGTGAAGCTCAGACATGTGAAGGTGCTGATCGCTGTGAAATGTGCTCGCACAAAGTGTATTAACAACCTCCTGTAACTATGTAGGAAAGGCAACTTAACTATTACAGATCGTAAGGGGAAGTCAAGAGATCCATACTGAACTAAATTTTATGTGCGAGCGATGTTTTAAAGCAGAGGTGGCGAAAACGTGACTCGCGAGTTATTTTGACTCGCAGGCGCCGTTCCCTCTCTGCCACATTCCCATTTGCTTTTCACGTGCTGCTGAGCGATGCAGTGCGTGTTGCATATTTGGTGACTCGCGCAAGGAAGGCGTTTTCGCCACCCTTGTTCTAAAGAGTAGAAACGGACTTCGTCAATTTCGCGGCTATCACAACAGCTTACTCCCATATTTTTTTGTAGATCTTGAACAATATATATTAAAGACTGCCATCTAAATTTACTTGTCGATGTTATAAATTATCAACTCGACTTCTTTCACGCTTCCACGCCCTATAAGAGATACTTGCTCGACTTAATATACTGGCTAGCCGGAGCATTTATAATAAGAGTCATAATTCAATAAATTCCGTTTATCTATTACCATTACTTAATTTCTGTTTATCATTTGTATAAATAGTGGCACTCAACAGCAATTTATGGATATTTAGGCATGGACCGGCGCACTTTCAATAATGTAAATCTTAAACAATTAAAAGTATAGAAAAAGTATCGAATGTTTATCCGTGGTGCACAGCCAAGGTACTCGCATCTCAACATATCCATTAAACTGAGAATGAGCAGATGAAAACGGTGGAAGGATGGAAAGGCAGTGGCGCTGTGTATCGTTATTCCTACAATATACTTTTTATTTCAACAAAAAGAATGCAACAAATTGTTTCTCAGCTTGGCACTGAATCATTTCTCTAAGCGTTGCGCATTTATTCTTTTTAAATAGGTTAGAACAAAATAGCTGTATTTTAAAAGTAGTTGTGAATATTATAACATATTTTCTGTTAAATTAAAAGAATGAAGAATAAAATTATATTTTAATCATAATCTTATGTAAGACATTTCTAATAAAATATAAGAGTGTTAATAATAATTTGATACTAGAACAAATAAAATCGCCTTGTCTTTAATTGTTTGTATACATAAAAAGATAATTTCACTTACTTTCAAAAATAGCAGATTAAAATGCTTTATTCAAATTCAGAAATCATATTCCTCATCTGCAGTTAATCATGATTAGTGTTTCAATAACAAAGTAATATTTTGCTGTATTAATTTATTATAAGCAACTACTTCCCCGCAAGAAGTTACACCGTGAATTTTGCTTTTTTAAAGTCGTATTGACATAAATTCTCATTATATAGTAAATAATAACAACAATAATAATATGTAATAGTAGTAATACTCTAAAGAAATGTACGTATTTTCTATCATTTTTGAAACTTGTCATTTTAAAATAAACAGTGATTTTTCACACAATTCTCAATCAACTCGCTAATGTGAGTCAACTCGCGCGCTATCCGCCTCAACTCCTCAACATCACTGTACAGCTGCGCATACATATTCAAAAATGAACTACCGGCCTTGCCCCTTGTTTCTTTTACCCAGTTACTGCGTACACAAGTCATTTTTTTTCTGTTATAGTTTAGAGAATAAGGAGGCCCCGCGTAGCCGCGGTTGCTGGAGCGTTTGATTTTGGCAGTCTGTGGCGTAAAGGGTCGCGGATTCGAAACCCGCCATGCGCATGAGTATTTGTGCCCGTGAGTTCCCATACTGAGTATAAGGGACAGCACAAGGGACTTCTAATGGTGGAAGTGCGAGGGCCTGTGAATCCTCCAACGTCCCTCAAATTACACTACACTATGGGTACAAAGAAGTTGAAGATATTTTACAGAAATGATATCCGATTTATTAAAACTCCATTGGTTCGAACTCATAAGTTTGTTAGTATAGTCCACAATGCGTGCAATAATTATATTACCTCTACGGGTTCACTTTAAAGGCTGCTGTTTTTTATATTCCTAGTAGATGTAAATCAGTTTTCTGGCTATTTATTATTTTTCTATAGAATAAAATGATAGTATTTTATTACTTAAAATGTAGGATAGAATTTAAAAATCTATTTTATCAACATTGTTAACGTAGCAGAAGACTTCAGCTGCTTCTCGGTTATATCCTTCTTTCTTTTATCCCGCTTGGCATTTTTTGAAGTAATATTTCAAAAGCTGCCGTTCTTTCGCTAGATGGTTAGCCCCGCCGTTCCTCTATCGGGGATGGGTGCAAATCCAACGCCTCATACTCCTTAACATGTTTGCCGCGGTTTTATGGCGTTACCATAACACAGTACAATTTAAAATGAATTGGTTCCAGGATTTATTCCTAGGAAAGAGCCTGGTAGCCTAAACTATCCTTTGCTGCTGAGTTTGCCTGTAGAGATGAAACTGAGAAACATGATTCTGCACCTATCATGCTACATTGACGATCAAGTTTTTCATAACAGGAAGTTTGGTAATGCATCTCAAATAAGAGATCATCTGAGACCAGCAGTTTTGTAATGGAATCAATCAATCGGTCAACTATAGTCTTCTGACCAAGGATAAGTTTTCTACTTGCAAACCCATCCTCTTCCATTCTTCCAGATTTCCTCACCGTGTCTGACACTTTCTGCTACCCCGAATCCTTTTCTCATTTATTATTCCTTGTAGTGCTGACCTTGGCAGACAATTTATCTTCACTCTAATTCCCACTCGACCGCCTCTGTGGTGTGAGGGTAGCGTGTCTGCCTCACATTCAAATAGTCACGAGTTCGAATCTCGGTTAGAGTGGGTAACCCGGATAGGGTTTTTTTCGGAGGTTTCCCTTATCCTGAAGAGACGAATGTCAGGTAACTTTAAGCTCTATGGACCACGGGCTCATTTTAGCATAATTTCATCCATTTCAATCATCGTCCGATATGACTAACCGGTAAGGACGCTTAAAAACAAAACAACAACAACAGCAAATTCCAGTCGAACTCTTGTGCTCTTTCAGATCTATTTCAGCACTGTTCTTGCTTATTCCACGTTTCTAAAAGAGCTTTTTAATTGTTTTGTATCGCCATATAATACGACCAATTCTTCTGAGCATTTAAAATGCATCCATTTCCTCACCTTCTTGCAACGTAAATCTTGTCTTACTATATAACGTTACGTTCCACATAGAGCCCTCACTAATCTCTTCCTTAGCTCTGTCTTCAAGGATCCGCATAAGATTTTTTTTCTGTTAAAAGCTCCCTTTGCCATTGATATTCCCTGACGTCTTGACAACAGCTGATAAAGTACTCGTACATCAGAGGTGGGCAAAAGCCAGTTTTGCGCCGACAACATAACACTACGCAACCCTCACAAGAAACACGGAAGTATGGCATTGCTGCTAGGGAAGGAGAGAGTTACGGTTGTAGAACTCCTGCAGTGACGGTTGATAGCAGTTTAGTTCACTATTATATTGTGTTTAAGTTGACTTTCTACATTTTTTTAACTGTTTTCACTCTCCTTGTAATGGTTCTTCGAGATAAATTAATATTATTAAAATTGGGAAGTTCTTCAGGTCACATAATTTTCACAGCTTTATCAAACATAGTGCCACAAATTCGCCCTTTTGAAAGGGTTTTAGGGACTGAGCAATCTCCCAGATAGGTATGTAAACTAGCATATTTAGTTTTGTGTTTATAACCATCAATATTGGGGACTTTCTGTACAATGTTCTTTGCAGTTAACTCCTGCAATGGTTTCGTAAGTTCAATTCCCAAAAGAAACAAAATAAATAAATTAATTAATAAAATAATAATAATAATAAACTACAATAACTTCCCCGTGCAACACATACCTTTAATTTCACCATATGAAGCGTGACATATAACGTAGTGTCTTTGGATTTTGCCCCTAAATATGCCATGTAATGTTTTGAGCAAATTAAACATTTCACATTCTTTCCTTCTGCACAGCAAACATTTTCATCCTCGCATTCTGCACGAAATTTTCGTTTTCCGGAAAATGATGTTTAGTAGACAATGCCGTCACGAACTCCACCACTGGATTGTTTACTTCCAACCACCCTCTCGCCTCTAGCTAGCAACACGACCCAGGCTAAGTGCGCTTTCAGTCGCGTTACGTTGTGACTACACTCTGAGTCACGACACAAGCTTTGCCCACCTCTGAAGCACATCTTGAACATTTAAAGCGTTTTCTTCATATTATATCTTATTTGGAATTGGCGTGTCTTGTTTACTTTTCTTCCAATAACCATAATCTTTGTACTTTTTGGATTTATTATCTTTGTCAAGTATCTCCTTTAGAATGTTCCTCTGGATCGTTTCCTTTTCTGCTAGCAGTGCCACATAATCAGCAAATTTATGCATTTTACTCTTCTTCCTCCTACCTCTAATTCTCCTCCCTTCCTTTTGTCTGGAAACATTGTTCACTAAACCCACCATGCAGATGCTTAGCAGGATGAATGATAAAGGACATCCCTATGCTAAGCCTGTACATAAACTGCTTCCTTCTGATGTGGCTTCTCTTAAGCTGACTTTGGTGGTTATTTTTCTTCATATAGAGGTATGTTGCAGAAAATGATTACATGTAGGATTAGGTTTCTGGAAAACGGTCACTAGTGCTTAAGTTACAGCTTACAATTTCATTACAGTAGCTTCATAAATATAGCATAATCTCCCATATAGCATCGTTTATAGATCACTTCTGGCTTCTGGTATCAGCTGCAGAATGATGACCTTAATTTAAACAGGAGTCCACTTTGCTGTCATTGAAATGTTCTAGAGGATATACCATATCTCGAAAAACGTTAATAGAGAAAGTGTGCATACAAGTAGAAATACCCTAGATGAAGCTGATATAATATTCGTCTGAGAGAATCGCCTTTTACACTGAATGGTTTATACTAGAGTTGAAGTTTAAAGGAATAAGTATATTGAATAGTTTGTTTTTTGCAAAGTACTCATCACATCACTCTTAAAAGTGCTACTCTTACATTTTATGATGGCTTTCTAATTTCAGCTTTACTAAATATCATACCAGTGCTATACTTCAGTGACCAATTAATAATTGAAACCTAAAAGCTTGGCGCATTCAAGTAAATCAGCATTTTTTCCTAAGTATTTGTTTCAACAGCGGCTTTCAGACTTAGCCAATGAACTTATTACTGGACAGTGTTTTTTATTTGATGAAGCTTAACTGATATACTTCTAACTCTGAAGAGAAATGCGATAGTACGGAATAGCATTTTATATTTTCTCTTCAAAAACTTGAACGGTGTGCTTTGTCCTTCTGTATCCTCATACATCAAGGGTTAGTGAGATAAGGTGACCACATACACTTAGATTAAGAACAAACTCCGGTTATAATTTTCATAAGAGAACCTTATGAAGACAGCATCAACAACCAGAAACACCTACTTACTGCAGAGGGATGTTAAGTATATCTGTAAATCGGATGGATAACCATTTTTAACAATTATTTTTTTTTACGAAATGCACGAACTTTGAAAGCTTTATTTATCTATAAGTGTACTAAGGCATTAGTCAGAAAAGCAATTGGGGAAGATGACAGCATGCTACGCCCATGTACTATTTAGGAGTTCGCGGACGTATGTTCAGCGCTTTGCTCTAATGATGAGATTGCAATAACGTAATGGGTCAATCTGTTAATTAATTTTTCCTTTACATTTACTGTGCGAGTGTTATATTTATGAGCCAAATAAATGCATATGACACTAATGATGTGTTTTCTAAACCCATTAATCAATTTTGCCGTAAGCCAATTACCTCAAATACTTTTTGTGTGATCATTTATTTGACATAAAATCCTATTGCACTGAAATGAAAATTTTCAGCCTAGAAAGAGTTTTAATATTGCCAACTAATCAGTCCCAAACGGAGCGGCATAGCTCAGGCGGTTACATCTTTGGCCGGCATTCGGAAGGTCGCGTGTTGGATTCCCGTGGCCGACCTTCCTGATCCATAGGTAAGCCTAAGGGAGGAGGGAGCCTGCTGCACCAGCCAGCACCCGGGGAATTCGAATCTGCAATTGGTAGGGACCTGCACTCTGCCAGCCAGAAAATGACGCAACTTCCTTTTTATGTTTATCTGGTAATCTAATAAACAAAATGAATAAATAAAATTGAATAAGTGAACGCAGTACCTCCTTCGGGAGATTGATAACACCTTTCTCTTGCAATAAACTGCAAAACTTTAAGTCTTGTAGGAAGAATGTGCGGTTAGTCCATAAGGTTACATACCATCAGAAAAAAATAACCTGCGTGTAAATACAGGAATCGTTATCCACGGTGGCTGGTAAATGCATAAAATTGACCCAAGAGGGATTAGAGCAGTTGAATGTTAATCGGATGGAAGTTCCTGCTTTTACTGTACGTGAAGATGCCACAGTGGCACATAACAGTGACGTAAACAATACTGCTCCTGTTTCGAACCCGGGTAATACAGAAAGGGGGGGGGACCGAGCGCCAAAAAGTTACCCAACTCCCTACAACTCGGAAAATCCTGTGCAGGGCAACTATCTTGATGACGTGAAATTACAAAGGAAGCAATCACGAGATGCAAGTATAAGTAGACGACGACATTCGCATGACCCTAAAGAGGACGTTGTTGTAATACCATTGGAACATACGGTAGCAACAGGTGAGACGGCGAAGAATGTGCGTGCGTCTGCAAACCGGCCCATTTGACTGGTTTTTGGAACGAGGACCCAATAGAGACAGAAACAGATACGCCACCGGTGTCGGCGACAGCTGAACAAGCGAATGACCGTGACTCGACGACATTCAAATCCCCGGCCAGTATAGCCAGGGGGATTCCTTACAAGCAGTGGCGGCCCATGCCCTAAATATTAGGTGAAGGGCTGCAGACTTTAATAAACAATGATAGTCAAATTTAAACATAATAATTTAACTAAATAATATTATCATGCGAGACTCACCCATTTTATTTCTTGTACATCAAGTCAATTCTCCGGTCTGTGAGAGTAGCAACCTTATCCGTGATGCCGTCATACTATAAAATGACTCCTTCCTTATACATTTACACAGAAGTTCCTTCTGAATAGAGATGTTCGTTAATAATGTGGGTCTGCCTTGTTATATGGTGTTTCTAGTGACAAACTTGTTTGTTTTCAAACACTAACAACTTCATTCCATTGATGCATTGTGCATAGAATTGTTACAACTAAAGCAAATAACTTGCATAATTCCTCAGATACATCCTTATTTTCCTGGCACAATTTAAAACACTGTAGTAACAGACCTATACACCTCATCAGCATATAAAAGACGAAGTTCGTTCTTTAAACGATGAATTCTTTGAAATATCTTTGAATAAGATAATTGTAAATTTTCAAGCGCTGAAGAAGGGAAATCTTTACTGTAATTTTCAAATTTTGTGGTATCCATAAGGACAAGCAGTTGTAAATTGTTACAATCTGAAACCTTACATTCATTTCCACTGAAATGGAATCAGAAATTTCGAAAAATAAAATCTCGAACTGTTTGAAAATTTCATCAAGTTTCCATGTCTTCTTTGAGCCAGATTGGTCAGTTTTTGGCTTTCTCAAATAATTCTAAAACAATGTTGTCCATTTTTATTGCTTATTAAATCACATGTCACCTTGATCTCTGAAATGCAATAAGCAATGTCCGATGATTTCGTTTACAAAATTTCACGAAGAATGTCTGTCAAAGAAAAAATGCCATTGAACACTACAGCCAGAAGAGTAAATTCTGAACTATTCATTTCGTTCAAAGATTTCTTACTGAGCTGAATTGATCTTTTATCAGATTGCTTGTCATTCATGATATTTTCAAACACGTGTTTCAATTTTTCCCAATCTTCTACAATTACAGTGAGTAGTTTTGAGTTAGAACACCATCGAGTTTCTGCTAAGGTTGGAATGTGTCTAGCTGAAAATGAATCTAGTATCTGTGTTCTTTCTGAGGAATGGCGGAAAAATGAAGGAATCCCACTGATACTTGCAAAAAATATACATTTAGAAATGCAATCTAAACTTTGTTGAAGCACCAAGTTTAATCAAGCTAAGCAATGCACAACAACAGATTGAGGTGGTTTGTCTTTAATTTTATTCTGAAGATCATTTAACTGACCTGCCATAACACTTTCGACATCATAACATTGAGCCACTAATTTACTCTCGTATGAAAACTCAAAGTCCCATCCAGAAGATTAAACAACGCCTCAGATTTTCTATCAACACTAACATCATAGAACCCTAGAAAACGCCCAAAACATTTCCTTCAAAATTCACCCACCTTACTATGATAGAGCACTGTGATGTCTGAGTTGTATCTGTGCTACCATCAACTTCAATAGCAAAAAAGTTACTGTTATGAATTTCATTTTTTACATGATCTTGTATTTATTCGGATATGCAGGTTATGACTTCATTTTGAATTGTCTTGGAGTTTCCACTGAATATACTATTAATTTTCAAATAGTGATTTTGAATTTCCAATGATTTATTGAACTTACACATTCGTCGTGCGCCCTAAATCCAAGTTCTTGTTTACCTAAATATAGCACAACATCTATAACCAGGTAGAAAAATAGTCTATTCATATGACCATTTTATTGAATTGAACTATAAATAGTCTTGTATTTTCCTGTAGGGCGTCAGAAATGTATTTCTATTCTTTAAACAAGTGTTCAGTTGTAGTTTGCATTTCAGGTGTTGAGCGGAATCTTTATGCTCACTTAGAGCTTACGTAATGTTCTTAAAACCCGAAAATCTTTCCTTATTCCAGACATTGTGATTATTATTAAAAAGTAAATAGGACCAACAAAATAGTCTTTCTCACTTGGAGCTACTGCACAACCACGGAAATTCGGAAAACCAAGATGTTTTAAAATTAAAATTTTAGCATTTACCGTTCCTTTCCTTAATTACACAAAGGTTTAATCGTGTGGTGGTCTTCCAACTGTTAACACGCCTTTCTTATCCTCATCTTTCCACCTGGAAAATGGTGTCTCAAGTACATTAGATACTATGTCATTAATTGGAATAATTTCCCAAACACAAACGATAACATCCAGAAGCCACTTGTAAACATCTCACTCACAGTAGGAAAGCATGACTCTTGAGTTTTAGTTTGTATATTCCTTCCCCTGTCCCCTAAGCAAGCATGATTCACAGTTAGTTGTGAAGAAGGTGAAAGGATTCTTATCTGTTGAGACCATCCTAGCACTTAGAGGTTTAAAATCGCAAGCAGAAAAAATGTTGGACGTCACGTTGTCTTAGGAACCATGTAAACTAGAAGGAGAGACAGCGTCGGGGAGTTAGTGTCTCTTCACTTTGTGCTTAGAGAGAGATAGAGTATACACTCCCTATCTGTCAAGTGTCGTATGCTAGGCTGTTGCCTGAGAATACGTGAAGAATCTTGGGAAGCAGAGCAGACTGCGGAGAAAAAACAGTTCTGAAAACAGCTAGGTAGGAAATTTTCAAATAAGTATTGATTGCATGATTCTTTAATCTTCAAGCGGAAAGAAGATGAAGAGCCCGTTCACTCTCTTCACACCAAAAACCACCACTGCTTACAAGAAGGAACGTACAAATCGCCTGAAGGTGCTTCTCTGGAGTAACTCTCCGCTGGACCTTCCGCCATGTCGCTGATTCTGATTAAGTTAAAAGCATTCACGTGGTGTGCTTTGTGTTCTGTATTATCATATGTATTTAGTTATTATTCACGCCACTTTAAACATCACACACACCATACCGAGAGGAAGCGGTGCACGAGATGCACCCCTCCCTTTTATATATCCTGTATTCTATCGTATCCTATCCTATCCTTTCCTGTCTACCATCTGGAACCAATAACAGGACAGAACGTGAAAACATGATGGTTCAGGAGTTATTATACTCCGTCACCCAACTTACAACGCTTGTGTACTGCATTATACCTCCTGGAAATTGTTCATGACATTACAACGCAGTTTACCCCTCATAGAGGTATCTCTGTCATGGCGTGCCCGGATAACAAATATTGGTGAGGGGGGGAATCTTGTGATTTTCAAAAGCCGAGTGTGGGGAAAATTGATGTTCTTAGCTTACATTCAATTTTGGCCATTGATACATTTATATTTACAAAAAGAAATGTAGCTACAAAAAATATGGAAATTGCTATACATTTTTATTAACCATACTTCATATCAGAAGGCAATCCTGTAAAAACATCGAGGAGTTATAGCAGAATTTCTTTTTGTGCATGTTAAGTTCCACGCTGAGTGACTTTAAATCAAGTGGGAATTTTAAAGCTGTCTTTTCCTGTTATGGGTTTTCTCCATGCATTCCGCTTTTTTTAATCTTTCATGATCAAAAAGTGTTTCCAATCTAGTAAAAGCAGCATCGAGGACTTCAAAATTCTCAGACCATAATATTCCTTACCACTTGCCGGTGAATACTGCTCAGCTGGACCACAGAATCTCTTTGGTGTGGTTGTTTTCCTGGAAAGTGTAAATAGTGACAAATCCAGTACTTTAATCTTATCCATGGCTGTCGGTCTGGGTGGCTCAGTTGGTTAGACACTGGCCATCTGATCCCAAGGTCGCGGGCTGAAACTCGGCCCACACCGATAGTTTTTAAGTGTGCTTAAAAGCGACAGCCCCATGTCAGTAGACTTACTGGCATGTAGAAGAACTCCTGCGGGACTAAATTCCGGCACACCAGCGGCGCTGATAGGATCCTGGCAATCGATAGTGTCGTTAACAAACAAAATATTTATTATTTTATCCATAGCTTGTTTGAAACGTTTATAAAACTTATCTCCAATTCTTTTGTTTAAAATTGTGCATTTTAGCAATTTAACTGCTGATATGAGTCCACAAACAGCCTGCTGGCGACCCTGAAGTGTTGAGTTCAAAGATTCAAGAACATGGACTAAACTGTTGTTCATCGGTAGTCCTAGAAGTGTTGAGCCATCTTTAAACAGTTTAAAAAGTGCAGCTGTTTGACCTCGATCTGTGGACGTCTCTTGTAATATGAAGAGTAAACTATATTTATTTAAACGTTACAAGAAATAAAATCAGAGCACAAATTTATCGGTTGAAAAGGTTCAGAATAGCCTCGTTTACTCCAGAAATTAACAGCGCTATTCTTGTTAAAGTTCTTCATACTGATATATAGCTACCTATTTCTTCTCAGGAAACATCAGGGCCGGAGATACAACGGCGGTACATCCTAAACAATGCTTCACAAGCAGAAATCAAACATACTTGTTTTATACACAGAACAACAATAGTTTACTTTTTATGGGAAAAAATCCATGACATACTGGCGCCATGAGGAAAAAAGAGAAGGAAAAAAAACGGCTCAATATAGTCAATAGTTTTCTGTTGACAAAATGCCTGGCTTTTCTGTAGAAACGCAGAATTCAAAATATGAATCAAAGATATAATTTAAAATTATTGTAGATGGCAAAAGTTTCGAGCTAAGAAATTTGCTTTCTTAGCTCAAAAGAACTAAGAACCCCCCCCAAAACCCCACCAGGCACGCACGTAATCTCTACGTTCCGAATCGACCGATCCTCAAGTGGATCGCCAAAATCGTAGCAAGATTTTATATGCTCTGTTGAACCCTGCACCCAATAGAGTTCAACAGGCACTAAGAGGAGACACGAGTTTGCTTTTCGCTCATAGACGAGCGAGTTCCAGCACGCTGACGGAGTTACAGAAATGGATCAAGATTTGTAAACCACCATTCGGTCCTTTTTTAAAATTACTGGATATGCTAAATCCCAGGAAAGCCAGCATATGTTCGAATTCTATCAGCAGCTGTTACAGGAACTCATGGTGAGTCAGCTTCAGGATTTAACGTCGAAGAGCAGATTCAAAATGTAAAACAACTTCTCCGCTTTGAAGCGAGCCTTATGGACGGTTATAAAGGATAAGCTCCTGCACGAGATCCATAGCTGAAGATGAAAGAGGGTCCGTTATTATATAGCAACGGAAAGGCCCAGAGGTATCAAGTACTACCGTTACCTAAACACATCACGCAATGGATTGAATTCGTAATCAGCTATTATTTTTGGACGGACAGATTCATTGGATCACGAGGTTGAATTACGGACGTCCCCTACAAAAGGAGGACTAGGCCTCATTTCTGTTAATCAAAACTGTTAGGTGTTGTTTCTGAAAACAGATTTACGATCACAGGCCTTAAGAGGTGCCCCGAATCCTATTCCAGTGATATCTATTAAACTTCAGCATTTCATTTTTCGGAATATAGGTACAGAGTTGTTTCGCACAAGTATCGACAAATATTTTATGGAAGTTACACTCATTATTTACCAAAGCAGTTGACCATTATCTGCTAGCAATTAAACCCATTGTTTTGTACATAATTCCCAAATATCTTAATATGCAGTCGGTTGGGATGTAGGCGATTTTTAAACTGCCAGATATTTCCGCAAACTGGAAGACAATGGCCTTTGAAATGACATCATCCCTACTGCATGGAAGAAATATCAGCACAACATTACGCCAACACCATGGTGTACTCAATGTGGCAGCATAGATATGCTGCGCCAACGCCTGCTGACATGTAGTCTGAAATGTGAACGTGGAGTCTGCAAAAATTCGAAATGTCTTCCATACAGAAATCCAAATGACATTGGCAGAAGGGTGCTGTTCCTCGATATTCCTGTTACAGGGAGACAACCTGTTTTGGGATGGCTTATTATGGGCCAACTTCACCGCATGCTTGCTACACTCCACCCATTTACAGCTGGCCTGCAGAATTTTCTTAGAGCAGTAAAAACGCGCAAGTGCTCAACAAACTGTTCCTCAGTTATAAAAAGTGATAAAAATTATAATTAGGTAGACAGTGTGAATGATACTAAACAGTAATGTGGGTAATATAATTAACCCTTAAACGGCAAGCGACTAATAAAAGATAAATTTTGTATTAAAAGTTAGAGTTAAATCGTACAATCATGGCTGGGTTGTTTTGCTTGCTACACACGCACCGACCATGCTACGTTTATATCTCCCCACCCCACTGTCTGAAAGGACAAGACAAGCCCAAGGTATACCTGCAGCGAAATGTGTAGTGAAACTATTTTTGCAAACATTTATCTCCGTGAACATGAAGTAGATAGAAAAACAAGCTTTTGCCAGAAGAGTTCGTATAAATTATATAGAAATAAATTAGAATGAATAGAAAAAGCAATGTAAATTTAACTAATCAGATTTCTCTATTTGAAGCTATTTACGTTGGATATGTCTTAAGTGAGGTTAAAAGGTATATTTATTCTAAAGTTAATGTATTTTAGCTGAAGTTTCTAAAGCGCCATAGTTTAATACAGGATACATTCTCTAAAATTCAGCTGTGTTACAAAATATATTAAAGAATATAAATTTGGAACTCGTTTTGTGCTGTTTTAAATGAATCATAGGCGTTGTGCCTTAAGGGGAAATGCTATTTTCTAAAGTTTACAATCTACCTGACATTTTAATGTTAAAGGAGGACTGAATTAAATATTTAAAGACTTCTAAAAATAAAATATAAACAATTTTGATCACATCATTCTACGACCTCTCGTTTTCATTCTGGAAGCACTTTTATGTTTAATTCACACCTCGCGGGACATCTTGAGGCTGATCGCGCACGCTACTGAATGTCATTTGCGTTAGTAAGCCTTGCGCTGCATTTAATTCCTGTTGTTATGTTGTGATTGTAGGACAGTTTTCTTTCCTAATGTTCTGTGAGGTGTAAGGTCAAGAATGGCTGCGTGCAGTGCTTATAGTTGTGCAAATAATTCCAGCGTAAACAGAAATGTTAGTTATTACTCATTCCCTGATAGAGATAAGAATCGACATGTGTACAAGAAATGGGTTGCTGCTACGAAACGCGAGAACTTACTTTAAAGAAAGCGGTGTTAATGAGTCGGGTGTTATAAAAAGAAGAGTAATGAAGAACGAGAAATTCAAAACCTCCAAACTGAAAAATTTTTAGGAGGTCTAGAAGTTAACATCCCACAAAAAGAAACCCAAACTTTCTTAAGAGAAATTAAGTCGATAGTTCAGTCAGCCATTCTCAGCAAGAAAGTGAAGCTATACTAGTTTCTGAGTCACGCGTGGAGATAAAGATTGATGCTGAAATTCAATACGAGTTGATAACTGACATTTTTACTGCTATAGACGTCACTAATGTAAACCAAAGTTTCACTGATGAGGAGGACGAATCTTCAGCTATAAATTATGAACATTGTAAAGAATATTTAGGTATATCCAGAAAATATTCTTTTGTGTTTGTATGTGTAAATGCTCTTCTTGACATTTTCAGTATTTCTCACACATGTGGTTCGTCTGTCACTGAAGGAAAATCTAACACAGTAGGGGCATTAATGTGAATTATAACCTATTGTGTGAACGGCACACTTATGAGCGGTGCTCTGGAGACGAAAGTGGAAGTCTGAAAAGTAATGTGCGCATAGCTTCAGCATGTGTCTTTGCGAAATGACATTTGTTTCTTGACATTCTCAAAAGCAATAAAACTATTATTTTTTATGAATCATTTTATAGACTTGTTAAAAATGGCTTTCCCTTCTGTACACAAAGTCTGGTTAAGAAAACAAGGAAGTAATTTTGAAATTGCCATAAGTGGTTCAAATTTGTGTTTATATGGGTATGGACAGTACGACGCCCAGGATTTTCTGCTAAATACGTGACATGTTCTATACTGTATTTGACAACAAATAACATATTAGACTTCGTAATTGTAATTGTAGAGGAGATATGGGGAAAGATGCTTGCGAGAAAGATATACTGACTTCTGTGAATGAAAAGCGGCCCATAAAATTATTCCTAACAGACAGACACACGAGTATTAGGGCTTTGACGAACAAAACTTTCGGCATATACACCGTGAATTTCATGTACCATATCTTTCTTGCTAAATCGATTATAAAACTGTTTAATAAGATTCCGAAATCATCGGTCCTTCATGAATCCTATTTACAACCATCCGTGGTGGGCATCTGCTGGTTGTGAAAGTGACAGTGTACTCCTAAAGGAAATGTTCATGTCAATTCTAAATCATATTACTAATGTCTAATTGGGTAGGTTTTGAGAAATTTCATTCATGTGCTCACGATGTGTTAAGTGAAGAAAAAGTTAAAACCACAAACTGGCATTGTAATAATTCCATAAATACAATGGCTTGTGCAGTATCATAAATAGTGGGTGATTTTTAAGTGGCATAATTTTCATCATGCAGGAAGCCCTGAAATCTATCACAATGAGCACTAGAAGCATGTCCCGATACGAATACATTTTTTATTTCTGGGAATGTATGTCAGATCAATGATAGCTGCTCTAGATCATAATTTTCACCAAAGGAAAAAGGTATTGTGCAGCTCCGTGGAGTATTCTAAATCAGCTGGAGGTTGGGTGTATAAAAAGAAGTATAAGGAAAAAGCTTACGGGTGGAGACAAAACCCTGTAACACAAACAGTGAGTGAAGTAAATGAACACAAGTTTCAATGCGAATATGTTGTACCAGGAGTGACATTCCTTGTAATATTGGCTCACTCCAGAAAATTAGACCTAATAAGCAGGAAATGGAAGGTAGGTACTTCTCTCGGTTTGAATTACCTTTGTGAGAAAATGGCCAAAAAAAACACGATAAAATGCGTAAATAAGGAGACGAGTTCAAAGAAGTACATTTTAAAGCATGGATATTTAAGGCACTACAGTGGCTGCACGTTCCTGTTGAAATTTAACGATGTGACTGATTAGCTGCTCCGACAGGAGATTTGCTTAAAGAATGCTGGCAGGCCGGATGACGTCACCACATTGCTCTGTCCGTGTGGAAAATACCCTGCAGATCCTGAATGGTAAGTCGTAAAATGTTCCACTTTTCAAAATTATTATGCACGACCCAATATGTTGTAGAATATTAAGGAAAATAGACATTTGAATCTTTAGTTCAGTTCTCCTTTAAGTTTGTCTTAAGTAAGCATTGGACGTTTTTAAATTTCTTCTAGCTATATTTTCTAATTTTAGAGTTATGGGATTTTAAATAAATACAATTATCCTATGTTAAATGTTCCTCAGGATGGAATTTTAAAAATAATCTTTCCTTTAAAATATCGTCGTCATTTACTTGATGATAGCTTAAAAAATTGTTATAATTCTTGTGACAGTATTAATTCAAAGGAAAGTAACTTAAAAAAAATATTATTTCTATACTACAATCCATTTTTACATTAGTAATTAAAATCGCTTCGTAATACAAAAGACTTATATGACTTAATTTTTTGACTTAACGGAATGTGCACGAAAAATTTCAGCAAAAAAAAACTGGATGAAAACTCTATGGTGTGAAACAGTTTGAACAAGTAAACGTTATGAGAAAATTAATTCTAAAATTTAAATATTTAAAATGAAAGTACCTAATTGTAATTGCAGAGTGTCCTTTTGCATATCAAGATAAACATTTACAACATTAAAAGTGAAAATCAAGTTTCAAATTAGGCTTTGAATATTTTTATTGGACGCGCAATTCCAATGTCCATTTTCGTGTGATTTTCACAAAGTTTCAGCGGTGCATTCCCTTAAATTATGAACTTATCTCCAAAATCTACACTTTTAAATTACCTTTCCACCCTACAGAAGAAGCATCTAAGACATCTCAACCCACCTGTTTATCCTTTAAGATAATGTCGACCTCTTATTTTGTTACTCGAATTACCATCGGTGACGATGACTGTACGCCTAATACAGTGGTACAAAATGGTTAACGTAAATATGTGTTAAAGCTTAAAAGAATTTACTAATTCATTAATGATACGCAGTCCAAAGATAGCAGTATGGATAATTAACAAACCTTTGAAGTGAATATAACAGCTTATTTGTAAAATAAAAATTGCAACGGAAAACTTTGATATACACTTTTGTCTTCTCAGTTTTGCTGTCGGTAAGGCTAATTTTATGACTACCTTGAATGATTGAAAACACACTATTTTTGTTTTGAAAATATTCTGCCAAAGACTAAAATGCTATCAGAATTTCACTCACCTCTTTGTACGCAAGTAGTCCTTACTTTTTTAACCTATTCCATTCCAATTTATATAAACCGAACGTTATCATTAAACACTCTGTGGCCGCGAATAATACAAGAGCTTCGCTCAATTTACAAATACCACCAAATAAGCAGCGAAAGGGAATGGTTGCGTAACGGGCGTTATCAGCTGCATACCCTTTGTCCAACTGCTGGAAGTATTAGCTGCTTTCGACGTGGCAAGTCTCTGATTTTTCGCTGCTTTGTTCCAGGTTTAATTCAGTTTGCTCATCCCTTGACTTAATGTACAGAAAATTCTCTACGATTTTAATACCTTATACTACCTTTTATCACTTCCATGATGTAACAGTAGTTTGTATTGTTCCAAATTATTCGAATAAAACTCTCTTAAGAGTTAAGTGTTCCTGATTAGTGAAGAATTTTCCCTTATAGTTAAGCGCTATGAATATGTATGCAATAAAAATGTTTAAACATGGAAGATTTTTTAAGAAAATAATGTGCCCTATCTTTATTTTTCGTAATGCGTGAATAGCACCTCCAGGTGGCTTGCTGGTATAACGGAATGCATGCGGTCAGGGTTCACCGATTAAAATAATATGGGACACATGGTATACGGGGAATATTTACTTTAACACATTTAACTACTAATACGTGTTAGCAATAAAAACTACAAAGATGTAACATCGAAAACTGCTGGTCGCTAACCGTTGCACCAGCATAAGTTGAGGATACGTACTGCACATGAGCGGTTACTTTTCTCATATCCTGGCAGATAGCCTGTCAACAAAACAAAACAAAACAAAATAAAAATAAAAAAGCACTCATTTCCATCCTCGCTATAAACCACTCTTCCTTAACTTTCTGAGACCAGCAGAGAATAACCCATACTAAGAAACAAACAATTCTTATAGTGTTAGCCCGGTCAGTGGTGGCATTTATAAGACACTAAAATGAACATACTGGCTCCCAAGAAATGTTATTTTTAACACTAAAATAAACACCTACAAAAATCACAATACAGAAAAATTAGTCAAAATGATAGAATGCTTAGGGACATATTTATAGCTTAACACTAGAACCAACACATATGATCCTAGTAATACACAGCATTGCTAATTAGGTTACAACGAAATAAGAGTGTGTCAGACTTATTTATAAACAGTTCGGAGAGGAATGGGCAAATTTTCAGAATGTCTATCTTCAGTGAAGGTACGAACCGCAGCCACACGCACTAGTCGGTCATGCCTGGATGTACTTCAACAACTGCAAATTTCCGGAGCATTGGTGGGAAGTTATCTTCCTTCAAAGTAACTACTATGCCCGGTATCAGTCCTGGATTAGCTGTCGTCCAATTAGAGCGTCGATGGAAATTATTAAGATAATTACCATACCATCTCCGCCAAAATAACTGAAGGTGCTGCTGTAATTTTTTCCATTGGATCAACAAACCAAGCTTGGCATTGACCAGATAAATAAAGCCACTGCCAAATAGTGCCCAAATACCTGGATTTCAGGATCATTTGGGTCACTTGAAAGTGTTATTTGAGGTCTGGAATATAGGCAGGCTTCGATTTGATCTGTGTTGGTGGTACGTTCATCAAAGGTTAGCATGGGGCCTATTAAATGTCCGAAATTGTGTTAAAGGATTTAACACCTGCCTAATAAAAAAACACCAAATTGCGGTGCTCTGGTAAGGATGAACTTGCAGGTGATTCCTTCCTAAAGGGAAAATTACTCTACTTCCGCTTGAAGTTTTTGACATTTGAGTAGTTATTGTATCTCCCGCAGTTTCCTATTTGCTCTTAGAAAGCTGGATCTATGATCGCAGAAAGCTAGCGAACGACCTCGGCGCGGCACATATCTTTTGAACGATTTTAAAAATGCCTTCATGTTGCTAACCGCTTCTAGGTGGACTGCTGCTGTTGCTAGGCACACAAAATTTCCCCGTAACATCTCTCCTTTAGTTTTAATCTAAAAAATTCGGATTTAATGTAAATAGAGCTGTATAATCAATGCCGTGGTTTGTAAAGGTTTTTATAGCCTTCACTCTTATTTGCGGTAATTGATCCATTAGCTGCACAGCCCTTGCCTAGTCGACAGCATGTTAGGCAATTATAACTAATTCGCCGCGTTGTAGTTTTACCATTCACAACGCAAAATCTCTGTCTGAGTGATGAGAGTAACAACTAGCATGGAGCATGAAGCAGTCACTTATTTTCTTCTATAATTAACCTTATGAGGTGGTATTTTTGGAGGTAAAATGATTTGATCATCAGTCAACTAACAATGCTTCTATCTTCTCGCTACTCTCAGCCCTTGATTATGATCCATAAATGGAGTTTGTAAACTTGCTACCAGAGTGAAGAGTTACTTCAGTTTCCAGTTGCCGTATCTCTCTCTCTCTGGCATAAGCTGTCAACTAAGAAAAACGAATACGTCAATCCAATTCGACATTCAGTTCATCAATAGAAAGTGGCGCTGATCAAAGACCCTCATTTGGTTTTTTGTAATTGTTGCGCAATGTATTACAATATACAATAACGCGCTGCAATCTTAATAGGTCGGAAAAATTCGTTATTAAAGTATTATCTCCGGGTGTGGCTACATGGCAAATCATAGGGTGTTCTGTCGTAGCTTTATGTTCTGTAAACTCAGAGTCATCAGAAACAGTTCCGATCCATGGCCAAGTCGTTGTGCATTCAGTTATCAAGTGTGAATATACTAGTCAGAATATACCTGGGTTGCATTCCTTTTAAATGGAAATATGCATAATTGTCTTTAGAGCTGTGTATCACTACTCAGCAATTTTTGCAATCTCTTGCATTTCCCAAAACCCTATTAGCAACGAAGGTCTTCCATTTTTCTCACGGTGCAGAGATCCAAGCCAAAATTACTAAAGAACATCTCCAAAAATGGATTTTATTAAGTGTAATATTCAAGCTAGTAGAACAGCTAGTAGAAGATTTCCATTCAGCTTCAGTGTGGCATATTCAGAGGAACAACTCGGAATGTCGAGCAAAGGAGCCTTACTGAAATGGTTCCATCACGTCTTGTAGAGCGCACATAGATGTGGATTCAGTATGGTTTTTCTGAAGAATCACAAAACCCATGGCAAGAGTAGCATGTCCAAGACCCCTCCGGTCAATAGAATTTTTTTTAATCTGTGGATTCTGGTCATAAAAAGCTATCAAATATTTATAAATTCCAATAATAAAGGTTGAGCCCACGTGAAGCGTCTCTGCTACGGCTTCCCTGTAGTATGTTACCTAGTATGACAGTGGGCTAATCAACTCATGTGGATAAAATGTTCCTGAGACAATTAAGGAAGCTATCCTTTTGGTAATATCACGAGGATAGCATTCCGTCCTATACATTCACAGTTTGGGATTTGGCAATGGCAATGGCAAAGAGTGCAAGTGTTTGACTTCACTTGGTCGATTTGTAAAGGTTAATTTTTGTCCCTTAACTAAGTTGGAATGACTGCCAAAACTTTGGATGAATGCTAAACCATTCAGGAAGAGGAAATCCTCTTGTCCCAAGCAGCTTCCTCCAAAGTTGCACATTCCCATATAAGGTCATCTAAACAGGTGTCCCTTAATAGTACTTCAGCTGCGTTGGGAAACTGCCAAACCTCATCCACAGGTAAATGCTGAAGACAGCGTGTAGCTAAACATGGAGAGCTTGTCTTTCCGTATGTAACTGTTTTCAGCTCATACACAGATAATGAAGATGAAGGCCTATCTCACTATAGCATTCTATGATAGAATCTTGGTGATCCAAAAACGTTTATCTGAAGATGTTTGGTATGTCAACAGTGTCTATTTTTGCTGTGTAGTGATCGGTCTTCAACACAGGGTGGTAAGGCATGGTATAGCACTGTCTTGCATGAATGTTACCTAATTCCATGTTGCGCATTTGTTCATATTTCGTAAAGAAATTGACATAATAGGTATTCTCAGCTTCCGGGAAGGACGCGTCATCTCATAACTAGTTGCCGGAGTATCGCTCATATTGTGCGCTTGAGAGCTTCATCTGGGCTCTTGTCTACTTCCTACTCCGTTCACTTCCGTTTATGTACCTATGGTCCTCGGTGGCTCCATCCCGTGTCTGATTGCCTGTTAGTCTGCCAAAAGTTTGGGGTTCTGAGGGCGATATTTCTTTGCAGTAGTGGGACTGTTTTCCGTCGTATTTTGTCATGTTTTTGCTTCCTTTGAAATGCAGGAAGAAACAGCAACGGCTCGTTTCTCTCACACTTGATAGCACACCTCTCCATAGAAGACTATGAAAACTCGCAAATTGATATACTATACAACCTCAAACAGGTCTCTGTCTCAGAGAATATGGATGGCGTCTTTGTAATATATCCGCATGGCAGCGACTCCAATAGTGTTTTCTGAAATACCTCAAAAGCCTGCACTTCAATATACAATTTCGGATGGAAATAGAAGATTATGGAAGGCTTTCTTTCCTAGATGTGACGGTGCAACGAGACGAAGCCAACGATGACTCAGTGGTCAACATTGATTCTGCGGTATAAAGTAACATATGAGACTTTAATGGAAATCAGTGCCCTGATTTAAAAAATGAAGTCTGTTTTTGTCTATCACATCTAGTTTTTATGTTATGTGCATATATGTCTATGGTGATAAATTCTTTCAGCTTATACAGCTTACTTCTACGTTTCATTATGTTATTTTAAATATGTTGTTGATTTTCTTCCTAATTGGCTCACTTCCGTCCTCCCTTATCACGCATATGTTTATGTTAATAATCCCAGCACTCATCAGTTTTGTTCTATGGGTCAAGTCTGTCTTTTTGTGAGGTATTTATGTTCACGTTTACAGCTATCATAGATCTCAAGTTCAGTTGAGCTGAAAACTTGTGTTACTATGCACGTTCGCCTTCTATATGTGTAGTGCTAAAGTAAAATTTCGAGTATGAGTTCTACATCAGGATTACGAACAAGACAGTATCTAAAGAGTCCTCAGAAGTTTTATTACATTTGTGGGTGTTGCGTGTATGACGGGAAGGTACATAAAATAGATTCACAAACAAAGAAAGTATATTACTCATATTTCAAAGAGAAAGTTGGTGATCAGGATAAATCGTTCGCGCCTCACATTGCATGCAACAGTTGTGTTGAGGGATTACGTTATTGGTATGAAGGAAAAAGGAAGGTAGCGCCGTTTGCCAAACCAATGATATGGAGAGAGCAGCAGAATCACCATGACGATTGTTACTTTTGCATGTGTAAATTTACTGGTTACAACAAAAAATAAGGTAGGAATTAAATATTCAAATCTGAACTGAGCTACACGGCCTATTCCTCGTGGACCCGAACTACCCATACCTACACCACCAGCAGACCTCAATTTTAGTGAATCTGAAAGCAGCTCCGTGACTTCCGACAATGAGTTGGTTTCTGATCCAGAAAAAATTCAAAATCCACCACAACAGTTTAATCAATTTGAGTTAAATGATTTAGTGAGGGATTTGGGCCTCGCAAAACAAAAAGGTGAATTACTGGGCACAAGACTACGCAGAAGATCAACTTGTGCTTTACGTGGATAGTGTAATCTTATTCAAGAGTTAGACAGGGAAGCATATGAGACGTATAACTGGTACCCTTTTTTGATGCTAACAAACGAAGTCTTAAGGCAGTGTTACTTCATAATGGCAACAAGTTAGCCTCAATATCGCTTGCACATTCTACGAACTTAAGAGAGTCTTAAGAAACTCTGAAGCGTGTTTTTGAGAAAATTAAGACCTACCAACCGACTGCCGATGCTCACGTACGCACGGCAGAAGTGGGCGATCATCCAACCGATACGGGGGAGGTGATGTGGCTAGCGTCATGCTTCCCCCAGCCAGAATGTTGGCCTCCGTGACCGGGATCCCTGCCTATCGCACCTCCTCACTACCCTCAGGAAACTGAGTGGACATCAGTCCTAAACGGGTTTTAAAATCCGCATCCATGAATGGGATGGAACTCGGGCGTATCCCGCGGCCGGGAGTCAGAACAACGCTCTAGCCCACTGCAACACCGCGTAGGACAGTTCGTTGCTCTATCTTCTGCCATTTTGACTTTGCCCTGAGTGTTGTTAGAGGTATAGAAATATTACTATCTAATTTATCCATACTGCCTGGAGGGCAGGCATGCAAGCCAGTCGCACATTAACCCACTTTGGGCATACTGCTATAATCCATCCAGTCAGGCACAACGCGACATGGGCAGGCTACGGGAAGGCTGACTTGCTTTTGTAGTGATTCTGTTCTCTCTTTGTCACACAGTGTAGCAGTTTGCGCGTACCCTTTTTATATATGACCAGAATTAACATAAGCAGGAAGGTTTGTAATCTGTCTGACTTATTTGAGGGCTCTTCAGTACAAATAATCCGTTTTTTAAGAATTTTTTTAATAATATTCTACGTCATTGCCGGTGTTCCCTCCGTAACACACGCACTTTAAGTCATTATTTCACAAATAAGGTTTCAATTCCAGCAAAATACGTATATGAAATATTCCTCTGAACAAAGTATTCCACTATACAGCTGAGTTTTAAGTCGCCGAGAAACGTCAGGGGGTGATTTCTGACTATAAATCGAGCACAAAATTTCATATCGGCTTGTGTCCGGAAATGCATAGTTTCCATGGCAGATGGCACTGATGACATTCTCTCATAACTTGCAGTGTGCATCTTGTATGTTGCAGATAGTCTCTCATTACTTGCAGTGTGCGTTTTGTGTGTTGCAGATGGTGTGATTTAAGCAACGAAGAAGCACAATGGTATTCATACCAGCAACAAGCCGAGATGGTGTTCGTGTATGGCCAAGCAGGTGGAAACGGTTGAGAGGCAGCATGGATGTACCGAGCCACGTATGTGACAAACAGTACACCACCTGCAGGACACAACATTTGGAGCCATTTTTCGGCGTTTGTGTGATCATGGGACCTTTGAGACAGACGAATGTTCATGGCGGCCGCGGACTGTGCGTACACCAGATGTGGAGGAACATCTTCTAGATGATATTGAGAACAACCCTGGTACAAGCTCCAGGCAATTGGCCCGCCATCATGGTGTAAGCCAAAAGACGGTTATCTGTATCCTCCATGACAACCGCTACTATCCCTATCACCTTCAACGTGTGCAGGGATTATCACCGGCGGATTTTACTCCGCGGGAAAGATTCTGTCGCCGGTTTGTGCAACAGCCAACCATTATGGGATTTCTGTCTTCAGTCCTCTTCACCGGTGACGTGACCTTTGGTAGAGATGGCATCATTAACCTGCATAATCGTAATCTGTGGGCTACAGAAAATCCTCACGGAATGGTTGAAACGCCTCATCAGCAACGGCTCAGCAGCAATGTTTAAGCAGGGATTATTGGCGACCGCTTAATTGGGCCTTTCTTCTTCCGCAATGCCTGAACGGAGAAACTATCTGGACTTCCTACAAAACATTTTGCCTCCATTGCTGGAGAATGTGCCTTTGACAACACGATAGGCAATGTGACTGCAGCACGATGGAGCGCCAACCCACTTCCGCATTAATGTTCGCTGACAACTCAACATCTTCCCCAGATGTTGGATAGGGCGTGGAAGCACTGTTACATGGCCTGCTCGATCATCGGACATAAACTCCCTGGAATCTTACATCTGAAAAGCATTGTGTATGTTGAGTCTGTTCCTGATGTTCAGACCATTCAACAACGTGTCCACGTAGCGTACCACGATATTCGGACACAGCCAGGAACATTCAAACGAGTGAAGCAATCCATGATGCGTGGTGTGAACGTGTGCATTGCATCCCATGGAGCCCACTTTCAACATCTGTTGTGACATGGATGGGATTCAGGCCATCTTTTGTGTGCCAAGGCTCTTTGTTTGATGTCGTTCTTTAGTGTCATCTACCGTGGAAACTATGCATTCCAGACACAAGTTGATATGAGCTATTGTGCTGCATTTCCAGTCAGAAATCATCCCCTGATATTTGTCGGTGGACTTCAAACTCAACCTGTATAATTATAATTTCGAATGATTTAAAGGTGATCATAGAGGTAATGTAAAATTAAATTGTTCTAGAGGGTTAGAAACATAAAGGTATACAGCTAAAGGTAATAAATATTCTAAATGAAGATAAAGTTGAGTTATTAACTTCTTAAGTCGGTTCAGCACTTTGGATATCTCCCCGGAAAATCACAGTAAATGTAACGTGTAAGATCTGTTGGCTTACGTGTTTAGTAACTGCTAATAGACAGCAACTTTTGCCATCCTAGACATGAGCCATCCTTCATTACAAATTCATACTCTCAATTCTTAATTTCTTCACGATCTCCATCAGGGCCGGTTTATGGATTTTCCCGCAATTTTCACCGATCACAATTTGAACAACACTGAACATAATACACAAACATAGAGCGACATTATCACAACATATGGATAGTACACTTCAATACACTCCAGTTTTGACAATTAAAATGGGTTCTGTGAAACTTGGCAGGCTTGAGGAATCCAGATTTGGTTGTCATAAATTGCTGGCTGAGTACGTGTGTAGCCTAGCCTTGTAGACAAGAAAGATTAGTAGTTGCCTTACTGGTTGTGGAATGTGGGATCCGTAAACCTCTTGTTCTTGTAGAGTGAATGTACCAAATCAAAGACAAAGGTGTGTATACATTTTAAAGAAATTCGCAAAAATGCTGGTTTATAGAGCACACATTTACCGTGGTCAGAGTGACAATTAGATGAGAAGAAGCATATATTTATAAAGCTACTCAGCATATGCTACACACTTCCACACTTTGATTTGCGAAATGAAATGTGCAAAATGAAATGTGCAAAATGCCTAGTTTCAATGTTGCTAATGAATCAAGGGAAAAAACGAGTTATTATCCACATGATACATAGTTACCAAACCTGAATCAGCCTCTCTATCCTTCAAATTGAGAAAGCAGGCAATTCTATCAGTATAATTTGGTACAACAGGTAAGGAAAAGTAATAAAATCTTGATATATCGTTAGGTGAGCAACATTTGCAAGCGAATTCCCTCACTCCAGGAAAAACAAACTCTGAATAAAATAAAAATAAATAAATAAAGAAGTTACAGGATAGAACATACGCACCACTATACCCACACTATTAACTGGGTATGGTTTATGACCAAAATTAATCGATTTGGTAGTAAAATTCTTCTGAAGAAACTAGAATATTTTCAGTTCTAAAAGCAAATATTGCGATTCCTGATTTTGATTGAAGCCTTTCAAAAACGGAATAATCAAGCGGAAATGAAAATTATTACTCATCGCACCTGCAAAGTTTAAAAGCTTTTACCGTAAACGTATCTCCGTAGTTCACTATTGGCATGACACCAATTACCTCACAGTGTGGGAGAGACAGGAGTTGACCAAGTTCCCGTACGGTATACATAGTTTCTTTATGTGATATGGTATGTATCACAATATGTCTTGCTTCAAACCACTACAAACTGCACTACTTTGTTTGTCGTAAATGCGCTGCTTGCATTCTTATCTGTATATAGCGAATGTGAAATAATTCCCCGCTTAACTCGACTGTAGTTAATTGAATGTACATAATCATGGATTGGTTTTGTGTATAGGTACGCCTCTATGTTGTTTAGTACATTATTTTGGGTTGGTTAAATCCACAGTTGTAACCAGCTGTATTGTGCTAACTGGCAAATCAGTGTTTGAACTATTAGGCTTAGCCCTCTTAATGGATTGGATGTGTGTGTGCTTTAGACATACACAGAGCCACATTAATCACACCGCTCTGCCTCATTTCAACCGATGTTCCTGTGTATATTTGTTAATATTTATTTCATAAAGCGTCACTGTTTTTACACTTTTGCCGGAACATGTATCATATGCGGATCCATTTCATATTTACACTTCTTCCACATTTAGCTATGCTGTCGTCTCATGCTCTGAGTACAGTCTGGTCATACGACACTCCGCACTTAAGTTGAAAATACCAGACGCTGTCGAGACCAAGTGTTTGCAGGCACACTTTGCGTTATCATAGTTGAAATTGATATGTTCATTTATTTCTGTATTCCTTTGTGCGACTCTCCACAATAACCTCAGAGTGCCGCTTTCTTTAATTACTTGTTTGTGTCAATTGGTTCAAAGAAAAATTAACTAATTGAAAGTTTAATTAAGTTTGAACAATGGGCGGAACTTCGAAATATCGCCTTGGCGCACTATGTTCTGGGGCATCCCGCATCATCATGATAACACAGTGGTATTGTATTGGCGGCCCAGAAGACTAAAGACCAGTTCTTCATGTCCCAGCAGTAGCCAGTAGTACTTCTAATTTGATTCAGTTTTCCACCTTAACCTACATTAGCATACGTAAAAATGTTAACACACATAGGTGTATAAGTTAAGATATTTAGTTGTACTTTACGTCTTCCATACAATCCAAAATTAAAATAAGAGATGAGCAAACTGTATATTTATTTACCCCCTCCCCTAGAGGAGGGGTGTCATGAAAGCTCTGTTGTTTCTTTTTTCTTTTTACCTTTTCTTCATTTTTGGCTCTGAACGCTCTCGCTGTTGGATATTACTTAAGTATTTTCAGTGGTATAACGCGCAGATTATAAGATAATATAATTGTGTTTGAAGCCCCGATGGGCTGAAACGGACTGTGTGATTTGAAATTATCGCTAGGCTCATGTATTTTCTTATACTTATTTACAAATGCACACTCCCTTACTTATTATTTCTCAGGATGATGGTTCTTATTCATTATTTAATTCGCTAATAGTCTTTCTTTATCAGTTTCATTCGATTTCAGAGTTAATAATTTCATATTATTGTGAGAATTGCCACTAAAATATAGAGTATCCAATGTGGTTTAACAAATATACATTGCAAACGGCGTGTCTTCACGCAATCGCCCTACTTATAATTGGTTTTCTTGCGCTTTTCTGCCGTAAAGCATTTATAGCATTAACCGGTTTGATTGCTGCATTTTTTTGTAATATATATTAAACGTTAGCACAAATGAATAACATATATTCTTTGGTAGTTTAAAATGAAACGTTGTTTCCGATTATCAGCAACACACGCTTTGATACGTATGAAAACACAATTGATGTTATTGTTCTTTATGATAATTCATAATACAATTACAGGATATCGTCCACTGTGTCTATTAGCTTGGCTTGTGGGGGAACACCAGTTAGAATTGTGTATTGCCACTTGCTCAAGGTATTGACTGTGCATACTAAAATAGCGTAGGTGACGTATTTTTCTAAATAGCTCCAAATTAAAAATGGAAGATTATGCATAAAGTATGACAAACATTCCTGTAACCATGTACTTTCAATTGACTAAAAATGTAACTTCTGCTAAAAGTCTTGATTACGGCTGGTAAACCTCCCACTACGGCCCATAAAGGGCCTTGGTGTGCCAACATGAACTGCCGGCCTCACGCCCACAACGCATGTACTTTCTGCATACTAAAAATTGGAACTCTCCGCCGCTTGTCTTACTTAAAAACGAAATGCCACAACATGCATTTAAGTTATTGTAAAAGAGACTCACTCTGTTCACCCCTTTGTACCAGTGTTGTCGTGCGACATACGCTGTTTCTCTCGCTTTTCTGCTGGTAAAGTCTCAGCTCCACCTAGAAGTGAAGTGAAGCGATAACGCAACTTTTTCCCGTAGCTGTGATCATGTTTGCTCTAAAGGATTATGGGAGGGAAAAACACTTAATTCTTCCATGTAAAACAAATGAATTATAGTTTTTTATCACGTGATAAAATTTTTGCTGTAAAATTTGGCCAAGGATTGAGTTTCTTTTATTGATTCATAAAGCTACAGATGCACAGTTAAAGCGCTTTTGATTACGACAAACTAACTTTGTAGAAACCATCCAGAGTAGGCGATTCTGGGTTTTAATATTTAATATTAAAGTTTTGTTTTGTTCCTTGTAGTGGTGGTTTTGGTGGTGCTGTTACTGTGCTCAAAACATATTAGATTTATCGTTGTTAATGTGAGCGAAGTTAATTATCATCATTTTATAATGACTACATTTTTCATTTCTTTGAAAGTTTCAGTGCTGTTTCTAAGGTTGACAATGTGACTACAGAAGCGGATACTGATCGATATATAATAATGTGAAAAATTATGTTTGGTAACATAATTGATATTTAACTTCGTACATCTGGCATTGCGCTAAGGCATTCTCAAAGTAAAGGATAGGTTGGTTTTCTCTAAAGTCATGAGTAACCTGCACTTACATATAATGCATAAGTATCCAAAGTTTTGTCCAGAGTGGTTAAATGGTGAACATTTGTGCTTGAAGTATTGAAAATATGAGTAACAGGAGCTTTGAAGTTAAGATATTCTATAATTTTCGCCATGTCCTATTTGTGCCTTGATTGGCCAAGTGGTGTATTTTTGTCTGCACGAGATTGAAAATAGGGGTGAGAATAGTTTATAAACATTTCGAGGTACTATATGATTGAAAATAAGGGTTGCGTAGTATTTTTGAAATCGTAAGGTAACCTATGATTTGAAGCTGTACCATGGTACCGTCTGATGTTGATTAGTATAAAGTTGGTCCCATTAGCGACTTCAAATCTAATATATATATATATATATATATATATATATATATATATGCATACACACACACATTAAAGCTGTTAGAGAATTCATCCGACAAACTTTCAGGGATTTTAGAGGAGGTTAGGCAAGTACTTTGATACAGGGCACTTATGGCCTTTGAGTTCATTGTTGTTTGCAATAGATAGAAATCAATGAGTCAGTACGCCACTGATAAAACTTCCCTGAGTTGCTGCCACTTGCAGGCAATCGTGGCCGTGCCTTGAGGACAGAGTAGTCGCATAGTAGAATTACAGAGCTTATAGTTGCATTCGCGTGGTTGATCAGATCCCAGGTTCGAGTCGCAACAGGAAATTTTTAAAATTTCCATTCATGTATCATGGGGCACCGCAAACAATCAATATAATGTGCTGATCAGTGCAGTTAAATTTAATGGACGAAATTAATTTCAGAGGTCAATGTACACCACAAATTTGGTTTATGGGTGCAAAAAAGTGATACAGGAGAACAAATAGATGAAACTAAAGTCATCCTCTCGTTCACCTGGGTACGAAGGAAAATTATGGAGAAAGAAATTCGTTACGCATTAATGAAAGACAGATACGAAGGTGATAAGGAACAGATAATACATACAGTACTTTGCTAATTTACACATTCCGTGTGAAAATTAAGAAATAATAGGTAAGTATATAAAGGAAATTGATTAGGCTATTCACTTCTCTAAGTTGGGGAATGCAAACGATAAAGAAGAAACAAAAGGAGAGGAAACCAAACCTGTTATTCGCACCTTAGAATAAGCGGGGGCGACTTGGGCAAAACAAAGAAGGGGAAACCAAATGTACAATTATTCATATTCCAAGCGGAGGACATTTCTGAACCACACGAAAGAATAGAGAAACACAAACTTCTTATTAATGCCTCGGATTGGAGGACATGAATGTCCAAAACGAAATAACAGTAATAAAAAACTAAACCTCCTGTTAATAATCTCCAAATGAAGGGAGTTGGCGAGTTAAAGGAAATCAAGCTCGATGTCCATGCTTTCGAGCAACAGCGCACTAAAGAACTTGTTGAAAGTGATGACCTCAAATATCCACGCAGACTCTGCATTTTAGAATAAATCCATCTCGTACCTATCCTTCCGAAGATGTCTGGAGTGTTACGAATAACGTCACAGGCAGCCAATATCCTTGCGAGCAAATCCTCATCTGAGTTAGCTGGGGTCTTGTACACGAGGCTCTTGATGTGTTCCCACAGGAAATAATCTGGAGGTGTGACATCAGGGGAAAGCGGTGACCAAGCAATAACAGCGCCGCATCCAATCCAATGTTCCGGAAACACGTTATTCAGAAGATCTCTAACAGCCCTGTCGAAGTGAACAGGAATTCCATCGTGCTGGAACCACATCCAGAATAGTACATCAAGAGGAACGTCTTCCAGAAAATCAGGTAGCACATCGACGAGGAATTGGCGGTTTAAGTATCCATTTAATCGCAGCGGAAGAAGGTATGTGCCAATTACTAATCTGAAACTATGCCAGGACACGTGTTGACGCTGCATGTGTCTTGATAGCTCCTCTCAACAACCGCATGCGGATTTACATGACCCCAAATGGGGTTGTTTCTCTCGTTCAACGCCATTCCGGACGTTGTGAAACAACACTCGTCAGTGAAGACCACTTGAGGAAAGAAGTCAGATTGTTCACTATGGCGCTCAGAGACCCAATTACAGAACTGCAGTCGGCAACCGTAGTCCACTGATGTCAAGATCTGTACCTTCAAAAGATGGAAGGAATGGGGTTTGTCTTCCTGCATCACTCACCATATGCTGATATGATAATTGTGCCCACAGTATGTGCAATGGCACGTGTGGTAACTGAAGGACTGTTTATGAATCCTTTGGATCACCTCTTTCTCGAAACTTGATGTGTGGCAGTTCTGCTTGCACCGGCGTTAGGCCTCTGCACCGCCAGCCATCCAGTTTCCCGTAGACGCTGGTGGATAGTCTGGAAGATACAATGATGCAGTTGTTGCATTTGAAGATATTTCACTGCACAGAGCCGGGCTGCTTCAAATGTGTTTTCTCCTGCCCCTCCCCATAATCAAAGACCATTTCAGCTAACTCGGAAGAGGAGTAAACATTAGCTATAGGTGCGCTAAATATGAGTAACCCAGTTCCAGTAAAACAAAGAACCTCAGTGAAAACGTGCGCTATTAGTCTGAAATAACCTTGAAAGTACGCAGCTATTAGGCGCATATCCGCATATCTAATATCTATCTATTATCTGTGACAAGGAAAATGCAATTCTTCCTATGTAATATGTTCAAATATTCCATTGGGAATACCTCCTTAACATGTACCTACTTACACTTTGAAAGAAAGCGAGAAATTAAAATTGGTTTCACTCCAAACGTACGCCACTCAACTGTTGAGGGGGGGGAAATCTTTCAGTCGTTTACATGGGCTTTGAACCCAGCACCATTAAAGTGACTACCGACAGCGCCAATGACTGAGCTCTTAGTATAGCTGTTGTTTGTCTCTCTGATACGCATGATTCTCCATATGAAAGTGGAGGTATTAGTAGTGAACTGGCCCATGGCGAAGGAGCATTTTTCCAGAAAAAGCAAAGCTCAGAACATTGAAAATACCGCAATCGAAGCTATTTTCGTGTTTCTGCAAGAGAAATTAACTATTTCGGAGTGGAGATTAATACCGCATTCATATTGTCGTTATTTATTTGCATTTATCGCCGCGAATATTCAGATAAAGAATAAATACGTAAGTTCAAAGTTTATCGTCAGAGACCATAGGTGTTCTATGCTAAGTGTTCCTATACCATCCCTCCGTAACTGTTGAAGGTTTGTCGGTTGAATTCTTTAACACCCATATTTACACACACACTGTGAAGTATTGCGTTGCGTGCATTTCTGGCCACCGAATTCGGATGCCGGACACTTCATCCGCACCCTTCGTGAGTTGCTGCAACAGTGTATTGCTTTAAACTGTATTCTTAGTCTCCTAACTACCGTTTCATTACTATGAGTAGTCATAATATGGCGACTTGAACCCACAGACAGATGCCGACAACTGATAAGATCCATTGTTCTATGCCGACAAGCCCGGCCCCCTCCCTTTGAGGGCTTACATGCCGCCTGGTAGCGCGTGTCGCTAGCCCCGCCCCCTCCCTTTGTGGGCTTACCTAATGCCGACAGTGTCTGTGTCGTCAGGTCCTCCCCCCTCCCCCATGGTGCCTGGTCACGTGCCGGTGGCCCCTCCCTCCCTCTCCTTTGTGCTTCGATTGGTTCCCTGTGGATAGGTGGGAGAGTGTGTATTGTTTCCATACGCTGGGTGCGTACCCTCCCTCCCCTTTGTGGTCTGGTTGGTTCCCTGTGGATAGGTGGGAGAGTGTGTATTGTTCCTATACGCTGGTTACATTCCCGCCCCCTCATTGTGATTTGTCTAAATCCCTGCCGTTTGATTGGTTTCCCCTGCGGATATGTGGAAGAGTGTGTATTGTTCCTATACGCTGGCGACGTCACCCTGCTCTCATAGCGTCCTGTCTAAATCCCGCCCCTGGTGAGGTGTGTGTGGTAGGGAATGCGATTCTCGATGCCTGCCGCCCATCGGCAAATCGTTTGAGTACATAATTGTGTCAATCAATTAGGTAATGTGTTATTGAAAAAATGGGCATTTTATTACTACTAATGCAATTAAACGCGGCTAGTCGGTCGATGAAAACAATTAAGTATTTTTGATTGATTAATTGTATATGAATTGACTCGCGTGCGCCTGGCCGCCATCATATATGTGAGCTAGCATGTGTATAACTATTACGAGTAATAACATTTGTTTAATTCTACTTTTGAGGGAAAATATATTTTGGATTTATAAGAATATTACAAGACTTAGATGAATCCATAGCTGAAAGGACAGAGTTGCCGTAACACTCGTTATCGCGTGATAATTTCGCTGAAAACCCGCGCGCAACCCTTCCTCCATGGAGCGTCTCACTTGAGTGACCGGTCGTTTCAAGAGCATCGGAGAGCTAGCATTCACTTCCCCTCCCTCGTTGTACAGAGCGCCTCTTGCAGACCGCGTGCCCTCTAGGTGAGAGAGCGGTAAGCTGCCTCTTCCGTTGGACGACGAAGATGCCGGAAGTAGACATTTTTAAAAAAGTTTAAACGAATGCACTGCGCGGTCTTAACCTCTCTCCGGCAACAGTCCGGCATGTAATGGAAAACCCGCCACCCGACTTCGGTCTGGTAATAACCAGTTTCACCCCCACTCCACGACTGTGTGCGTGACGTCACTAACAAGTCTCGATATGTAGACTAGACCGGTTCCATTCTGTCGGCGTCGGTAAATCATGTTAAAGATTTGATGAGATAATTGTGTCAATCAATTAGGTAATGCGATATTGAAAAAAAAGAATCAATGTTTATATACTGCTAATGTCAGGCCATCATGCCTCTAAAGAAGTGAGGTTATTAAAACGCTGCTCGTCGACTAATTAAGTATTATTGATTGATTAATGTAATTGACTTGCGCACCTAGAGCTATCTCACCCATTATTCACCTACCATGGACATTGCACTTCTAATGAAACGACGCTCATCGATCGATGAAAACAATTAAGTGTTTTTATTAATTAATTGTATATGAATTGACTCGCGCACCTGGTTGTTCACCTATATGTGTGACTATTACGCATGTATAACTATTACGGCTAATAACATTTGTTTAATTCTTCTTTTGAGCGGAGGGTTTATAAAAATATTACATTGCTTAGACGAATTAAAAAGCGACTGAAAAGGACGTTGTAAATAGCTAGTGTGAGACGTTAACACGAGAACCCTTTACGAAAAACAACGCGAGTGCGACCGCTCTGCATCGTCTAATACAATGAAGTTTAAGAAGTGGTTAAACCAGGACGCTAGGGTTCTCCCCCCGGTACCTGCTCTTAATGGCTAGGGGTATCCATCACGCCACATGCTGGGGTACGCTCCAACTGATGTTAAAAAATATAAGACCGCTATGTCTCTTCTCACTCGAGAGAAGCAATAATTACCCTTACACAGAATTCAAAACAGGCATACCTTTCTTAGTAGATATAAAAGTATCGCGAAAGGAGATAATAACATGGAGAGAGGACTTCTAAACAGGCATACCTTTTTTAGTAGATATAAAAGTATCGCGAAAGGAGGTAATAACATGGAGAGAGGACTTCTAAACATGCATTGTGACCGAGACGTAGGCTCTCTCTCTCCCCCCTTACACAGCCTTCAAAACAGGCATACCTTTCTTAGTAGATATAAAAGTATCGCGAAAGGAGATAATAACATGGAGAGAGGACTTCTAAACATGCATTGTGACCGAGACGTAGGCTCTCTCTCTCCCCTTACACAGCTTTCAAAACAGGCATACCTTTCTTAGTAGATATAAAAGTATCGCGAAAGGAGATAACAACATGGAGAGAGGACTTCCAAACATGCATTACTTTCTGCAGGGAACTTTCAAAAACAGACACTGTATCCATCATACAAGCTCTCTCTCTCTCCCTCTCCTTACAAGGAACACGCACGAAGACCTCAAATATAAATTTGATATTCGTTTTTAAATGTTCTTTCTAAAGACGTAGCGAACTTTGAGAAATTCAACGAATTATTCACTTGCGTACCCTGCTTGAAAGAAATATGCTGTACACACCTGAAGAACGCATACGGTGTTCTCGGAAGAAATGTCCATGTAAACAATCATTAGAGGACAATGGCAGACGCTTCCACGTCATTAAACATCTTAAGAGACTTTAAGAATGCATACTGCGTCCTGTATACAGTCATTAGCGGACAAAGACAGACGTATCCCCTTCATTAAAGATCCTAAGTGCTCTGAAAAACCCCAGACCCTCAGGGTAAATAACTATTAGCGATATAATAGATTTTCTTAATGATTAGCTTAATGGGTTCCTCTGTGCATAAATTCCATCACAAACCGTGGTAAACCAAGCCTAGGCATGTTTTAAGCTTACCACAAAGATTTTTCCCCGATAATTAATATAAATTCTACATGAAGATTATTAATGATTAAGTTTCATGGCTCTTATTTCTTACAATAAAATATTGAATATGACTCAAGCGTTAGGAAAATTAAACGGTGAGAAGCACTATTTTCTACATTGAAATTATAATTAAACGTATACTGTATAGGTTCTGTACTTAAACATTCGAATGTATTTTTGTCATTATTTAAATACTCACATACAAGAATTGCATGCATGATATCAAAAATTAAACTGATTTTTTACGGTATGTTAAACAAAGAAATATGAATTGGCGAGAGTGATATGAAGAATAAATGTATTCAGATGGCGGGAAGAATTCAACTTAAGAAATACTACATATCTTATTAAAAAATAAAATAAATATGGTTAACATTATAGTTAAATATTGTAAATGTTATTAAAAAATAAATGATTCGGTTAACATTATAGGTGAATATTACATATGTTATTAAAAAAATAAATAAATACGGTTAACATTATAGTTAAATATTACATACGTTATTAAAAATAAATAATGGGCTCGCTGATCGATGAAAACAGTTAAATATTTTTTATTAATTAATTGTATATAAATTGGCTTGCGCATTTTCGTTGCTGTCGTATGTGTTCGGATGTTACGTTGATTATTACGCGTGTATAACTATTACGACTAATAGCATTTGTTTAATTCTAAATAAATAATAAAATATGGAGCCTATCCTAAACAAGACACAATCCTCGTTACTCTTCATTTATTCCATTTAAAAATATTGGCTTATTCTCTTAGTAAACATAGGACGAGAACGTTTTTAAATACCTCATCCCTTCGAGAGATGTTTTTTGAATATTCCAGCAGAGAGATCGAACCCTATATGTTTAAAATCTTTTTTCTATAGATGAATGAAATATTTGATGAATAACAGCCTTATTTAACAGGGTAAAAGGTGTTTAAAGGTTGTGATTATTTTGGTAATGTAACAATAATTAACAATGAATTTTAGCGGTACATGTAAAAAAAAAATATATTTTTATTTCCTAGCGTCATATGCAGAAGCATTCCCCTTAAGGAGCGCTGGCGTGATCGATGGATTTCACCATAACAGGTTTAGGCTTGCTTACGAAATGCCCCTGTGCGAGGCTAGCATTTCCCTCTCCTTCTACTCGAAGGTTTGGAGTAGCCAATCAAAATCGTAGTATTATATACCATCACACCTCTCACCCCTTCAGCTTTTATCGGAGGAAATGATATAAAAGCAGTAGCTTCTCCGGCAATTTTCACTGTATTGTGACAACACAGCGATCTAAGCACTCTGCAAACTTTATTCTTTCAACGTGAAATTTCATCGAGCATCATGTCTGGTAAGTTGTATCACCAATTCATTTTCATTAAAAAGTTAACTTATTACTTATTACATTTAACTTATATTTGCGTTCTTGTTTTAATGTCGGACATTTATTTGTAAATAGCTGAGCATTCTAAACGTTAATAGCTAGACAGGTGAATTTTCTGAAATGTGAACAGTTTAGTTAAGTATTCATTTTAGGCAAGCTTATTCTACATTTAATAGCTAACTGCGCGAATTCTCAAAATGTGAACAAATTAGTTAAGTATTCACGTTGTTGAGTAATTATTATTCCAGATATTTAAATACAGGATTTCACAGAGTGAATTATATTCCTTTAGGAGAAAATACAATTATTTGAATACCTTATTAACGTTTTTGCTTTAGAATATTACAAAAAGTCTGTTGCGCGAATCATTCGCTCTAACAAAGTAAATATTTACATTATATTAAAACATTTAAATCGAAAAATACAGTACTTAATGAACTTCATTAGGGAATCAGAACCTCAATTATATTTACAGATATTATCATTTTTTATTATTATATTATACAGAAAAAAGTTAATAATTTTGTAACTTTCAAATAAATGAAATTTTGTTATGCAACACATTCTCTAATAAAGAATATGTTTTTTTTCTCTTCCTAATGCAGAAAGTTTGAAATCTCAACTTAACACATTGGCTGAGGGTAGCATTTACCCTGCCGTTCAAAGACTACAAGATCTTCAGCCAGAGGAGCCTTATAATATAAAATCCTTAAGAAAAATTGATACGCGATACGGTGCTAGAGTGGTTGCACTTTTAGGCGATAAGCAAGTGTTTCTACCGACAAGATATTCAACCCTAACAAGCCAAAAGTTGGAGGAAATGCCAGGGAAGTCTCAAATGATATATCATGGAGTAGTACCAGCCGGCAAGTTTAGGACATGTAAATTGTCTTTTCTTCCTGTTAAGGTTTGTAGAAATAATTCAGCTATCCTCTCAAAGCTTCATTTAGAGTTACATTCGTTGAGTTTATAAATTCACACTTCACTAGGATAACATTTGTCTAAAGTATATATCTCTATGTAAAAAATAACGCCTAGGATGTCGTCTGGCCGAGGATCTGCAGAAAGAAGTTTAATAGTCTATTCACTGATTCTTTACCTCAAAGCAGATACCTAGAGCAAGTTTCAAATAATTTCCAGTAGGTTAGCAGTTGTCAAAGGCATGCATCACTGTATTTAAAAAAATATGTGTAAATAATGTCTAGATTGTACTCTGAGTGATTTCGTGCAGAAAGAAGTTTAATACCCCTTGCAATGATTCTCCACATCGAAGTATATACCTACAACAAGCTGCAAATAATGTGAATGTGTGTTACAGGAATGCCTAGATGAATGTAAATGAAGAGGAAGAACGAGATAGCTTAAAACATCATAAACAGAAATGTGATAGGAACATTCTCAACACCTCCCAGTGATCTCAATCAATAAAGAATTGCAACACCGTGCAGCGTGGAACATGCAAGGAAAAACATGCGCGTGTGTAGAATATAGCAATAATATATAAATTATGTACTCATTATTACTGCTATACCCGCCAATGCCATTGATTTCATAAATAATTTCATAATTGTTTAAGGAGAATGCAATATCTTAAAAACATTGATGCTACATGAAATCTAAACAAAAAAAATTATTGAACTATTACTGAAAGAGACTTTAATAAATGGGAATCTAGAAGCCAGAACCATCTTAATATTGGACTGTATGATATGAGGTGTATAAAAAGATTAATAAAAAAATGAGGCCTATGTAATATAAACAACATTTATTTTTTATAAACATTATCCTATTACATTCCTATACAAAAACATACATATTTCCTAAAGACAAAGGTGATAGTCTAGACATTCTAAACACTCAGTTATATAATCATATACATCACACAGAAAGAGACCTGCATATCCGTAAAAAAAACTAAACATCTCGACAATGTCTCGATGATGTATTTTATAAGTACAAGTTTTTGATATTTCAAAAGTTCCTGTTAACATGGCCGTATTTGATTAACACAATTTCTCGATCCTGTCATGCTATAACTTTAGAAGCTTTCAGCTTACTTATAATTTCCTCAATCTCTTGTGTGTGACTATTATTACCAGCGTCCCTCGATGCAATTAGTAACCTCAATATATTTACTAGTCTATTCGGATTTTCAAGCGTAGATATCACTGAATCATCATCATATGAAGATTTCATATTCTCGCGACTTCCGCTGTATCCAGATTTTTCACCAACAGTAGTCTCCAGTGAAGGACAGAGGCTTGATCCGGTATAACATCCCCCTCTATACATCTTCGGATCTTCGAGTGTAGGAGAGAGAGTCGATTCAGTATAACATGTTGCTCTATGAAGCTTAAATCTTGACAAAGAACGATTCTTAAAAATCCGCCCGCATATACAGCATCTAATAACGCGTTTTCCTCCATGTGTAATGTATGAAATATTGAGTTTCTCATTCGTTAGTTGCACAGATTTTCTCCGGCAGTAGCTCATGCTAAAACTAAAAGAAATTAAATGAATACGTGAATGCTAACGCTCGAAGGAATTAAAAGCGAATGAATGAATTCATAACACGCAACTATGTATATATCCCGGATGAGGACGGCGGAGGGAATCGCGATCTATGCATAGCAGCGGGAAAGGATACTCTCTTGAAACATTAGTCATCTAGACAACTATTGTTCACGGAGCCAGTAGACGTCAGGTTGAATGGGACAGACCTCAGGTTCAAATCTTTAAGGGGTACGGACCCCGCCTTTTGCCTGTCATGTCTCCTAAACCATCCTAACAGCGTAACATTACGTTACAACACCACGTAAATAGAACATGGCGAGTGCGAGCATGGAAAAAGGATGCTCTCTGGAAACATTCGTGGAAAAGGATGCTCTCAATTCATATACAATTAATTAATAAAAAATATTTAATTGTTTTCATCGAGCAGCGAGCCCATTATTTATTTTTAATAACGTATGTAATATTTAACTATAATGTTAACCGTATTTATTTATTTTTAATAACATATGTAATATTCACCTATAATGTTAACCGAATTATTTATTTTTTAATAACTTTTATAATATTTAACTATAATGTTAACCGTATTTATTTTATTTTTAATAAGATATGTAGTATTTCTTAAGTTGAATTCTTCCCACCATCTGAATACATTTATTCTTCATATCACTCTCGCAAAATCATATTTCTTTGTTTAACATACCGTAAAAAATCAGTTTAATTTTTGATATCATGCATGCAATTGTTGTATGTGAGTATTTAAATAATGACAAAGATACATTCGAATGTTTAAGTACAGAACCTATACAGTATACGTTTAATTATAATTTCAGTGTAGAAAATAGTGCTTCTCACCGTTTAATTTTCCTAACGCTTGAGTCATATTCAATATTTTATTGAAAGAAATAAGAGCATGAAACTTAATCATTAATAATCTTCATGTAGAATTTATATTAATTATCGGGGAAAATTTTTTGTGGTAAGCTTAAAACCTGCCTAGGCTTGGTTTTCCGCGGTTTGTGATGGAATTTCTGCACAGAGGAACCCATTAAGCTAATCATTAAGAAAATCTATTGTATCGCTAATAGTTATTTACCCTGAGGGTCTGGGGTTTTTCAGAGCACTTAGGATGTTTAATGAAGGGGATACGTCTGCCTTTGTCCGCTTATGACTGTATACAGGACCCAGTATGCATTCTTAAAGTCTCTTAAGATGTTTAGTGACGTGGAAGCGTCTGCCATTGTCCTCTGATTGTTTACATGGACATTTCTTCCGAGAACACCGTATGCTTTCTTCAGGGGTGTACAGCATATTTCTATAAAGCAGGGTACGCAAGTGAATAATTCGTTGAATTTCTCAAAGTTCGCTACGTCTTTAGAAAGAACATTTAAAAACGAATATCAAATTTATATTTGAGGTCTTCGTGCGTGTTCCTTGTAAGGAGAGGGATAGAGAGAGAGCTTGTATGATGGATACAGTGTCTGTGTTTGAAAGTTCCCTGCAGAAAGTAATGCATGTTTAGAAGTCCTCTCTCCATGTTATTATCTCCTTTCGCGATACTTTTATATCTACTAAGAAAGGTATGCCTGTTTTGAAGGCTGTGTAAGGGGAGAGAGAGAGCCTACGTCTCGGTCACAATGCATGTTTAGAAGTCCTCTCTCCATGTTATTACCTCCTTTCGCGATACTTTTATATCTACTAAGAAAGGTATGCCTGTTTTGAAGGCTGTGTAAGGGGAGAGAGAGAGCCTACGTCTCGGTCACAATGCATGTTTAGAAGTCCTCTCTCCATGTTATTACCTCCTTTCGCGATACTTTTATATCTACTAAGAAAGGTATGCCTGTTTTGAAGGCTGTGTAAGGGGGAAGAGAGAGAGAGAGCCTACGTCTCGGTCACAATGCATGTTTAGAAGTCCTCTCTCCATGTTATTATCTCCTTTCGCGATACTTTTACATCTACTAAGAAAGGTATGCCTGTTTTGAAGGCTGTGTAAAGGGGGAGAGAGAGAGCCTACGTCTCGGTTACAATGCATGTTTAGAAGTCCTCTCTCCATGTTATTACCTCCTTTCGCGATACTTTTATATCTACTAAAAAGGTATGCCTGTTTAGAAGTCCTCTCTCCATGTTATTATCTCCTTTCGCGATACTTTTATATCTACTAAGAAAGCTATGCCTGTTTTGAATTCTGTGTAAGGGTAATTATTGCTTCTCTCGAGTGAGAAGAGACATGGCGGTCTTATATTTTTTAACATCAGTTGGAGCTTACCCCAGCATGTGGCGTGATGGATACCCCTAGCCATTAAGAGCAGGTACCGGGGGGAGAACCCTAGCGTCCTTGTTTAACCACTTCTTAAGCTTCATTGTATTAGACGATGCACAGCGGTCGCACTCGCGTTGTTTTTCGTAAAGGGTTCTCGTGTTAACGTCTCACACTAGCTATTTACAACGTCCTTTTCAGTCGCTTTTTAATTCGTCTAAGCAATGTAATATTTTTATAAAACCTCCGCTCAAAAGAAGAATTAAACAAATGTTATTAGCCGTAATAGTTATACATGCGTAATAATCACACATATACGTGAACAACCAGGTGTGCGAGTCAATTCATATACAATTAATTAATAAAAACGCTTAATTGTTTTCATCGATCGATGAGCGTCGTTTCATTAGAAGTGCAATGTCCATGGTAGGTGAATAATGGGTGAGATAGCTCTAGTTGCGCAAGTCAATTACATTAATCAATCAATAATACTTAATTAGTTGACGAGCAGTGTTTTAATAACCTCACCCCTTTAGAGGCATGATGGCCTAACATTAGCAGTATATAAACATTGATTCTTTTTTTCAATATCGCTTTACCTAATTGATTGACACAATTATCTCATCAAATCTTTAACATGAATTACCGACGCCGACAGAATGGAGCCGGTCTAGTCTACACATCCAGACTTGTTAGTGACGTCACGCACACAGTCGTGGAGTGGGGGTGAAACTGGTTATTACCAGACCGAAGTCGGGTGGCGGGTTTTCCATTACATGCCGGACTGTTGCCGGAGAGAGGTTAAGACCGCGCAGTGCATTCGTTTAAACTTTTTTAAAAATGTCTACTTCCGGCATCTTCGTCGTCCAACGGAAGAGGCAGCTTACCGCTCTCTCACCTAGAGGGCACGCGGTCTGCAAGAGGCGCTCTGTACAACGAGGGAGGGGGAAGTGAATGCTAGCTCTCCGATGCTCTTGAAACGACCGGTCACTCAAGTGAGACGCTCCATGGAGGAAGGGTTGCGCGCGGGTTTTCAGCGAAATTATCACGCGATAACGAGTGTTACGGCAACTCTGTCCTTTCAGCTATGGATTCATCTAAGTCTTGTAATATTCTTATAAATCCAAAATATATTTTCCCTCAAAAGTAGAATTAAACAAATGTTATTACTCGTAATAGTTATACACATGCTAGCACACATATACGATGGCGGCCAGGCGCACGCGAGTCAATTCATATACAATTAATCAATCAAAAATACTTAATTGTTTTCATCGACCGACTAGCCGCGTTTAATTGCATTAGTAGTAATAAAATGCCGATTTTTTTCAATAACACATTACCTAATTGATTGACACAATTATGTACTCAAACGATTTGCCGATGGGCGGCAGGCATCGAGAATCGCATTCCCTACCACACACACCTCACCAGGGGCGGGATTTAGACAGGACGCTATGAGAGCAGGGTGACGTCGCCAGCGTATAGGAACAATACACACTCTCCCACATATCCGCAGGGGAAACCAATCACACGGCAGGGATTTAGACAAATCACAATGAGGGGGCGGGAATGTTACCAGCGTATAGGAACAATACACACTCTCCCACCTATCCACAGGGAACCAACCACACCACAAAGGGGAGGGAGGGTACGCACCCAGCGTATGGAAACAATACACACTCTCCCACCTATCCACAGGGAACCAATTAAACCACAAAGGGGAGGGAGGGGCCACCGGCACGCGACCAGGCACCATGGGGGAGGGGGGAGGACCTGACGACACAGACACTGTCGACATTAGGTAAGCCCACAAAGGGAGGGGGCGGGGCTAGCGACACGCGCTACCAGGCGGCATGTAAGCCCTCAAAGGGAGGGGCTTGTCGGCATAGAACAATGGATCTTATCAGTTGTCGGCATCTGTCTGTTGGCTCAAGTCACCATATTATGAGTACTACTATGCCCCCCCCGCTTTCACCTTGGCATAAAGTAAGGAGTGCATAAAGCGACTTTGCTTATAAGTTTATCTGCGTATTCCTCCCACAACCTGTGTTCTGATTGTTTTGCCTAGCTTCACATTGGTAATTATTCGGCGCTTGCCATCTTTCTCCTCTGTCCCAATGTCCATCGTTATTTCTTGATTCACATATTTTCGAAAGATTGAAGCCATGTATACTAAACTTTTTAGGTAAAAATAAATTTCGCGCACATCTGATCATTTATGATTTTCTGGAATTAAAATCTTATGTTCTAAGGCTTTGATTCAATATAACACACCTATATTTTCACGTGTCCTATCATTTCTTTCTCTCCTATTTTCCCTTCTAGGTTATCTTACCGTTTTCTCATTTACACAGAAGTTTGCATGTTCCCTATTCTCACCGGGCAAATTTCAAGCGTCTTGACTATAATAACTCTGTTTCTCCTGTTCTAATGCGACCAATAGGCCAATTGCCTCAGCGAAGTGACAAGGACGTGCCACTGTTATGTGTTTTTTTTTTATGTTTTCGTGAAAATGCCTCATTATGAGAGCTAATTCCTTTTATGACGTAGAGGATCCAGAAGTTTACTTTTTCTTACCATTATCAGAAAATATTTAGACAAGGATGAATTTTCTCTCTCATTATAGCTTCCGTTTGCAAGTTCCAGTCTAAAGTTACTTTGTTTATCAGCACCCCAGTATCTAGCTAAAAAGGCGATCTTAAATGACCCGAAGTCACAATAGTCATCTAACGTTAATTGCAGCCAAAATGAGGCTCCTCCTCTGACGCATTTTCGTACTACAATAATTTTAACCTCTAGATTTTATTCTAAAATATTCTTCGAGTTCCTGAAAAACTTGTCTAGGATTGTCCCTGTCTTCCTTTACGAATAATCGTGCAGTTAATTCGCTAAGCAAAAGATGGTTCTGGTATTGAGAGTTTGGCAGGTGCGTCGTTGTCACAACAGAACTGTGTACATTTTGGTTCAACACACTGCTCTTTCTACTACTATTCACATGTATTACTACTGGTTCATATGCATTGTTGCTATTACATCCATTATTACCTATAGGTGTATTTCCAGCTTGGGTTTCTACTGAAACTGCTTCTAACCTCGCTAACGCGTCTAGAATTTCCTTAATTTCTTTGTTCTGATTTTTGCCTATTTCAGTAACTACCTACGTTCCTTACCCTCTCTATCTCTGCTATATGTTAACTCATTTCCTTATTTAACACTCTCTTTGTTGTATTTAATTCCTTTTCTACACGTGCTTCTAGCTGATCTTGTCTTACACCGAAAACCCCCAATGTCTTATCCTGGAATTCCTGATTTTCTACTCCGATCCTTTCAATGTTTCCTCTAGTTCCCTCTCTAATCTGTCCTATTTCTTTAGTCACTTCAACGCATCCATTACTATTTCTATATCTTCATTTAGTTCAGCTATTAACTTCCCTTGGTTGTTACTTAACTCCTATTTCAAGCTATTGCTTATCCCATGCTTTAATCTTTCTTGACTGCTACCTATTTCCATTTTTAGCCTTTCCTTATTGATATTCATCTCCTCTCTTAATCTTTCCAGCCTACTATTGATACTGCTAATATCACCCTTTAATTTATCCTGACAGTTGCTTAAACTACTAATCTTTTTGAAATTTCTCCTAGTTTCTACTCATGCTATTAATCTTTTCCATCAATCTCTGAAGTTTTACCATAGTGCTATTTTCTGATTTGTCCCTTACATCGACATCCATTTCCCTATCTCTATTAGTACTACATCTCTCTTTGATAGCTGTATTTTCTAATATTATGTTCTCTCCTGTAACTGGCGTCAGTTCTACGTTCTGATAACTCTACCCCAACATTTTCTTATTTCTTAGTAACATCTAGTTCTTACATCAATCACATCGTTTATATTGTCTTATTTGACTTACTACTGGTAGTCTAAGAATCTTGCGGTTCTCGCTGCTGTCTTCGATTTTAGTGTCGATCTTTACCGCAGGCGTGTTCCGTCGCGTCGTCGTTTCTCTATCGCCTCTCCGTTGTCTACCTTAATTGCTTTGCCTGCTTTGCTTAGTTCATCCTGGCCTTCGTCGTCCTCCCTATCCGTTGTTCCGACGCCAACACGTTGGGAGCCATCTTCAAGCTGTATCGTTGCCGCCTGACGTTGATTAAGCTAAAGTTGATCTAATTAGCTTCAATCCTAAAAGAGTATTTACCCTGGCTAGCCGTCGGTGTTTTGTTTGTAGAGATTCTAAAGTTTCCCGTCTCAGGCGGATCATGGATTAAGAATCTGTAACACCAGTTGAATAACGACACCTTCATACTTTTTTATGAAACTAATTTTAATACATCTTTGGAGTAAATTGCTGGATGACAGAACAAAATAATTACATAGTTCTTTATGGTGATTCCTTTTGTCGCCATCCGATGAAATGTGTATATAAAACATTGTGAACCACACTTTATCCGCACCCTTCACGAGTTTTGCAACAGAATTTTTCTTAAAATATATTCTGAGAGAGGTATTCCTAACAACAATTTTATTGCACTGTCCCCTTGGTCACCTTGGTGTAAAGTAGGTTTTCAAAAGATTCGTGTCCATGGATGGGGTGAATAGCCCGCTTTCTCTTTTTAGACAATGTTTCTTGCAATGCCCTGATTTGATAAGGAATTTGGCCTTGCTGCAACCTTATGGTTGAAAATACTGCTTTCATCACTTCCCTGATACAACACATCTATATCCTCTCAAGCGAAGGATGTCTTATACATGGCTTGTAAGTTACAACACGTTCCATCTAAATTAATTCTTATTTCTAATAAATCTAACATTTCATGTGTTAGGCATCAGATTTTGCCACATCCTATTGTGTAATTGTACAACAGTTTCGCTATACAGGTTAAACCCTGCAGTTTTCAGCATAAAGTGGTTGAAAATATGATAAGAATAGCTTTGGAGAGTTGTATAGTATACTATATCTTTCATTGGATCCTTTAGTATAAGTGTACAAAGTTTTGTCTAGATAGGTCAAAGAATGTTGATTTGTATGCTAGGGTTTGAAAATAAGGCTAGTGAGAGATTTTGGAAGTTATAGGGCAACTTATCATTTTTGCCAGATTCTAAAACCCAAGTGTACCAAGCTTTGTCAAAATCATAACAAAAATATTCCTTGATAAACAAGTTCAGTAAATCAAATGGATTTTTGGTGACATGAACAAAATATGCAACTCCCTCTCCAATAACTCAATTTTAAAATGTTTTAAACCTCCACATTTACGCCTTTGGATCTCAAATTATTAAAAATCCTTATAAATGCAATACAGTGCCAACATATCCTATAATGTTCATACCCGATGGGAGAGGATAGAAATTGGGTGATATGAATACAAACCCCCCCTAAACTGTTAGTTTTAAATATTTTATAGATATTTTATAGCATATGTCCGCCCAGAAGAATACTGCTTTTCGGTGGTGAAAGAATTATCAAAATTGATTGGGAGTTTTCCGTGATTACCCCAACACACACATAAAATATGTAATATCTCTTTGTAATATTAGAGTATTATTAGTATTGTTTGTTTCAGAGAAGAAGCGATCGTTTGAGCACTTCTGCAATTTTTTAGGGTTGCTAGCTTTATGATAGTCTATATTCAGTATTTATGTATATTTTTGCTTGGGAATAGTTGCGCAGTTCAGCTTCCATTCCATACCACCAAAGCATGCATTAAACGCCTCACATTGTGTAGTTGGAGTCCGAGCTGAAATAATATGTATATGAACATGCTCATGAGGGTTTAGTTGAGAAAACAAGCCAGACATAAAGTAAGGAAGTATCCAGAAATGAAGAATGTATTTCATAGACGAGTTGAGTTTATATACTATCGGCTAACGCATTTATGCGGCATTACTGTAATTGCGGAGTTTTAAGACGTCGTTTCATATGTATAAGACAGTAAGTGTTGGAGTGTGCCACTTTATAAAGAAAATAGGCTGAGTTCCATCTATCTCTCTCTGAACTTAAAACAGAACACCACTCAGAAGACGAGACGGCCTCCCCCTTTGCCTGCCCGCCAGAACCAAGTTTATAATCGTGTTAATGGTCTCTTAGAAATACTTGAATAAAATGGATTCTCGAGTTTCACGAGAAGCAATGAAATTATGAAAAAAGCATCTGGGACTGTACTAAATACAAGGCCAAGCGGGTGCATATTAAAGTCTTGTGCAGCCGGTATGAGGCTCCCACACTTTGCTGTTACTGCTAGTTGGAATTTTATGAGACGAAGCAGAACATTTCCAATTTAATTTCTTACCGGTTTTGCAAATTTTCAGGTATATACCTAGTTATTGCGGTAATATGGCGCCTTCTTTATCATCTTTCTCCTTTCATCCGGCTTCTCTCACCCTTCCACTGTGCTGCGCCCCTATCCCTTTCCCGTTTTGTGGGAAGTTGTAAAAGTGACATCACTCAATAGGATTATGACTGCAGACACCTAGAGGCGCAGCGCATTCTCGTCTTCTTTCTCTCTTTCTACACAAGTAATTCCTCTTCAAGACCCCTAACCCCGCCCTTACTTTCCTAATGTTCCACTAGGGGCCACTAAATGTCGAGCAAAAATAGCTGTTTTTCATCTTTTTATCACCATTCGGAATAAAAGTTGACTTTTCTTTCTCTTTTTTCTGATATTTAGAACCGACACATCCAGTAGAAGGCTTACATTTTCCAATAAATACATTCTACAGAATAGTTTACAGATCGTATCCTTTTTTACATTCCGTGCAGTCTGCGTGTTTATTTACGGCCAGTGCGCAGCATACAACTCTCCTGTTTTAGATACATGTGCGTTTAGAACTGGGATCATCAACTCATTGTGCGCTGATGCGCCAGGAAGGTACACATATGCTCAGACCTGTCCTTGATACAACGTATGCGGAAGATAATCAGTGATGTTCTGCTGTACGGCGAACTGAGTCAATATCGCAACCGCCACAAGAAAGTTATAATTTGAAGCATAGGATTAACACATTATTAGCTTGGCATTGGAATGAAAATACTCACAGTATTGTAGCTTTGTCCTTATTTAGGCGAGAGATCAGTGTAACAGATGAAATGTTTATGAAAACCCTGATTCTCTTATTTTTACTTCTAGAAACCTGAAGATTTTAGCGTTTAACAAGTGCAGTTTAGCCTTCATACTCTTTAAAGGTTGATACCGTAATTATTGACAGGAAGATATAAATAATTAAATAAAGAAATGATATTAAGATAAAGAAACAATTGCAATAAATAATCTCCGTATATTAAATGTATAATGTAATAAGCTTGAGTTGAAAGGTTAGTCGGTCATGTTAAGCAAAGTTATTAGTAACAGCCGAAGTAGCGAACGCGTTAGTATAAAAGTTCCTGGAATGCACTTAGAGTTACAGTTCAGTACGTTTACAGGGTCACGTAGGCAGACATTCTGAAAAAGAGAAAAGTAAGTGAAGTTCTTAGAATCGGGGAGGTATCACATAGTAACAAGGTAACAGACGCATACGAAAACTTAAAGATTGACCTGTACAAGAAGGAACCTTGGTGGGGTAGTTCTAAGGCAGGCGGAGCTGAAGTTGATACAAGGGCGTGCATTCTAAATCAGAGACACATTTATGCACACAGACATGACATTTTCGCGACATTCTCTCTTGAGGCTATTCACATAATCATGTGAGTACGCGTGTAAATTTCAGTTTCATTTTAAAGTTGTGTAGCGCATAGTGACGCGCTCGAGTAAGAAGGATTTAGCGGCTATCGCGAGGGGATTTGCCGGTAAGCAACTTACGCTTAGTTTCTTTTATTGCGGAAACAGTTATTTCAAACAGAAAATTTTACACTGCCGAAATTAGCAGGTATAACAATTAAATTGTTATCGTTTCGAGTGCTAGGGTTCGTAATCAGTTTCATTCTTTATTTTCAAACGGCCGGCAACTCGCTTCAGTAGCTCAAGTATTATATCACATTAAATTTCTCAGTCAATTTAACCTGGTCTTATCCTTTCAAAATACATCCACGCATAGCCTGAGAGAAAGATCTCATATACAACCACTGTAACAGCCGGCAGCGGAATCAACAACAGATATTGAAGCAAAGGGTACGGCTTCAAAGTGACGACCATCGCCCGGCTTTAAGGTGCAAGTATGCGGCTTAAAAGTTTTAAGATAGAAGCTCGGTAAGAGTCGGGGTTTCTTTCAGTCTATGTTTTTCTCGCATTTAAAATGTTCATCACTTTATATTCTTTGAAATTCAATCATCAGAAAAGTAATGGTGCAATTTATTTAAACTTTACTCCAAATCTTTTTAATGTGTAATAAATATGCGACATGTGCTTTATTAACTAACATTTGTGTATCTCTCATAGCCATCTGCTGAACTACAGATGGAACTATTGATCTATAAGTAAGTTTATAGAAGAGAACAATTATAAACAATTTTTTAAAAACTTGTATGAAAATTCTACAACTTGTCCTAGAAATAAAAACGTCATAATTCTAAAACCATATGTGAGATTTTAAATGTTATAATGAAAAAACTATTTCACATTTGTGTATTTGTTTTTTTCTGAACCTTTTGTCAATATTACAGTTTGAAAGGGAATTAAATTAATTAACCGAACACGTTTTAAGACAGAAGGTTCAGAATTGGTAAAATGATTAATTATATAGTTAGGAGCAAGTAAAGAGACAAAAATTTAATTGATCCCTCGCCTTAATACAGAGTCGAAAGAAATTTGTGTTTTTTTAAGCATATATATATATGTGTGTGTGTGTGTGTGTGTGTGTGTGTGTGTGTGTGAAAACGCTAATCGAATAAAGAATAACTGGAGCCGTAGTGGAATCTTAAGTGTTTATTGGGATTAAATTACAGCACCCTAATCCAGATGATATATCGCAAGGTTGTCTTATTTCTGTTTGGGAGATAACTTCTAGGTCAATGATTTTACTCTCTGAGAGCAGTTAATGGTGTAAGCCTGTAGAATACACATGTTTTGTGTATTGTTGAAGACAGGAACTATGTTTCGTGAACCACTGTTATAGCATTACTTTTGCGTCTTCATTGGTGCATGCTATCAAACATTTGCCCGGGTGCAGCTCGTCTGTTTTGATGAAACTATAAATACTACCGCGAAGTTTTCCGCTGAAGTTGTGTGAACAGCCAGTAGTCCACAGAAGAAAAAGTTCATCAATAACAGTTTCCCCAAGTTCAAATCTAATAAAGAACGTAGGCCCAACCAAGCTTACAACGGTTGGACTCCTTCAATTTGAGAAATTCTTAATCTGCTTCACTTTTTCAGTCACACGGAACTTTATGTTCGTGATACAATATTATAAGCAATGTGTATTCCACCATTCTGTTTAGTAACAGATTTTTCCCAAGGCTGGGGATTCAACCTTCTTTGTCGATTATATCTCTTGAGTTTTCTTTTGTGACATTGCAGACTTCGTTATTTTGCTGTTCTATGCTTACTTTGTGCGGAATCTATTAGTGACGAAGAATATATGTAGGTATTTATTAATCCTAAAGACTAGGGAAGGGACGATATCATTGTTTCTCGATACCCGATACTGGATACCAATACTGATTTTTGAGCACCGATACTTGATACTTGCTTCATATATGTAAGATAACAGCTTGTTGACAGGAATATTATGCCATTATTTTTAGTCTTTAGTATGTAAACATTTGTTACCAATTTATATTGTGTGCTAATCCTGTAACTACTCCTATTTTGCATTCTCCAATTGGCGCCAAATTTTCCTGCTTTAATAAAGCTACTGATTATAATCTTTTATTATCGGGTTTAATGATAATATATTATTATAATTATTATAATACATTATTATTATCCCCCAGGCCAAGTATTTGGGCATGACACTGGATGCTAAGTTGAAATGGAAGGCACATGTTAAAAAGAAAAAAGAACTTGAGATAAAATATAGAAAAATGTATTGGCCCTTAGGAAGATATTCTGAACTTAATATACAAAATAAATTGCTCTTCTATAAGCAGATATTAAAACCTGTATGGATGAATGGGTTGCAGATCTGGGGCTGCACCAAGAAATCAAATATTAAAATTATACAACTTTTCCAAAATAAAGCGCTACGTGGTATTGTTAATGCACCATGGTACATCAAGAATGACAACATCTATAGAGATTTAAAAATGGACACTGGTAGTGAAGAAATAAGAACCATGGCAGTGAAGCATGAAAAACGACTTCACTACCATTCAAACCCTCTTGCGCTTCAGTTATTGGATACCAGTGCAGTACTAAGAAGAATAAAAAGGACAAAATCTGAAGACTTGGTGCAGTGATGTGTGTTATTGCGTGAAAAATGCAATTATTGGCAGAATATATTCATTGGAATACATTACTGCCAAACAGTGACACAATTATGATAGTGAAGCTACTAGATAAGTTCTCACACTTAGTTGTAGTATGAAATTTAAATAAATAAAAAAAATTATTATCCCAGTGCTGACCTGCATATGTGGAATGGATGTGAAAACTTTCACTGTTTTAGATTATGTGGCTGACGTTGAAGCTACAAGACTATAGACACACTGTCTCATTTACTCTCATCTTCAGATGTTTGGAGCATCAGGTTCTGACAGCGGCAGAAAACTCGCACATTACTTTTTAAATGTAGGCTCTGTAAACTTCTCTCGGTGTATGGATGTAGCATAAATCTTTGAATTTGTTATATTCTGTGACTTATTCCGCGCGAAAATATTTTTCTGCATATTTTTCACACCTCTCACACCTCTTAGTTATTAGTTGCACCCCTTTAAAGTAGCCCCACATTTCTCCGCATAATCTAGCACATTGAATGAAAGAAAATGTTTAACAAAATTGGTTCTACAATACACAGTGTGGAACAAGTATGACCTGAGTGTGATTGTGTAGCCACAGACTGAAGGAAATATAAATATTTTCAAGCGCTGAATTACGTCACATCATAGTTCTTATTCGTTTTTGTTGCATTCACCGACTTTAGTCACCGAAGTACGTAAATGTAAAGGATAAGAAGGAGTCACTTACCAAGTCAGGCGACTATGGACGCACATAGTGTGGTAGGTCTGCTAACCAGACTTCATTCACAAAGTTAACGTTGCAGAACACATGAGTACCTTTTCCCCTTTTCCATTGCTTAGCGTGTTTTCATTTAGGTATAAATGAGCCAATGAAATGTTACGTTAGTTCACCTATACGAATCGCAGTCATGAGTAGGGGCCAAGAATGATGAATCTAGCATTACTTTGGTGGCACATGCTAGACAACAATCTGGCTGTTCTCCTTTCGTGCTTGTCTAGCACAAAGTGAAATGTAGCTACCAATAATGGCGTCCGGAACAGAAATGCGAAAATTAAATATTTACAAGTATCGAAGTTCTGCTTTAAAATATTAAACATGCCCCGAAACCATTGAGTATCGGGAATACCAACCAATCGCATGTATCGATAATGATCCTTAAGAAAGACATAATTAACCACCTGGAACAACTCCAACCTTATAGATTTTTTTAGTCGATAAGTTTGTTAGTTAGTATGTAAACTATTTACAATGGGTTGAAACTCCAGCCCAGTGAATCATTTAATGAACTACACATTAATAATATTAAATGATAGTATATAAGTGAACAAGCTAAATAATTTTTATATAATCATATTTACACATTTTAGCTACCTTTACCGTAAGTAATCCAAAGGTATAAATTGAAATGAGCAAAAAAACCTCATTCTCATCCTAATTGCAAGATTTTTAATAATCCAGATTCCTGTATTCCAATTAATTTCCTAAGGTTCAGTTCACATTTCCAGTACTTCATTAGGTATACGATTGAGGCGTGTTAGCAATAGTTATATTATTATGATGCTGCCGATAGTGGATGCTCTTATTAGACTCAATGTATAAAAATGACCAAATTTGATCTTTTGATTCCAAAGAAATCGGGTTTTTTTCCAATTTAGGATATGTATGATTTACGGGCTCTTTGAGAGCACTCGCAGGGACAATTTATGTCTAAAACTCTTCAACCTTTAGCCTCCATTACCTGTTAGGCTTTTTGTCCCAGGTTCCTTTTACACACTTCACTGACCATTTAAATATCCATGAGCCCTTTCATTTGTTAAAATACCTCTTTTCTCCAATTTCCTTATGCTTTCGCTTACTAACAATGTTACACACGATGCAGTTTGTAACCAATATTGTTCAATATTTCATCAGAAACATCATAGCAAATCTATTTAAATAGTCGGCATATGATTGTAATACACTTTTAAAATACTCAAGATATTACACAATGAATTCAGAATTATTAGGACAAAATCGTAAACAAAAAATAGCATTTAGAAGTGTATTTGTTTCTGAAACAATCAGTAGACTTGTCAAAAGGTCTATATGTCAATTTTCTGTGTTCATATTAAAATAATAGTTTTTTTAAAAAATGTGTTATTTCGCATGAAACTTATGAAAATAATACAAGTAATCAAATTGATTTTTAAATAAAGTGATTGGAGATAGCTAAATGAAATTAAAAACAGCCTAAAATTTTGGCATCTCAGTATTTGGCAAAATTTTGAAAACATTAGCTTAAAAACAGCAAGATTTATAAATATCAATTCTAGGCATCCTTAAAGTATTTAACCTTTCAGGAAGGAATTTAATTGGTAGTACGTCTATTTAGGTTTGTTTGCCACACACGTTTTTAATATTAGCTGTATTTAAAGAGATGTTAAGAAACCCTCGGGATAAACTTGTTCTCTCCGATCACAAAGCTAAATTAACAAACCATCCAATTATGAGACAAAACAGGATGCAATTAATTGGCTGTTTCCGAAATAAAACTAAATCACGCTATCCAGTTAAATTTAAACTGAGGTTATCTCCAACATATATTTGCCTAAGCATAGGTATCTTTTAAACTATAGCTATGAAATTTATGGATCAAAAGCATTTCAAACTTGTTAAATGTTCTATTTCGCTTACTTTCTATGAAATATCTGATTAGCTTACACTTACTTAGTAAAAATGTAATGATAATTTCATACAAAACCTCCCAAATTACGATACCTATGAACCACGTTACATGAAACCATGTTAACAAATGAAATGAACTTGGTTTTAACAAAAAAGATTAAACGTTTGTAGGTCAATATTTAAATAGACGTATTCATCTGAAGAGCTTTTACAGAAAGAAAAGAATGTGTATATACATACCTAAAGGTCTTTAAAGACCTTAACGGGTATTATGGATTCGGCCATGCCTCGTCTGTAATTATCTGGATTCGTCCGCTAATGATCTGCTTTTCGTACAAATTACATAATAGCTATTATTACGAAAATTTTGAGGGAAAAACTATAATACATGGGGACATAGAAGGTCATGGAGAAATAATTGCATAAACTTGTTTACACTGATCTATCAATAATATGTAGAAATATGCAGGTTTCCTAGATTCATTTCATGGTCAGATATATCATACACTTTCCATTTCTAAACAAAAGTACAGAATCAAACATGAAGCTTATATCTGGTTAGTTCATGGTTCTATGTTTCCTCGTAACCAATGGAAATTTATAAGTAAGAACAGTATATCTGTTTTGAGGTTTCTGGATTATATTACAAAATTCTGAACACTACATGCTGATATAGATATTGTCAATTAATCGAAAACTATGGAACTATCGTATATTCGAAATGCGCTAGTAACGATCATAGGTGAGTCAGTTGCCCTTTGATTTCTGCATTTCTATAACCCACAGATTAGAGAATTTTGCGAAAACGTTGGCCTTTTGAGAAAGAAAATAGCCTTTCTTTGCAGTTACGGTTGTTATAAAATATTTATTTTTTTCCCCTGGCTAACTGGCATTATTTATTAACTGTTAAAAAACTAAAACAGGTAAGCTTTGATTGGAAAATAGGATGATAAAGAAACATCTCAATGTGTTACACATCAGTGAAGATGTTTTATTGTGGAACGGATGAAGGCTCCCTCTCTGCTCTGGCGGACTGAGTGATCGATGGCTCAAACCTTATTGCATAGTGCCGACATAGGTAGCCGAGGTGTTTAAGGCTGGGACTTGTGAACGGGAGGTCTGTGGTTCAAATTCTGCTAGGACTCTCCTCCATGACTTAGACTTTTTTTTCCAGGTTTTCCGCAATCCTCATAACAGCATAACTGGCAAACGACGGGAGGTATCCTAAACTTAAGCCTGGAACGTTTCCTTCCCTAATTTCCATTCCCAATTATCATTTAATTTATGTTTCATCAGTGTCCAGCGCCTGCGGTAACGTATGTAGCAAGAACGGACGTTAAACACTACTAAAAGAGCTCGTTACGCCATAATACTTTATTTTTATTTATTCAATTTTAATACTTTACTACTTGAGCCGAAAAGTTTGACTCACATACTATAACGCAACTATTAATGCACTTTACCTACTGCTGTCGGTGCTGCGGAATCAGCTGCCATTTCCTTACCTTTGAATGAATGGGAATGACAACACTCATTTTCAGCCATTTAGAAGCTTGATGGAGAATCCCCTTTAAATAGGTCTAATCTAGCTTTGTTGGCAACACTATTCCCACTTCGATGCTTTGCTTGTGTGTTATTGCCTTTTACCGCTACTTTGAACCTGTATTAGACTATAAAACGTATTAATCAGATGGCACTATATTTCATACTACGTATAATTATAGGCGTACTTCAGGAAAGAATTTAAATAATAATTTAAGATTCTCTGTTTGACGAAGTTGTATAGGAACCGTTTTGTTTTCCTTACCATTTAAATAACTCTTGTAGCTTGAAGAATATTGTATTCCACTCAAAGTTTGGATATCGATTTTACCGGAGGTTCTTTGAAACCCCAAAAAGCATTTTTAGATAAAGGGCATGTGCGCGTGCACGAAAACAGGATATCTTAAAAATACCTTAAGTCGGATACCTAACTTGGTATTTAAGTTTAGCTCCTTCCAGGCATACTACACCAGAAATTTGAAACAAAAAAATCCACCCCTAACTACTCTTTAGATAGAAAGTTTTTCGTTGCGTTTTACCTTCTGAAAAGTGATTCTAACGATATTTATTAAAATATAAGTATATTAAAGTATTTCCATGACTAATAACATTATATATTGAATTTTTAAGATTTAGAAGCTAGTAACAGTGATGTGTCATAATTTAAAATAAAGAGAGTTGAAGGTTGTTACACCACATCACTAAAATGTTCTTACTTGAACGCGTCAACAGCAGCAATGAATTGGACATCTGGGAAAAAATACATGAATCACCTAATGAATTTCGAACTGCCGCCACGCAGCAGCTTTTGGAGGTTCATCAGCCCAGCACCAGAGAACACCACTAGCCACACACATTCACCAGACAATAACCGGCAAACTCAGCTGAAAACATGCTGACGATGGGAGCAAACCGTCTCCCGAAACGCGTTCAAGTAAGAACATTTTAGTGATGTAGTGTAACAACCTTCAACTCTCTTTATTTTAATTTATATGTCGAATTTTCTGCGAATAGGCTGTTAAGTCCTCTCATTCTGAATGAGTTTTATATTCATTCATTCATTATCTGTTTACCCTCCTCTCATGTAGGACTTACACCCCCCAGGACTTACAGGCGGGTGCCTGGGGTCAGAGGCCCGTCGAGGAGCAGACACTCATGGATCAGACAAAACATCCAGGATGGGTGATCAGCCCGATGCCTGGTATGGGATGAAGGAAGTGGATGAAGCGAAATGTTGGTGAAATGGATGAAAGGTGATGATGGAGCAGTTGGTGGAATGAATGGCGGGGGAAACCGGAGAACCCGGAGAAAACCCGCCCAGACGCCGCTTCGTCCACCACAAATCCCACATGCAGGTTCTTGGGATTGAACCCGGTCCGCCTCGGTGGGAGGCGAGCGGTCTAACCACTCGGCCACGGCGCCGCCAATTAGTCTTATATAATTCTGCATAAGTGGTGAGCAAAAAGAGAGACAACTTACTATACGAAGAAGTAGATCGCTTTGAAACACAATTTATATTAAGTAAGTATTTGTAGCATTATCCAGAGGACTTCACATGTTGTTCACACCAAATCCAAGATATACATATTAATAGCCATGCAAATATGTTAGACATATGGTATTTTAATACAAATATCGTTACAACCATTTTAAGAATATAAAGAATAACGGAAAATGTTCCATGTAGAGAGTAGTTTCGTGTGGGGAGGAGTTTCTGAACGTTTTCCTGTCGCATCTTCGGAAGATACTAAACTTAATTTCAAAGTGTAGCATTTAACCCAATTTTCGTTTTAAGTTGTACCGTTCTCTCTCTCTCTCTCTCTCTCTCTCTCTCTCTCTCTCTGACACTCACAGAGCATGTGTTACAAAATAAATTGTTTTGCATCCAAAGGACCTCATAGCATATATTTCCGGTGAAATCTGGTTATCCAATTTTTTAGTAGGATACAATAATTCTACCTATAGATAGATGGTTTCAGGGAAAGTAAAAAAGATTTAGAGACAGGTGATTCACCTGCTATAGTCTGGAATTGTTTAGTTCCATTTATACCCCGCCTTTAACTACATTGGTCTTATCGGCGGAACTTATTGCTAATTGACAACGGTGTTAACTCGTATTCTCTTGTCGGTCGGTTTCTTTTACTTTTGGGGTTATAATCATTAGATCACACACACACATTCACACTCTCATTCATCCAAACTCGGGAGAGGGTAGGGAATAATCTTGGCTAGAGAAACATTCCCACCCCCACCCGAGAATCGATCCCGGGACCCCTCGCACAGCAGTCAGGTGCTCTACCGACTGAGCTACGGAGTCAGCCTGGATATTATCCTAAGTTTATCCATTAGGTATTTGTAGTACTTTCACAATGAGCCCTATGCTAATAAGTAGGGCCCAGGTTGTGATGACATGTCATCTTTTAGTTGTTACATCCCAGGCATTGCCATCGTGTACATAAATTCTTATTACGGATCCCAGAGTATGAAAACGCACATTTATTAGGTCATTTTGGACATTTATGCCATTCCTACTTTTAAGGCATTTTTTATTTTACGTGGTTATTTTATAATTTTCTTGAACTTTTTGTCCCTATTTCGTCTTTTTCTTGCACTTGCATAAGTGTTTTGAGTAAATTTTAGACTTTACATAAGGATAACTTTTCAAACAATAGAAACGTGAATATTCAACTGAGAAATAAAAGCAACTTTTTATATCCTTTACTTGCATTCTTGGAACAAAATCTTTCCTATTTAATGGTTAGTCTGGAAAGAATTGCTTGTGGATGGAGGGGTGGCTATTGCAATGGAGGCGCGTATTATTACAATTATGAATTCATATCCAAAACTAGGGATGAGACAGGTCAATTTTCCATTTTTCATATTAATGAGTGTGCACCATTAGGTTGCTATTGTTCTTATCCTTATGTGGTGTCATAATAGGCTATGAAGTCCTCTCCATTCGCTATAAATATTGTATAATCTGAGAACTCAAAATAGCTAATGCTACAGTTTTGTAAGCTCTGCTTCAACAATAATTTTCTTAATTTTCTTTTCAGATTTTTAAAAAATAACTTGAAAAATATACTTTAATTAATCTATAAATTATCTCATCATTTTTATACCCATTTGTTCTGTTTGTATGCACGTTATATCCATATATAAATTAATTCATAACTCTCTATACATTAATTTTATAAATTAAACAAACCGCAGTTTTAGGTCATTTTTGTAATTATTACGTAATTTTTTTAAAATCTAAAGTCATTTAATGGGTCATTTTTCAAACATTTTTAGGTCATCAAAGTCCGAGCCCTTCTAATAAGCAATAAATATGGAGCAATATTTTGCACTCTAGCACGCCAACTGTTGTTTTTCCAGTAGCATAAATGCGTGTGAGCGTCGGAACTATGATAACTGTAAGATAAGGTAACTATCAAGAAATGTAAGGTGAAGAAGTAGGCTTTTGCGAACTTGTAAATAAAGTATCAAACTTCACATCGGAAATATGCGGTGAGTGTTCTTTGAGGGAAGTCACGTCGAAAAAAAAAATTGAGTTTTATTTATGGACGCTCTTTAACTACTATGGTTCTTAGCGTCCCATTCTATATTGGGCGTGAAACATCTGTAATTTTGCTCAGAGGCCTCTTTATCAGGCTTGAGGTTCTTTTACGCGCCGTAAATCTACGACACGGGACCACCGGCTTTACTTCCCTTCCGAAGGAAGCCGTGCTAACGATTTTTACGCCCGAAAAAATCCATCGCCCTCCGCCGGGTTTGAACCCGCGACCTTGGGAACCAGAGGCTAGCACGGTACCACTAGTCCACGGAGGACGACGGAAGTCACGTCGTGTGAGGTAAACACCAGTGTTGCCAAACGTAGCGGAATTCCGCTATGCGTAGCGAAATTTGAGCCTTTGGGAGACAATGCAGCGAAAACTAAAAAGTGGGAAAGTGTAGGGACCTCTGTCAATTTTAATTTTAACAAATACATTTATGATTATTGCTAAAATAAACACTTAAAAAGATTCAACAATATTCTACAACATTAATTTAGTCATTTTAAGTATTACCCGTTATATAAATGAGTGATTAACGGCACTTCACCCCTAAGAAGAAAGAAAGAAAGAAAGCGGAAAAAATATTACCGCGATGAACGGTCGAAAGATGAGAAGAAAATGAGAAAACCATTGTTTTCGGATAAGTGGTTGAAAAATATATATTTCTTCTTTTTTGAAATGGTTACATCTAGTCAGGGGTGCCTATTATCCCAAAGGTTATGGTGCATCCCCCAAAACAATCATCCTCGCACCTATTTTTCTGAGAGCTCAATTTAAACTATTTAGCTCCTTTTCTATGTCGCTGGAAAGCTTTCCATAGGGGCTATGTTATAGGTACTGTAGCAGCTATTGTGATACCGGTACACAATGAAACCTTAAACAAATAATTCAAAAGTTAAAATCAATAAAAGCCATAACATTTAAAGCATAAACAAAAAGCAAAATTGTCTGACAGGTGGTGCATTTTATTACTTGGTACTTCAATGTTGCCTATTATTTCTATCTAAATAGACCAATATAGTAAGTGTAGTAGCGCTATACATTCTGAACAACCACATACCTGCCTATAATGTTATAGTTCCTTTTATGCGTTTCCAAGAATTATGATTTGATGCGTCACATTATACCATATAGTCTAAATTGCACTTAACATTACTTTTGATGGGGGATACAGCACATTTAGGTTAGCAAACTTAACTTAACTTACAAACTGACATAACAACTACAGTACTCGATTAGAAATTGTAATAAATGTGTTTATATTACCTGCACTAATTTATTTCAATATTTTGTTTTCCCCAATATTTTGAATCCACCCAAAATGTTCCTAATGGCGTAACTTACACCATGATCCCCCTCCCCCCGTGGACACCCTTGCGCCGAGTTAAAGAAGACAGTGCAAAAGCAAACATGTAATGTTGTTTTGGAGTAAAAAGAAGTGATGTTTTGAAATATAGTGAAAGCCAGAAATACATCAAGAATGTAAAGGTTACTGATAGCACGAACATTTCTTAAGTAACTAGCAAATTCATTTATTTACATTTTATTAAGAAACGTACAATGATTAAGCTCATTTTAACTGAATTATTGACTTAATTGAAAGATGAATTAGTCACTAAAATAGGCCTAAGTTACCAACAGAGAGACTATAATAATTTTTTCCATGGCATATTAATGATATAAGTGCAGTATTTTTGTGGCGGAATGTACGGAATTTTGGTAGGCATGTAGCGAGATTCATTGCTTTTTGGTTGGCAACACTGAAACACCTCCAGAAAACTAGCTTCCAGTTTCAATCGGAAGATCTCGAAATCGAAGCCGAAATGCTGTAACGACAACATGGTTTACAAAACAGATATATTGTATCCGTGCCGGAAGCTGAGCAGAGTTATGCTGCACAATTCAAGTGCCTCTCTTTCAATCAAAATATCCTTCAGGTTGGCAGTCAGAGCAGACCAATTGCAGTTAATACAGCCACATTATATTGTACTCAATATTGGAATATAATGGTTTTGCATGTGGGTGTTTTCTGCAATGGAAGTTTTCAAATAGACTTTATCATGAGGGGCTTGATTGAAAAAGTAAAAAATGTCCGGATAAAACAATATTTTTGAAAAATGTACTTACTTTCATATGAATGAATATTTGTAATTTATTGTTTCTAAGGTTACTTTGAAGGAACAAAACCATTGGTTCCGTTTCTAAATTGAGTTTTGTCTTTGAAGTGTTGATGTGAAGGGACCACAAAAAGAGAACACTGGCAGCAAACAAAGTCACATTGTATCTATGTGGTGTGAGTCGACATCGAGATGACTGAAAGAGAAGGGGCTAGACTGGGAGTGTGAGCCTTGGCATGCACAAAGCTTTTTATCTCATTTGTCTTTTGGAAACAATACTGTACCAATCACAGAAAGGGAAAAGGGGGATGGAGGAGGTTTTGCTGAAGAGCAAGGGGTGGCTATGTTTGGAGGGATGACCAGTCTTATCTGGTGGGGCTAAACACCCGCAGAAACACAAACAAGAGTCTCATGAGTCATGCTCCACAAAGGTGTTTTATCAGCTTCCCGAGACGACTCCAGCATTGTAACAATTATTTATTATTATTTTTTGCATTGCCAACCCGACCGCCTCACAATCTGGGTGATAACGAGCTTTTCAACTACAATGACGGACCCGAGCCATTAACTGACACGTCTGCTTCTGCTGCTGGCCTATAAAGTGTTTTGTTCCACTCTCTCTGCTTGTTGTAACATTGTGATGTAGCTGGAAAAACTTGAGAAATCTAAACGACCGGAAAGATGCGGTTGTCATCCTTTGTAAATTAGCAAAATATACATTGGTACATCCATAAATTATTTTTCCTTTTGCTTTTGCTATCGGACTGAAGAAGAATATTTACTACTGGAATATAATATAATGGCGCATATTAATTACAGTGACCTAAATACTAAAAGAACTTTGTCCTTGAATCGAGTATTATCATGTTAAAAGGAACTTTGTACGTGCTGTTTATCTTCAATAAAACTGTAAATGAAGCCCATTGCATTATAAGTGTAAGTGTCCCTTTTCTTATAAAAATTTACTGAGCTTATGGGGACATTCAACTCAAATACGCAAAAGGAAAACAATAAATTGCATTTTGTAACCGTTTATATGTAAATACTTCTTTTGCAAAACTATTTGTAAAACTTCAAACTGCAAAATACATGCTTTAGGTCTATATGTCTGCAGGGGGCGCACTGCTCCGACTACTGTCAGTATATTAGCTATTCAACTATTTTTTGTTCCAAACAATTTAGCACTCCTTTTTAATGACTTCTGCTTTTATAGCTGACTTTCCTGCAGCCACAGAGAGTTCTGATAGAAAATAATTTAATTGTAATACATGTGCAAGTATCTAGTTTGAAATTAAGGAAACAAAGTTTATGTTTTTAAATTTTTTTCTGAAAGAAAGTGAATGTATCTTTTTGTGTGAAATTGCAAATAATGATTATTTAGGTATTACAAGAAATAATGTGTAATTACCTCTACGATCTTTATATTTTAGTTAATTGTTGTATGGTACACTGATGCAAGCTTTGTGGATGTAAGTTTGTATATATTATCATTGGCAGTAGCTTGCATAACAATTTTCACATTTATAAATATTTTCAAATGGGATAAATTATGTAAAGAATAGAAGTAAATAATTTTGGCCTCTTACTGTGGCCAAAACACTCGTAAACTCAACGGTAAAGCATATAAACTTTTACTAAATATTAAGCAAACTTGATGAAAATTTTGCAGTTGTATTTTGGTCCTTGTCCTAAATTTTGGCGAACGACATTTAAGGTTCTCATTTTTAGAAAATCTATGGGCATTCTAATAGATTTTATTTCAACTATTGAACTCCAAACACTAATAAATGTGTAATATACCTACATACGAGGTATTTTATCAAACAATAGCAATGCATACACATGCTTATATAACTCTAATACAATAACCCAGAAAAATATTATTTCAAAGAATTAAATTAATGAGGATATTTTAGGGCCTCAGAGTAACCCGAAAGATTTATATATTTTTTCAGTTACTTATTCTAAAGTTTTCCAATTGCGTAGAATTCTGTTATAAAACTTATGAAATGTAGAGTAAATTTTTCACGAAAATTCGACTAATAGAAAACTGTAACAACAGCAGCTTTCACAACAGCGTTAATTAGGTTGAAATTCTTTTCCGGACTTGATGGCTGTGGTCCACAGGGTGACAAGATCCTGAGGTTTCACGATGAACAACATTCCGCACCTTCAGAGGTCAACTTCTGAGTAGTGCTAATAGAGTGGGCCATGGCCATCAAGCCAGAAGGAAATTAACAGAAAAAGATCTGTATGAGTGTTCCCTTATTGGTGAAAAATGTATTGCATATATAGAGCATAAAGTAAAAGTGAATTCTTATTGCACTATGCATGATTGAAGTTGTACCACACAATAAGGAAAAGGGGAACTTATTTAACAGACATCACAACAAGGGTGCATTGATAATGTTAATAAACTGGCAATGTCATTAAATTCTGCTATTTTGTCAACACAACTGCTTTTGAAACTATGTATTCGCACAGTTCCTATCTGTGGTGATTGTTAATAGTTGGTTCAAATTTATGTTGTATTTATTAAATAATGCCTGACGAGATGTCAATTTTAGTGTAAAGCCAAGCATGAAGGAAAATAAGGTAGAAGAGTCGATGTAATGACGAAGCCAAAACATACTGTTGGAATTTTATTGCATAGAATAAGGGTGGCGAAAATACCTTTCTCTCTTGAGTCGTCAAATATGCAACACGCACTACACCACTCAGCAGCACATGAAAAACAAATGAATAGACGGCTAGAAAAGGAGTTGCGCATGCGAGTCACACTGCCTCGCGAGTCGCGTTTTCGCCACCACTGGCATAGAATTAGTCAACCTTATAACATTAGCTGAGTTTGCGCAAAAACATAAAATACAATAACAGTTTTATAGAGTACAACTAAATGTTAACTTTAAAGTATCAGTCATAAATATATAAAATTAACTGTATAGGTCTCAAAAGCGCGAATTTAATGAAACTATAATATGACAGCTTTATAATTTCTTACTTTTCATTTAATGCATAGAGCTTAGAGATAATAATACCACACTCGCCATACGTCATTACCTTTCTTTGCGCTTATATATTATTACATAATAATTACTGGTTAAAGCAGTATTAAATTAATTTTGAACTTCAAATAGTTTTCGTGAAATTCTATACATCTTGATATTTCTCTTTCTCTTGCTGTGACATTTTTTATAGTATACTAGCCAGACGGGCAACTGTACTCACATGTTATTCTTCTTTTGTGTGTGAAGTGATGCTCAAATAAGCCCAGGTTTCATAGAATTTAGAGTTGTCTGCCATTCCCCTCCTAGGATAACGGAAAACCCCAGGAAAACCTCGTCTTAGTAAATCACCACAACCTAATTACGAACTTGGGTCCTCTTGAATGTGAGACAGACACGATACCCCTACACCATGAGGGGGGTACTGCTCGCATAATGGCGTTAAATTCGGGGATTATTCTTTTCGCACTCACTCTCCCTCCATCGCCGGCATCGTTTCTCTCTTTCTCATTGTGCAACTTAAGCAGCTGGTCATGTGATGCTGGGAAAACTGACAATAAAGCTGCTTCTTCTAGATGTGAATAAAATTTAAAATATTAGTAAATAGTTTAACTATACTCACAGATGTACTTGCTCCTTATTCTTGCGATGCGATCGCAACGGTAGTGTAAGGTAATCTATATATATTTTCTTAAATATTCATTCTTTCGAAATTTTGCAAATGACAAATATTTTCAGAAATAAACTTTTATTTTGTAACACTTTACAAAAATGTATAATAATAATAATTTATAATTATAATATATAATAATTATTATTTCGTCTTCAAGGGTCCCATCGTACACATTATTATTAAGCATTAATTCAAAATCTAAAATAACTAGAGATAGTTTGGTTACAATTTTAAATGTAGACTTCATTTTACATATATACATTCTCTAACATTGGATAATTGTAACGTTGAATGTTCCTGTGAGAGTGAGTGTACCTATTTGCATATAAAAAATTATCCCAAGCATTAGTTTAAAATCTGTGATCATAAGCTTTAGAGACTTTTAACTTTAGACTTAGAGAAAAAAAATTGAAATATGTGTTCAGTGTAAGAAGTCAGGGATTTCAAGCATAAAGAATTTGAATTCACTACATACAAGTCTTTACTCTGGAGCATGGATTAACAACCGCTTGCCAAATAAGTGAAGCTAGTCCGCCACACAGTCTTGGCTAAAGCAGATTTTTTAATTTACAAAACAAGAAGATTTAGCTCAGTAAAATCGACTTTGTGGACTAATTTTACCCACTTGTAAGCGATTGCCAAATCCTACCCTACAATTAAATAAACAATGTAGATATAATGCTAATTTATGATACTTAAATACTATAAAACTTTCGCACCATTTTTAACATCTGTTCCAACAAATAAGGTCTAAACATGTCTTTAAACGAAGTGGTTCCACAAATGAGCCTGAAATGTTTAAAATTGTTTTCCTTAGGCCACGCAAAGTGCGTGGAATTCCAAACTCAGCGATAGCTACCCGCTTTTTAAATATTTAGCTAATGCTTCAGCCTCCTGTATCCCGCCTCGTACCTAAAACGAAATATGTAGTGAGACCGTTAGGATAGGATAGAACGAGTCAACGGAGGGTACACCTAGCACTGCGGTTCCAATGGATCTATTGTGCGGTAGAAACGGATGAGGCCAGCGTAAGTCGTCAGAGATGCGCAGAGTTCCCTAATAGTTCCAGCCACGGGAGGGCCGCGCAAAGATGTCCCTCTAGTGGGACTGGGGAAACGTGTGCAAAGTGCGCCATCACCGACTGAACCACAGCCCCGGAGTCAACCTGAAAATGAAATGAGAGGAAATGGGTGAAAGAGGAAAGCCGTGGTAATTTACGCCACTCCACACCTATGTCAATCAGGGAAAACCACGATAAACCCATGGTCAGAGTGGGCGGCTATCGGGAATTGAAACCGGGACCTCCCGAATGCGAGCCTCACACGTTATCGTGGAGCCATCTCTCTGGGTTAATGAAACCGTTTTTGCAAATGCTTTTATTTTTAACGTGAAGTAGACACAAAAGTAAACTTTTGTAAGATTGGTGCGTAGAAAAGGTATAATAATAAACGATAAGGGTACAGTAAGTAATGTGAATGTAACACACCAGGTTTGTTCAATCTCTGATGGATCTCTCATGACATCAGATCCAAAGGGCTAGAAAAGTAGACGAATGCTATGTCCGCTACCCATTATATGTGTAAGCTATTGAAGCAGCGTAAAAGTAAGCTTTAGAAATAATAGGTTACACAGCTTAGTTATGTTATGCATTTAAAACAACTGCGCTTGGCTTTATTGCAAATATTTCTTTATACAAACTTCGCTGTACATATGCTTAGCTAACATGTTACCTGCGTACCGTAGAATATGTCACACAAATCAAGTAATTACGGCACTTATACAATTCGCATGCCGTTTCATTCCTCTTTTACCCAATGTCAAATATGTTGGTACATTTGTAACGACACATACTTAATGCAATGTATCTATCTGTAAGAATACAAAATCTACAGTTTTCCTTCTGATTGCTTTGACTTTTTTACCGTATACTCAAAACATAAACGTTATAGTGACCACAGCATTTGAATGAGCTATGTTAAACGTTGTTGTAATTTTGTATTCGCAATTAATCAAAGTTTTGGTATGGTAATATATGTTCATTGGACCCTATTGTATCGTTCTCAAATTTTAATTTGCGCTGAGTAAACAAAACATAAAGAAACTTCTGCACAGGCATTTCTAAATTTTAATTAGCTTAAGAGGGAAAAATGGTATGCATAATTTTTTAATTTTTCAACTTTTCCAATGAAAGTTATAGAAAAGAATTTCAAGTCAGCTGTTTAATAGTTTTTAACTAGTACACAGCAACTTTTAAACCGTAATTCTTGAAGTTCTCCTAAAAAGTTAAAGCTAATAAATTATAAACTGTAATCCAACAGTCATTTTGAATAGTGATGAATGCTAAGTCATTGCGGTGCTTTAGTAAATGGCATAACCGATAAAATGCATATAGCATTAAAATTGTAGAAATTGACAATCCATCTGTGTAGTATGAAAATACATCTTATAAGTATAACAAATGCAAAAAAATAGAAAATTTTCACTTTTGTTTTACAAAACTTCAGATGCGTTGCCTTAAGAGTAGAATAGATAGGAGAGATCGAGCACAGAAATGCGCATACATACATGGGAAAGGATACTGAAAACGAGGGGAGATGTTAGGTTGGGGGAGCGTTCAAAGAGGAAAATGCGTTTATATGGGGGAGATAGGGAAACCGAGGAGAGATCCTAGGCAGAACAGGGCCTGAAGGAGGGGGAATGCACCATATATAAGAGAGGTAGGGAATACGCGGAGAGGTGAAGACTAGGCAGAGGTTGAGAAGTAGAGAAATGGTTACTGAGGTGTTGAATTCCTACAAAACCGTTAAATTTCCTGATTTAGGGAAACGTTTATGTGATGTATGTATCCGTCAAGGTTATGGTAGACTCTCCATTATATGATAAGAGTTTTCTCCTGTGCTAGGTTAGGACGGAAAATGATAGGACTAGTTAGACGGTGCAATGGCACTTTAGGCTAGGTTAGAATAGATTGGAGTCGATAATTTGGTGTTGGTCTAGCTGGTATTTTTCAAGTTATGACAGAATAGAATAGATGAGGAGAGGACTGCTGTCTAAGATTGGTTAGGTTAGAATGCTTAACGTCAGGTCAGGATGGTTGTTTAGATGTTGAGAGGACATAATATATAGGGTGAATCGCCTAAAACTTGCACCGCAAATATTTCGGAAATGGAAAGTGATATTGATGTGCAGTTTTCACAGCATTGATTGGTATTTAGAGGCTCGTACATTTAGCCTATAAACAGATTTTAATAATACTGAGAAAGTGTATCTTTTGAGCAAACATACAATTTTTTTAAATGGAACAATGCCTAGTTACATCAATAGAATAAAGATAGGGTAAATTAGAATGTCAATGATCTTTGATGCAGGATTCTAATGCAAGTGGTTTACGAGAAATCGTATTTTGAAAAGTTTCCATCCCGACAACTGTTTGTCCCATTCAACCTGCTTAGTTGCTAGGTACGATGTTGTTATCTTTGTTTGCATTGTGTTTTCTGTTCATTGATTGCGACTTTCTGGTCAGTTAATTTATGACAGTTCTCGCGAGTGGAAGATGGGGTTTACTAATGCAGAAAAAGCCGACATGCTTATGGCGTATGGAGAGTTTAGGAAGAACGCAGTTCGTTCCTGTACGGTGTATGCGAAACGTATCCCAATAGACGTCAATCATCTCGGCAATTATTTATCAACCTCTTCAACCAATTACGTGAAAGTGGTACTATAACACATAGAAAACGTAACAGAAACAAACAAGTGACTGGAGAAGTGGCAGAAATTAATGCTTTGGCTACCGTTGCAGTAGATTCGCAAATTAGTCCCGCACCATCACACGTGGAAGTAGCATAATTCAGGCAAGTGTACTCCGCATTCTCCATTGACATAGGTTCCATCCCTATTACATCTCTCTCCATCAAGAGCTGCATGGAAACGATTTTGAGAATGGTGTTAACTTTTGTACATGGGCACTGAGACATGATACTCCAGATTCATCATGTATCTTGTTTAGTGATGAGGCAACGTTTACTAATTATGGCCAGGTAAACCGCAGAAACATGCACTATTGGTCTGTTGACAATCCCCGTTGGCTTCGTCAGGTGGAACGTCAGCGTCCATGGAGTTTAAACGTGTGGTGTGGGATAGTGAACCATCAGCTCATGGGCCCTTTGTTCATAGAAGAAACAATGAACTCGCACAAGTATCGCAGCCTCCTGACAGACCACCTGCCACAGATGCTAGAAGACGTTCCTTTGCAGGCTCGGAGGAACCTGTGGTTCCAACATCATGGCTGTCCAACCCATAGTGCACGAAGTACTACAGCTGGTCTTAACGGATTGTTTCCAAATCGTTGGATTGGACGAAGAGGACTTGTACCTTGGCCGGTCCGTTCACGGGATCTGAACCCTTTAGACTTTTTTCTATGGTTAAGGCTGAAATACACTGTCTACAAGGATGTACTAACTACACCAGACGATATGAAACGACGTATTACTGCTGCCTGCTCTAAAATTTCCGCTGAAATGCTAGAACATGTGCAGCAGTCCATATCAGACTGGAAGCGTGTATTGAAGCTGCCGGTGGTCATTTTGAACACAACCTTTGAAGGGCTATGTTCTCTTTACTTGTAAGAATCCACAGAATTATTGTAATTCCCTTTTGTTTTTCTTTAGTTTGTACTACCACAGGTTGTACAAGTGTCGGTGCGTAAAAGCTTCAAAATAAGATTTCTCGTAAACCACTTGCAATAGAATCTTTTGCCACAAACGCCACTGACATTCTAATTTACGCTACCTTTATCCTGTTATGTAGCTAAGCATTGTTCTGTTTAAAAATTGTATGTTTGCCCAAAATACACTTTCTCAGCATTATTAAAATCTGTTTATAGGCTAAATGTACGAGCCCCTGATTACCAATCAATGCTGTGAAAGCCGCACATTAATAGCACGTTCCATTTCCGAAATATTTGCGGTGCAAATTTTAGGTGATTCATCCTGTATAATATGACTATAGACTGGGATAGGTTAGGTTAGGATGTTCGATGTTTGCTTAGTTTAGACTACTTATATATACCCTCACTGTAACCCTAGGCATAGTTTATCCATATCGGTCTCACAATTTAAGTGCTTAATATATAAAAGTTTATAAGAAGCTTTAGAAACAGAAATATATGGAAAAGTTGTAACATTAGATAAGAAATGTTTATAAATTATTGAATTAATCTCTAAATTACCATAAATACCTCTAATACTAGCCGAATCCCCCGAAATTACCTTAAGTAGCTGTGATACGTGTCGCTGATCGAAATTACCTAGAACACCTGTGATGCTACCTGGGTTACCCTAAAACCTATGATACTACCTGAATTACCTGAGAAATCATATAAAACTATGCTACACTCAACTCCTGAAATCTGGCTGCCTATGATACTACCTGAATTACCCTAAATACCTACGATATTAGCTGAACTAGCTGTGAAATACGAAACTATGCTACACCCAACCCCTGGAATCTGTCTGCCTGTGATACAAGCTGAATCAGCCTAAATACCTACGATACTACCTGAATTACCTGTGAAATCATACGGAACTATACATACCCAAACCATGGAATCTGCTCTCCTGTGGTACTAGCTGAATCAGCCTAAATACCTACAATACTACCTGAATTACCTGTGAAATCATACGGAACTATACACACCCTAACCATGGAATTTGCTCTCCTGTGATACTAGCTGAATCAGCCTAAATACCTACGATACTGCCTGAATTACCTGTGAAATCATACGGAACTATACACACCCAAACCATGGGATATACTCACCTGATGAATGCTGGATGGTAACAACCTAAAGAAGACTGGACATTGTACATGCAGCAACACTAGCCTCCCTAGCACCTATTATCGTTTTCCCCATCTCTAACATATAAACACATACTCTACTCCTCAACCTCCGTCTAGCCTAGCATCTCTCATTGTAATCGCTACCATTCTCTATAAAGAGCATTCCCTCTCCTTTAGCCCCTGCTCCACCTAGCATCTCTCCTCTATCCCCTATCTCAGCCGTATAAATGCCTTTACTACTCTCTTAACCTCGCTAGCCTAGCACCTCTCCGCGTATTCCCTACCTCTCTCGTATAAAGCACATTGCCTCTCCTTCAGCGTCTGTCTAGCCTAGCATCACTCCCCGTTTTCCCTATCTTTTCCATATAAACCATACTCTACACCTCAACCTCTGTCTAGCCTTCACCTCTCCGCGTATCCCCTACCTCTCTTATATACAGTGCATTCCCCCTCCTTCGGGCCCTGCACCACGTAGGATCTCTCCTCGTTTTCCCTATCTCTCCCATATAAACGCACTTTCCTCCTTGAACGCTCTCCCAACCTAGCATTTACCTTCATTTCCCCTATCGTTTCCCATGTATGCGCATTTCTGTGCTCGATCTCTCCTATCTATCCTATTCTTAAGGATTTGTTATAATTGTGAACGTCGACTAACCTGCTTCACTACAGTAGAACTTTGCCATTTATTCTTCAGACCTGGAAAGGGATTTGGAAGATTGGTTAACGGTTTTTACGGCGTATAACCTAAGAATGTTTTAAATGGATACGTGAATTTAAAGCTATGTCGCAATGAGCAATATTTATTGGAAACGAGACGGATATTAGAATATTTACAATAATTACAAGCTTCATAAATTTATGTAAACAGTGCAAGCATCGTCTCCAGCGCTATAAACCAATTTGCTTTGCATAATGTTTACTATCCTGCTAAATCATCTACCGTTCTTCAAGTCACCGTAAACACATATCGTTGGAATGTTGAGTAACCAATGGTGCATTCCACCGTGTATTGGTCCGATAATGCTGCCTATTTGTGGAGGTTGAAGAGGTGAAACATTTCTTTGCTCATTGAGTGTAATAGGGTTATAGGGTATACAACGTAGGGGACACCCCGTGTACTGCGATCTACATAGATGCATTGCGGCTACCATCCCTCGGAGGAAGGTATGTAGCGAAGGAACTACACGAAGCTATGGATCGTAGGCAGACAGGTCACAGAGACGCGTGGATGTTCCTAACATTTCCTGGCTCGAAGATCCGACCCACTATTGGACCTGCCCAGAGAATGCGATGAACGACCCTTGCAACCAGGCAGCCTACCGACCAGGGAAAATCACGAAAAACCCAAGGTCAGAGTAGGCAGTCGACGGGAATTGAACCCGGGACCTTCCGAATGCGTTACCGCGGAGCCATCTCGCTCGCACACTGAGTGTAATACCTGAGGCATTACTCTCTGTAAGAATGTGCAACTTACGGTGCATGATTGATGATTCCTATAAGCACAGAAGCTAATCGCAGGAAGCAGCTAAGCCGCAATGCTTAACATTTTTCTTGTAAGAGAGCGGTTTTGCGGTATTAGCTCCGTTGTGAGTAATGAAGTCTCTTGTTATCACATTTCTATGAGAAACGTTTACAAAACAACACGAAAGCTATATTAAGCAGACCATGGGATAGCAGTCTATTTGAAATTTATTTGCAGGCTTGTTTTAACAGCGTGTTTTTCCCTAGCCGCCTGAAAGCCTCTTCTCCAAGCTGATTCATGCTGCGATATTTTTAAATATGTCGGATATGTTTATAAGGAAATATAAAACATACAAGGCTACACTGTTTCTTTGCACGTGCTCATTAAGCAGAATAATGGCTTGTACGAGCCAGCAGAGTGCCAGGGGAGTAAGAAGTTTACTGTTGTTGCCCTGCCTGGTGCTACGTGAAGCAAGTTATATGAGATGGAAACGTGCTTGCTGCGCCGCGAGTGCCCAGAAGCAGATGCTACATTAAGTTAATAATAAAAACAAATCTAAATATGATTACTCTGCCATCAGGGCTTTTGAGGTGAATAAAACACTTCTGAATCAGATTTAATGCAGAGAGTAAACCAAAGAGGTTATTGTACGTAGAATATGGCAGTTTCCTCCAACAAAGCACGTTTCATCACTCCACTTAAGGCTTTTATAATCTTTAGTCCATTTTAAACCCTCATTACCTGGACCCGGGGCCCGCATATTGATTATACGTCATCTCTTAACTTTTACATCATAGGCATTGCTAAAGTGTATATAAATCCTTATAATGGCTCCCAGATTGCGAAAAAATATATTTATCAGGTCAATTTCTGGCCATTTATGCCATTTTCTATTTTAGGACCTTCTTTTTCGATTTTAGTTCATTGCTTTGGCATTTTATTGTCATTTGCGTCCTTATTTATTATTTTCTTACATTTATATTGAGTGTATAAAGAATTTTGTATTATTGACGTTTTCAATAAGGATAACCTTTGAAACGTCCTCATTGAAATCAGAAATTTCACTATTAAGCGGAAAAATAAAAGTAATTTTCTATATCTTGTATTGTACTTTTTGGAAAAAAAACATTCCTATTTAATGGTTATTCTGGAAGGGGCTGCTTGTGGGTGGAGGATTGGCTATTGTCAGGGAGGAGGTGCGATTACTTTTATGAATTTCAAGTCCCAAACTAGGGACAAAACAGATCAGTTTTACCTTTTTCGCTATAATAATTGTTTATAGTCAGGTTGCTGTTATCTTTATCCTTAATTCGTGTGTCTGTAAAGTTCTCTTCATTCGCAATGAATTTTGTATAATCTGAGGAGTTAATGCTATTGTTCTGTAAAGCGCGTTTCAAAAACAAGTTTCAGATTCTTCAAACAAGAACATGGAGAAGAATATGCTTTGAGCTAATTTTCTAAATTATCTCATTATTGCTATTCCTGTTTTTTTCTAATTATATGGCAATTATTTCCACGTATAAATTAATTTTAGGGATGGGACCTCGATACCTTCAATACCTCGATACCCTCGATACACGATAGTAACGAAGTATGTCTAATACTTAAGATAACCATTGGATACTTTTTCGATACTTTTAAATGTTTAAGGTTTGCGTTATCGAAAGTTGTTACGCTTAACTTTATGCTACATAAGGAATGAAAGCAGTCGAGACTGCACGTGATTGCCTCGCACGTGTCCCCAAAGAGATTCTGGACTATAGTTCTTGATAGATCTTGACTGCATTTCCTGTGGGTGAATCAATGCAACATTCCATAGACTCTTGTGTCTAAATGAAAACATGCAAAAGCAGTGGGGGAAGGAGTAGAGGTGCTCTGGTAGCATGCAGCGTTAGTTGAGTTGTGAACGAAGCTGATTTAGCTGTCGCACTAAGTCACATTTCTGCAATAGGCTGGCTCGGTGACTCACTCTCAGCCATTATATTTACCTACTCCGGTAACCAAAATCTGTGACTCCGGCAGAAACAAACCAGAACTTAAGACGTCAGATAATACAGCGCATGGAAATGTTTGTTATGTTTAGTTTTTTTTAATTCCATGAAAAATATATATTAGCTTATAGTTTCAAGATCTCAGAATAAATAATTGCTAGTATGTGTTTTTCTGTGGGTAGAAAATCCTTTAAAAGAAGATTTTCAGCTCAAAATATAGTTACATAGAAAGGGAAGCAAATAAACTAGTAGTGGTGGTGGTGGCGATAGCCTTCACTAACAATGGGGAATGTATAACGTTTTTACAGTTTTTTTATAAAGTGAGTATCGGTGTTCAAAATCAGTATCGGTATCGAGTATCGAGAAATAGTGGTATCATCCCATCACTAATTAATTTATAACATTCTGTACACTAATTTAATAAATTAAATAAATCTCAGTTTTATGTCAATTTTGTAATTATGTAATTTTTAAAACCTTTGTAATTATTTCATAGGTAACTTTTCAAGCGTTTTTTTAATCAAAATCCGGGCCCTGATGATGAGTGACAGACGTCCGGGCCGAATTTCTCATGCATGTTCGTCCATTGTTGAGCATTTCACTCCAGTTTCTCAGGTTTTTTTATTACTGTATCACCATGCATCTATTTTAGTTATCGGTAAATTTCTGCACATTTCAACTTCCGGGCACTTAAAAATCGAATAATACCTCTCACCTCACAGTCGGCGGGACTTTGTATCACACAGTTGATTTTGAACAATCGCATAATGCACAATAACTTTTTGGATTGGCACTCACAGAACACCGAGAAATGATGTCCACGAAACCATTCGACCTTGGATAGAAGTCTGTTAGCGATCTGCGCATCGGGAATGTGCCCACGGTCGTTACTTTCTGGATGGCCCTCGTATACTAAAAACGTCCAGTAACATTGTTCGTTTAAAAACTGTTTAGTGTGTTTAAAATGCATGGAAGAACATGTTTCAAGGTCAAACACTGTGGTTAGAGTAACATTTCTTCCTTTAACTGTCTTGTAAAAGAAAAGGAGTTATTAATGTTAATGCGTTAAAAATACAAAACAAGCAATAACGGTGATAGGAAACCAACTCAGATCATTTATTTAACACTAAACCAAATTATTCAGCTGCAGATGCACATCGATTTGAAACTGTCTTGCGGAGCTATTGTTTATTCTTAAACGTAATTCACATTTCAATTATTTGACTACAACTTGCATATATTTTAGATATGGTTTTTATTTAGTTTTAATACTTCTTAATTGGCCGTAAGGATGTTAAGAAATAAGGGTGTGCTATGGAATATATCTTCGTAATTAATATTATGTACCGATATATTCCCTCAGTTCGTATTCCGTGACAGCCATATTATTTACTGAGCGAAAAATAGGCTTTCAATTCAAAATTTGATTTGTAAAGGCAACAGTATATATAACATTCTATATAGGATTGAGTAGACAAAAAAGAAAGAAAGAAAGAAAGAAAGAAAGAAAAAACAATCAGCATCAAATAGAAAATTTATGACTGAATCCTACCAAATCCTCCCCTTTCGCCGCTCACCTGGGCCTGGCTTTTATTCATAGGATAATGCGTATGTGTCGGACTTGAATTCAAACCAATAAGAGACTGGTTCACCCACTGCTAGAGTGGAACACATATGGTAAAGATTTTATTCCAACATAATAAAGAGAAACATTATAGGATACCAGAACCATTGGCACGTTTCCGTGCACTCTACTGTACATGTACTATATTTAATTAAAATTCTGTGATTTCATTTTTACTTTCTCTATAACTTGCCTATAATAGGTAGAAGAAATACTATATTCATGTAATGTGTTATCAGCATTTTATTTTCCCAAAAACGCAACTGAAAATTTTCAGTAAAATATTATATATTTTAGATATTGATGTATCAAACTGTGTGTGCTGAATTTTCTGTCAATAGGCATTGAAGTCCTCTTCTTATTGATCGAGTTTTGTTTAATCCTAGAAATCATAAGAACCGATAAAGTACTATCTATATGAGGAACATATTGCTCATTAAAATACACAATACACTTTTCAGAGTAAATCACCTGTCAGATCTGCCTGAAATATCACGATTATTCCTTTTTTTGCATCTCAAGAGCTTGTAAACATTTAAATGCTGTTTCTGTGCTTCACAACTAAAGTGGATTCACCCTTAGAGTGATCCCGATCAAAACAAAGTCAGTAAAGTGATGTCACTAGTATGACTGTGCAGTCAAGTACAACACAATAGCAACGCGCGCAAAGAAAGTACACTGGTGTGCAAAACCTAAGGACGAGATAGGTAAAGTAACATAAGAAATGAACTATTTGGTGGAAGTAGATGAAGGTGCGGGAGCATGTTGCCAGAGGTCTCTCACACATATACAGAAAGCTGGAGTGAGTGTATCGAGCCTATAGTGCCAAATAGGTTTGGACCCGCAGCACGGGGCAGTTGATGAAACAGGACAAGCCGGTGTGTGGCAATTAGCGAGCTGTTACGGTGCACTGTAGTGGTGTTCTTCATTGCAACATGGCCCGTAGACACCATTTGGTTGACTTCACACGGGGAAGAATCATCGGGAAAGTGGAAGAAGGGCGAAGTGTGACGAGTGTTGTTCAGGAGTTTGGAATTGCTCACAGCATTGTTTCACGTGCATGGGGAACCTTCCAAACACAAGCACTGCTGTTCCAAGGAAAGGTGATGGTCAACTACAGCAGCAGATGACCGCTACATTGTGCAACAGGCTAGATGGAGTCCACGCCAAACAGCGGCTGCAATTGCAATCACATATAACAGAACAGCTAGGCACGCCATCTCACGATACACAGTGGCACGGCGACTACACAGAGGTGGTCTCTTTGCCCGACGGCCAGTACGTTGTGTTTCATTGACATCCGCACATTCGGCAGCACCATTTACGATGATCCCAAGAGCATCAAAATTGGACCAACGAGGAATGGGGTCAGTTGCTCTTCTCGGATGAGAGCAGAATCAGTCTAAGTAGTGATTCTCAACGTACCCTCATCTGGCAAGATGTGGGAATACGTAATGAACCCAGGAACTCCTTGAACATGATCGTTTGGGTGGTCCGGGTGTTATGGTTTGGGGAGGCATAATGTTGCATGGGCGCACCGACCTCCAAATCTTTGAACACGGTGCACTCACTGGTCAACGTTTTTGTGATACTGTACTCCTTCCCCAAGTGCGTCTTTTCAGGGGTGCAGTTGGCCATGACTTCATTTTTATGGATGACAATGCGCGACCGCATCGAACCGCAAGTGGAGGATCTCTTGGAACGAGAGGATATTCGGCGAATGGACTGGCCTGCCCGTTCCCCCGATTTAAATCCCATCGAACACGTGTGGGATGCTTAGGGGAGACCCATTGCAGCACATCCACATGCACCAACGACCATCCAACAGTTATCAACAGCGTTGGTGGAGGAATGGAACGCCCTACCACAAGAACTGCTTACCAACCTTGTGGCAAGCATAGGACCACGATGCAGAGCATGCATTGCTGTCCGTGGTGATCATACGACCTTTTAAGCACAATGTATCTGTTTCTGTAAATCTAGAGAGCCATCATATGTCGTATTTACTTTAGTGTACCTTATGGTCTATGAATAAAAGTGACATTTCTGTTCGTCTCATTGCATATTTCGTTTAGTTGTCTACTGTAGCATACCGTAGCACTTCCCTCTATGTATGATTCAAGTTTCATCGAGCTATGTTACTTGGCAATGTCACAGCATGCAAAGATTACTATCGTCCTTAGGTTTTACACACCAGTGTAGTTACATGTTAGCCGTCTAAATTTTAGGACGTGTTCGGTAATAAATAACAGCTACTATAGAAAAAAGAATACTTATGACTTGGATGTGATTAATGATGACTTAATTAAACAGGTTTTGGAAGTTTCAAATTGATGCGCTCCAACTCCCAAGATGCATTTCGCCTAACCCAGCTGTTTAAACAAGGCAAGGCGCGAGCAGTCAGTTTGCACTGTTGTCATGGATGACGGTAACGAACCTCGTGCTTCTGTTTCTAGGGAGACATGCTATGTTAACCATAAGCCTTTAACTTGCGGCGAGCAAACGATTGTTTTAAACGTATTTTGAAGTTCTGTGAGAAGTATCCGGTACTCGCAACAAAGGAGATGCTAAAGCTAGCCTCAGAATTTACCGGTGTTTCGGCTAAGAGTGTACATAGTGCTCGAAAGGAAAAAATAGTGGCGGGAAACTGACAACAACCGAAAAAATAAAGAAGGAAACGTGTGAAGTACGCTATAGAAGAGTGTGTTGAGTTTGTGAAATTGCAATTCGTATAATAGTGCACAATTTATTTTTGAAAAACTAATCGCCTACAATACATAAAGTGCTGCAACAAGTAAAGCACGTTCTGAAAGAAGAGGATTTGTTTTGGGATTTGGATAAACCGAGCGACTCTCTTGTTGACAGACTTACTATCAGTATTGATACACAAAACAGAAGCAGTGACACTAATACTGATGACTCAGCCGCTTACAGAGTCGGAATAAAAATTAACTTATGATACCCCTATTTTTTCTAGTTTTGTTATACAATCACTTCTTAAATATCTACTTCCTTTTCTTATATGTGTTCAATAATGCGCATGTTAACTTATGCAAGTTATACATATATTATTTACGAGAAAAATCGTGATGCTCTCCTGTCATTTCGTCGCTTACACTTGTCATGTGTTAGTGACAACTCCCTATACGCTTGGCGCGAATGGCGGAAGGATGCGTCATCTTTTGTTTACGTTAGGATCACTCTAAGAGTAAACAGATAATAGTTAAGCACTTGTTTCTTAATTGGAAACCATTTCCAGGTAAAAATATATCACAAATAACGCGTGTGGGTGGAAGAATAAGTTGCTATATGAATAATATAGTATTTCACGAATAAATGTGAAAAAATGTTATGGCTAAAGAAAACGAATTGTCATACTGTTGCCCTCGTTTGTGTCACTTTTGCCCGCATTAGCTATTTCTTTTGCCCACCTAAATTAGGAATAAGGAAGTGAAAAAGCAATGAAATTACTTACCTTAGGAGTGATTTTAGAACATGATGTGGTCTCTCCAATATCTAGTACCCACCTACCCACCCGTTTTAAGTATTTTATTTATATAGGCAAATAGCGTTAGGAAGAAAACAAACGTAGCCATTTTTCCATGCAAAGTGGGTACTGCCAACCTAAATAATCAGTGAAATGCACTGAATATCCGATGTGCTGTTTTGTGAATGTGAATCATTGGAGTTTTAGACGCGCAGATCCCTGGGCTACGCTCTGTCGGCGCTTCGCAGTTGCGGCCTATCGGCCGCAACTTGCTGCACTCCTCTCCTTCTAAAAAACATCCCTCGGCACCGCTTTGAGGCTGAGGGCCCTCAATCTCTCGGCTACGCTTTGAGGCTGAGTATCTTACCGGCTTCGGTGGCAATATTCATATGTTGGCAGCATTACGTTAGAGCAGCGTAAGACCTAATGCGGGCAAAAGTGACACAAACGAGGGAAACGGTATGACAATTTACCCAAGAAAACTTTGTGAGTGACCGTATCATACTTTTATGAAATTATTTCCGGTGTTCAATGTCCGAGAAGAAGTGATTTCGAAGAGGTACAGTCGTCCCTCATAGAAAGCATATGGGGCCACGATTCGAATGAATGAGTCGCGTACACCTTGTTTGTTCATACCTAGCCAATGAAGGGCGGAGCCACAGGCTTGTGCGGGGTCAGGGCGCTTGTCTAACAAAAGTAGCAGGCGATAGACTGGTGTTTGACTTCTACGTTCTACGGATAGTAGTCTGCACAGGCAGAAACTTAATTTAAGAAGCGATGTTTTTCTATAAATAATCACTTACTTGTTTTTATAGTTTTAAGGGGGATCAAGAAAGAACGAACTGTGCACTTGTAGCACAGGACATTTATGCAACTGAAATATGTCAGATGAAGCGTTCGCTAATTTAATTAAGGATAATTGCTGTTAGGATGTTTTTTTTAGCAATTGTTACAACTAAATTGTGTTTAAATACGCATAAAATTAAATTACGTAATAGTCATATTGACTTTTCGCTCTTGACAAACAACTGCTATGGATAAAACTTATGATAGTGATAGTGCTAGTAATGGAAGAAGTTTAAGGGCACATTACTCTAACCTTTAATAGCGCCCTAACAGGTTACTAACAGCATTTTTTACTTTCTAAGCTTACATCAATGGAAATTATATGAAGTGATGAAACACGTAAAAGCAATGTTTTGTTTACATTTGGTTATAGTCAGCTATTCAATTACAAATAAATATTTGGTTCATGTCTGTAAAATGAGAGAGCTTCAGTTAACTAAATTCTATCGTATACTTTTCGAATATTGTAAGACACTGTAGATCTGAAACAAGATTCTCCATTTAGGTAGAATTCGGAAAGAAAGTACATCTGTCGATATTTGAACCTCCGAACTTCAGTTTTAAAAGCCGGCACTTTAGCACAGAGCTACTGTGGTGCCGAGCTATAGACTTTCACATTATAGATTTGACGCTCGGGAGACTTGCTTTTAGGCTATCTCTGATGTTTGAAATTTATAAGGGCGCTAGAAACATTCGAAACTCTCCTTTCTAGAACTAAATTCATCTACAAGGAAGACCAGGAATCCACGAATGGAATATTTGGATTGTCCCCAAATTTCCCCCCTACTTTACTACTTGTACAGCAAGAGTTTAGAGGCAATACCAGCAAATTACGCTCTATAGTACTTGTTCTCAGTCAAATTAAGATAACAACATACTTTACTCTTTCGTTCAACCAGAGAGAAATGATGATTGCCTTTAATTATTCTTTACTCTTCGGAGAATAGGAAATAAACACAATTAAAGGTCATAAAAGTCTCCTCCAGAACTGAACTAAACCCGGAATCCTAATTTCATAAGCCATCACTCTAACAGTTACTCGAAAGAAGTAACCACACTGACCATTCTAAATGCCTTATGATTTGCTTTAAGCTCGTAGGGTGAAATCAGAGGACCTAGATATCATGTGACATTATCATAAGTTTGTATTGGCCTACGAGCTAGCAATCATCAAATGAGGAATATGGCATGCTAAACGATGTACACGGACAGTATTGGGAGCCCATACTCTAAAACTCCTTACACCATTCCATACACAAGTGAGGTAATCAGGACCGCATTGTAGGAATGTGGAAATGTGACCGCACAGTGGGCCGAATATGCCAAGTATTTGGGCATGCAGAAGAGGCTGTGCGGTTATGGTGAAAGGTTTAAGGAGGGTGAAGAGGGTCTTAGGACAAAGAAAAGGCAAGGAAAGCCAAAGAAGACCACGGCAGAGAACGACAGAGCTATTCTAGATGTCCGTAATGAGAATCCTTTCCTTACAACGACAAGAATACCAAGAAGTCTAAATCTCCCAGATGGTCCGTCGAGGACTGCATGCTGCTGGCATCCGACATTGCAGACCTGCGAGAATGGGTGCGCTTAAACAAAAATATAGGCGTGGCCATCTACGTCTTGCATCTGCCAGCAAGTCAAGACTTCTGGGAGATTATAATATGGCCTGACGAAGTATTTTCGTCAGACGAGGATGAGGGACTGTCTTTGTGGCGACCCGACAACACTCGCTTAGTCCATAAACAGGTTGTTGCAACTGCATGGGGTGGCAGGATCAGCTTGGCTGTATGGAACTGGTTAAGCGCCGTTGGAGTAGGGGAGCTTGTTGAAGTCTCCTCTAACATGAACTCCCAGGAATATGTTGCAGTCCTGAAAGATTGCGTACTCCCAACGGTGCCATCCATCTACTCGAAAGAGGAAATGCCTGTGATAGATTTCATGCACGATAACAACAGTGTGCACACGTCCCGGACCACAGAAGCTTGGCTTCAACAGCACCCACACATTTCGGTTTTGGAATGGTCTGCGAAGTCTCCGGCCTTAATCCAATTGAGAACGATTGGGTATTAATGATTCGGGACTGGGAACAACGTCAAGAACGCACCAAAGAGGCACTGAGAGAACATGTCTGGGAAGTCTGGTAGAGAAGAGGATACGACCTGAAATCTGCAGCTCTTTAGCCTCCTCAATGCCTCGGAGGCTAAATGAGGTCATTGAAAATCAAGGCTGGTGGTCTTATTAAATAAATAAAAAACTAGGGCACCCAAAAATGTTTTGTATTATTATTATTATTATTATTATTATTGCATTTACTGTAAACACATTGTTATTGCATTTGACATTTGGTGGAGTTGAGTTAAGGAAGATATGTTTAATTTCTAAAAATATATACAAGTTTATTTTTGTGCTACTAGTGCTATTATTTCCACGATGTTAAGCTTTGTATTTAACACAGTTTACCGTCTCTGTAAGCTAGTTTAGTGAAAAGAAACGTTAAACGCTATAAATAAATAGAAGGTTTCATTTTTATTTAATTCACAGTTATGATTATAATGGGAATAATAATCATAACTTCATTATATTATTAATGGAAAACATTCAAGATCAGTGCCTGGATTGGAACCACAGATCTTTGACTTTCCATGCCGACGCTTTGCCACTGAGCTCTCGTGGTAGCCTGACGCGAACACAATCGAATGTAATCCATCTGACTCTATCTCTAAACCTGTATACACACCAATAAATTCTTTCCACTTTTCCAAGAAAGGACTGCCAAATGTGACAAAGCATATTAAACAAACTGTGTTTAAGTCTAACACACAATGTAAACGTGAAAATGTTATAAGTAATCAGTTGTGATAAAACCGTAAAGTGAAAGTACCAAAAATAAAACGAAATGAGAAGAGGAAAAATCGAAGTAAAATAAATACAAACATTACAACTATAGTTATTATGTAGGTATGTACAAATAGTTGAAAATGTCAATTAAACCTTTGATAGCAGCAACTATTACGCTATAAATCAGTATTCCGCTTGAAATGTTTGCAGAATTTTACAAAGAATCTTGGTGGTATGCCTCTCACGCCCAGCATCAGCCAAATAACTTCAATGGAAGTCAGGTTTTAATACAAAAGGGGCATTATTATTAATAATAATATTATTAGCATTACCTATTATTATTATTATAACATTATATCATCATTAACAGAAACATACACTAAATAGAACATACACATGGTTTTGTATATAATAATGCCAACAACAACAACAACAACAATAATAATAATAATAATAATAATAATAATAATAATAGGACATTGATGTGTCAAATTGCTTATATAACGCAATCATGTAAAACGAGCAACTATATACTTCTAAAAGGCACGGAGGCAGCTTATTTAGCCCTCCCCCCCAAAATACAAATTCTATCCCCGGACTAGAACACGCGACCTCTGCAATGCCAACCAATATAGCTCCCCTTTACACCATAGCGGACAGCCTAGAACTGTGCTTAATTTTTGGATCCCCCCACCCACTTCCATTGAAAGCGCGATCAAAGTACTTGGATCAGCTGTGCGTTTTACGGCCCCCAGATACATTTGAGAGATTGTGTACCAGGAATGTTCCCTAGAAGAGCATTTTTAACAGATGTGTTAATACTTTTAGCAATTCTTGCGTGTGGAAAATGCGTTACTGTTTAACCAAATATTAATATATCAGTAAAACGCGGAATAAAATAATAATAATAATAATAACAACAAGAAGAAGAAGAAGTACAAACAGCCCTGTTACTATCAGCTTAAATATTCTTAGGTTGCAAAAAGCTTACATTTGTTTACTTCAAAGGCACGAAACTTTATAAGAAACGTTTTCTGTATCAGATGTGTTCCTAGAATATCTCCATTGTGCATGTACACAAATAAATTACGATTGTAAGAATAATCAACAAAAGTGCGTAAAAGCAATATAGTTTAGCGCCGATCTTCATAAGAAATATAGGTACAATAAACTATAACCTGGTACCTACAAATTGCTCATTTATGGTGAACCTAAAAAAAAAGTATCGTTGAATTTGCAATTTATAGCTATTCTACCCTAAACGCAAACACAACGCTATTTAAACGATATTAAGTATTTACGATACTTAACTGACTAACGGTGTTCTTTTTTAAGATTCAAATTATACTGTTGAGGATAAACATTGGTGTTGGTGTCCAGATAATAGTTTAAATAAGGATTCACTACTGTAATAATAAGCTATTTGGTTGGACATTTTAACTAAAAGTGCTCAGTCAAGGTAAGCATTTTGCAAATACTCCACCATGTGGTTGTGTTAGAACACTGCAACCCAAAAATTTTCCCAGGAAGACTGCTTGCATATTTCCAATGACCAGCATTTAAGACAATATTCCCAAGGAAAGCGTTCCATATCGGCAAATCGAATGCTCTTGAAAACTACCTAGGTTTACGAGGTTTTCTTCGGAGAAACTTTTTCTGGGCTTTTTTTTTTTAACAAATTAGCTCTATTTTTTATTTGTAACTACTCTGTTATCAGAAGAAGAATTTTGACAAACGTAATTTCTGCATTGTCAAACCTTTGTTATATCGATTTCTCACATGCTTTGTGTGAATCATCTACTCATCTAATTTTAGATGTATGTTAATTCATGGTTTAAAATAATTAGTTGCTCCTTCTAAGAAGGAACCTATATAAAATCTGTCTTAAGGGGAGCAAAAATGAAAAAAAACAAATATATAAAATTAATCCAAACAGTTGCAATTACTGGAAAAACATAAATATGTTCACCAGTAGTACATGGTAAACAATTTTGTTTTCCACAAACATTTTCGGTATCTTTGACTGGTATATACAGTTTTGTTTACCACGCATTGTTGCCAAACAAAACAGCCATAAGTTCGCTACATTCCGGTACAACACGAAACAACCAGAACGTTTTTCAATTATCATTCTAAGCACAAGCGAAATGAAATTAATATCGTTTTAAAATTTACGATTCAAAATACCATAAAACGTCATACAACGTTCGACCGTTAAAAAAAACTCAACATGTTCACACGATTTACAAAGTCGTTAGCGCTCGCATGTTAAGTTCTGTACAACGGTCGTATCGTATATTGTAATGACTATAGTTGCTTTTGTGGGCGCTTACGGAAGTACAAGGTGACGCGCTTAAACAAGCATCAAATGATACACTTTGTTCGCATTCAGGTCCACGTTCCTTCGGTTTAATTCCGTCCATAAAACCTGGCAGCAGGTAGAAACGATCTTGTGGACGGTCAATTATGAACAAAGCGGTTGTCGATTAAAAAAGAAGGGGGGAAAAAACCTGCCGTACAAAAAGCAACAGACAGACACGTCACCTTCCAGGGTTTCACAAAGCGTAAATGGAGGAAGGGCATGCTCTGAAAAGCAACGATTATTATAATGCTTTTATATCCAAGCAGTGGCATAAGGAAACGGAGTAGATCAGTTTGTACGCAGCTAATGTACGAGTTAAAAAGTGATTCGCAATTCCGTCCAAGCCAGAAGGGATTCTTGGGCAAAATAACCTTCTTTAATGTCTGTAGGCAGATAAAGGAGTCCGTAGTTTGCCGTCAGTACCTCAAATTACGCTTGGTGCATATTGTTTACCGTGCTCAAAATTATGATTCCTGTTAGGTATTAAAATACCATCTAAGGCCCTTCGTCTCTTATTTCTGTTTAGTATAGTTAATACATTTTTTATATTTCCCTGTATAATACGAAGTGTATTGTTATGGGCCAACCCATGGTTTATCAGCAGAAAATCAAAGATAAATAAACTCATCTTGACTTATCAATGGCTATAATCTAACTATAAACAAATAGTGCAGCAGTAATGAAAGCGTATTATTTTTACAGAAAACATTTATCACTCAACTGCGTTTCAAACATGCTCGTCTTAAACCGGTAAGTTATGTAAAATACCATAGCAGATATGTTTATTAAACGAGAGGTACTGTTTATAGAACTGAAGTTTAGATTATATATATATACACGCATATATATATATATATATATATATATATATATATAATCATATATGCAAAACAAAAGGTATTTTTATGACAAAGGGTAACATTTTGTAATGGAGCAATTTTTACATTTTTAATAGTTACTTGTAAGGTTCTAAACATTACGTAACAATATTTGTATATGATAAGCTCTAACACAGATTTGCCTGTCTCATTAAGCCGCTGAACTAAGCTGCTATACCGCATATTCCTGCTTATCACAACCGGTGAAACTAAACAGCTCTAACTTTACTAATTAATGCCCATTATAAAGAATGAATATATGTGACAGTTGAATAATCTCATACAACTTTTACAATGTTCATTCAAGTCATTTGGCTTAAGCAACGTTTAGAATCAAAGGAAGTTTACTATTGTTACCTAACTCACATTCCTTTGTGAGAGTGTTTAGCATTGAGGATTTCTGCTTCAAAGATCAAGGGTGACATATTATACCACCTTAACAGCGAAAAATAGCACTTCCGTATGCGACTAAAGGTTTGCGGGGGACTGCACAGTACACATCAACTTTGCACTATTTAGGGTATGGGAATGCTCTGATCTGTATCAATGTTATCATCCGTATAAAATAATGTTTAAATCCTTTAACTAACTTCTGACGTCTCATATACAATGTTTGGGTTATCGAAGCAATGTGTAGCGGGTGGGTGCAGCGCTTCAAGTATGCATGTGAAACCTCACCTTGATGATGAATTCCAGATTGAAGTTATCAGAAGTTCTCTGCATCGGCTGCCAGTCGCGAGCTATGAATAAATTCCTATTCCTAGCTATCTGTATCTCAAGACATTGTGGGCGAAGACAATTCATAAACTGAATTCATTTAACGACTTTATTTATGCTAAACGAGAATTTACGGAAGCGATTAGCAACTGTTCCCCTTTGAATATGATGAAGTAATCTATAAGTTGTATTGTACATCTTCCGGTTACTTTGAATGTTGCAGTCGATCTAGCTGTGTGTCACAAGCTATCCCCCCACACGCACACGCGTTACGGCACCTGTCACCAAATAGCTCGCATGAGGGAATATGAATGAGTGTCGAAATCTGGGGCGGGCCTCCCTTTATAATCCGCCGCTATGACGCGCCTTTTTACCTAAACTCTGTTTCAGTTGATTATATACTTGGCGAGCTATGAGAAAGAAATCGTTCACTTTTAGAAGTCAAGCTTCTGTCTGACTCCTTTGGTAAAACCCACTATCTCTGTCTCACTCACGACTCATGTTTCTCTTTCTAATTGCTGACTTATTAACTGCCTTGCCTTTCCAGGAATTGTCCCCCTATCTCCGTCCTTGTTTCTCTTTGGACCTCTCCTTATAATTCTGCCTAATCCTGTGCTCTTTAGCGTGCGTATGTAAGTGGATTTTTAACCCTTCTGCTAGCTTGCTTCCTAGCTAACTACAATGTTTCTTACATCTGTCTATACTTTATGGTACAAGTTAGCTTTCAGTGTTATATTATTACACATTCCTATGTTGGTTACTGATTTATGATTTCCCGTTATTTACATTGCTTGCAGGGTCCCCCCTCGTAGGTATCTTCCACTACAAATGCAATTCTAGGCTCACACGGCATTTGCAGAGGGAAAGCAACTGAAAAACCTTAACAAGTGTATTTTCAATGCTAAATTCAGAAATTTAACAACACAACCGTTGCATCATAATGTGTTTAACCCTAAGAAAGGCTATTTTCAGTATCGCTGGCGTATAAATTCAATTTACTAACGAGCAGTAAAACATGTCTTCTGCGACTAAATACTTCCAGATAGAATTTACCATTTGGGAAGCCTTCAGCTGTGGTGTATGAATTTAACTGCAAGTATGTTTCAGTTGCCCGGATTTGGAAAACGATTGCGTTCATTCCTGTTATTACATATTTCGGTGTGCATACTGTTAATTTCACTTTGTATTTATGCTCTTTACCATTTTACTCCTATATAGAATATCCGGTCTTCAGTGTAGGTTTTAGGATAGGCGTTCATTGTGTGGTAGAAATTAATGGAATTCCTTCATTATAACTAAGATGTGTATTGTGCAACACAACACTTATTTTAATAAAGTAGAAGCTATTACGTATCACCGTCTTTGGAATGAAATCCTAATGTTATTGATTGCAGACAAGAGGATGATTCTCCTGGAACGAAAAACTAGGTTTGAACTGAGATATCCCACAGAATGAATTGAGCGCACCATCGTTTTTGCTTTAGCTGACTAATTTGGTTGGCTGGAAATATGCGAATGTAGCCCGTCTCGCTAAAAATAGCTTCACAACTCTGGGTCCTCGAAGGATATTGTAAAGCAAAATGCTACTGCATTCTGACGTACCAAGGAGGAAAGTGCCTGTGCGGTCCCTGACTTACTAATTAGAATAATTTCCCTAAAGGTAAAATTGCATTTTCTACCCATAATAATCCTGAAATGATGTTTCAGAGATAACAATTTATACTTTTAGCTAAATTTACTAATCTATTGCGCTAACATGTTATAATTTTTCGTATAGAAATTATTTTTTCATAAGGATACGGCAATATTACTAACTCTCCTTAAAATTACAACACTCTAAAGAAAGCATTGATTCCATCCCACATTTTCAATATGCTTTGAGCATCCAGAACTACGTGATTAGTACCACAAATTCACTGAAGTCACGTGCACATATATTGTTGCTGGTAAATACAGGATAAGTACAAAATAAAGCAGCACTATTACCTGGAGCTATTGGAAGCATTTCTGCATGCTATCCATGTGCTCAGAAATAACAACTGTGCCTTAATACCAGTAAATTTCTGACTGTTCTTGCGGAGTGCTTGCGTACAAAGAGAATGAAATGTTCTTTCTTGCTTTTGGTGATCATACCGGATAAAATGCGTCCACAGTTAAAATATGGGATCTCTTGGACGTGGATATTAAGTTAAGTGATGCTATCCACTCTTATACAATAGAAGGCGAATATGTAAACATACTGGATATGACTATTAGGGACTGTAAAACCCCATTAAAATTCTTTGAGCTAAACTGCTGCAAGTCTCCAGGACACATGTTTCAGCGTGTCCACTATCTTACACTCTTTGGAAGTTTGGGCTACCCTTGAATGCAAACCAAGCGGACTTGAGACTTTATTACAAACTAGCAGAACCGGCAGCTCTGCTCACGTTATTATGCTAATTGTGGAGATACCTGTCTGTCTCCCACTCACTTTCACTCTCAATGTCCCTTCCTCTCTCACACACACACTTTGTTTCCCGCTCTTTACACTCTGTATCCTTCCCTCGCTCTCTCCCTTTTTCACTCCCTCCACCTCTATCAACATCGCACGTTCTCTCTGTGTTACTTATATTTCACGTGTTCTGATTTTGATCAAAATACCATATGTAGATGTATTTACAAGAATAATAAAACGTATACCTTGAAGGTTCTGCGAATAAACTGTGAAATCATCTTTATCCACAATTAATTTTGTATACCTTTCTGAAACTGGTAAACCGTAAGAGAGAGTTAAAAGAACCAACAGAGGGGCACAAACCGGGGCAGAGCATCGCAAATAGGCCACAACGGCCCTTTCTGCTTCTACCGTGACCCCCGAGATGGGAGGGATGAGGTTTGAGACCTGAAGGGACACCAAATCCGGATGCTGATGGCCGCAAACATGGACGGGGTCCCTAATGTTTTTAAATTGAACACATTCGCCCAGCCCCACCCACAGGTCCCCAACCTCCGGAGGTCCCTTGAAGGGACGCACGCCCGCTCGAGAGTACCCGGAGACAAGTAAGTCCTAAGTGAGCATTTCCGCAACGACGCCAGAAATCTCTACAGAGCGCACATCCAGCGCCCGGCCGTAACTCGCTCAACACGTCGCCTGGTCCTACAACCCAGAAACCGATGACAAGGAAGATGATGGGTGTAGGAAATGAGGGGGCACCTCCCAAATGCGAGTCGCACATGTTAGCATGGCACCACCTCGCTCGGTGTAAAAGAGAGACAATAACGTGCTGCACAAACAAGCTGGATCCTTTTAAAAATACACAATTCATTTCAAATAACTTTTCTGTGGCTTCAGCCATTCCGAAGTATTCGTTGTTATAGGTTTGAACTTTAAATACTTTTGTAATTTTTTGAAGTGCTGTCACCATTCAGTTAGTTCACGAGATTTCATGGAAAGAGTATGAAATTTCAAAGCCAGCATGTAGTCTCTTGTATACCCTTGTCCCAACAACGAAATGTGTAATGAAACTATTTGTGCTAACGTTTATCTCAATTAACATAATGTAGATAGGAAAATATGCTTTTCAAGAATAGTTTATAGAAACTATATAAAAAGAGACGTTGCTGTCATGTGAATGTAATAATACTATTTTTTTTATTTTGCACAACATATTTCCTTCGGGAAGGTAGGTATTTAAAATTCCATATATCCTAAGTTCTAACAGGGACTTAAGCGGTGTTATACACCCAGTTTCCCAACAGACGGCTGCCCACGTTCTTGCCTAAAAAGTTAACACACACATAGGTAAGCAAGTTATAAAGATTGCAATTTTGTTATTTCATGGTGGCCTATTATACGCTTTAGTATCAGTTATTCTTGCAAAACCGAGGGTTGCCATAACCACAATTTTATTAATTATGTAGAGATCATATATATATAAGCCAAACTCATGTGAGTTAATGTTCTGTATAAAGAGTAAAAATCTGAAGTTTTCCTAATTTAAGTACTTTCCCGTCCCTTGCAGAAGAAGAGCAAGTTAAGAGAAACTGTTAATGAAGCATTATTTTAAGTGTTAGTTTGTTTCAACCAGAGTTTCAACATTTTATCATAGTTTCAGACATTATATCTGTTATCCCGACATGTTGAACTCTGTAACCTTAACGGTTTACTCATTATAGGTATTCGGGTTTTGTAACTTAAGCTAGCTTAAGAACTTTCTTCCTACGGCAGGATTTTGAACACTTTATAGTGTAGAGATTTCAAAAATATAGAATCGCTTCTCTGGTTCCTCAGATCAAACAATATGCTTTGCGGCTTCCATCTTCTGCCCATATAGTCTCGAGGTAAGCCTATGTAGAAATAGTTTCAGATATTGTGTATATATATATATATATATATATATATATATATATATATACGGGATAAACGAAACCGAATCGATAAACAATTTTTAAAACCGAGTTGCTATATACTGGCCTTGAAATTCCATACTCTTTCCACGACATCGAAAGAAACAGGTGAATATAGAGAGCACTTTAAAAAATGACCTCTAACCAATAATACCAACAATAACAGATATTTCGGAAATGGCTGATGCCACAAGAAGGTTATTTAAACAAAAATTGTGTGTTTTAAAGATGTCTACGTTTTTGTATGGTAAATTGTTTGCTGTCTCTTATGGTTTACCAGTTGTACAGAATTACTTCTGGATGATGAGAACTTCAGACTATTCCCATAAAACTCAATATATACATTTTTTGCCGTATAAATAGCTCAATGGTATTTTAAATAAAATTATTAGAGCCGTTTATGAGAAAATAAGAAATATGGAACAATTATCCATGTAAAGGGTGCTCTGGTGCGGAGGAATTATCTTGAAAATCTTTGTGTCTCATCTATGGAAGTTACGGAACGTAAATACAAAGTTTGGTATTTCTCTGACTTTTCGTTGTGGAATTAGGCTTTTTACACACACGCGCGCGCGCGCGCATATTTTACTAAAATGCGTTTTTGGACACAGAGGGCGGCCTCAAAACATATATTTCCGGTTAAATTTCATTATCGAACTGTTGAATTAAATGCAATGTTTTTTCTACCTACTAGGTATGAGGTAGAGAAAATAGAAAAAGCAAGCGAACAGAGTAGCATTTAAGGATTTAATATTGTGTACTGATCTCGGAATAGATCTCCACCATGTTACCCGTTCGGACTTCTTTCTTCTGTTCCCATTGCTAGTTTCAGCAAGCTTTCTTCTGCTTTAATTTGATCCTTTGTGCTTCTTTTTCCACTCTGAATTTATGAAACATTCAGTGTATAAAAATATGGAAAAAATGTTACAGAATTCACCAACAAACTTTCAGGGGTTACAGAAGAGCGTTGAGCGATCACTTTAATATAGAACATTTATGATCTTCGAATTCATGGTGATTTACAATAGATCAAAATCAATATCGATCCAGTACGCCGCTAATAAAACTTCCAGGAGTTGCTCCTACCTGCAGGTAATCGTGACCATGCTCCATCTGAAAACCTTCATAGTATATACTCAAGCTTAAAGAAGCGCGAGAAATTGAAATTGGGTTTACTTCAAACGTATGTTATTCAGCTGTTTGGAAAAACAAATGTTTAACCGCTTGTACACTGTTTGAACCAGTTTGTACACTTTTTGACCTATTTCTGCCTACGTCTGCTTGTTAGACAACCTGCACGAGATCTTGTGCTGGTGAGAGGAGGCAGTATTTTATCTTCTACAAACTTCCCCTCAATGTGCAGTACGATCCAGACGTAGTATGCCTACTGGACCTGGAACTTTGTTGGACGTATACATAGAGTAAAACAATGCTTACTTTGAAGATACATTAGGAGTTAGTGAAGTGCAAAAGTTTCTATTACATTTTCATCCTAGCTTAATATATGCATGAAGCTCATCAGTATCAAGAATGATTTATTTTCTTAATACTTGTTGACAACACTTTTTAAATAATTTTCCACAATTTTATAACGTTTAACCTTCTACACTTCATTAAATATGATTTCCTGGTTTCCACATTATTGTGTATTTTTTGACATTTTTACATGTTTTTGAACATTATCACATGGTTTACGTTTACTTTAATTTAATGTTTCGAACTTTTACAATTTTTACATTCTTACACATTTTCGACCCTCTTATTAGATTTCATTCAATTTAAAAAGATGCCTTCCGCTGACAGAGACAAAAATAATAGATCATCTTCTATAGGAGTGCGTATTATTAAACCGGCGACAATTAATGACAGAAAAAACTAGCGAATAAATAATTTTGAAAATAATAAAAAAACACAGGTCATTTATGCGCTTTTTTAAAAGCAAACATTTTGAACAGTTGTAAGCACAAGGGTATACCAATGTTAATAACAATAATAATAATAATAATAATAATAATAATAAACATATAAATCAAGTTGAAAATTTTAAAATGTTTGCAAATATTTCAAACTATTTTAAAAGTGCAGTAAAAGGTTGTTCAACGTATTGGTTGAAAGAATCCCAATTAAAACCTTCCGAGCAGCTCCAAAGTGCATGTTTTATTATTTCATTAGGAGTTTGGAGCATTTAATCCACGAAAAACACATTAATTTTACAATACTAACCTTAGGTTGTTGTATCGTAAGGCTATGTATGAAATAATGCTGAGCCTATTTACCAGTATCAGTCAAGGGTATCAGAGACAGATTTTTCAATCCCATTAAACCTTCGTTCCTGCCGTCAGGCAGTACAAGGCAGGATTTTCCTGACCTGCCCAGCATTTAGGAAAACTGCCTGCCTATGATTAGGTTGGCCCCCGGGAAAACTACCTGACGGGGCTGGCAGGTGCAGGCAGTACAAATCGCAGAATTGTACACCTCTAGTTTGAACCCGTGCCATCTGCTTGATAGACGAGCACACTAAGTTTGCAATATTACTACAGCTAGCAGTTTGTATCTCTGACACTATGATTCTCCATGTGAAGGTAGAGGTATCATTGGTGCACTGGCCCTTGCTGACCGAAAAATATTGTAATGGTGGCTATTTTCGCGCTTACGAAAGAGGAATTAACTGTTTCAGAGTGGAAATCAATACCACATTTGTATTAAGTTATTTTTTATAATTTTTTACTTTATTTTATTTCTATTTATTTATTTATTTTACTTTTTTGCATCTATCAGTACGAATATACAAACGAAAAATCATTACGTAACTACAAAGTTTGTCGTCACAGAGCATGGGTGTCCTGTATCAAGGTGTTCCTATACCATCCCTCTGTAAACCTTGAAGGTTTCTCGGTTGAATTCTGTAACACGCTACATGCACTTTGGATTATAATAATCGTCTGTTGATTTAAAAACAACCATAGGGTAAAACTAATAACATTACGTGAAAGAAAAACTTCAGAGTATATTTTAGGCATGAAGATGGAAAATTCAAGATTTTGGCTAAAATGAAATATCCCCCGCGGAATAAAAGGTTGTAAATTGCAGTATATAAAAGTTGCCTTTTAATTAACAAGGATATTCTCCATAAGAAACTAAAAAACAAATATGTTGGCTTGAACACTACTACTATGTAACAGATATACTAGGACTGTATATGATTTTTGGCTCTTGTTACATCCCTGTTATGGGTGAAAACAATTTTGACGTAACTTGTCTTTGCCTTGAGAGCAGTTTCGGTTTGGTTTGTGGTAAAAAGAAACTGACAGGAAGTTGTGGTTCAGTCGATATAGTTGCGCTGCTGACCACAACAGTCTGCCTTACACAAACAAATAAAAACATATTCTCTGCTTAAGAAGACATCATTTGTTGCGTTCCTTGGCATACTGGGAGTTAAAAATCCTTTACTGTACGTATATATAGCAGATAAACGTGCAACATCGGCATATGCTACTCATGTGCCACACATGTGTGTAAACCTAAGTAAACTTGGAAGTAAAATATCACAATTAAAAAAAATGTTTATCATGATATTACTATTATTATTATTATTAAATGTGTACCTCGGTAATTAAAATCCTTAAAATTTTTGATAAATTCAGTGTAGAGTTCAACCAAAGACGCTCATAGTCATGGAAATGTTTGCAGCCACTGCTTTATAAGCTTAACAGCAAAAACGGTCATTAAATAAATGGACTATTACTATACGTAGTACTAATATCAACGTTATTATTGTTAACTTAAGGCCATGTATTTCATAAAACTAAACATAAGCCGCTTTTGATTATCTTGAACGTTTTAACGATGCAGGCAGACCATAAAACAATCTGAAAGTACAAAATGTTAGTAAAATATATCAAATATTTTTGAGACCTCAATTATTCGTATTAGTAGTTTAACGCTTTTATGCACTTATATAAAATATGCTGTGTACTAAATGTGTTATTACATCTGTTCCATATTTCTGTTTTGAACTTAAAATACCAATAAAGAATTTGCTGTGGAGTTATTAATTGTAATTAATGCATTGGAACACGTCCGTTTTGTGTAGTTGCTATTAATTTTTTGAAGTTACGAATATAAGTTGTGGGAAATATTTAATTTTATTGCAAATGAATAGTTTAATATTTGCTAACCATTGCACAGCAGTTTTAACTCCTTCATGTCTAACGCTTTTGTAAAAATTTCAAGCATGAGGATAATTTAAAAAAAACATTGGTATTCAGAGCATTTTGAATTGAAAACGAATAGATTTAAGGCTTCTGAACGTTGCCTCAATGGGCCAGGTCCATTGATATGTCCATTAAGTGCTTTAAAACGACCGACATTAAATAAACGGTAGTGTATTATGAAAAACAATGTAAAAGCATATTAAGGTACAAAAAATTTCTTAAGTTTCGTCTTTACTTCTACTCTTTTATTATATAATATTTTATTTTTGCACCAACATTCATCGAAGCCTTGCCTTAACGGTGCTTTGACACTGAGAACAGACAAATTGTGGTGTTGTTTTGCCATAACTCGGGTAGGTAAAGTAACTGCAAATCAAGTGACGAGGAATGAAGGAGGTCATTTTGGCAGAGGGAGCGGATAGATTGTCAGTGCCAACACAAACCTCTACGTTCCGTATATGGGCCACCTTTTGTGTACTGGAGTGTACTAAGGGAAGTGTAAGTGTGCAACTTGGAATATTTCGAAAACGACAATAAAAGAAAAACGTGTATTTTTCATATTTATTATGAAATTATTTCATATGAAGCGTAGTTTGCTGTGGAGCAATTTTCTTGAAAACCTTTGTCTGGCATGCTTAAACAGCGTCTGACACAAGTACTAAATTTGATTTTACCTTAATTTTCAGACAAACAGACGTTCCTTTTTAAGAATAATTTTTGGGGTTATAGTGGACCTCAACACGAATACTTCTCGATATCGCGATTTTTGGTTGGGATACAGCACTTCTGCTTGACATAAGTAGATGGTAGATAAAATCAGAATGACATGTAAATCCATTTATCAGGATGTTTATGGCTAGTAATTGACATTTTCTGTACTTAAAGCGAAACATTCCGTTCAAATGTATAACAAGTGCATAACATGAAACATTTTATCTACCAAAACTCCTAGAAAGCCTGTTTCTTAGAAAATAAAAATGTATTGTTGACGCTTATTTGCTCGTTAAGACTAGAACAGTCGCGAGATAGCCCAACATATTAGTAACTACAACAATGATATTCAAAAGAATTGAACTAGGACATGAATGATCAAAGTAACCAAAATTTAAAATCTGGACTTCCGACTTGAATATTTCAAGTGTGATTCAACATTCCAAGTTAGTGTGTACACACGCATTCTATTTTAGCTATTGTACACGGGTAGCATCCTTGCCAGGAGGTTTTACAACGTATGTACTGTCGACATGGCCCAATTTCCTAGAGCGAATACTGTGCTGTTAGCGGACGGTACAGTGATGTTTACTTCACATTCGTACATTTATACAGCAGAACCTACTCAACAATCCCATTGGTTGTCTAGGTGGCACATTGCCTTCAATTACGGCAAGTGTCAGTCATGGAGCTTCACATTACGCAGGCCTCTTTCTCTGCCAATATTCGACTCCACAACACGAGATATCTTAGTTGCCCTCTGAGCAAACTCTCAAATATCTGGGCATTCACCTTGATGTGTTCACCGGCATATCCACATCATTCCTAAGCTAAAGCCATCATATTTCCATCTCATGAAGCTGTATTCTATCATTAGCCTTAAGCAATCTCTGTACAACTTTGAGGTTTGCTGTTGTATAAGAATACTCTGCGGCTGCTCCTCCTGAATGCCAGTCCCAATATGGAGCTGCACTTCTACACGGAGGTCCTGAATTTGACAACCAAGCTGACAGCCCAGGAGTACCGCATTCAGGACCTTCAGAGAGAAACAGATTTGTCAATCCAACAATACCACATCATCGCCGAATCCACCCAACAGCAACTAGACACAATCGACTGCACTCTTTGAGATTTGGAAAGCAACTGCTTCCAAATCAGAGTCCGCATGGAACAAAAAGCCCTACACCACGACGCGCCAGCTCCATGCCGGAAGGCCAACCAAAACTACGCCATCCTTCGTTCAGCTGCTGACAGCCAGAGTGGCATTTTGATGACGTCTTCGGACTGAACAAGAACGTATGAATGTTCTACACACCAACACCTTTTAACTCCTTGGGCTGCTGTCAGGACCTCGGTCATAGCAGTGGCCAGGAATTTCCTTCTGCTCGCTCCCGAATACTGTTGGGCCTGTTCGCAAATACATGTTCATTAACGGAGGTGCGGGACTCCACCATTTCGTTCCCTTAATTTCCCCATCTATTTCCAAAGTATTAATTTATCATCCTTCCCCTATTCCCTAAACATACCCTTCTTATCCCGGCGAAATAGGCCAGCTCCTCCTTTACAGCTCCTCTTCTACCTTCTTAAAATACTCAGCACCTACAGGTGCTTGAGGACAAGATGTCGACAACATCTGTGAAAGCACCATGGTATAGCAAGATGTGCAACATCTTCACGATCTGGTAACAGCCAGCATCAATGAATACATCTCCACTTCGAATCGCGGATTTTTTGCAGTCTAGGGCTATATAGTTTCTTTCAATTGCGGCACCGTATGGATTTTGCGCCTAGAAACAAACCAAGCTTACCGCAATACATATTCACTTAAGGACAAAATGCCCCGAAAGCATTACTTACATTTTTTCACCCATCAAATGATCAGATTTTGTGAGTGCAGTACTTATACAGCTACGGGGCCAAAGGGAATGCCGACAATTAATTAGGCGTATAATCCGATTAGCTTAATTGACCATATACTTAGATTACACACGTTTTTTGACATTTCGCCGCCTTTGAGGGTACTTATCGCCAAAGGAGCCGGTGTTTCTAACTGCTTGTCACCCGTCAAACCTGATTGACAGGAGTTTGATAAGGGTTGACAGGTGATATATATTATTTCAATCAATCAGATAACAATTTGAAGTGCGTATAATTATCTCGTATCATTGACTTCAAAGGTTGAAGCCGGCGATACAGCCTATGCCGCCCCCTATAACGACTTGGATTTCCAGTATCGTATATGTGTATTACCATGTAATATTAAAGAATTCCGAAAGTATGATGGATTAATATAATTAAGTGTATACTAATTGACGCCCACACCTGGTTGTTACTGCGCATGTGAGTTACCATTTATATTAAAGAATACCAAGAGTATTATAAGGAGTATTATACGTGTGTATAATTAACACCTCTTTGACTTAAAATGTCGACAGAATGCGACTAAGGTGGCGAGGTAAATTTTCTTGAAGATGGAGTAAGTCACAAGCCTTATGCTGTGATGAATGATAATTATTATTCCAGGTGCTACATTATACATGTTGACAATAAAATTGGAAATTATACAAGTAATCTCATTCTTTAAAGACCCTTTCCTTTCGTCTACACATCTCTCCCTGTTCCTCCCTATCTCATATCCTATCTTTAGATGAAATCTTAAAGCTGGAAAAAATGCACTCGACCGAACAGAACAATACAGGAGATTCTGTAAACAGGTTAGCCACCCCACCCTCCCACTATACATAAGCGGATCTACCTGGTTTCAAAAGGCTCAAAAGAAGACCTGAAAAATACTAATATTTAAACTTTGTATTATGGTGACTTGTTTACCTCCTCTGTATTCAAGATGTACCATCACACGCGCTCGAATATTTATTTTAAGTACTGTTTACTTTACCATCTATTGAAAAATTATCTACAACCCCGAACCGAGCAAGACATAAACGTTTTTGCTTTCTAAGGGTTTGTTCGAGCTATGAGAAACCATTCATAATCCCCCAAATGAAAAATGTAATTTATTGAAAAAACTGTGTTTACAGCATACGCACCTCCCAAGAATTCTGAGAAATATTCAGTGTTTACCTCTGCCAGGGGAAAAACCCTTGAAAAAGGAATAAATACACCTTTAATATCACAAACGGAATTATTCCATAGACCAGGAGTAGAGAGGAGGACTATCCCCACAGCCAAACCCAGCGAAAAATATTTGTAAGCCAATGGAAAAATGCTAATTCAGTAGACAATTCACATAAATCTGTAAAAGTAGAATAGCCAATCAGATCGATCCATTTCTAGTTCACTACACATGCATAGGATACTATAAAAACATAAAACTTGCAATTATAGTTCTCAAAGTACAACTCCAACAGGTGTGTTTGCGCTTATTGTACTCGTCAAAAAAGAAAAGTGTCTACATCTTTGTCTTCGGTGGAAGTGAATACATCATCGAAAAACTATGGTGAGTAAGCTAGAAACCTTACTTGTTCTAATACAATCATATTAGTATAGTGGGTAGGCAACCGCATGCTTCAGTGTTAAAGCGCATAACTGCCTCATCTTAAATGGATATACACAAATCCTTGTTTAATGTACTCAGTGATTTTTTATCCTTTACTATTCTTTATTAAGGCGGCGCCGTGGCCGAGTGGTTAGACCGCTCGCCTCCCACCGAGGCGGCCCGGGTTCAATCCCAGGGACCTGCATGTGGGATTTGTGGTGGACGAAGCGGCGTCTGGGCGGGTTTTCTCCGGGTTCTCCGGTTTCCCCCGCCATTCATTCCACCAACTGCTCCATCATCACCTTTCCTTTCATCCATTTCACCAACATTTCGTTTCATCTACTTCCTTCATCCCATACCAGGCATCGGGCTGATCACCCATCCTGGATGCTCTGTCTGATCCATGAGTGTCTGCTCCTCGACGGGCCTCTGACCCCAGGCATCCGCTTGTAAGTCCTGGGGGGTGTAAGTCCTACATAAGAGGAGGGTAAACAGATAATGAATGAATGAATGAATACTATTCTTTATTAGTTTTTACTCGAATGATCGTAACACTGACCATTCCCCGTGAATATGCTATTGTACCTATACGAGCGCAAGAAATATATTTAATTATCAGCACGTCAAAATTATTTAATAAGCGCATTCTCATCCTTAAACAAGAAGGTGCTCTTGTGATAAATAATGCATTAAACTATTCCCCTAATAACGTGAAAATTGTGTATAATTAAGAATCTCATTCCCTAAAAATATTTGCACTGAGTAAGCTGTTTTTTTCTTTACTTAATAATACACACATACTGCTTCTTACTTGTTTGCTGTTCTGTGTTTAGTTTATACTCGAATGACAGCAATTTCAAGTTAAATGATCTATCATAACAGCGACCATCTCATGAACATGCTATTGTATCTGTAAGAATGCAGTAAAATAATTTTAATATCAGAATCTAAAAATTATGAAATATGACTATGATCCGATATCGATATGTTCCAGCCTTAGAGTTATCGTTTGTTGAGGAGCCAGATAATCTGGAAGCTGAGTGTAGCACCATGCCAAGGGTAATTCATTTCGCGGGGTCCTCTATCACATTCCAAAGTAAGCATTTTATCCATTATTTCAGATGTATACGATGATGCAAAAACAATTATTATTATTATTATTATTATTAATGCTATTATTCGATCCATATCATCGTTTGCCGACGAGCCGTCTGCCGCTCACGGGACTAGTGATGTGGTGCAGCCTCCTACATTTTTCACCCAGCCAGGGTGGATGTAGTGGTCTCATATTCGAATGGTGAGAAGTCTGCACATCATTTCCACTACCTATATTGTATTATAGAAAAATTACTTAAAAGAATTTTTCTGCGGTATAAGGCGTTTCTAAATATCCCTTATTAAAGTTTCGAATTGTTCTACACTTGTCATTCTTTTAAAGTTTCTTCTATTTTCAGTTGCTTCTCGCAATTGCAAGTGTAGAATTTAAGCCAGCTTAGTGTTCAGTTCTTAAACATATGACTATCGCTGGTCTTCTTGTATCTATAGCAAAATGTGTAATGTATCTATTTTTGCAAGGTTTATTTGCATTAAGATGTAGTAAATAAGCTTTATTAAGAATAGTTTGTATACCCACTAATAAAGATAGAGGGTAGACATAATCAAGTGTGTTTATCACATCGGATTTCTTAAAGGAGGCGTTCACAGAGCTTTTACTAAGTCTAGCCGAATAGAAACTGTTTTCAAGAGTGATAAATGCATAAATACAATAATAATTAAATGCACACTATAGAAATACGAATATGATTTTTATAACGGTATATGCGGATGTTTACTTTCTTTACCATGTGCATGGTAGATAGAGAAGGTATTGTATTCCACCCAAAAATTCGATACCGGGATTGCAAAGTAAATTCATATTTTGAGCTCCCTCCTTCCTTGATAATTAAGAATTTTTAGAAAAAAAGGTCCACGTATGACTATGAACAGCATAACAGAAAAACAAAAAAGGTGGATAAATACCACACTTGGTATTTATGTTCAGTACCTTCCAAAGATGCCACACGAAGATTTTCAAGATACTCCACCATCCCCTCAACTATCCTTTACATGGAACATTTCTCGAAACTTTGGATTTTTTAAAAAACCGAGTGTATTGCATTACTCAAAGATATATTATCACTATTATTATTGTTTTTATTCGAAGGGTAGGAAATCTCCGTAATTTATCATCAGTGTATTTTATTATAGAAAAATTAATTTGTTTTCTCTCCGCTTATTATTTATTATTGAAAGAAATTGAATCCTTTGAAAAGCAGGACAGTCAAGTAACAATTTCAGTGTTTTATATAGAGGAAAATATAGTTAGAATTGAGCAGCGTTTACTCATCGATATGGCATATTTATACGGTCATGCAAATGCTACCTCATTTACTATTTTATTCTATATTGCCTTTATCAAGTCTATTCATTTTATAACTTACTTAAAACTAGCTTTCTTAACCGAATAATACTGAAATAATAACCTTAAATATGCCTATCTAGCTCATTTATCTGATTTAAATTCAGATTTCAAATTTTCTTACACCACTAGTTAAGATAATCTCTCTTCCACTTTTTATTAGATTAACATACGCCATTTCAAATGTGTGTCAGGAATGGTAAACCTCTCTAATCCATGCTTTTTATATGCTTATAAGAGTGAATTACCTTCGCCATTTGCAAGCCCACAACGCTGCGGTATCATTTGATCGGTACATAATGAAACAATTTTTAGATGATACAGCTGAAGAGGAAAACAAAATTCCAGGGTGCAGCAACTCAGAAGATTTACCTATCGACGTGTGCTCCTTATCACCTTCACCATTATCGCCATCGTCAACTCACGGGTCAATAACGGCACAGTCTACAAACCTGATAGTAGAACTATCCCCACGCATTCCTCAAGACTCCTCCCATTTCCGAGAAATCATTGACTTTACCATTACAATCAACCCCGCCACCACAAATATCTCATTAATCATCAATACCAGGCATTAGCTCGCTAGCATCATCTCGCTACAGAGGTATACACAATCATCGTAGACGCTCCATATGGAGGCGATTAAACTGTGACACCACGAACCCGACCCTACCCCCACTCTCGCCTTTAATTCGAATGCAAATCCATCAGAAGAGGAAATATTTGAACAGAATACAAAAAACATACAACCATACACGCGCACGCGCGCGCGCGCACACACACACACACACACACGCATTCAACCAATTCATTCATTGAGATTCACAATCGCATCTATTCCGACATGCTAAGCAAAAGCTCAGGAGAATCAAAATATTATTGTTACTTCTTTATTACTATTATTGTTATTATTACTATTATTATTATTATCATCATCATTACTATCACCCACCCCTTCTCTCCTTTTTATCTAACAAATGTAATTCTTTTCTGGTGTCGAGATAGATGTCAGAGGCATCTAATAATTGATGGTATAATATGAAGTGTATATGATTAATACAAGAGGGCTGTATAATATAAACCAAATTTATTTTATACACATTATACTATTATAATCCTTCACAAATTAAGTAATGCAGCGATGCCTGGATAGGTCATTTTATAGTAGAAGTTCTTGGTAATCATGATGTATTTCAAAGTATTACGTATCGTCGAAATTCATTAATAATATTTTTGCGTGACTGTGCTGCTATAAATTTAGATGCTTTCAGCTTGCTTATAATTTCTTCAATCTCTTGCGTATGATTACTATTACCAGCATCTCTGGACGCGATAAATAGCCTTAGAATATTCACCAGTTTATTCGGATTTTCAAGCGTACATATCATTGAATTATCACCACTGTAGTCACCATATGGAGACGCCAAATTAGTAAGCACACGATTTGCACTGTGTTCGGCATCTTGTATATTTATGGCGGGATCCCTTATCATATCAGCTTTCAATTTTTCCGATTCCTCACCCACAGGAGATTCAAGTGTGAGACAGCAAGTCGATTCATTAAAGCTTCCTCCTCTATGCATCTTAAGTGTTGACAGAATTCGATTCTTCAAAAATATATCTCTAAGATTTTGGTTTTCCTTATATTTTACTTTTAATTTCGGAGTAATCCTTGCTAATCCAGCAATTGATACTATTCTCCATGATACTTATTATGTGGTAGGTCATTTCCATTATGTTCTTTCAATAGGAGCAGTCTTTGCTATTATGCTTTAGAATGAATTGTAGATGTTATCTTAGCTTATATCTAACAAGGTTTCGATTATATATAAGTATTTGAAAGATATTAATTTAATTCTTTTGCTTTTAATTCATTCACCAGTTTGCATCTGCGTATACATTTAATTTCCTTCAGAGAATAACTAGGAGCTATTGTGGCAGAGGAGCATTACACCCAGCCTATGAAAAACGTCATACGTCACACTCGGAAAAAAACGATTCTTCAGGTATTGTATATGTAAGCGAATTTTGAAGAATCGAACTTTGTCGAGACTTAAGATGCATAGAGGGAGATATTATAATGAACCTACTAGCTGTCCCACACTTGAATCTCCTGTGGGTGAGGAATTAGAAGCATTAAAAGCTGATGTGATAAAGGATCTATCCATAGGTATACAAGATGCCGAATACAGTGGAGATTGTGTGTTTATTAACTTGGAGTCTCTATATGGTGACTATAGTGGTCATAGTTCAGTGATATCTACGCTTGAAAATACGAATAGACGGATGAATATGCTAAGGCTGCTTATCGCGTCCAGAGACGCCGGTAGTAGCAACCCTACGCAAGAGATTGAACAAATTATAAGCAAGCTGAAAGCATCTAAAGCTATACCATGACAGTCACACATAAATGGTTAAAATGAATTTCGACGATAGTTAACAAAAACTTTGAAACACATCACGATTACTAGGAACTTCTACCATAAAATGACTTGTCCAGGCATTGCTACACTGTTTAATTTGTGAAGGATTGTAATAGGATAATTTATATAAAATAAATTTGGTTTATGTTATACAGCCTTCTTTTATTAATCTTACTATACACCTAAATATTACATGGCTCTGAAATCTATCTCGACTCCTGAAAATAATCACATGCTATAATAATAATAATAATAATAATAATAATAATAATAATAATAATAATACTTTGTTTCTCCTACGTTTTTGCTTAGTATGCTGGAATAGGATCAACTGTGAAGCGGAATGAATGAACTGGATGAATGCGCGCGCGCGTGTGTGTGCACGCGTGGGTGTGAGTGAGTACATGTGTATGTGATTGTACATTTTATTGTATTTTGTGTAAATATTCTCTCTTCTGATAGGTTTGGATTCGAATTAAAGGCGGGAGAGGGAGTAGGACCGGGTTCATGGTGTCAAACATTAATCGCCTCCGTATGGAGCGTCTACGGTGATTGTGTATACCTATGTAGCGTGATAATGCTAGCGAGCTAATGCCTGATAATGCATATTCATGATTGATGTGTTGATGTGATGTTTGTGGTGGCGGGTTTGATTGCTATGTTAGAGGTGGCTATTCGGTTAGGTCAATGATTTCTCGGAAATTGGAGGGGTCTTGAGGAATGCGTCGGGAAAGTTCTATTACCAGAATTGTAGATTGTGATGTCATTGTCCTGGGGGTTGACGATAGCGATGATGATGGTAAAGATGACAATGATCGCACTTCAATAGGCAAATCATCTGGGTTGCTATACCCTGGAACCTTGTTTTCCTTTTCAGCTGTATCCTCTAAAAATTGTTCCGTTATGTATCGATCACATGATGCCGCAGTGTTGTAGGCTTGCAAATGGCGAAGGTAATTCACTCCTATAAACATATAAAAAGCATGGATTAGACAGCTTTACCATTCCTGACACATATCCGAAATAGCGTATGCTAATCTATTAAGAAGTGAAAGGGGGAATGTCTTAACTAGCGGATTAACAAAATTTAAAATCTTAATTTCATTCAGATAAATGTGCTAGATAACTATATTTAAGGCCATTGATTCAGTATTATTTCGTTAAGGAACTTAGACTTAAGGTAAATTATAAAAAGAATAGATGTGATAAAGGTAATATAAAATAAAATAGTAAATGAGGTAGCATTTGCATGACCGTATAATTATGTCATATCGATGAATAAAAGCTCAAATCTAACTGTATTTTCTTCTATATCGAACACTGTAATTGGTATTTCACTGTCCTGCTTTTCAAATGTTTCAATTTCCTTCAAAGATAAATAATAAGAGATGCAGGTAAAAGAAATTAATTTTTGTGTAATAAAATACACTGCAAACAATGTACAAGGATTTCTTATTATTCTGATGATGATAATAATAATAAGTTATTTTTTGTATATTAGAATACACTGCGGTTTTTTAAAAAATTAAAATCTTCGAGAAATGTTGCATATAAAGCATAGATGAAGAGATGGGGAACTTTCCTGAAAATCTTCGTGTGGCATCGTTGGAAGGTACTGAACCTAAATACCAAGTGTGGTATTTATCCACCTTTTCGTTTTTTGTGTTATGCTATTCACATTCGACCAGGACTTTTTTTCTAAAATGCTTTTTCTTATTCAGGGAGGGGTTGCTCAAAACATGAATTTTCTGTGCAAACTCGATATCAAATTTTTGGGTGGAATACAATACCTTCTCTGTCTACTATGCACGTGATAGAGAAAGTCACACATCCGCATATATCGTTATAAAAATCATATTCGTATTTGTATAGTGTAGACTCAATTATGATTGTGTTTGTGAATTTATCGCTCTTGAAAAACGGTTTCTATCAATATAATACAAGCTCTGTGAACGCCTCCTTTAAAGAATCTGATGTGATACATACACATGCCTTTCTCTAACCTCTATCTTTATAAGCGGGTATACAAACTATGCTTAATATAGCTTATTTTTCTATCTACTACATCTTAATCTAAATAAACCTTGACAAATATATGCATTAAACATTTCGTTATAGTTACAAAGAGATCAGCGATAGTCAAACGTGTAAGAACTGGACGCTATGCTGTCTTAAATTCCACACTTGCATTCGCGAGAAACAACTGAAAGTCGGAGAGACTTTAAAAGAATGACAAGTATTGAACAATTCGAATCTTTAATAAGGGATATCCCAGAAACGTCTTATGCCACAGTAAAACTTATTTTAAGTAATTTGTGTGTTTTAATAATAATAATCACAATCATAATAATAAGAGTAGCAGCAGGGAAAGGAAATTAATTTTCCCATAAGATACCGTGAAAATAATGTATAAAGATTTCTTATCATTCGAATATGAGACTACTGCATCCACCCTGGCTGGGTGAAAAATGTAGGAGGCTGCACCCCCATCACTAGTCCTGTGGACGGCAGACGGCTCGCCGGCAAACGATGATATGAATTGAATAATAGCATTAATAATAATAATAATAATAATAATAATAATAATAATTGCTTTTTGCATCATCGTATACATCTAAAATAATGGATAAAATGCTTACTTTGGAATGTGATGGAGGACCCCGCGAAATGAACTACCCTTGGCATGGTGCTAAACTCAGCTTCCTTTTTGTCTGGTTCCTCAATAAACGATAACTGTAAGGCTGGAATATAAAGATACAGGATCATATTCATATTTCATAATTTTTAGATTCTGATAATAAAATATATTTTATTGCATTTTTATAGATAAAATAGCATATCCATGAGATGGATTATGTTATAATCGATCACTGAACTTGAAATTGCTGTCATTCGAGTATCAACTAAATATACACTATCGTTTGTGAAAATTGCAACACCAAGGAAGAATTTCCCGAATAACTCCAAACTTGGTGGAAGTGCAAGCAATAAGTGATTAGGTTTGAAGAGAGATGGGGTACACGTAGGCCGAGCAGAGCCCTCTCGTGTCGGTCCAACAAGGTCAGTGTTATGCCAGTGTAGTCAGTGCAGAGCTGTCAAACAAGGTGGAAACAATAAACTTGAGTGCAAGTATGCCTCGTCGACGTCAAAGGGAGCCATATCGGCATGTCAGTGAGTTCCAACGGCGCAGAATGATCGTTATCCGGGAAGCGGGTATGTCATACCGTGACATTTCGGCTCGTAAAGAGCATGCTGCTAAGACAGTGATGCGTGTGTGGAAGCAGTGGATAGATGAAGGTCGTACGCAGCGAAGAGCGTGTACTGGACCACGGAACATAATCACAGCACGGGATGGCCGTCATCTTGTCCGCATGGCCATAACGGACTATACAGCTTCATCCACAGTGTTGGTTCGACGCTGGAGCACTGAAACAGGTGGCCTGCATGTTCGCCTGACATGTTGCCCATCGAATATGTCTGGGATATGGTTGGTTGACACTTGGTGCATCACGGTCCTCCAGTAAACAATGTCACGGATTTTTGGGCTCGAATACAAACTGCGTGGAGCAAATCCCTCAGGAACTTATTCAGAACCTTTTTGATTCAATGCCACGGCGTATAGCAGCTCTAATTGCAGCGCATGAAGGCCACACCAAATACTGAATATTATTTCTCAAAGGTCATGTATAGATTTGAAATGTTTAGCATTTGTTACTTGTTGTACACCTAACCTGTGGTATTAAATTCATTGAATTCGGTGCGTTCCCTACTTGGTGTTGCAATTTTCACAAACGACAGTGTAGCATAGCAAAGGAATAAGACGCAGTCTGTATGTATTATTAAGTAAAAAGAAAAACAGCTTACTGAAAGCAAACATTTTTAGGAAATGAGATTCTTAATTACACACAATTTCCACGTTATTAGGGGAATAGCTTAATACATTATTTATCACAACCTCGCTTTCTTGTTTAAAGGTGAGAATGAGAAAGAGTTTTTACGTTCTGATAATTAGAAATATTTTTCTTCCGCTGTATAGGTACAATAGCTTATTCACGGAGAATGGGCACTGTTATGATCATTCGAGAATAAATAATTAAAAATAGTAAACGATAAAAACACTGTATACATTAAACATCGATTTCTGTATATCCATTTAAGATGAAGCAGTTAACACTGAAACAGACGGTTGCCTACAGACCGTACTAATATGATTATAATAAAACAAGTAAGGTTTGTAGCTTACTCGCCAGACGTTTTCGATGATGTATTGATTTACGCCGAACACAAAAATACGTAGACGCTTTTCTTTTTTGAGGAGTACAATAAGCGCAAACACACCTGTTGTACTTGTTACACGCCGTGAAATATAAATGCAAGTTTCATCTTTTTATAGTATCCTATGCATGCACAGTGAACTAGAAATGGATCGATCTAGTTGGCTATTCTACTGTTACAGGTTTATGTGTATTGGCTACTGAATTAGCATTTTTCCATTGGCTTACAAATATTTCTCGCTGTGTTTGGGTGTGGGGATAGTCGTCCTCCCTACTCCTGGGCTGTGGAATAATTCCTATTGTGATATTTAAGGGTGTATTTATTCCACTTTCAAGGGGTTTTTTTCCTGGCAGAAGTAAACACTCATTATTTCTCAGAATTCGTGGGGTGCGCCTATGCTGTAAACATATTTTTTCAATAACTTACCTTTTTTCAGTTTGGGGATTATAAATTGTTTCTCATAGCTCGAAAAAAACCTTAGAAAACAAAAATTCTTGCCTTGCTCGGTTGGGGGTTTTAAGCCATTTTTCAATAGATGGTAAAATAAACAGTACTTAAAAGAAATATGCGAGCGTGTGTGATTGTATATCACGAATACAGAGGAGGTAAACAAGTCACCATAGTATTACCTTTAAATATTAGTATTCTTTCAGGTCTTCTTTTTGAACCTTTTGAAACCAGGTAAGTCTGCTTATGTATAGTGGGAGGATGGGGTGGCTAACTTGTTTACAGAACCTGCTCTATTTTTCTGTTCGGTCGAGTGCATTTTTTCCTGCTTCAAGATTCTATCTAAAGATAGGATATGAGAGAGGGAAAAACAGGGAGGGATGGGCAGGAAGGCGGGACTCTTAAAGCGTGAAATTATTTATATAATTTATAATTGTATTGTCAATCAATGGCTGTACTTATAAAGCATTTCTACTGCATATTGTATTAGAATATCGCATCTGGTATGATTCCAGCCGTATAGAAAGGTCATTGAAGGTTGAAGTTATTTATATAATTTATAATGTTTCAACTGAAATACTAATAGTCATTCATCACAACATAAGGCTGGGAATCCAAGCCGATATAGGGGGCAGCATAGGCTTTATCGTCGGCTGCATCCTTTGAAGTCAATAATAGAGATAATTATACCATGTCAATTGTTATCTGATTGATTTTAATGACATACATCACCTGTCAACCCTTGTCAATCAAGTTTGACAGGTGACAAGCAATTAGAAACGCCGTCTCCTTTGGCCGTAAGTACTCTCAAAAGCGTCGAGGTGTTAAAACAGGTGTAATATAATTATACGATCGATTAAGCTAATCGGATTATAGGTTCATTAATTGTCGGCATTCCTTTTGTTCCCGTAGCTGTATAAGTATCCTACTTTTGCGACTCCCAATGGGCCATCCACTTTCATTCTGGTCTTGCGTTATTTGGTGTATTTTTTACATATGCAATTTGTATAGCACTTCGCCGTGCAATCAGTTATATTAAAGTGGCCATATGCAAAACGTCTTCAGATTTCACAATTTTTGTTTTTTATTCCATTTAAGAGGAAATTGTCTGTAATGTTAAAATTGTCTGGCTTGTTTGTGTAACACAAACATTTTATACACAAATAAATTATTTATTGTTTGTCAGTGTGACCGTTCTGCCTAACAGCTTTTAGACATTCCGTATACCGAGATATGTAATTTCTTTTCCAACTAAATTTGATTTAATTTTTATTTTTAACTGATAGTTATTTTTCATTATGTTGGTATTCACTTATTTGAATGTGATAGCAGTACACCATACACCACATGGTTATAATAAATCAAAACAGCGATTCTGTGGTGTTAGCAAGTGTTTGTGAACATAGATTAACGTTTTATTGTTTATATAGTGAAGATGACTTCCAGTGCAAAGAATAATAAGAAAAACAAGAACCGAGCCAGTTTGATGGAAATCAGTATTTGAAAGCGAAGCTACGAAAGGAGGTACAAATAGGCCTACTGAATATACATATGATCAGCATAACCTAAAGACGTCTTACAGAAAGCTATATACTGCAAATCTTAGTGAAGAAATTAGCGGCGATAATAAGTTATTTTGTTTTATTTTATTTTATAATCAATGCCTGGAAAAGATATGGGGAAATAAGTGCAAGCGCCAATGAAGGACTTGTATATGAACCAGGAAGTTTTTGATGGGATCCTAGCAGTCATATAAATAGAAGTTTATTGCTATATTTGCTAGCGTTTTACCTTGAAGTAATTTTTCGAATATTTTCATTCCTAAAAGTGCAATAACTTCTCCCAGGATCTAGATATTTGCATAAATAATATATTTCAATTCAAGATAATGGATGTCTGCATGGCCCCTAATGTATGAGAAAATAATAGATATAACAATGTAATTTCAATAATTTCTTAAATAATTTTGTTAATTTGAATTTTAAGAAAGCTATAAAGTAATTTAATTTTTGATCTTCTTACTCTTAATAGGTTTAAACAAAATTGTTAGGAGCTTTTCATCATATATTGCAGATAGACTATTTTGGGGAAACGTTCATGCAATTTGGTTTAAAAATTTTGGAGATAGAGATTCTTAACAATGTAGTGTAAATAACAATAATTTAAGTTACTGTAAAAAATTGCTACAAAACTTTATAAAACAAGGTTGAAACTGTATTAGTGCGTTAAACTATAGAGAATTAACATTAATGTGTATTGATATTTAAAGAAAATGTGTTGTGTGTATGGCCAACTTAAAAAAATAAAAAATAAAACAAAATCGCTGTGTGAAGAAACATTTATAACAAACATCAATCTTTTGCGTTTCGGGCAAAGGTTGACTGTGGAGTTGCATTCTAAATAAATCACGGTATTTCCTTCTGTCATTTTGCGCGTGGCGTTCTTAGTGTTTAGAGTACTGAACACTTCTACTCTGAGAATCATGACACCGCAGAATGGCTGCTGATAGAAGGTTATCAAAACCTCGAACCTTTATTTTTTTCATTAGCAAACAGAGATGACTGATAGCAGTTCAATAGAAGGCATTGTTGATTTTCGCGCGAGCGAGTGCATACACACTGGATAAAATTAGCATTAATACAGACAGAGGTAAGTACGGGAGAGAAGCGTATGGAACACAGAGGCACACGCAAGAGTGCTCCAGTGCAACCACCCGGCTGTGAAGAGACAGATAAGAGGGACTCAGCCTTCTACACGCATTGCACTTCTCACTCGGATGAAGCCTACCCCTAAACCGGCACTACCCACCCCCACGTTTTTCTTTTATTTTATTGTTCGCTTGATATAGTCCCCTTTTTTGTACCGCGGCCCTAATTTTTGTGGCAACTATACATTTTATACAAAATTCTAAATTAAGGCACATGATAGAAGATAGCAAGCCAAGCCCGTGTCAACTGACGTTTAGATGCCTCGTTTAATAAATACAAGAGAAATTCTCAAACATTTCTGTGAAAATGAACGTTGATATGGCGGGCACGTAAATAATATACTACAGAGCAGTAGAAGCAAAAATACCCTCTATAAACTACAACTCTTTGTAGAGATTTCTAATTTCGGGGATGATCCCAGAAATAATACGGAGGATTGCTTAATCTCCATTCCTAGACTCCATATAGCATATTATGTGGACATCAGTCCTTTCTAAATTTATTGATACATTAAAGTGATTACAATTCCTTTTCGTTTCCGTGCATTCCATCCGTACTCCCAAAGTTTCCTGAGCAACCTATCCTGGAAATATATCCCCCTTCATTCTTAACGATGTTAAAATCATTAGCTGGTGTCCGATCACCCTATAGTATGTGGTAATATTGGTAATTACTTCACGTGTAAAGTAATGTAGGGTTGACAAGCGTGTGTTACTATGTGGCACGCAACGTGAACTATTATTACTATTATTATTATTATTATTATTATTATTATTATTATTAGTGCATTTATATTGTTAATAATTCCTCCATAGACTTTGTACAAGAAAATGTGCTGCATATCATATTTTTAACAAGTTTCATATTAAACACTTTGTATTACGTTTGGTAGGTCTCTATCGAAAGCGAAGAGTAAGGAAATTCACATTTTATTTTCTGGAATTACTTTTTGGGTTTGGCTGCATTGTACACAATTTCACTAGGGAACAACATTTGACCATTTCTCTGCACGTGATGATGGTTCTGTTTCTGCGTAAGGTTTCCAGATTTATCTCATTAACACTAGATTCCACCCAGCCCTATAACTTGTGTGTATGACTTGAAACAAATTCCAAAATACAAGCATTGATCAGTGAGCAATGATATATTCCATACCAAACGAAGAAGGGGACAGAAATTGCCTCTCTTAATGGTTATGTAAAGTGTTAGTCCAATGTAATATGACTCATCCTTGTAGGGGTAGCGGTGGGTGAGCGATAAAACACACAACAACCACAGTATTTATATCAAGCACGTCTTCTGAAGTACATATTAAAATGAAGTCTAAAATATTTGCTACCATCGAATCTGAATGTAACGCTGCCAGGTCGGTTAAACTGTGTGACACTTCGAGGCACCGAATGTCTTTGGTGGAAAAGTGTTCAAGAAAGAGGCCATTGTATTCATGAATTATTCAATTGCAATAACTACTCTTATCCAGGGTCGAAGCATCAGGGAAGACAGGGTAGACAGCGTCCACCCAGGATACTTTATGAATGAAAATCTGTTTAATTCCATTACATTATTATGTCAATGAGTGCTGTTCACATTACAGAGCTTCTATATTTTCCACTTAGCAAATTTTAGACTCTCTCTGGGAATTTGCACGTCTCTGATACAAACACAAATGTGAGGCCCACTGGGGTAGACGTTCACTCATCTCTGCATTTTTTCAGGGTTTGTGAATGAGGGAAACAGACACGTCTTCTGAGCGCGGTAACTGTAAAACCGTGTTTTCCTATAGCCAGATTTCTCCGCCTAGTAGACAGATTAGCTTTCGTCTCTCTTTACTGTGATTGGCTGTGGTGCTTGAATTCTGCTGGAGCGAGACCCTCTAATTGGCTACCTCTAAAGCACGTTTTAGTAATTAATTTGAATGACTGACCAAATTTTAAAGCATATTCTATACAAAATAATACGCCACTGCGCAAATAAGAAGCATTATAAGCTTATATATAATTAACAAACTGTAACTTAACCTCTAAAAGCACATGACGTTTTTGCCGCCAACATTGGTGAAGAAACACAGAGATAGCAATTTCTTAACCGGAAGGTGGTCTGCTGTGCTAGTAGGTTTTGTTGCTTTAGTGTGTTCAGTTCGTCAGAGAGAATATTAATAAGTGTGCGTTGTGCTTGTCACGTGTGCTTGTGTGTGTCATCCAGTGTGATGCCCAGGACAGTGGCTTCTAAATTTATGCCTAACAGTCCTGACTTCGATGCAGTTCTGTACCTGCTTAACAGTAGCATTTTATCACTTTCGTTGGAGCAATAAGTTGCGTAAAAATTGTAGAAACGGCCTGACGTAACTTTATCTCAGCAGAATGCAAAATGTGTGCAAAAATTTCAAAAAAGCTGGTACAATAAATACCATTGGTTGTGTGGAACTGGGGAAGGAAATGATCAAAATATTCTCTGTTTTTATTGCCTGACGGAGCTACAGTTATGTCACGTCATAAGGGTGGTGTTCAGGCAATTATAAGGCAGTTTTATCCTCTTGCAATCTTTGTACACTGCTACGCCCACCAACTCAATCTGGTTCTTCTTCATGCTGCTAAAACTATAAAAGAGGTGACATTGTTTATCTGTAATTTAACTATCCTTCATTGGCTCTTCTCTTTTTCCTCACGTCGAGCAGAATTGCTGAGAGAGGAAGGTTTCAGCTTCCGCACCCTTCTCCTACACGATGGCAATTTCATTCTCGGTCTGTTATGACTGTAAAAAGGTATCATTCTGAATTAGAAACAGCAGTCCAACATATCGTTAATTCTGACAATTGGGATCCAGCATCAGTTGAGACAGCCATAGGAACAGATAACATTGAGCAGTGATAGATTTTTGTTCTTGCTCTATTTTCTAGGGTTTTTGTTTATGCCGATTTTTTTTTAACATTCTATAATGCAAAACCACTTCTAGTGTAAATTTGGGCATAAAACAGGTGAGGGTTGCAAGAGAGAATATCAGGTCCCTAGAAAGTACAAGTTAATTAAAGAGATTGAAGAGGAGTGTAGTGCTTTGTGTTCCAATTCCATAATTGCCAACCATGTTCAAAGAAGAGTTGCCTATGTAATTCTTGATACAATGCTGGTTTAACTGGAAACACGTTTCGGTAATTTCTAGCACCTGACTTTCGTGGAACTTCTTTAAGAAACTAAATTTAACGGTTATACCATTCCCAGTTTCCAGAACACCATTTAAGCCAATTAGTCCATTTATATCCTAAACTCTTCTATGCAAATCAACTTAAAAACGAACTCATAAATATTTATTCCGATCCTGAAAAATACATTCCACTCCACCTGTTGTTGTCTTATATACTTAACAATGAACTTCAGAACGTGTATACAGAAACAACAAAACTTAAATTAATGCTGACTGTCCTTGTGACATTATCAAGCGAACGTAGTATGAGTAACTTGAAACGAGTTAAAGCATATTTAAGAAATTCCATGACCAATTAGAGACTAACTTGGGAACTCTAGCTATAGAGAAGGAACTCCTTTGAAACCTTAGTAGAACACCTGACTTCAAGACGAGAGTGGTAGACATATTTGCTGAAATTAAGGACAGGAGGTTTGAGCTGATTTACAAGAATGTCGTTTAGGTTTTTATTGTTGTATTGTTAACTGTTCACACAAAAATGTAGAATAATGTTTTTTTTTCTTTTTGTATTTTTAAGCAACTATATTGTTTTGCTGTTACGCTTTACGTATTTAGTACGTGATGACATAATTTATAAGCAGAGAGTTCTAACCCATTCTTAACCTTAAAGTCGTGATAAAATTATTAGACTAAACGGTGCACATTTCCACGTTTTACACTCTGTAGTATAATAAAGGAAAACATAGTCGCGGTTGTTCCATTTAAGTTATTAAAGATTAATCTCTGGCTATTAGTAATGTGAGCGCATCATCTATAACACAATCATCAGTACGTGGGCCTTATCTTAGAGGAGTGAGAATTATTTTTAAAATTTTATGAGATTTTTCATTAGTCGACATTTCATAAAGGCAGTGCAGTAATATTTACAAAAAGCCTTATTCGGAATACGCCAAAGATATAAAAACTGGCTAATAATAATGTTATAGGCGAATAGCTTGAATACATTTGAAATCGTTGACAACTATGGGCCCGTAACTTAGCCAAAAACAAATGAACTTTGATCCATTGTCTCTATATATTCAAATCTAGAGGTATACGCGGACGTGTCGAAAACGGGATTTCTTAAATAACAGCTCTCCCTGAAACTGCTCTTACTAAGTGGCGTACCGTTATGTATTCAAACTCTCTGGGAAAGCAAGGGTATCTCAGGCGTGGACATGTCAATGACCTTGTGTGGCTTTGTTGACAACTTAACAGAGAAAACAGGTAGTTCATCGAAAAAAGCTTTGCCCGAAACAGGAGAAGGCGAAGAAAATGAAAGTGTCTGCCCTATTAATTAATTCACGCTCCGCCGTTACCTTTAACCATAACCATTGAAATACCAGCACAACGATTATGACGATGATAATAATAATAATCATCATCAGGAAGACGAAGAAAATTGAGAATTAACAGTTACTGTTGTTGTTGCATAATGACGCTGTTATGACCCTAGCGGTAAAAAAGCGTCAATAAACAAATGGACTACTATTGCCACCCTTAATCCTTATTGCAGTTATCGTGATTCATATTTTTATTTTGATGGTACTCGACTAAAAAGAATATACCATTTCATTGGTAATATTACTTTCTGCCCATTGTTTGCGATGCGGTAAGAAACCTGTCAAACAAGTGGCTAGAATTAACCAAAAGGTGAGATAGAACACGTGGAAGATGGAATAGTTGCAATATTTACTTGCATTGACGCATTCCTATATGGACCATCTTTTTGTACTTATGGAGAACGCAATATCGAGTAATAGGGGATAAAATCACATTTGGAGATGTTATTATAGATTTACGAGTACGTCGTTACAAATCATGTAAGTGTTTGTTCGCCGTCAAATTTAGAAATTACAGGGTTCAGTTACAAAAAGGCAAACTACACGCAAAACAAACAAGTTATTATGTAAATATCATTGCTAGTATGCTCAGTAATACATTTCACACTAAATTCGGGAAAACATAATGTTTCATTTATTGTCCACCAGCAGCATTGATTTATTCCTTACATTATGCATCAATAAACAGTTTTGTCGCAATTAATACCATGGGGTTATTTTATTCTTAAAATTATATGACGTTAAAGCAAAATATTTATTAATCTAAGGCAGTATTTTATATTACAACATGCTGTGAATGCCAGAGTGATTATAGTGTAAATTAATATTATTGTATATACATGCTTCTGGATGTTTGTTAACTGTACGGACTTGTTAGGAAATAAGTTTACACTGCCTAGCTGAAACTGACAATAGAAGTTGGGTAGCAATAAACCGAGGGGGTGAGTTGTTTGTCACCAAGAAGAGAAAGCCGGAATTGAGGTCACACGGTAGCGTGTCTTTTTCAGAAATGGAGGGAATATCTTCCCTAGAGCATATATGTCAGTATTAGTGATTGGCTGACCAAAAGAGACGCTAAAGTTAGCGCAATTTGGTAACCAATAAGAATTATATTAGAATGTTTAGGCAATTCGTGATGAAAGAGTATATATTCTCGAGTCATGAGGAAGTGTCACACAGTTCTGAAGAATCTCTCACGAGGCACACGTCGCAGAGTTAGTTACAAATGTAAAGTACGCGAAGTAATTGGTGCGCGGCAACTAAAAGGACTGTAGTTACGTTTAGAAATATAACAGTTTCAGTCAGGCATGTAGAAACATTAAATATGTCAGTTATTAACTTAAACTAAGCGTGACGGCAATAAAAGTCTAGATTCAGATGTTCTACATCAGTGTTATCTTTTAACAACTCCTTTCCGTTACACACCCTGCTTAGAGATACGTGCTCGACTGAGTTACAATAGCTAGCCGGAGGACAAAGAACCCAAATTTAAAAGTAATTAAACAAGCGCCCGACAAATAAAGACAAAGAGGTCACTGAGATACTGCGACAAATCTTAACCCATAATGCGTTTTAAACGTAATAACTATGGTAGCAAAATAAAATCACGGAACCAGTACTCCAATGTACTTAGAGTTGGTCCAATTCATTAACTAAATAATTCATTATATTTTAACCAAATAATTCATTATGTAAAAGCTGATTGGAAATTAGAATTAAACTGGGGATTTCTTGACCATTACTTAAAGGAGAATAGTAGCTGACACAATACACAATTAAACATAATAAACCGTCTTAACTAGCGCACTTAACGGAAAAGGTTCGTCATCGCTGCTCTAGTTAAGTTTTGGACGCTCTTTAACTGCTGTGTTCCTTAGCGCCCCATTCTATATTGGGCTTGAAAGATCGGAAATTTTGCTCAGGGGCCTCTTTATCAGGTTTGAGGTTCTTTTACGTTCCGTATATCTACGACACGGGACCACCGGCCTTACTTCCCTTTAGAAGGAAGCCATGCTAAGGATGTTTAGGCCTGAAAAAAATCCATCGCCCTCCGCCGGGTTTGAACCCGCGACTTCGGAAACTAGAGGCTAGCATGATAACCACTACACCACAGAATACGACTGCTGTTCTAGTTGATTAAACCACTCGGGAACAAATTTTAACTTTCCGATCATTGCATGAACTTGGAGATGCGAACAATCTTATTTCAGGTGTTCTGAATCTAAATCTACAATGGGTTTCATTGTACTATATCAGGAGTTTTGCCAGAGTAGAAATGAAACCAATATTCATTACCTAATTAATTTCGTGGCATATGATTTTTATTTAATTTTAAAAAGCAATGACGGAATTCATTCACAAACCTAAATACCTATAAAGGAGGTTCCTATTCTTTAGCCTTTAACTCTTAACTGGCATTGCGGAACCCTTGGACTCTAGCAAAATAAACCGTTTAATAGCTTTTGTGTTTTTCCAGCAGACCGTGCGTGTTATTCAGTAGCTTCCCACGGTAGCGGAGACCTGCTAAGCGCTCAGTCGCCAACTGTCTGTGATCAAAGTAATTGTGTCAACAAAGATCCTGAGAGTCCCTGGGACTCCGCAACACTCTTAGTGTAGCATTTCCGACATAGCAATTAAGTTCACGAATCAAAAAAAATTTAACTTGCAGATCCTAACTTTGATGAAATTGTGCAAAGATGGTTTGTGGAATGTGGCAGCGAGTTTTAAAGCCAAGATAGTGATAGAGATACCAACATTACTACCAAGGATGCTACCACAAGTGATCACGAAACAGCAAATGAAGTTTGTAACATGAATCTGACCATGATGGGGTGCAGGCTGTTGAAAGTGAACGGGAAAGTGATACGTGAAGAGCTTTCAACTAATTTCTACGGAAAAAACAGATACAAATGGGCTGTCGCTGAACCAGCCCGAAATGTTAGAACACCGATTCACAATATACTTAAGTTGCCACGTAATACAAATGCTCCGCCCATAATTGAACCACTGGAAGATGAGAGCAAATATTCTCCCAATATATACTTGATACCATTGTGCATTATACTAATTTGTAAATTCAGGTATTTCAAAATAAATTGGACATTCAGTATCGCAATCAGTGCAGGGAAACAAATTTGGCTGAAATAAATGTTTTTTGGGACTTCTGCTACTACTGAGGTTTGATACTCATGAAGAAAGAATGGTAGGAGCAAAACTTGACCCAGCTGCAGCTGTATCACATATCTTCAAAATACTTATTGAAAGGTACCAATCAGGGTACCAATTCTTTGGGAGCCAATGCAATTGTGGACGAAATGCTGATTAGTTTTAGGGGCAGATGCAAATTTAAACTGTATTTGCCAAGCAAACCAGTAAAATATGCTTTTAAAGTACAATGCTTTGTTGATACTTGAATCTATTATATATTCAACACATCATTTGTGGCAAAGGATGTTATTAGAGGATTTTATAGATGAAGGAAAACGATTTTCCATTCTAACACAAGCTGTTATTCTTCTCTGTAAACCTATATTTGTAAACAGCAGAAATATTATCTTTGATAACCAGTATTCTTCAATAGATCTCGTAGACTGCCTTTTCAAAAATAAACCTACCTATGTTGGAATTACGAAAAAGAACAAGAGAGATATACTCAAAGAATTTCTACCTAGCAAAACAAAACTAGCGGGTTCCACGCTGTATGGCTTTACAAGTAATAAAACACTGATTTCCAGAGTGCCAAAGTAAAACAAAACTATTATCATGATTTCATTGATGCATCACTCCAAACGGGATATTGATGGTTTGCTGGGATTAATGCATTTCATAATAATACAAAATCTGGAGTTGATGCAGCAGATGAAAAAAAAAACCAGTAAATATTCCTGTAGTAGAAGAACGCAACGCTGGCCTATGGCTTTGTTTTACAGGCTTGTGGATATGTCTTCAGTAAATGCATGCACTATCCATCAATCATGCGGCAACTCAGATAAGCTACACAGACTCGAGTTTTTTAAATTATTGGCCAAACAACTGTATGAACCACTTCTTCATGAAAGATCTCAGAAAACAAACTTACCAAGAGAGCTAAGAATCGATATTTTCAGGGTTTTTTTAAGATAGCACCTCAGGCATAAACTGATGCACAAGATGGGCCTCCTAGAAATCACAGGAAATATTGTTCTACCTGTGACCAAAAATAAAAAGAAACACTGCTACTTATATGCTCAATACAAAAACCTAATTTGTATGCAGTGTTCTAAAAAAGTTGTAACGAATTCATTGAAAATGTAGAGGAGTCCTAAATATTCTCTTGTTTCTTATAGGCTTCTTGAACCACTGTCAGTTTTTTATTGTTGTATTTTGGAAGTTAATTGTTTTCATTTTTTCACTTTTAGATAGTACCTACCAAACATATTTCCAGTAGGAAAAGAATTCATTTATCAGTTTTTGTTTTGCAAAATATACATCAAAGCAACACTTAATTTTTATTTTAAAAATTGGTATTTCTGTATCAGATTCCTTCTGTATTTGGTTTAAAATTAAATTGAGTTTTATTTATGGACGCTCTTTAACTACTATGGTTCTTAGCATCCCATTCTACATATATTGGGCGTGAAAGACCGGAAATGTTTCTCAGAGGCCTCTTTATCAGGCTTGAGGTTCTTTTACGTGTCGTAAATCTAAGACGTGGGAACACCCATGGTTGAATCAGTAAAGGCGTAGGACTGCGCATGTATGGCGGAGCTACGCGAGAGAAGGTGACGTCACCTTGCTTGCAAGCACACTTGGTGACAATTAATTATTAGTGTTTTATGCTCGTTAATGGGACATTTACGATGTCACCCAGACTGGATTGATAGCTTTTGTTTTGCTGTTGAGCACAAATTTTAAAATGAGTCATTGTGCTGTGTATGGCTGTGATAGTTCCTATAGGAAAACAAAACAAAAATGGCATATACTATGCTTCTCATTTGCGAAAGATAAACAGACTCATGAAAAATAGGAACATTGTTGCCTAAGAAGACCCGCTCCTAAATTAAGTAACTTGACGCTCTATAATTAGCAACAATATCTTAATATTACGTAATTACTTTGCAACCTTATAATAACGTTATAGAATCCCTAATCATCAGGTATATTGTTTTTCCGTATCAATTTCGGCCACATTTCAGGAGTAGTTTTGTGTTTGAGTTTATTCAAAGTAATAATATTTCTGATCTTTCTGCAAAGGGGGAAAATGTTTACTACTTGTGATATAAATCAGGAAAATAAGTGCATGTGCATTACAATTGGAGCTTCGTGCAACGGCAGAAATTATTTAAAGGAATCCTGAAACCACATGGTGAAGAAGCCCAAGAACACAAGAAGAAAATCTACCAGAAACTGTGAAATATCCGCTCAAAAGCGAACAACTCAGAAGAGGCTTAAATATTGCGGGTTACACAACATTTAAACACATTAATTAGTATCCCGGTTTCGGAATATACACAAAATTGATGCCATCTGACAACAAAGGTTGGATCAGCACTGCTTCAACAGGAAATTTAGTTTTGTCTTGCATTAAAATCTAACTGGTTACTACTGTAATGGAAAGCATATTTTTAAACGTGCATGGGAACTTTATTAGCCATGATAAACATATAATCCAAACAAGCGCGGAATTACTCAATGAAACAATAAAAACAACTGGGAAATAACTTCGACCATTCCATAGGAAGTATTATGAATATTGAGTAGGACGAAAACGTTTGTTAGAATAAGAGAATTTAATAAAACTATAAAAAATACCCGATAGATCAATAAGAATAATCACAAAGAAAATGAAAGATTACTTAAGGATATCCATCTGTGAAATTTCTAATAAATGTTAGTTAGATACATTTTAAAGTTTAATATAGCATTTAGCGTTTTAATGCATATGCAATGTCGTGGAAATGTCGTGGATGTGTTCAAATTGGTTCCCGAGATAGTGTCATTTATTTGTTTATTTACTTATTTTTTTAGTGTTATGAAAAATAAAAGCTCCGCAGAATATAATTATATTTTTTAAACTAATGTTTTTTTAATTTCATTCATTAAAACTATATGAATAAATACAGAGATGAATGTTTAATTAATTATCGTACTAGTTTAGGTGAAAATGTTAAATTAAATCTTCAGTTTTTAGCTTAAGCATTTACACAACATTGATATTGTTTAATTACTTCACCACTAAGCGTGCTAACAAAAAATCTCATCATTCTTATGTTACTATTTTTGTGAGGAAGTATAGCAAATTTCACACCTGTATACCGTGGTTGTCCTATGCGTATCCTACATACTTTGTGTAGTGCCCACAGCTTATCCTGGTCGCCAAGCGCTATGCCAAAATAGGCATGATATGCTTTCTATAGAAATATTACGTAGTTGCTTTACGTAATTAGTTCATAAGGATGAACATGCCTCAAACGTAACAAAAACTGTTTGGACTATTTTTGTACTCTCGTCGTGAAATTTTGCTTATCCTGTCATACAATGTTGTGAAGTATACTACAGCCTACATCTGAGTGAAAAAAACATCAATATATTTGCATATAATGCAATTCATATACAGGTCATTTCCGATAAATTATCCTGTGATAGGAATTTTCTGAGTTCATATTTGATTTTATCGGGTCATTTCATGTTTGAACCATTAAAATATTCCATGCAATAACATTTACGTTGCCTAGTGAAATGAGCTCACATTACGCAGCATTTCTATTGACGCGTGTTTTGTTAATTAAGGGGAATAATGGGTGAAACGGAGGATTTTTTTTTTGTTAAAGCGTGAAGTGTCAGTTGTCTTTTTTGTATTAAAAATATCGTGCACTTTTTGTGTTTTTGTACCATAAACATATCATATTTGAGACTTGCACCTATTTATTATGAAGAGTATATAAAATTTTAAGACCAGTTTGCCATTGTTTAATTTGCAATGTGTTTGTGTTCACTAGAAACTAAACAGAGTACATAATTTTGTTTAGAAAGCTTAAATGCTAACTGCACATTTTGTAAATCATGTCAAGAAAAGTAGAGTATGGAATATTGCTATATACCGGGGTGAGGCCAAAAGGTTTTGAAGCTAGATGTTAAATTTAGTTACCCCGGCGTAAACATTGGGGAGCATAGCATCAGTGGCAACGAGAGGACTAGGAACCTTAAGAATACATTTCAAAGAAGGAGTGGGATATTCATAACAAAATACACATAAATTCACATTTAAACGGTGGTTTATTATAAATTTTCCTTGGTGCCACTACATCATACACAAAAGATTACAGGACAAACATTGGAGGAAGATGTTCTACACTCACACGAGACACACACGCTACATCCACTCGCCCTGAAGAGACTGACAAGACTGACGCCACTAAACAAAGAAAGCAGTAACGCTCGCTTTGCCTTCACCCCATTTCCTCTCTTCACTCCTGACTAGGAAGTGAGGAGAGAAATGCGCCAATCAAAATAATTATACACAACAATGTCATGCTACAAAGCAATAATGTGTCCGACGTGACAATGCACACTCATACGCTACAATATGTGATTAAGGTTTTTTATTGAAATAAACAAATAAATGTTTACTGAGGGTTAACATAGGGGAATTTTGGTATGCATTTTATGTAAATATATTTTTTTTGAATTAATAGTCAATGTATTACAAATTCACGATCGACAGCAGTAGTAATAAAATGATGGTTCACGGCCACTTAATATGCAGGAATGTGCAATTAATATGCTAATCAGACCCGCCCCCTCCCCTCCCCCCCCGCCCCCCCGCAGTGCCTTGGTAGTTTTAGTTGCAGCTGAGGGTCATAAGTCTTGTTGAGTACAATGGAAGCTTGACAGTTAAGCACTTAAGGTTATCCTTCACCTGTCAAAACGAACAAAGGGGTCATAAATTTAAGGTTCTGTAACAAAGGCGAGATGTTTTTCCTACCCATTCCACATCAGGCCACTTGTGCACCTGTTGGAGTTACCCACCCCCATTTCCATTGTTTGTCGAACACGTGCGGGACCAAAGAGCTTACTGGACAAAGGAAGGGATTTCTATTGTGTGCCTTTCTATTGTCCGGGGCAAGGCTACTTTCTGGCATACTCATTCCACTAGCTTTTAACAAAAGAACAATGCTTACCCTTCAGCTGTCAAAATGAACAAAACCCATGATGAATTAGGGTCGTGACAAAGAGAACCTAAAGCCAGGTAACAGAGAAACAAGCTCTTTTGTCCGGGGCAAGCCTTTATTTCTCATTCCACTGCCCCATAACAAAGCCGGTCCCTTGCAATTGTTTCTCGAGCACTGCTAGCTTAACAAAAGAATCTGAAGGTGGCTTCATGCTCGTCCTGTCCTTGTTCGCCTGAAAGAGAGAGAAGCTTGTTTACCAGCTATGCGTAAACAACGTCAGAGTGGGCCATCATTAATTTTGCCCTGAGGCGCTGTTCTCTCCGATGTTTTACGAGATCCTACGAATATATCCCAGCATAGTTAAACAAGCTCTCTGTTTATGTAGTTGACTTTTCGATCGCAATATAAAAATGTATTTAACCTATGTCATTACAAGCATTAAACCTCTGCGTGGATATCCATAGATCGGTGTTCCATTCTTACTGTAATCAAAAGTTTATTGCTAATGAGAAATTAATGATTGATATTATATCATTACCTTAATTAATAAAAGGGCGTTCAGAGGATTGTAGCTCGAATCTTACCCAGCGAAACTTTAATGCTTAATAAATATTAAACTATGCAAGGTGTGATTAAAATGCATTTAACAAATATAATTTAATTTTTCATACATCATTACCCTAATTAATGAAAGGGTGTTCAGAAGGTTCTAGCTTGAATCTGCGAAACTCTAATGCTTAATAAATATTAAACTATGCACGGCCAGATTAAAACGTATTTAACAAATATAATTTAATTTTTCATACATCATTACCCTAATTAATGAAAGGGTGTTCAGAAGGTTCTAGGTCGAATCTGCGAAACTCTAATGCATAATAAATATTAAACTATGCACGGCCAGATTAAAACGTATTTAACAAATATAATTTAATTTTTTATACATCATTACCCTAAATAATGAAAGGGTGTTCAGAAGAATATAGCTCGAATCTACGAAACTCTAATGCTTAATAAATATTAAACTATGCACGGCCAGATTAAAACGTGTTTAACAAATATAATTTAATTTATACGACATTACAATGTTTAACGAGCTGTATTCTTAGAAACCCAGAGGACCCTAGTTCAAATCTTGCCCTGCGAAACGCTATAAAACTATTAAGTTATTGAAGCAGGGGGCGGTCGGATTAAAATTGCATTTAAAAACTATCATTGTTTATATTAAACCACCGCGTATATTTAGATATCCCGATGCCTAGACACCATTCTTTCTTCTTCTCCTCTCTTTTTCTTTCTATCTATCTCTTTCTTTCTCCACGACTTGTACACATTCAGGCGTTCACATATGCACGAGCACTTGTACACACATCAGCAAACATACACCAGTACACGCACACACGCACACACACGCACACGCGCAAGCACATACACACACGCGCAAACACATACACACACGCACATACATACACCAGTACACACACGCATTCACGCACCTCATGCGTATACATACACCAGTGCTCTTACACTCACACATACATATACATGGACACACGCACACGCATACACACATACACGCACACACACTCACATGCATACATACATACGCCGTTACACTTGCACATACGCATACGACCACACACACACACGCGCGCGCGCAAGCACATATGCCTGTTCACTTACACCCAACAGCACCAATCCACACACGCACACACCAACTCACGCGCATGTCCTGAATGAAAAGAGACAAAATGATGCAATAAAAACTAATTATAGCTTGGGATGCAAGGCACATTTACGAATTGTTCGAAACTGGTCTGGATGCATGGGTTCGAATCCTAGGAGTGATTACAAATTCATCTTCTAATAACTCCAAAACTAATGAAAATAAAGACGGTAAATAAACTTTATTACTTTTATGCCATTAGCTCGTTTCTTGCCCATTAATATTAGAGTACCAGGTGTCATGGGTTCGATCCTTAATTTTAAGAATCTCAATTATCGCAGAAACTAACATGGATAGAGGAGCGGACCAAAGCATGATTGTTAGCTTCTATGATGGACAATTAATGCTTTATATAATTTCCAATCAGTTATCCCCAGCTCGAATCCCGATCTTGCAGTGACTTCCTTAATTTTCCAGTGTGCACTAGAATATATCACTTAGATCGATGCTGTAACTGCATACAGGTCTTTTAAACACATCAAAACAATATTATAAATAATTTTGTTTCTGGTGTTCCGAGTTCGAATACCGATTCAATGAAATTTACTTATAAATTTAATAACGTAGTAAATAATTAAGATAAAAGTCACCTAATAAACCTTATTAGGTTTATGTCATCAGATAGTGTCTTGCGGGTGTATATTCGGGTACCTGACGTCCAGGGTTCGATTTTTAAGTTTAAATCTCAATTATCGCAGAAACTAACAGAGATAGAGCCGTGGACGAAAGCATGTTTGATAGCTCCTACAATGAACAATTAATGCTGTATATAATTTCCAATCAGTTGCCCCTAGTTCGAATCCCGATCTTTCAAAGACTTCCTTAATTCTCCTCTGTACACTAGAATGTAACTGCATGCAGCTTTGTGTAAAGACATTATGAATGTACTCTGAGAGAGAGAGAGAGAGCGAGAGGAAGTGAAACAAGTAGGGATAGAAGTGCCGAGAACCTCTGCGCATGCGCAGCAAGAGATGATGTCATTGGCTGCAATAATCACGTGAGTCACAGCCATGCTGACGTGTCGGCATCGCCTGGAGGGGGTTTGCATCCCTATATAAACAGATATCTGCTCATGTTAGAACTGTTGTGTACTTTACATTTAAACTTTTAAGAACTAAAAAACGCAAAGTTTTATTTTAAGAAGAGGTGCAACCCATCTACACGTGCAGCATTCAACAGGAAACAATGCAAGGTGAGTGGGTATTTAGATAACTATACAAAAATCAATGATGGTATTACAATGCATTTATTTTTGTTTAAACGATACAGTACATGAAAAACGACTCGTTGCAAGAGCATCATATTTTCTAATCTGTACTTTACATTCACATGGATTTTTCTGCGTACTCTTCTCCAGTTTACAGGATTTTTCTACACATTCTTCTTCTATAAACATTCACATGATGTTCGCTACACATTCCTCTTACATAAACATTCACACAATTTTCTCCACTCATTCTTTGGTTCTCTGCTGGCTCATCTTCAATGAACATGCACATGATTTTCCCCATTCGGTCTTTGTTTCTCTACACATTCATAGGCTTACATACAAAACATACACACCCTAGTTGTAATATAAAGAAGTGTATAACTCGTTCTTCATCTTGAATAATGTAGTGAAAATAATAATTCATGACAATGTCTGTTACAGATTGTTTAGCTGATAGACTTAACAAGATGGTTGAAGATCGTAGTTTCCTACCGACTCGTCGAGTTCAAGATCTCGAAATAGGTCTTAACTATGAGATAAAGTCCTTAAAGAGAGTTCAAACAAGATATGGTACCGGGATCGTATCTTCGCTGGAGGATTGTCAAGTATTCTTGCCAGAGCGGTATAATTCGTTAACCAATCAAGGGATTGCAGAAATACCTGGGAACGTATACCTCCAGTATAACGGTATGACAGAGATTGGGAAATTTAAGACATGTAAATTGTCTTTTTTACATGCAAAGAAGGTGCGTAAAAGTGTCAAACTTAAGTATTGAATGTTCTCCTATTTCACAATGAAAAATTCATAAATAAAACAACTGACTCATTGATATTACATATAAAGATACAAAAGATGCATATTATAGAATTTTATAAAAAATTTACGAAATCACAATATCACATGCTTTGAGTTTAATTATATCTAGCGCATTGAAATAACTCTAAATATCCGAATGTTTATACAAATCTTTGTGCTTCATTTTACATGTATCATAACAAAAAATGTAATTCTTTTCAGGTTGCCTTTACTTGACCAAGATAGTTTTCTAAGACTTTCATTGTGCAATGTTTCAGGGTGTGCAATAAGAGGAAGAAGAAGAGAAATAGCCTGCTGCCATGCAAAGGATGCTGACGCTATTGGATGCTGACCATCGGCACCTACAAGAAACATTTCGGCAAGAAGCGGGTGCTGAGACATCTACATCACCGAAACACGTTAAGACAGGATCCATATACAACATTACAGGGTATACGATGAAAAAATACGGACAATTTTGTATACAATTCAATGCATAGCTGAGAGTTTGTTCGAACGTGTCTCCCTATATTCACTGAAATTAAGCATTGTGAGCAATAATTTAAGTGGCTGTGAAAATACTTTAAGTAATGGTGAAATTTGTATCCTAAGAGACTTGAGCCCTGTATACATTAACAGCATTAAGACTGTTTGCCACGCTGGAATACAAATTATGAAAATAAAAAGACTTTCATATAAATAATACAGAAATTTGCATAACCTGCTGTTACAAGTGTAATGACATATACAGAAACAATGAGTCGGATGAGAAACTGATGGAAATGTTAGATAAATAATAACAATAAAAGAATTAAGGTATGCTTTTACATAGTGTTTTTATTCATTAAAAATCCTTGCATTCCTAATGAAAAATAAATCATTACAATGATTAGTTTAAGTTATGTCACAATGATCAAAAAGAGAACCGTCTTTAGATGCATTACTCGATCTTAAGTCAGAGCACCAAAAAATGACAAATCACGGCTTCTCCATTTTAGATGTGGTGTCACTATTCAGGTAAATCCCTGTAACACAGCAGGTTGAGTATGCAGATCCATGATCCTAAATGGTGAAACAGAGTCTTATCCAGCTTAACAGTCTTGAGGATCTCAGCATCAGAAAGTCGAATCACAGGCCTTCTCCACTCGATGAGTACAGGTTTAACAACAGCCTTCTCTTCACCCTGAGACGGTGTAAAGTATATAAATGTTCAACTTGACAAGGGATTCTAAACTCGTTGTTAGAGTCCAGAACTGATGTATTATATGGTGAAAACACATGTTCCTCTTCTTAGTGATCTTGTCGTCGAATCTCGGTGTCAATGAGGTTTGGGTAACATTGAAGATGCCCATGATTATAGGATTCTGAAGCCCAATAACTGTAGGAACTGCTGATTGCGTGATGTTAACCTGATGGGTGTCAAGGGCAGAGCATGATGTGTGCGTCGAATCATTCCATTATTATATCCTCGACGTCGTTGACTTCTTCTAAAATCTATAGGCATTATGCTTATATCCTTGTTTCTAAAGGCAATGATATTGCTGTTATGCTCCCCTGTTTGCTCTATGAAGCGAATGTTTATGAACAACAGGTAAAATTTGATTTGATGGTTCCTGTGAAATACGGTATCCAGCCGTAACAGATGGGAAAACTGATAGATGGTGTGTCCACTTTTACTATAGAGGAAGGAAACTGATGCAATACTGCGCTAAATTCGTATGATGCTCAACCTAAATATATTCACTAGGAAATCAGATTCAGACAGCTGATTAGATGGAATAACTTTGTCACTGAAGGGCCACAGAACGTTCCTATAGAACAATCACTGGAAAAAATCAAGAGTAAAAGGACATTTTAATGACATTTTTATTATTATTATTATTCACCGATCTAATAAAGAAGACATTCGCATCCTAATATGAGGAATCTTCCTAATATTAGGAATCTTTCTAACTTTTTCCTGGTTTCAAGGTTCTGCAGATGCTAATCACGCTATAAAACCACCCAGCTTTAAATTCTGAATAATGTCGCTAATCGCATCGGAAAAGTCATTTTTATCAGGTTATGAAACATCATTAGTACCCTTAGCATGTTTACCAAATCATTAGGATCGGTGTAGCGGTATAGCATCTCCTCTGTATTCGCTTTGGATATATCTTCTAATCTACGTGAGTTGACACTAGTATGCTTGCTTTCATTGGTGTGTTTATTCAGAGCTTGCTCATTCAAAGAAACTGCTCTCATTGTTTCATTGGTGGTAGCTCTTGACGTTATTACAGGATCACTTGAACTGGTTCCAAGTACGGTACATCTTGAACCCCTCTCTTCGGAACTTGAGAAGATTTCAGGATCTCGTTTGGGTGTTGTAGTCAATGCACAGCTGATCATCGCTTTACAGCATCTTCTCCTATGTTGCTTAAGCCTTGAAATTGTCCTGTTTTTTAAAGTTCTATTACATATGCAGCACTTAACAAAGCGATTACTCCCCCCTTGGGAAACATACGAAAAATCAAGATTCTCGTAAATTGACTGTAATTGTCCGTCTTTGTGAGTGTTCATGGTCAAGAAGTATATATAAACTATTCAATGTATACTGTAGATGTTGAATTCGTATACAATAACACGAGACTGAACTATTTTTTCAACATTTATGTATTTATATATGTTCTCAGGCTTTGATGCATATAAACAGTCATATCCGAATTAGACTAAGCAAAATATTGTAGCATTCAGACATAATACTTGTAATTCCGTTAATTATAACTATCGCATTAAACACAAGCAGATTCAAGTAGTATGAAATGGATTCATAGAGGTAAGAGTACAAGTTTTCTTGATAGTTAGCACAGAGAATGCGAGAGTTGAGTGAGATACTGGTCTAGCTAGCACGAGTCTGAAGCTCATGTATCATCCTTTAGCGAAATGGCACACGCATCTGAGAGCCTTTAGCGAGAGCGGGTTACCTTTTTCCGTTTGCTGGCCACCTTTTTCCCTTTGCTGGTCACCTTTTTCCCTTTGCTGTCACATTTTCCCTTTACTGGTCACCTTTTTCCCTTCGCTGGTCACCTTTTTCCCTTTGCTGGTCACATTTTTCCCTTTGCTGGTCATATTTTTCCCTTTACTGGTCACCTTTTTCCCTTCGCTGGTCACCTTTTTCCCTTTGCTGGTCACCTTTTTCCCTTTGCTGGTCACATTTTTCCCTTTGCTGGTCACATTTTTCCCTTTGCTGGTCACCTTTTTTCCCTTTACTGGTCACCTTTTTTCCCTTTGCTGGTCAGATTCTTCCCTTTGCTGGTCATCTTTCTCCCTTTTGCTGGTCACCTTTTTCCCTTTACTGGTCTCCTTTCTCCCTTTGCTGGTCACCTTTTTTCATTTGTTGGTCACAATTTTTTCTTTACTGGTCACCTTTTTCCCTTTGCTGGTCACATTTTTTCCCTTTACTGGTCACCTTTTCCCCTTTGCTGGTCACCTTATTCCCTTTGCTGGTCATCTTTTTCTCATTACTGGTCCCCTTTTTCCCTTTGCTGGTCACCTTTTTCCCTTTGCTGGTCACATTTTTCCCTTTACTGGTCACCTTTTTCCCTTTGCTGGTCACCTTTTTCCCTTTGCTGATCACATTTTTCCCTTTACTGGTTACCTTTTTCCCTTTGCTGGCCACCTTTTTCCCTTTGCTGGTCACCTTTTTCCCTTTGCTGGTTACCTTTTTCGCTTTGCTGGTCACATTTTTCCCTTTATTGGTCACCTTTTTTTCTTTGCTGGTCACATTTTTCCCTTTGCTGATCACATTTTTCCCTTTACTGGTCACCTTTTTCCCTTTGCTGGTCAAATTGTTCCCTTTGCTGGTCACTTTTTCCCTTTGCTGGTCACATTTTTCCCTTTGATGGTCACCTTTTTCCCTTTGCTGGTCACCTTTTTCCCTTTGCTGGTCACATTTTTCCCTTTACTGTTCACCTTTTTCCCTTTGCTGGTCACCTTTTTCCCTTTGCTGGTCACATTTTTCCCTTTGCTGGTCACATTTTCCCTTTACTGGTCACCTTTTTTCCGTTGCAGGTCACCTTTTTCCCCTTTGCTGGTCACATTTTTCCCTTTACTGGTCACCTTTTTCTCCTTGCGGGTCAGCTTTTTCCCTTTTGCTGGTCACCTTTTTCCCGTTGCATGTCACCTTTTTCCCTGAGCAGTCACCTTTTCGCCTGAGCGAGTCACCTTTTCCCTGAATGGGTTACGTGATGGGCATGTCTAGAACATTGACATGAAACAGTTTTCCACTAAGTTCACGTCTAAAGTCGCTTTCAAAGTCTAACATATGAATAGGCTGTGAGCATTCTTGTTTCATCCGCTCTAGGTTGACAGCTAAAATAAAATAAATCGTTCTTATTGTATATACGCTAATGAGAAGGTATAAAAGAACTATCCCGAATAAAATCGATTAGTATAACGTGAGACCTAAGGTGGTTAAGCTCGCAAGAGGTTTCGGTTTAATTAACTCTCTCACTAGCCTGCAACCGTTGAAGTACATTTACCTGGTTACATATACTGAGGAACTGGGGTAAAGCTAGAGAAAAATTAAAGAGAGGAGACCCTGGAATCCTTCCGTTAGACGAATCGTGTAATATTAGCGACATTGCCTACGCTCAGCCTAAGGTCTCTGCTTCGAGAAACATTGCTGACAAGATCTGGCTGAAACGACTTGGAAAAGAGCGCAAACATCTGATGTTACATTAGGTGAAAAAGTTGGCAGCGTGACTAGTAACAGCAATTATGAAGGGAAAGGTAGCTCCAGGTGTAGGAACCACGAAGAAGAAACGAGGAGGATTTCTACCTCTCATACCAATTATTGCAGCTCTAGGCGCTGCTGCTGGAGATGCAGCCCAAATTGCTACAGCTGTAAATAAGAAAAAAGCTGGGGATAAACAAATTACCGAAATGATGTGGCAGAAGAGAGAAATTGAGAGAAAGGTATCTATTGGCGGTGGGTCCAAAAAGAAGAAACGAGGAGGATTTCTTCCGCTCATACCAATTATTGCAGCACTAGGAGCCGCCGCTGGAGGTGCATCACAGATTGCTACAGCTGTAAATAAGAAAAAAGCTGCGGATAAACAACTTGCTGAAATGATGAGACGTAACAAAGAAATTGAATCAAGAGGGAAAGGCCTACGAGTGAAGAAGAATAAGGGCAGGAACATCGAATCGAAGAGGGGAACAGATCTAGAAAGGGAATTCAAAAACTCTGCCAGAGGGCTATACTTGTCCCTGAAAAATCATTAATTAACATAGATCCCGTCTTGTATGTCCAATGTTTTAAGATTCCTCATATTAGGATGCGAATGTCTTCTTTATTAGATCAGTGAATAATAATAATAATAATAATAATAATAATAATAATAATAATAAATGTCATTAAAATGTCCTTTTACTCTTGATTTTTTCCAGTGATTGTTCTATAGGAACGTTCTGTGGCCCTTCAGTGACAAAGTTATTCCATCTAATCAGCTGTCTGAATCTGATTTTCTAGTGAATATATTTAGGTTGAGCATCATACGAATTTAGCATAGTATTGCATCAGTCTCCTTCCTCTACAGTAAAAGCGGACACACCATCTATCAGTTTTCCCATCTGTTACGGCTGGATACCGTATTTCACAGGAACCATCAAATCAAATTTTACCTGTTGTTCATAAACATCAGCTTCATAGAGGAAACAGGGGAGCGTAACAGCAATATCATTGCCTTTAGAAACAAGGATATAAGCATAATGCCTATAGATTTTAGAAGAAGTCAACGACGTCGAGGATATAATAATGGAATGATTCGACGCACACATCATGCTCTGCCCTTGACACCCATCAGGTTAACATCACGCAATCAGCAGTTCCTACAGTTATTGGGCTTCAGAATCCTATAATCATGGGCATCTTCAATGTTACCCAAACCTCATTGACACCGAGATTCGACGACAAGATCACTAAGAAGAGGAACATGTGTTTTCACCATATAATACATCAGTTCTGGACTCTAACAACGAGTTTAGAATCCCTTGTCAAGTTGAACATTTATATACTTTACACCGTCTCAGGGTGAAGAGAAGGCTGTTGTTAAACCTGTACTCATCGAGTGGAGAAGGCCTGTGATTCGACTTTCTGATGCTGAGATCCTCAAGACTGTTAAGCTGGATAAGACTCTGTTTCACCATTTAGGATCATGGATCTGCATACTCAACCTGCTGTGTTACAGGGATTTACCTGAATAGTGACACCACATCTAAAATGGAGAAGCCGTGATTTGTCATTTTTTGGTGCTCTGACTTAAGATCGAGTAATGCATCTAAAGACGGTTCTCTTTTTGATCATTGTGACATAACTTAAACTAATCATTGTAATGATTTATTTTTCATTAGGAATGCAAGGATTTTTAATGAATAAAAACACTATGTAAAAGCATACCTTAATTCTTTTATTGTTATTATTTATCTAACATTTCCATCAGTTTCTCATCCGACTCATTGTTTCTGTATATGTCATTACACTTGTAACAGCAGGTTATGCAAATTTCTGTATTATTTATATGAAAGTCTTTTTATTTTCATAATTTGTATTCCAGCGTGGCAAACAGTCTTAATGCTGTTAATGTATACAGGGCTCAAGTCTTTTAGGATACAAATTTCACCATTACTTAAAGTATTTTCACAGTCACTTAAATTATTGCTCACAATGCATAATTTCAGTCAATATAGGGAGACTCGTTCAAGCTAACTCTCAGCTATGCATTGAATTGTATACAAAATTGTCCGTATTTTTTCATCGTATACCCTGTGATGCAGTAATTTGTATCACAAATTACTTAAATGTAAATAATGATTGTAATATGAATATGCATTTTTATGTGACATTGATTTGAGATGTTTCTTGACTGTAATTATTGTTGATAAGTAAGTTTATACGACCTTACTGAAACTGTCAATAATAGTGCAATAATGCAGCGAGGGGGTGAGCTGTTTATCAGTATTGGAAACGAGGAAGTTACGTAATATTGGCGCGTTGTTTCCTTGAGAAACTTCTGGAACGTTTCCCTAGAGCATATGTATTCATAATTTTCATTGGATATAAAAATAGACGCTAATGTTGGCGCGTTTTATTAGCCAATTGCAGTTCAGTTATAATCTTTAGGCATATCGGTGTGTAGGAGTATAAATAGGGTAGGTTTGAGGTAAAGTCGTTCAGTTCATCAAAAATCTTGTACACTACACGTCGTCTTCAGTCAGTCAGTTCGTCGAAAGTATTTGTACGGCAAACGTCGGGTATCGATTCACAAGTTACGCGCAGCAGAATTATGAATAATCTAAAGTGTTGTAAGGTTAATTATACAAAAAGTTGAAGTACGCAAATTAAGAGTGATCAGTAAGAAGTTATTATAACAGTTTCAGTTTGGCAAGTGTTAAGATCAATGTATAAATGTGATAGTTAACGTGTTCGACAATAAATGTGTAAAACAAATTTCTTCATCAGTTATATTTGGATAAAAGATTCCTTTCCGTTTACACACCCTGATCAAGAAACATGTTCGACCGAGAAATAATAGCTAGCCGGAGGACAGTGAAACAGAATTAAATAAAAATTTAAAATTCTTTCAAACAAAAACTAATACTGCCGCAAATAGCTAACACCAGATGGAGCTACAAACCGAACAAATGAATGACGTCACAAGATGGCTTTACATGAAGTAAACACACATACACAAACATCACAATAAATAACATTTGTAAGTAATACCGTTACACCTGTAATGTTGTATAAGGATCCTGTCTTAACGTGTTTCGGTGATGTAGATGTCTCAGCACCCGCTTCTTGCCGAAATGTTTCTTGTAGGTGCCGATGGTGCTTATTCTACCCTCCAATAGCGTCAGCATCCTTTGCATGGCAGCAGGCTGTTCCTCTTCTTCTTCCTCTTATTGCACACCCTGAAACATTGCACAATGAAAGTCTTAGAAAACTATCTTGGTCAAGTAAAGGCAACCTGAAAAGAATTACATTTTTTGTTATGATACATGTAAAATGAAGCATATGATACATGTAAAATGAAGCACAAAGATTTGTATAAACATTCGGATATTTAGAGTTATTTCAATGCGCTAGATATAATTAAACTCAAAGCATGTGATATTGTGATTTCGTAAATTTTTTATAAAATTCTATAATATGCATCTTTTGTATCTTTATATGTAATATCAATGAGTCAGTTGTTTTATTTAGAATTTTTCATTGTGAAATAGGAGAACATTCAATACTTAAGTTTGACACTTCTACGCACCTTCTTTGCATGTAAAAAAGACAATTTACATGTCTTAAATTTCCCCATCTCTGCCATATCGTTATACTGGAGGTATACGTTCCCAGGTATTTCTGCAATCTCTTGACTGGTTAACGAATAATAGCGCTCTGGCAAGAACACTTGACAATCCTCCAGCGAAGATACGATCCTGGTACCATATCTTGTTTGAACTCTCTTTAAGGACTTTATCTCATAGTTAAGACCTATTTCGAGATCTTGAACTCGACGAGTCGGTAGGAAACCACGCTCTTCAACCATCTTGTTAAGTCTATCAGCTATACAATCTGTAACAGACATTGTCCTGAATTATTATTTTCACTACATTATTCAAGTTGAAGAACATGTTATACACTTCTTTATATTAGAACTAGGGTGTGTGCATGTTTTGTAAGTATGCCTATGAATGTGTAGAGAAACAAAGAACGAATGGAGAAAATCGTGTGAATATTAATAGAAGAATGTGCAGCAAAAATCGTATGAATGTGTAGAGAAACAAATAATAAGTACAGAAAATCATGTGAATGTTCATTGAAGATGAGCCAGCAGAGAACCAAAGAATGAGTAGAGGAAATCGTGTGCGAATGTATAGTGAAACAAAGAATGAGTGGGGAAAATCGTATGATTGTTTATGTACGAAGAATGTGCAGCGAAGATCGTGTGAATGTTAATGGAAGCAAAGAATGTGCAGAAAAAGTCGTGTGAATGTTAACAGAGCATGAACCTGCAGGGGAACAAAGAATGAGTAGAGTAAATCATGTGAGTGTATAGTGAAACAAATAATGAGGGGGGGAAATCGTATGAATGTTTATGTAAGAAGAATGTGCGGCGAAAATCATGTGAACTGGAGAAGAGTACGCAGTGAAATCCATGTGAATGTAAAGCACAGATTAGAAAATATGATGCTCTTTGCAACAAATCGTCTTTCACGTACTGAAAAGTTTAAACAAAATTAAATGTATTGTAAAAGCCAACAGTGATTTTGTATAGTTATGTAAAAAACTCACCTTGCATTGTTATGTGTTGATATGCGCTGTACGTGTAGATGGCCTGCACCTTGCGTTGCTTTTAAAGTTCTTTAAAACTTAAATGTAAAGTTAATAAGTACACAAAAGTTCTAACATGAGCAGATATCTGTTTATATACGGATCTAAACCCCCTCCAGGCGATGCCGGCAAGTCATCATTGCTGTGATGCTTACACTCACGTGATTATTGCAGCCAATGACATCATCTCTTGCTGCGCATGCGCAGAGGCTCTCGGCACTTCTATCCCTACTTGTTTCACTTCCTCCCGCTCTCTCTCGCTCTCACTCTCAGAGTACATCCATAATGTCTTTACACAAAGCTGCATGCAGTTACATTCTAGTGTACAGAGGAAAATTAAGAAAGTCATTGAAAGATCGGGATTCGAACTAGGGGCAACTGATTGGAAATTATATACAGCATTAATTGTTCATTGTAGGAGCTATCAAACATGCTTTCGTCCGCGGCCTTATCTCTGCTAGTTTCTGCGATAATTGAGATTTAAACTTAAGAATCGAACCCTGGACGTCAGGTACCCGAATATATACCCGCAAGATACTAACTGATGACATAAACGTAATAAGGTTTATTAGGTGACTTTTATCTTAATTATTTACTATGTTATTAAATTTATAAGCAAATTTCATTGAATCGGTATTCGAACTCGGAACACCAGAAACAAAATTATTTATAATATTAGTTTGACGTGTTTAAAAGACCTGTATGCAGTTACAGCATCGATCTAAGTGATATATTCTAGTGTACACTGGAAAATTAAGGAAGTCACTGAAAGATCGGGATTCGAGCTAGGGACAACTGATTGGAAATTATATAAGGCATTAATTGTCCATCATAGGAGCTAACAATCATGCTTTGGTCCGCTCCTCTATCCAGGTTAGTTTCTGAGATAATTGAGATTTTTAAAATTAAGGATCGAACCCATGACACCTGGTACTCTAATATACATGCAGAAGAAACGGGCTAATGGCATAAAAGTACTAAACTTTATTTACCGTCTTTATTTTAATTAGTTTTGGAGTTATTAGAAGATGAATTTGTAATCACTCCTAGGATTCGAACCCATGCATCCAGACCAGTTTCGAACAATTCGTAAATGTGCCTTGCATCCCAAACTATAATTAGTTTTTATTGCATCATTTTGTCTCTTTTCATTCAGGACATGCGCGTGAGTTGGTGTGTGCGTGTGTATGCGTGTGCGTGTGTGGATTGGTGCTGCTGGGTGTAATAGAACAGGCATATGTGCTTGCGCGCGCGCGTGTGTGTGTGGTCGTGTGCGTATGTGCAAGTGTAACGGCGTATGTATGTATGCATGTGAGTGTGTGTGCGTGTATGTGTGTGTATGCGTGTGCGTGTGTCCATGTATATGTATGTGTGAGTGTAAGAGCACTGGTGTATGTATGTGTACGTATGAGATGCGTGAATGCGTGTATGCTGGTGTATGTATGCGTGTGTGCTGGTGTATGTATGTGCGTGTGTATGTGTTTGCGCGTGTGTGTATGTGCTTGCGCGTGTGCGTTTGTGTGCGTGTGTGCGTGTACTGGTGTATGTTTGCTGATGTGTGTACAAGTGCTCGTGCATATGTGAACGCCTGAATGTGTACAAGTCGTGGAGAAAGAAAGAGATAGATAGAAAGAAAAAGAGAGGAGAAGAAGAAAGAATGGTGTCTAGGCATCGGGATATCTAAATATACGCGGTGGTTTAATATAAACAATGATAGTTTTTAAATGCAATTTTAATCCGACCGCCCCCTGCTTCAATAACTTAATAGTTTTATAGCGTTTCGCAGGGCAAGATTTGAACTAGGGTCCTCTGGGTTTCTAAGAATACAGCTCGTTAAACATTGTAATGTCGTATAAATTAAATTATATTTGTTAAACACGTTTTAATCTGGCCGTGCATAGTTTAATATTTATTAAGCATTAGAGTTTCGTAGATTCGAGCTATATTCTTCTGAACACCCTTTCATTATTTAGGGTAATGATGTATAAAAAATTAAATTATATTTGTTAAATACGTTTTAATCTGGCCGTGCATAGTTTAATATTTATTATGCATTAGAGTTTCGCAGATTCGACCTAGAACCTTCTGAACACCCTTTCATTAATTAGGGTAATGATGTATGAAAAATTAAATTATATTTGTTAAATACGTTTTAATCTGTCCGTGCATAGTTTAATATTTATTAAGCATTAGAGTTTCGCAGATTCAAGCTAGAACCTTCTGAACACCCTTTCATTAATTAGGGTAATGATGTATGAAAAATTAAATTATATTTGTTAAATGCATTTTAATCACACCTTGCATAGTTTAATATTTATTAAGCATTAAAGTTTCGCTGGGTAAGATTCGAGCTACAATCCTCTGAACGCCCTTTTATTAATTAAGGTAATGATATAATATCAATCATTAATTTCTCATTAGCAATAAACTTTTGATTACAGTAAGAATCGAACACCGATCTATGGATATCCACGCAGAGGTTTAATGCTTGTAATTACATAGGTTAAATACATTTTCATATCGCGATTGAAAAGTCAACCACATAAACAGAGAGCTTGTTTAACTATTCTCGGATATATTCGTAGGATCTCGTAAAACATCGGAGAGAACAGCCCCTCAGGGCAAAAATAATGATGGCCGACTCTGACGTTGTTTACGCATAGCTGGTAAACAAGCTTCTCTCTCTTTCACGCGAACAAGGACAGGACGAGCATGAAGCCACCTTCAGATTCTTTTGTTAAGCTAGCAGTGCTCGAGAAACAATTGCAAGGGACCGGCTTTGTTATGGGGCAGTGGAATGAGAAATAAAGGCTTGCCCCGGACAATAGAACTTGTTTCTCTGTTAACTGGCTTTAGGTTCTCTTTGTCACGACCCTAATTCATCATGGGCTTTGTTCATTTTGACAGCTGAAGGGTAAGCATTGTTCTTTTGTTAAAAGCTAGTGGAATGAGTATGCCAGAAAGTAGCCTTGTCCCGGACAATAGAAAGGCACACAATAGAAATCCCTTCCTTTGTCCAGTAAGCTCTTTGGTCCCGCACGTGTTCGACAAACAATGGAAATGGGGGTGGGTAACTGCAACAGGTGCAGAAGTGGCCTGATGTGGAATGGGTAGGAAAAACATCTCGCCTTTGTTACAGAACCTTAAATTTATGGCCCCTTTGTTCGTTTTGACAGGTGAAGGATAACCTTAATTGCTTAACTGTCAAGCTTCCATTGTACTCAACAAGATTTATGACCCTCAGCTGCAACTAAAACTACCAAGGCACTGCGGGGAGGGCGGGGGGGAGGGGAGGGGGCGGGGCTTATTAGCATATTAATTGCACATTCCTGCATATTAAGTGGCCGTGAACCATCATTTTATTACTACTGACAGCTTTTTTTCATTTTGAAAAATACAGGTGTTTCAATATGCAAATGTTAATAACTCGAAAAGTAACACACCTGTAGAAATTAAACTCGGCCAAAGGTATGCTTGTTACACCTTAAGTATGCAGCAAAAATTTTACTGTGTGGCTCCCACCATCAGCTTAATATAGTCTTTTAGCTGATATTCCAGCTTTTGAGGACAAAATGACATCAGCTTTATGAGAGATAGAAGATAAAGGCGAATTTTATGAATTGGTTTAAGGCTTCGAAACAGGAGATAATTTTGAGGTGCATCCGGAAACAGGCAATGAAATTGAGAAGAAAGGAATGACGATGATAGTGAAGATAAAATCGCAGACGATTTGTAAGCAACACAATCTTTTACGTTAATTGAAAAAAATGGCTACAACCTGAGTATGAAATGGTAGAAATAGGTGGTTGAACACCTGAGAATATGGTGAAGTTAAAAAGGTAACTGAGATCCAAACACACAGCCTTAGCTTTACCATTGAAGTTATAAAAAAATAATTGGGAAGTACTAATGAAATCGGCAACCAGAAGGTAAATGATTATTGTTCTAACTACTGTCAAGCTACCGATCAAGTAGGAAACATGACTATTTGATCTGCTGTATTGCACTGGAATGGATTCAATCAAACTTTGCTAATCTAGAAATGTGATCATTCCATGGTTTTCCAATATAAGTATAGCGTGATTACGTGTGAAAATCGCTTCCGTATTATAAACAATGAACAAACTACAATCGAATACGTGCTTTTATGAATGGTGTTATGTTCATGTAGCGCTTGAGGCTAAATGATTTTGATCATAACTTACAGTAAAATACACTTAACTACATATATACATAGAATAATTAGTGCTTATAATAACTGTTTTTGTTTTATTTCCATGATACATGCAGTCCTCAAATTTTAAATGTGTTTGTTTTTAAAAGACTCGGAAGACATTTACTTAGATTAGAACCATTGTTTTTCAAGTGACCTAATAATAACTAGCATTTTCCCCTGGGGTCTGCACGGACGGTACGCAGAAAGACATACTCAGTCCAGGGTTATATCAACTTCGTTCGAAATAATCCCCATGGGATTTAATCACTGCTTCCCGACGCTGTGGTAGGCATATGTTGGCTAGGGCTAATATTCCTTTGAAATTTAACCTTCGGATGCATTAGGTCAGAACCGTATACAGGCAATTTTAACGTTGTATAACGCAGATAGCGAAATGGATTTTTAAGTTTGCGGAAAAGCTGATAATAACAGGGACTCATATTTGGACTACAACCTGGTGAAGCACGCGTTTTCCAATTTGTTATTAATCAGTATATAAAACAGCTGCTCGCCGATTTGCGATCTTGCATTATCGTAGAAAAGCAGCTACCTTTGGATTTTACTGTCAGTGTGATGAATTCTTAGTTCGCGAATGTGTTCCATAGTATATCATGCTGTAAGTGCAGGGCTTAGCACAATAAGGGATATGGCACAAATTTATTTTTTGAGAAAGTATCCTGTTGATTTTTACACCAAGGAAATATATTAGGTAAATTTCAAATATGTTATACTTCGTAGCAGAATAAACAACTTGTCAAAGAAAACCTAATGATGCTAAAAAAAGTTAAGTTCTTTGGCTTTTGCTGTACAATGGCCTCTTTTCAGGAACAATTAAGACGCTTAAACCCAACTTATAAAAGACAATTCACTTCATAAAATCACGTGTTTTCATGTTTGTGATGCGTGTGTCTTGTGTTCAGAATGGTTGGGAGGTTTATGATCCAATACAAAACTGTTTAGTTATTGGCCTGAAAAGCAAAACTGGCACTTTTATTATGGTTTACTTTCGGCACGGTATTTGACTACATGAGTACAGCTATCGCCGAGGATAGTGTTTTGCTAAAATGCTAATTCGTGTTCATCAGTCCATAGTGATATGCCAAGAGTTATACAACCAAGTCATTTGAATGGTCGTTATAAACACAATGGACGAATGTGATTTTTGGTGCAAGCACAGTAGAACCCCGCTTAACCGAATTAAAAGGCGCAGAGCCGTTTCGGATAACACCATGTTTTCGGATAATCCATGGTAACGATTTTAAGCAGCGAAAGGAAGAATTTAATTGAATTCAAAATGTATTTAGTAATGTTTAATAAAAATTACTGCAGTGTACAGTATCAAAATATGCATTACAGTATCTACAAAGACTATTTCATAAAATCGGTGGTTCTTTATTCTGAACTTTCTTCTCTCAACGCATGCGAGCGGCTAAATCGCGCCACCGTTTGATAAGCATTGGTTGGTGCTGTTTCACTATTTTGTTTTACAAAACACAAGGCTACCTAAAAACAAATGGCTTTTTGTTATTGATAATACCGTAATTCAATATTTTCCGTTAAGATATGAATAAGAATTTGTAGGCTTACCTAACTGTAATGATCCCCCATCTGCTGTCACTGTATCGCTTCGGGTTTCTGTTCAGTGCTCATTACAGTACGCTTTCTTTTCACTGACATCATAAACACAAATAAACCACACTGACCAACGCCAACAGTAAAGCGCAAGCAGTTAACACTCGTTATAACGTTACAATATTTCTTAAAATGTGGGCTAGAGGATAAGGATTAGCTTATGCAATACCAAGTAGCTGTATTGCAATTTAAGGTTGGGAAAAAAGAACATTGGCAATTTTGGCAACAAATTGCATGTGCGAATTTGCATATTGTATTTTTTCATTCATTTTTTCTTACTTTCTTTTTTTCTTCTTTTCCCCCCACGCTGTTTCCGTTAAGCGCATGTAATTTGCGTTGTTTAGTAATTTAACACTGGATCTGCAACTAATGGTTCACTATATTAAAATGCGCACACGGGTATTCACTTGCACCACAGGAAAAATCTGTACACTAATTTCACAGGCACTCTATACAATATGCAACTGGTTTATTTTAGCAAAATAAAGTAAAGATTCTTATTCCACCAAAACCCAAGAGTTATTCAGCTCTTTGTAACGTCAACCACTGTAAGGTAACTCTCGGTGAATTCAGTTGCTTCTTTCTCTGTTTACTGTTGCACAGTTTTGATTGGTTGGTCGCTGGTGGCAAGATAACTCTGGCAGGACAAACCTTTGTACAGCAGTGTCATAGAGCCAATCAAACTTTCGTGCTTAACGGTAAACAAAGAATTTGCCATTTGTTTACTATGGTTATAGCAACGCCAACAGTTTCACGAAGTTTGAAAACAACAGCAGTAACGGCAGCAAATGATAAACAAGCTTGTCGGAGAGTTGTTTACTGACCCAGCAAAGCTGCGACGGTCTGTGTTGCAGGAGATTGGGATTGCAGGCGGGTCACCAGAAACGTTTAAACCGACCAAATGTTATTCTGTACCAGTGGTCAGGCAACCCAGTTGCCACCAATGCTCATTTCTGTTATTTCTAAATTCTTCTTATTCAAAAGTAAGTGTATTTTGTATGCTTACTGATGTAGAGGAACTTTTTGCTTTCTCTGTCACGTACATGGAATGGAATGGAATGTGTATCTGAGGGGACTCGGCACCGATCCAAGGAAGGCCGATATTGTATCTAAGCCCTACGAGGGGGCGTCCCGGGGAGGGAGGGATGAGGTGAAGGGACACACCGGGCGGCCGGAAATAGTAGTGACGGCATAGAAATGCCAGGGCCCCTACAGTTTCCAGATATAGATGCCCCGGAAGTCGGACAGGCGGACCGTAGGCCCCGCCCTACATACGGTCCAACGCCCCCACGGGGCGGTCCTTGAAACTCGTCAACCAGCCAAAGGCCGAGGGACGGAGAAAGTTCACAGAGAGCATTCTTTTTTCCCTGCCCATCTGCACCGAAACACCATCGCCGACACTTCCAAACCTGAAACAGGCCAAACAGGATGAAAGATGAATGAAATGATTAATGGAGCCTACCACAGTGGGTAAAGAAGGTATTGCATTCCATGCAAAATTTCGATATGGAGATTTCAACGGAAATACATGTTTTGAGACCCCTGAATAAAAAAGGCATTTTTAGGAAAGGTCTGTTTGTCTGTAGGTGTGTTTGTGTTTGTAAATAGTATAACTCAAAACGAAAAGTCGGATAAATACCATACTTGGTATTTAAGTTTAGTAGCTTCCAAAGATGCAATACGAATATTTTCAACAAACCCCGCCACCCTAGACTATCGTTTACATGCAAACATTTGCGAAGTTTACTATTTTCTCTCTGAAGATTTTGATTAAAATACCGTATATTTAAGACATTTACGGACAAATAGAATGTATATCTTTAATTTTCTGGGAATAGCCTGTGAAGTCCACTTCATTCGGAAGGAATTTTGTACAATCTTGTACAACTGTTAAACGTAGCAATAGACAAAACTTGCACGATTAAATAATGTAGATCCCTTTAAAACACACAATTTGTTCCAATAACTTTTTTCTGGCATAAGCCATTTTTGATAACTTCGTTATTAATGGTTCGAATTGTACAATAGATTGTCATCTTTTAAAGTCCTGTCCATTTTCAGTTGTTTCTCGCGATTGCATGCAAAGAGTATGGAATTTGAAGTAAACATTTAGCGTCCAATTCTTAAACATTTCACTATTGCTATTCCCTTTGTATCTATAGCTAAATGTATAATGCTGTTGGTTCTGCAAAACTTTATTTTGATTAAAATGAAGTAGATAGAAAAATCAGCTTTCGTAAGAATAGTTTGTATACCTACTATTATACGATAGAGGGTAGACAAAGCCGTGTGAATGTAATACATAAGATTTTTTAAAGTACTGTCGCTGTTCAGTTGTTTCTCGCGATGTCATGGAATGTGTTATTTTTAATTGTTCCATTTAACTGCTTTGACTTAACTGTTTTAACTGCTCTTTCTTGTCCCTAACTAACTCGCCTCTTTCTTGTCCCTTACGTGTGGTTAGGTTTGGTAGGTCTGAGACGCACAGCCCAATTTAGCTCTGTGTTTGTGAACAACAGCTCCACGCATACCACCTCCAGAAAGTACAGGAACAGGGACCGAACGACTTCGCACCTCGTTCAGTTTGACCAGTGGTTTCTGCAACTAAGTATCGCAGATCCTACATTTCCCGCGCACGTCTTGTTTACCGATGAGGCCTGCTTCACACGAGATGGATACTTCAACAGCAAGAACAGCCACATCTGGGATGTTGAGAACCCTCATGCAGTGTTCGTTAGACATCACCAACAAAAGTATTCCGTAAACATCCGAGTTGGAGTCGTTGGTGATCATCTGCTGGTACCTTTCGTTTTGTCACCCCGTTTGAGTTAAATTGGGCTGTGCGTCTCAGACCTACCGAACCTAACCAGACGTAAGGGACAAGAATGAGGCGATGTGACTTGATTTAGCGGTTGTAAGCAAACAGAGAGCCAAAGTATACTGGATGTGGCTCTCAAACCTATCCTACCGGGCTACTCTTTAAAGGGGGTGAATGACTCCGTAACGATGCGTCGGAGGATGGTGGTTGCTTGACAAACAATGTTCCCCTCTGCGAGATATATCGTTTCTCAGAGTTTCTTGCAGAGGTTTTGAAACATTTTGTATAGAGAAACATCCCCAGCCCCCAGCTGGGAATCAAATCCGAGGCCCCTCGCACAGCAGGCAGGTGCTCTAACGACTGAGCTACTGGGCCACACTTGGAAATATTATGGAGTTTCTAGGTCGGTATATAGCGAGCCAGTTTTTCAATATGTGACTATCAATTCCGTTTGCTCTATCCACCTCGTGACTTCAACGAAATATCTGATGAAACTATTTCTACAAAGGTTTAGCTCGATTAACCACGAAGCAGATAGAAAAATAAGCTTTCGTAAAAATTGTTTGTAAAGTTATGTAAAAATTGTTTGTAAAAGTTATATAAAAATAAAGGATACTAGGTAGAGAAAGTGACGCAGCCACGCTACGTACTAAAACAATGAAGCAATACGTTTGCCTCACGATTGCTGGGTTTCTCCTCCTAGTTGTATTTTTTTATACTTTGCCACGGCTGCTCCAGCATGAGATCTTAATCTCTGGGTATGCGTGGATGTGTACAGAGAAACACGAACGCTTTCTTGGAATACTTTTATTTTCACCATTTAAAATAAAACTTAAGGTTTGCCAATCACTTTTAAATGCATAGGATGCTACTGTGTCTTTACCAAGACCGAAGATTATTAACTACAGCTGAACGTTCTACCCTCTTGCATGTTCGCCGCCAATGTTCACAACTCGACGAGAATGTCGTTCCGCACTCACCAATCGCTCAGGACAGACTGAATTTCACCACCGCGCTACGAAGAGGAAAAACTCCTACCTTCCCCTCTCTCCCCTCAAAACTCTCCTCAAACTTAGCGTCATGAAGCCTCTAGTGACCTTCACATCCCGGCCAGTGCAACTGCACCCACTAATTCCAAGAGAAACTGGCTTCAGCTATTTTATACCTGGGGCTGGTCCCTAATTAGCTAAACTGTGCCTGTCTGATCTTTCTGTCGCTTTTAACAGTCAACAATTTTCACAATGCTTCTCCTTTTTATACATACACTGAAATTAAATATTTCATTATTTATTTTATATCACTATCCTTCTCAGATTATTATGATAATTATTGACTTCATAATTTCGGCTTCAAAAGTAATGTGAATGTAACATCAGATTTTGTATTTCTAATGCAATTCAGATTCCGTGCGGTAATATTAGGTCCTCTACTTTAAATCTTAAATCAAAATTTGAATCTCAAACTTGTTTTCCTCAATAACGTTTTTCCGTTTGTATGTAAAACGTTTTTCAATATTAGTTGAGAAAATTTTCAAGTAAAATGTAGCGAAATCGTTTGCACAGTTTTAGAATATTCTGTTCATTTCAGGACTACTTCATAACTACTATTCATAGAATTGAGAAATTAAGTACTAAAAAGAAAACCATTTTCATAATTAAAAAATATTTATGATATTACAAGCCATTTTGCTTTATAAAATTGTTTTAATTAAAAGTATGTAATATGGTTAACTAAACCACTTTGCACGTGGGAGTATTTCAATTAGCATATCAAAATAACATTAAACTATATACATATAAACATAAGTGCATACATAAACGCATATATACAAAAACATTAAAATCTAAAAGACGAATAGACACCGCTCTTTTAAATGTTGTACAGGCATTACCTTTATATCGTATTCTCCTACTGTCGCCAAAGTTTCCAGTTTATCACCTGAAAACTGTATATTTTAAAAATAGGTGGACCACCGTGAAATAGTATATTATGCTACAAAACTATAATGGTAGTAATTAAGATGCGAGTACGTTTGTGAAACGATCGCTACCGCTCATTTCATAATTTTCATATTGTCATTATAGTCAAGTCGCATAACATTCTTTTGGTCAACCACACTATAATCTAAAAACATTGAGTTTTTACAAAAAGATCTTACTTTGTTAGCTTATGTAATTAAATGCTGATCGGATGGCAGTGCTGATGGCAGGACCTTGAGCTTGTTTGTGAGTAGTGCAATAGATGGCAGTACTACTGAGTTCACGCTGTATTTATTGATTTTTGCAGGTAACGTGAAAGAAACACATAGTAAAGCAAAGGAAATGGATTCAATTTATTGGAATATTAAAATTAAAATGAACAGAATTTATTTTAAATACACATATTTCATTGTTTATCTAGGGAATGGATCTCAGTGAAACGTTTGAAGCTGGGTCTGCTGCTTTGAAGGTGTAATGGCGATAGGGAAGCTAAACGCGCCCCCAAATAAGATCACAACGAATCGCTGAAGCATTATGGATTCCGTAACTGTTCAGTTGTCATATGTAATTAGAGTATTATAACGACGTCGACCAAAAACAAATTTTTTAGCTTGTAAAGCCGTCATCCACGGCAGAGAGGGGCAGTGATTGAACATAAAAGTATTTCTCTGGCTATAACATCAGTGTGTATGAAATTAAAGATTATACAGGAAAGGTGTACAGAAGAAATAAGAAGGATGACTGAAATTTGAGGTAACGTGAACTTTTCTTCTTCTTCTTCTTCTTCCTTAACGGATTACCCTCCTCTTTCTAGAACCTACACCCCCAAGGACTTACAAGCCAGTGCCTTAGGTCACTAGCCTGTCGAGGAGGAATCAAACTCTGGATCATAGCTTATCCAGGATGGGGATTAGCCCAATCCCTTGTATGGCGGTGAAGAAGAAGGGAATAAAATGTAGCGATGAAAGGAATGATAGGGAAATTCGCGGGTGAAATTATGTAACCCAGCATTCGCCTAGCGACTGAGGAAAACCGTAAAAAAAAATCTTCGTTCAGATGAGTCGGACATATGGGATTTGAACCCAGGACTTACCAAATGGGAGTCCCACACATTATCGAGGCACCACCTTGCTCGGTGAGCTTTTTTTGGCATCCGATAATTATGATGAGTAAAGTGCAACACAATTGTTTGCAACACCATGTCTGTGTAAACAAAATATAATGGAAGTCACATTCTAATTATGTAATTATACTGTAGTTTATTTCTTAAACTCAAGTTTAAATAACAGTTTAATAATTTCAACATGGACTAATAATTTATATTTCTGTAACATTAAAATATAATTTTCTCACATAGATGTACAATTGGCCTTCAACTAGTAAGAGAAAGTTTGATTTTTTATTTTCAAGAGGGGGTAACTGAAGGGATCAAACTTAGGAGCTATGGATCACGACGGAAACACATTTGTGCGCATAAAGGAGCCTTCGTAGTTCCTGCTAGTTAGTTTAGCATGCATTTATAACTGAAGTAAACTACTGTCCATTCCAAACCAGAGTGCCTTTCACTGAAAACAAACTCTTTGTATTATCCGCGCGAAAGTAGTTCGCAATCCCCGGCCATAATGGCTGCTTGTTCCCCTCCCGCGTGCTTGTTGAACACTATTTAATCTATAAAAGGGCGCCCTGCGTGAGAATCATAGTTCAAAATGCAACCTGAGGTAACAATCGATTTTATAAGTATGCGGCAATGAACATTTTACTTACGTTAATCACAATCCTCGGGCAAAAGTGCAACACCCAAATCCGAATCCTCCGAAAATGACTCAGCTGCCATATCAGAATCGGAACTACTCTCCAAAAGAATGACAAGCTTATCCACAATTCCACAGCACTGTCGCACTTAAAACAAGTTCCCACATTTTATCCTCTTCTATGTTGTATTATGTCTGTTTATATTCCCTGCTTTCGTTACACTGCTCACTGAAACGCCTGTAAAATCCGATATTAGTTTCGTAATATGCAATAATGCAAGTGTCGGGTATTTTTGTAATAGTGAGTTGAATATATGAAGTATTGTTTGTTTTTACCCACTTTTTAACTGTTTCCCGCTTCTGTGTTTGAACAGTTTATTCGCACTACACCTACTTCCTCTGCCATGTGAGCTCAAATACCAACTGACTAAATCACAAGATTTGACCTGAGCTGAGCATATGTAAGTTAGTGTATTATGAATGACTGTTCGCTTATCATATATCTTGTGTTACGCAAAGTGTTTATTCGGTACTCAGATAGCACCTCTGGGAATTCATTGCTTCATTTCTTGTATATGTAAGAGAGTGACAGTCAACATACGGTTGGTATTAACTAGCAAGATGCCCTCCGCGTTAGCGCAATAGCAGGCGAAAATCATATTTTGTAATCTCTTAACAGCTAGTATATATCCATTACCTTTAACGATGAGTTCTTATGATAACCGCAATAAAATGTGCAGTTCTATACCTTTCCTGCTCTAATATTTCATAATACAATACATGTATTAAGGAACTATTTACTTTGGCGTAAGAGTATATTCTTGGGTTCGTGACAAGCCGAAGCACGTGCTTCTGTTTACATCAGAGGGAACTCTGGTTTGGAATGGACTATAGTAATTTGCATATATACTGCTAGGGGCTGCTGTCAAATTTGCAAGTAAACATCGATATCTTGTATTATATGTAACGCTCGATTTAGTAAGACGGGGAAAATGGAGACGTGTTAAAAGCAGTAACGGTCTAATACTTGCATTAATTGCAGTTACTCATGATATTGTTAATTTATATGATTTAAATTCAAGAAAAACGGATAATGTATAACTCACTGAAACTGAAGGAGCAGTATTTTTTGTTCTCCAGCGGTAAATGCTTACGAAATTGGTAATTTTAAGGCATAGTGTTCCACTAAAAACTTGCATGCCATGGAAAAAGATACACTTAGCCATCTTTGAACCTAAAAAGAAGTTGAACGTCACTAGGGGAGCGTTGAGGATGATGATAATGATTTATATTTAAGGGCTATCAAATTCTAGATCATTAGCGCCCTACTAAGATGAGTGCAATTTTTATAATTTTGGAAGAGTGTTGAAGAATGTAGACTGAATGTTTAACTGGGTTGTGCTAGTCAGTTAGTGTGTCAAATCCTGTATTGATGGTGTAATTAATATGTTTTAGTATCTCGATTTTGAAATAAGTAATTTTTATGCAGATTTCATCCTTTATTGAATGTCAGACTAATATTGGCGTGATTTTTGTTAAAAAACTTTTTTAACAAAGGTAAATATTGGCGACACACAAACAAATATTTTTACTTTTTGCCTTTTCTAGGCGTACCTAGTAATTAGAGGAAGCATTGCATTTCACTCAATAATTCGATACTGAGATTTCACCAGAAAGACACTTTTTGAGACTTCCTGAGTCCAAAAGTAGCCTTTTTAGAAAATGGTCAGTATGTCTGTGTGTGTCTGTGAACAGCGTAACTCAAACACATGTCGGTTAAATACTAAAGCTGGTATTTCAGTTCAATATCTTCGAAACATGCGACACGAAGGTTACAGGAAAATCCCTCCACCCAAACTACCCCTTAAATGGAAAATTGTTCGTTATTCTTTAGGTTTTCAAAACTGGCTCAAGGATTAAAATACATACATTTAATATATTTGCATGACGAATAATATATATATATATATATATACACACACACGAGGGCTGGAACTTAAATAGTGGCAAACTATTTATTTACAGTCGATACAAAAGAGTTACATGTTAGCAACCTTTACTACCCTTCAATGTAGTCACCAGCCTTGTGTATAACCCGTTGCCAGCGATGTGGAAGTCGTAGTATACCTTTATCAGAGCCTGTTCTGTCCATAGTGCGAATGGAGAGGTCTACTGCCTGACGAATCTCTGAAATAGTTCTGAAGCGAATGACACGAAGTGGTTCCTTCATTTTCGAAATAAAATCAAAGTCACAAGGACTTAAGTCCGGGAGTCCGGGAGTATGGCATGTAGATGGTACTGCACTTCCCAGTCCCATCGACCGAACAAATCAGCCACAGTTTGCGCTGTATGCGCCCGAGCATTGCCGTGCAAAATGATGGGTGGATTCTGCAGAAATTGTTGCTGCTTCTTTCTCACAGCTGTCGCAGGTGGTGCTCCAAAAACGAACGGTAATACTGCACATTGACGGTCTGCTGTGGAGGAATGTAATGCGTTAGGATAACACCATCACAGCCGTACACGAGAATCACCATAACTTTCACATTGCTGGGGCTCTGACGAACTTTCGATTTTCATAGTGACCCATAATGACGCCATTTGTTCGATTGGCGTTTCAGTTTTGGTTCATACGCGTAAGAAAGCCTCTCCTTCGCGCTCATAGCGCTCTATGTGCGTCCTAGCAGCGTCGTAACGCAACCATTTCTGCATTTCCGTCAAATCATGCGGAACCCATCGTGATGCAATTTTTGCATGCCCAGGAGTTCCTTCAGGATGTGAAGCACAGTCGTATAGGCTAATCCGGTTTCTTGGGCGAGCTCACGAATCGTCTGGCGTCGGTCACTGTCCAGCAACGCGGCAAGCACTTCTTCACTGGCGCTAGGACGACCTGCCCGATGCATGTCTGCCACAGTTTGCCGACCATCGTTAAAGGATTTTACCCATCGCGCCACTGTTCTGTAAGGCAATGCAGATTCCCCGCAAGCCTCTTGAAGACCTTGATGACACTGTCGTACTGTACGACTTCTGGCACATTCAATCCTGATCCAACTCCGTTGTTCCTGTTTCGAAAACACCGTTATAACACTACGTTAGACCACTAGCTCACAAGTGACCGTTTCTATCGACTGTGCGCACGCAGGTGAAGTGGGAAGGGGAGTCCATTTGCTCTGAGGTAAGGTAGGTGTGTAACGAACGTGTGTTATCAGCGACAATATTAGATTCCGTTGCATAGCGTCTCTACAGCAGTGTTGCCACTATTTAAGTTCCAACCCTCGTATATATATATAAACTTTCCTGCAAATAGTTTGTGAAATCCACTTCATTTTGAATGGCTTTTGTAATTGGTAAACCCTAAGAGATAGACAAAATCTAACTACACAAAAATGTAGGTCTCCTTAAAGCTCACAGTTTATGTGAATTCGCTTCACAGTCGTTAGAAAATGTAAAATTCTGGGCTACGCTTTAGGCAAAAATAATAAAATATTCATGGTGTCTCTCTGAAAGATATGCAACTCTAATAGCAACCAGTACGCAGAACGCGATCAATAAATATTTTACAGTAGTTTTGTTTCTCAGAATGCGACAAAACTACTGTAAAATATTTATTGATCACGTACTATGAACGTAGTTGCTATTAGAATTGCAAGACACCATGAATACTAAATTATTTTTACCTAAAGCGTAGCCCAGAGTTTTACACTTTCTAACGACTGTGAAACGAGTTCCAAAACCGCTATAACCTACGAATTCCAAAGCATCTATGACATTTTAAGCCTAAATACTCACTTTAATAGCAAGATAACAATTGTGAAGCCGATAACATGTATAATTTAGGTTTCACCGAATTAAAAACCTGCATTTCTCGTAAAAATGACATTTTATTTATTTATTTATTTACTTACTTATTTTAACTTTAAAACAATTGAAACACTTTACTCGAGCAGAATCCAATTGTTTAAAAAGCCGAGTTTGATGTTTGGAATTAGTATTCACAGTCAGAAAGTTAGAAAGTACACGAATTCTTATTTACCGCTATAGCAGCATCGCGTAACATCACCGCATTATCTCCACCACACGTAGAATAATATTTAGCTATTATTATTATTATTGTTATTATTATTATTCCTTTTACTTTTTTCACTAACAAATTATGACTTCAATGGTGACTAAGAGCATTTTTCTTTATCTGATTGGATGAGTTTTCGTCTGTAAAAGCCACGGAAAAGAATTCGTTTTGATTCCTCTTATTGTTTTTGGCCAGACGATGGGGAAGTGTACGCTGAATCTCCTCCGTCTCTCTTAAAAACAAGCACAGCTTTTCTCACGTATTCTATAGGGATAATAATAATAATAATAATAATAACAACAACAATAACAACAACAAAATAATGGGTTAATCAAGCACGTGTTCTTGAGTTTAACCCCTCTAACGTCGCTGCCCACAATCCTAGTACATAATAGTACTAACATGATATATGTTTTTCCAAAGGTTTCGGCTACTTAGAGCCCTTCCTCGCCATTATAAAAGTGGGTTAATCTTAAATGTTAGTTTTCTCGGAACTGATTGAAGGCGTTTCTCCTGTACCAAATGTTGGCCTTATGCACAACAATTTTATACAGGCATTGCAAAATTGTATATACACAAAATACCTATACTTATTTGTAAGTATTTTCTTCAGTAGCTTACCGGTTTTGTGTAACATTTAATTTTTATGTTATTAAATAATTTGCATAAATGAACTATATCATCAGTTTATGTATAATAGCTTTTAGTAATAATATAATTATGAATATCAATGTCGAAAGTATTAAATAGGACAAGAGAAGTGCTTTTTTGTGTAGTATTACACTTTTTTTCTAAATAATGTGAAACTGCGAATTTTAAAAACGAGCATATCTTAGTGTGTACCTATTTCAAAAGTGAAAGCTATAACTTCATTAGCTGGAAAGTGGTGTTTCTTCTTTTATGCTTATCAAACGATTAAAAATAAATAGCGAAGGATGTGTTTCTGTAATTCTTTTAAAATGTACAGAGTAAACGATTGTGAGTGTAGTGCAGTTATTAAAAATCTGTCAGATTTGGGAAGACGAATCAAATATTTAAATCCCATCATGTTTTTAAACGATTATATTTTGAGAATAAATATAACTTTTAAAGGCAGTGATTTATATACCTATTAAACTAATGTTAAATATTAGACGGCGCTTTTGTGGCCTCACGCCCACATACGCACGCCAGAGGTGGACGATCATCTAGCCTATACAGCGAGGAGATGTGGCCAGTATCACGCATCCCCCAGATGGAATGTGGCTCTTGAGACCGAGATCGCTGCCTATCGCAGCTCCTCACTTTCCTCATAATACTGCGTGGACACCCGTCCTATACCCGGGACCTAAAATCCGCACCCCTATGGGTGGGATCGAACCCGGGCGTATTTCGTGGCTCCAGCCCACTGCGCCACGTCGTAGGACTGAAAACTTCTATCCTGCAACGATTACTGTTTGGAGAACACATTTCTTTTGTCAGAAGGCAAAAGTAGGTGAGTATACTGAGTATATAAGCCAGGACTCTTGATTCCATGATCACATCCAAGGAGGTCGTTTCCTTAGACCTGTCCGTGAGGGAGCAAGTAAACAGAAGGGAAGGACGGAAGTGCAGAGGCTTTGCGCCGCTATGTAGTCCAAACAAATCGGCATCGTAATCCATACGGGATAGGTTTTAATTTTAACGGAATGAATGCAGGAAATTATTTTCATTTCGATAATGGAATCGTAATACTCGCTTTCATGCTAATCAAATTCAAACGAAATACGCGTATTTTTAATGTAGTTGTAAGCTTGTGACATTAAACAAGTGGAGAAGAAAGGGATGCTTGGGTAACATTTTTATAGATTTACTGTCAAAAAATGTGAAAGTATTAATGATAAACGTTATGGACAATACTAATCCAAATAAAAGCTCTTGGTCTACTTTACGTTTGTAATTATTTGCATATAATTATTCTTAATTTCCGATACAGCAAATGAAAATGTGCTATTGAAATACAGAAATGAGAACAACAGAAATCTTGTTCTCATAAAGTATGAGAACAACAAACTGCAATTAGTCAAAGTTTTTGCTTCAGTAACAACCTGAAATTTGGTTTATTATTTAATTATAACAGACCTTCCCTGTGAAGTTACAGTTAACTATGAACTTTGTTTTTAAAGCCGTATTGACGTGCGTTCTCATAAACTTATAAATACCACCACCACCACCACCAATAATAATAATAATAATAATAATAATAATAATAATAATGTAGCACAATAATAGGTATTTTCCTGCTGTTATTTCTAACATAATTTTAAATATATGTGCTGCTGTGCTGTTATCTCGAATGCACCTTATAAGACATGTCTTCCTAAACTGCTAAAAGTATAAGCCAAAAGTAAGATATCTTCCAAATTTACTGCAAAATAAAACTAGAAATATGACAGTTTATATAATTGTAGACGAAACTGAAATGAACACATCGCTTATATAATTATTGTAAGGAAGGTATCAATTCAGAATATCATCTAACGTTTACTTCCTTTCGGCTTCTGATGGAAGATGTGTACCATTCAATATATGTACAGATGTGACATAAAATATTCTTTGCACCTATTGGAAAGTTTTCATTTCCCTTAGCACTAGATGATCTTGTTGTGGAGGATTACAATTAACGAGGAAAAGTAAGTATAAAACTGTGTATTTAACACCTTGCTAATTACGTCAATGTCGATGTCCAAAATGCTGCTATCTCTTTGCACCTAAACCTGTCCGTGGACTGTTGCCACGTTTCATTCTGATCGTAGTGCAAGCAACCGGACTAGGCTATTAAGAAGTAGGAGAAAATGTAGTAAAGTGTACTCCAACTCCACGTAAATTTGGTATTAAAAGCTATCAGGAAGCAGAGGAAACATTTGGCACTTAAGCGCACATGACGGCCTACTGTGCTTCTGGAAATCTCTAGGAGGAAACGGTGAAGCAAAGGACACAGAGGTTGGCAGTTCCCGACACAGTCGTAATCCCTAACATCTCCAGAGATTATGTCTTGGCGTCGACGGGACCTCCCACAAAGGCCTACCCCTCTCCAAAAAACAAAAAAAAAAAAAAAACCTACGTCACATACCTCACCTCGCCTAATCTACAACCCTGAAGGAAATCGAATGATAGAAAATGGGGGATAGCAGAACTCGCAGCATTATATAATCCACTCCAGCATTCGCCTACCAGCCAGGGGAAAACGCATGTTAACACGGTTGATCCAACTTCTTAAAGTTGATATTAACTGTCAAATGTAAAGGCGTGCGGCTATTGGTTAAAAAATAATTTAATTGGAGGAAGGCGTCTATATTGTCCCGAGCTCTAAGCGATGACAGGCCCGAAAGTGATAACATAAATGGAGTCAAAGTTGTTGGAATGAATGTTATAATTACGTTTGTAAACTTGGAGATGGATAACATTTGACTGCAGCAGTGTATATAGGTATAAATCAACCCACTCCCGCCTACAGGGCTCTGTGGAGGATATAGGTCGCCTGAAAGCACTGTATTCTGCTTTAACTGTCCATCAGGTTACAAGCATGATTATTATTATATACTGTGCATGCATACGATATGTATTTTGTTAAACAGCCATTGTACTGTAACATTTTGAATTACAAATGCCATGGGATGTGAGATGTATATCTGCCTTAATTGCACATTTAAATATTTATATGGTATTAACATTTACACCCGAGGGCGCCGCGGTAGCGCAGTGGTTTCGTTTCCAGCTCTCGTCTGGTGTTCCGGGGTCCGATTCCCGGCTCTGGGGTGGCGATTTTAAGTCAACCCTATTCATGCCTTTGCCTCTGAATTGCTCCTGTGAAGTAACCCTAAGGCCCAAAATGGTTCGGAGTTCATGGTAAAAACTGTAGGTTCTCTCATTCCACTGACATCCTCATCTTCCTATCATAGGAGATTACGAATTCTGCCCGCTGAGTGCCTCCACCTTAGAAATGGATACAGTCATTCGCTTGGTGGAATGAGGTAACCTCCGAAGGTCATAGGGCATATGGGGAGCGTTAAAGAGGACAACATTTACTCCCGATGTCCTACATTATGAAACTGAACATTATAACAATGAAAAAATTGTTTTCTTTTGTTTTCATTCAGGTTTGTGACGTACTAAATTTTGCAAACGGTTAACCTCCTAGCTCTTCTGTTTTATTATATTATCACACGCATATACAACCCTTATAAACTGACTAATTTTTCGATGTGTAGTATCTAAAGTAATGGTATGAGCATCTCATACACACTAAAGATGAATCTTGAGAGATGAATTTTGGGAAAGAAGTCACGAAAGTGATTCACAAAGGTTGTTGGATGAATAACACAAATATTCCTTAATGTGTTACAAGATGATACTGTCCCAAATTCTGGTCATGTAAATCCGGATTTAAGGGAATAATGGTTACATTGTTGACTGTCTCCTAGCAAAACTTTTCCACGTTAATTAATGTGTTAGAATACGCTGCTTTCTAGGGATAGTTCTTCACAGTAATGTGAACCAAAAAGCTTACTGCTCTCCAGCTGCATGAATTAAACTGTAATCACTTGTATATATATATATATATATATATATATATATATGTGTGTGTGTGTGTGTTCATCTCATCTACATAGTGTTATAAACAGGAACACTTTGTGTGTGTGTGTGTGTGTGTGTGTGTGTGTGTGTAGCAAACCATGCAAACGATTCTTCTTTTTATTTCTGTAGTCCGCTTTAACTGCTATGTCATATCGCGGGCTTTGACTGAAACATTGATGGTGCTTTTTACTCTTTGAACTTTTAGGTTAGGTTACTGTAGGTTTTCATTCTTTTTAATTTATTTTCACACGCACATTCACTCTCAAATCCACACTTCCTGATTCTATGGAGGATAGTAATTAATCCTAATGAAAGAAAAATTTGAACCCCGGCCGGGAATCGAACCCGGATTTTCCGGGTGATAAATGAGATCACTGAACACGAGTCAAACGATTTTGATAATTATTTTACCCTTGAAATGCACTGTTTTTCTCGAGGAACGCAGGTTATGACACAGCTTTTAATATGAGCTCCAAAATTAATAAAGTACTTAAAAACGGACTTACAAAGCCTGTATACTTAAATACGAACATGATAGAGTCACAAAAGAACATTCTCGCGAAAAAGGTTTTGGCTTCGCTGAAAGTGCAAAGCAGTAAGAAGTAGTTGTTACTCCAAAGATAAAAACCACGGATATTGCATTCATAGTTGGTAGAGATAGGGGATAGGGATTAGAAGGACATTTAGACCTATTGCACCCACTAAACCTCTGGTAGGAAGGGGAAATAGTATAAAGGGTGGCTATATCTGATAGTGGTAGGCGCAGCGCAGCGGGTCTCTAACGTTTCCAGGTTGAGCGTCCCTTTCGATGCCTCTCCTATCCGCAAGGACAGGTTTGGGCAACAGGTTCCATGCCAGGGAAGAACAGTTCTATCCTCAAAGCACACATCGTATACGTCACATATCTTCGTCCATCGCGCCTGCCCCTGCAACCGTGAAAGATAAAAGGAAATCAGTTATAGTATATAATCCACCCCAGAATTCGCCTACCGTCGTAGAAAAAAACATGAAACAAACCTCCCCGGGACGTCCCGAATGCATGCTTTAGACCAGGCCTGGGGAACTCATGGATTGGCCTGAGCGATTTTCGGTTTGTTATCTGATTCCCCTCCCATACGTGCGTGCAATATAGACATATGTACTGCTCAGTGGCGTACACGTGTTGCTAAATTGTAATTTATTACAAATACAAAGCTATATGTGATAGAAAATATAATTGGTATAGTGTTTCATTTTTAGGTTATTCAATAGTATTTGGACTTGCATGACTTAGAAGCATATTAATTTGCACTAAACTAAAGCACTTTACAAATCACGTAAACCCGAAGCGCTACTGACTGCGTGGTTATACTGAACCTACTGTTGAAACTTGCAACCTTTTATTCTTCTTTATCTTATCATATTCTGGCTCTAAATTGGAGCATTGCAATTGCAATATGTGCACTAAACGTTGATCACTCAAACTACTGCGTGTAGCACTTTAACATTGTTCAGTCTGTTGAAAAACTACGTTGTACCAAACATAACAGCAAGAATACTACTGGCAAAGAGACACAACTTTGGAAAATTCACTTTGAGTAATGAATGAAATAGCTCTACTAAAGTACGCAGAGATGTGTTGCTCTGGAGGTCCATTAATTCTATCTGCAAAGGTATGGTGCATCTATAACAGTGAATGAAAATGGATTATTAAACAACCTCCATTCTGTGTCCATAGTCTTCATATCATCAAACCGGGTTGTGAATTCTTCCAATACGTCTTCCAAAACGTTTCTTGTATTTCTTTAACACTTCCGACGATCCTTTAATAAATACGGATTTTAATTTTGGAAAATGATACAAATCAGTGTGCTCTATTTGACAGATCCAGATTCGCAGTTTCTCTATGAAAGCTTTTAGATATCAATCATTGCAATGATTAAATTATCTTTCCCTTGTAGCTGGGTATTCAATTTATTTAAGTGTAATGTTAAATCACTAAAAATACTAAGTACAAACCTAATCTTTGGTGCTAAGTTCCAAACTCTATTTTGTGATCTTTTAAAAAATCTTTATTTCACTCCTTAACGCGAAAACGCACTGAAGCACGTTGCCCCTGCTTAGCCACATAATTTGAGAATGATACGGCAGATCTAAAAATCGGAATCTATATTTTTAAAAATTCCTGAAATTGTCTATGACGAAGTGAATGCGACATAATGGTATTCACAATTCGCACAACTGGCATTACTGTATCCAACGTTGTTGATTTTGCACACAGTGCCTCACGATGAATAAAGCAATGTGCATATAGTATGCTGTCTGGGTTTATTCCATTTTCTACAAGAACAGCTCAAAGTCTTCCTAAAATCCCGACCTGTGACCCATTATGGATGGCGCTTCATCGGTTGCAACACAAACTAGTTTTTTCAAGGGAAGATTAAAGTTTTCTATTATCTTTACTACAGCGTTAAGCACAATCTAGAAACTCTTCAATGATGTTGAAATCTTGATCATCTCCCCTTAAGATAACAACTAACTGAGCAGTGCCTTTCCTGTCACTACACTAGTCTAATGCTACTGAGTGGTACACTAGCTTTCCGATTTTCGTTTTCAGTTGTTCCTCCAAATTGAAAGCCATTTCTGCAATTCGCTCGTGACTGTTCGACGGGATAAACTGGGAGCTTTAAAGGAATTTACTAATGCCGAGCGAATTTCTTCAGCAGCAGTTATTAAGCATTTCTTCATAAAGTCTCCTTCAGAGAGGTTTGGAAGATTTGGCAATTTGGTTTGCCATTTTAAGACTGGCAGGAACTATGCTTTGCCGGTCAACTGTAGTCTTTTTAGTACTCTCACTTTTGGCTTGTAACGTTTCCTTAAGGCGATCCAGCACTTTTTCAGAGTCATTCCATCTAGTTTCTCTGCACCATATTCCTCCGCATGTGCATTTGTGAAACGCCTTCTAATGTTATAATGCTAAGGATATGATGCTGTTGTACTACAAACCAAACATACTGATTTTCCACGAAGACGGCGAAATATTTTTCTTCCCATTCAGGATTAAAAGTTGGCGAAGCAGGTTCTGCACTCGTGAAGGGTACGTCACTGTTTGTATCACCGCCACTCCTCTCGACCTTGCACACACACTCGCAAAGCCTTGAGCGACTGATCGCTCGCTGAGCAGTGAGTTCATCCAGGCCTGCTTACTACCGCATAAGCCATTCTGCTCGGTTACATACATACAGTATATAACATTCTTATTCGTACACATCAGGTTTTCAATAAAAGTCATTCTCTACTTGCTTAAAAGCATGTGTTTTTCTGTGAATCATTTATACGTACTTGATGAATCTAATTCAAAAAAATTCCAATGAAAAAAATGCATTTCAAAACCTACACCATTGCATGAAACAGGAATGTTAAAGAAGTAGTCCCTAATTTTATACTACTTTCCTATTCGTACAGTTGTTAAAAATGACCACTGCGTCGTAAATAGCTTCAACATGCACGTGTTTCAAACGTCGCCTAGGCTACTGCGGTCGCAGTTGTATACGTTCTGTCAGTATCGATCGAAATGGGTAAGCAAAAGGAACTTAGTTCTGATCTGAAGCAAGTAATTATTAACTTGGCACTTAAGAAGGCATTCTCTCAGAAAAATAGCATAAAAGTATATAAACCACATTCTACCATTCAGTACGTAGTCAAAAAATTTAGGGAGCAAGGTTATACAGAGAATTTACCAAGAAAACCTAAAGAAAGTAGGCTGAATACACGAGAGGAGCGTTACATTGTAAGCCGAATCCGAGAAAACCCAAAATTTAGAGTTCCTCAATTACGACCATTAGTAGAATGTGTGTTTGGAAAGAATATGTCTGACCAAACAGTCTGTCGTGTCTTATGGATGTAAGGATACCGTGGCCGAATACCAAGGAATAAGCCTTATGTAAGTGCAGCAAACAGGAAGAAACGGGTTGCATTTGCTAAAGTTCACATTCATAAGGATCATAACTTTTGGGACAGCGTGATATGGTCAGACGAGACTAAGATAAACCTCTTCGGGTCGGATGGGATAAACAGAGTCTGGAGAAAAGCAAATTCAGACAGTGACACCAGGAACACCCTTCCCACAGTTAAGCATGGTGGTGGTTCCATTATGCTCTGGGCCTGCTTGTCATTCAACAGGGTTGGTAATAAATTTATTGATGGACTATGGACAAGTATGTGTATTTTGACCCTTTAAAGAACAACGTAAGGCAGAGTGCCGAGAAAATGGGCATGGCACCGGGTTATAAGCTTCAGCAGGATAACGATAGTAAACACAAGGCAAGGCTGAACATGAATTGGTTGATGTGGAATGTACCCAAACTACTACAAACACTTCCTCAGAGTCCAATCTTGAATCCAATCGAGCATTTGTGGACAATTCTGAAGAAACGAGTCCGTAAAAACAGAGTAAAATCGAAACACGAGCTTAAACGTGTTGTGGAAGAAGAATGGAATACAATTAGCCCAGAAGTTAGCAAAAACTTGGTTACTTCTTTGAAGAGAAGGCGTGAAGCAGTTATTAAAGCCAAGGGGTACCCAACAAAATCTTAGATTATCAGTGGTGTATTTGTTATTGAACTATTACTTCTAATGTACGAATAGAAAAGTTGTACAAACATGGTCGTGTTTCTTTTACAGTTTTATTTAATTTAGTTTGTAAGTTCATAAGTTAATATTTAGTTAATTCCTAAAACAGAACGTGTTATATTGTGCAACATGTATGGAAACAATATTAATTTAACTGTGTCTTCTAACAAATATTAAAGTGTTTTCTTAGAAAATTGAAGTGTACGAATAATAATGTTATATACTGTATGTAGACGGCAACGACTCGGCAAATGAGAAAGTAGGAGACACAGCAAAACAAAAACCAATCTGATTCTGATTACAACGCTACAATGCGCACTTATTGACGTTTTATTCAAACACTGCAAATGTATATTGAAGTAACGTTTACTCTAACTTTACAAAAGTACGTAATGAAGTTTCTGTATGCCAAACCATTTAAAACCTCATATGTGCGAAAGTTTTATCGTGTATCCTCTGCGTTGTAATACAACTCATTGCCAGGGTATAAGTAATTAAGTCAGGAGAGAAAATAGTGTCAAGCATAAAATAAAAATTTCTCAAACCTAGTTATACTCAACAACTCAGAAGATGTTTTTCTGAATGGTTGGAGACTAAATGCCATTTCCAAAATGTATATATTGATAGCCTGAAGGTAGGGTCTTCATATTCACCACTTCTGTCCCTCTTTCGTTAAATACTGATGTCAGAGTGTTCTGTATTATATGAAAATTGTGGAGGAGGTACAAAAGAAAGGGCCAAAGAGAAGGTGCAAAGTTTAAAATTTCAGTTACTGTGATTATCTAAAAACGTCCTAACCATTCCGGTAATTATTTCACTGCTGAAAGATACTTCAGGCTCTACAACATTTCCAGAACTTGAAAGACTATCGGGTGTTGGTTAAGGAAATCAGGAATACAACATCTTCGATATCTCATACAGATTTCTGTAAATACCAGGGTTTTTCACCCGGTTATTAGAAGACTTTACGAATTTACAGTTATTGGGGTAAAAGGAAGGATTCGCCATAAACATCTTATAATCACTGTAATAATGTCCTAAATAATACAGGCCCAGGTAATTTAAATTAATTAAATCATAATTCGAGGTTTATAAAGCAACCAGTGCAACGCTGAGTTGCACATTTATACAAACACACAGTAATTATACACTGACTGTTGCTCTCTCTCTCTCTCTCTCTCTCTCTCTCTCTCTCTGTTAGTCTAAGCTGACCGTAACATATTATGTGCAATAAAATCTTTTTTCAACCATATCTTCGGAAATAAGCGTTAAAATTATGCAATTTCCGTGTTACATATGAATGCTCTTAGCAATATTGTGCGTGTGAAATCTTGTTCTGCATCTAAAAGTGCTGCTGGTCGCAATTGCCGAAATTTCATTGCGCGATTTAGCAATTTGAACGTATATCTTTAATAGATCCTGAGCTGTGAGAAATAGAACAAAATTCATAATATAATCATTTTCCTCATAAAAAAGCATGCTCTAGCTCTTTACACCCTGTACACAGCAACATTTCCGCACAACTGGGAGTGATAATAAAATTAACATCAGCTATGAGAAGAGCAAAATTTGGGAGTGATAGAACATTGATTATTTTCGTTCTGCTCTCAGGCTTTATCTAATTATTAGATTATGCAGGAGCATTTACATGATAGCTGCTGTGTTTTCTGACTATAGTATAAAGACCAGAGGAAACATCGAGGTTATTTTTGTTGTTATCAGCGAAACTGACGGCGTGAGCTACCACCGTTGTCATGATTTATCTCTTGAAGCTTTAAATGGCTATTTCATGTCTTTTAACGTTTATGTTGAGTTTTATTATGCACAGCTGTCCTAGCAGCGCCATTTCTCTGTGTGTCTAATATTCCCTTTTATGTGTGTTATGTGTAATGGCTATATGGCATAAGCATTCTAATTGTTTGAGCTTTCCTAACAACATGTACAATCCTTTTAATGTATTAAATGATAACAGGAGAGAGAAAACATAAAGGAATGAGCTGTAAAATTGCCACTTTGGATTCGTTATTCAGTTAGCTAGAGATTTCAGAATCGGTTCCCGCTTTTGCTAAGGAAGTTCTACGTAGCGCTTCCCACAAGCCGACAGATACAGTAAGGATTACTGGAAATCACGTAATCCTCCAAGAAGTGATTTTTGTGGATTGCATGGCCTGTAGTGCAATTTTTAACGCAATTGCTACCCAGCGAATGAAACCGTTTTTACGGTACGTAAGGTTTAAGTTGAAACATGACCTGACAGGCCTGGGAGGAGGGGGGGTGCTAATGACGGACCGAGTCCTGAGAAACTCTGCCACAGTCAACCTTCACTGCCTAGTCTCTCAGTATCAGCTGTAGTGTTGTTACCACTGCACTTTTGCAAGTGAAATATGGAAAATATCCCGATATCTTCGGCCATCCTTGCTTCGCTGGCTTTCATATTGTTACAAGCGGGTGTTGGTTGCTCTCTTCTAAGTTTCATGTTACAACCTAACCCAGATTTTAAATAGTAAGTTTCAATAGTAAACTGGTTTTGAGATTAGGCAGTTAAGGGTTATCAACTGTCGTGTGGAATATAGTGCTATTTCTTTTTACTTTTCATGTTTCAACTTAAAGCAAATGCACCGTAAATGTGGACTAGTTAAATGTCTAACACGCGGATTGGAACTGCTGCAAGATAATGCAAGTTCGCATGTCGCCGACATCGACACAAATATGCTGCTCTCCTGGCAGTGATAACAGGTTCTTCATCCACCGTGACTTCTATCTGTTTGAGAAACTGAGAAACGGGCTAGACGATTTACCAGTGATAACGAAATCAAAGACAAATATTTAAAAAGCTGAATGGGCAAGACGCCAATTCCTACTTTTAGGATTAGAAAACCCACACCATACTCCTGAATGTGACCAGAAATGAAATAACGGTGCAGTACTGTTAGACGGCTGTTAGACATATCTTTACCTGTTGACTTACAAAAAATTTACGAAAGATACTGGATGATTTAGCTTTCTAAAACTGATAAGAAGAAGTTTGGAAGTGATTTTTCTATAATGTTGGGGTTTACCGTTACATTAATTTGTGCATCCAATTGGACTCGCAATATTAGAAAAAAGCTTCAGTTTTAAAGCTTATGCATTTTTTTTTCTCAAAGCATAAGAGTAACGAAAACTCGTTGAGCATTTCGAAATACCAATTTGCTTCAAAACTAGTATTTAAATGTTTACAATTTTGATTTTCTCATCGCTTGGGGCATTTTTTTGTAAAATTACTTAACCAAACAACTATTAACTTCAAAACTACCAGAGATATTATAATAATATTTTATAGATAGATAGATATTTATTTACTTTAAATTACTATACTTTTCATATATAATGTGTGATTTATATTTTAAAATGTGTTTTTAAATATTAAAATTAGAAACTTCATTAGAAACTCTTAACCACTAATCCTACTCGGATAGCTATAGTTAATGACATATTTTAAGGGAAGAAAGATACGGCGGCGGTACTGATGAAGATGAGTTTGAACAATGTAGACCGCGGAGTCTCCAAGAAAGGCATGGCTATATTTAGGCATTTTTAGTGTTATATACTCTTTTTACCTTCAAGTTTCATATTCTGCTTTCAGAGTTCTAATAGCTGTGATACATTTCTGAAGTAATTAAGAAGTTTAAACGTTGGTTCGTGTATATATATTTTGCTTCATAATTTTCAAATGTCTTTTTCTCCATTTCCCTTTTTTTTTCAGCAATTGCAATATTTAAATTGCTGTACATGATGCAAATCTCAACCAATTTTCCTGACATTTTCAGCATTGGTGGATAACTGTTGAACAAAGAAACGTATTTGGGCTTTGTTTGATATAATGAATCGATTGCGCAATTAATTTCTATAATACGGTAACGTAGTGCCAAAAATTCAGCATACCCATGACATGAAAATTTGAGATTTTTTACAGCACAACTAATGAAGATTTCCCAAAAAGACCAAATCAGATTTTTTATTACTATTTAGTGGTGTAGAAATTAAATTTAGAGCAATTTAATGTAATCGTTCATCGCAAGGAACGTTTTAATGTAGTACAAAATTAGAACCTAATATTTTAAAAAAATAATTAATGTCTTAGTAATGATTTAATTTAAAGGTTCCAAATTTGGTATTTATTTGTAGAGCACATGCCAATTATCACATAAGAATTCAAGTTGATAGGTCAAGATTTGCGCATTTTAGCATTTTCACTGATGGGTGGCCTTAATGGATCTGCTATTACAGTTATTACAGGTACAATCGGATACAGTACTAATTTTTACAGAAAAGTTCATATTGCTATTCGCGCCATGGTTAGAATCCTACTTACTGAGAGTTAAGATACAAATAATACACTGACTCCAGAATGTATTCCTCTCGGATTTTAAAAATTCTAGCACTCACTTTGACCGAGAGAAAATTCTAATTTTTAATATGCAAAAAGAACAAATTATATTACAGTTTGTCATCTGGCGTTTTTTTCAATATTTTTAATTTTATTAGTTATATACGTTTTTTGAAAATTGAAACTATAGTTCAGCGTTTTCAGGTGCGGTGTTGAATAAGTTTTTTTATATGTATTTATGAGAGCAATATTATGTAATACCTGAAAATATCAGCGATATATGATTTAAACTGACGGAGGAATAAATCTGTGGAATGGTAGAAACTGCGATATTAATGAAGTTGAGCAAGAATATTAATAATGATTTTAATCGTTTTCCTCTGTAAGATCAAAACCCATTTGCATCGCAATTTAGGGTATTATTCCAAAAAGCTTTGTGTTCTAAATGCATGCAAAATAATTGTGTAAATATTACGCATGAAAAAGTTGATAAAAGGTCTGCACATTCTTCAAAACATTGTGGGCTAATAAAACGGAAAATAATAAAAAAAAAAACCAGAACACGCATACTATAAATATTATTCCTTCTCTCTGCATATTAACATTTAGAAATGTCTCCCCATTAACGTAGCTCCTGGAAATTTTCAAAGTGTAGACGAATGCATCACGGAGGCCCTGTACAGAAACACCAGCGGAAGCAGAAACTTTTAAGGTCACTACGTTAGTGTTCTACAGTTTTACGAAGCGAGATATTTGAAGTATTCAATGCAATAGCACTGATATTCCACCAAAATCTTTATATGAAACATATTATAACACACACACACACACACACACACACACATATATATCCATGTGTTTGCAAGGTTTAATACACATACATAACGAGACGAAAGCGAATAACCATACTGGGGTTTTCCCTACCTAAGGACATAGCTAGGGGATGAAATAGCAAGGGGTTGTGTGCAGAATGTAGGAGTAGGGAAAACAGCTGTGCTTCCGCCGATGTGGGTCAGTGTGTTACAACTTCCCCTCCTCTCCCTTGTCATGTGGTCATTAACCCAGCTCCAAAACCCCTCTCTACTCCATCAGTTTTTCTCCTCTCCCCCTTCCATACACATACTATCCCCATTCGTCGAGGGAGCCAATTTATGAATGAATACTCTCCCTCTCCCCTCCCCTCCTCACGCAACTAACACACTCCCGTTCATGATATCCCACACCACCCATTTCAGCCCTCTCCCATATTCCTGTGTAGCCGCTGAAGACTCCATTACCGCCTACCTACTCCTATGCTTCCCATTAAACCAATTAGGTTGAGAGCTTCACATAAGGGCTGTACTAATGCTCGGGCATTAAAGATAAGCAGAACAAAAGCACCTGCAATCCCGTAAAGACAGAAATGCTTCTATAAAGGCTTTCTTTCTCTGAGATGGACTTGATGGACTTAATTCTTGTCTTTTGGGAGCAAACAGAATGTCGTAAAAAGGTTCTGCTTTTAAATATTGCGACTCAAACAAGAAATACCTGATTTATCGATAAAAAAACCTTCTAAATTCGAAGCAGGGAGGGAGGGTAATTGCAGGGTGAAATCAATGACGTCGTAATACTACATTTTTACTTTATATTTTTCTTCTGAATTAATATATTATGTATAATATTTTAATTACAGAACGAGTTATATATTAACATTGTCAGTCAGAGCGAATAGGTATATAACCAGATGAAGAAGTTATATTAACTTATGAACTCATCATTATAATTTTAAGACACATTCGTTACTCAAAGAACGTAACAGTTTTATTAATTTAGCCTTTCAGTTACAACCCGCACACACTCGTAGGCTATGTACTCTGTGCTCAAAGTTTAGATTTTTACAATTCTTAAGCGGTTCCTTTGAAATTTTAACCGTATTCGAGGTAGATTACCACATATTAATGCACACATTTTCATGTTGCTTGTGCAAACAGTTAGGAACTATTAATTTTTATTGCAAATATCATTCATTGTATAAAATGTTCCATGCGTCAAATTATTTGAGCTTTAACTATAAACTGTTTCTTTCTCTCCCACATACCTACTAGATAGAGAAGGTATTACATTCCACTCAAAAGCTCGATGCCAAAATTTCATCGGAAATACATGTTTTGAGGCCCCCTGAATCCAAAAAAACCGTTTTTAGAAAAATGTCTATGTGTGAATGTGAACTGCATAATTAAAAAACGAAAAGTAGGACAAATACCAAACTTGGCATTTAGATTCAGTATTTCTAAAGATGCGACACAAAGATTTTCAAGAAAATCTCCCACCTCAAATTACCCTTTATATGGAACATTTTTAGAACTTTTTTAGTTTCTAAAAATGGCTCTAATGATTTTGATTAAAATACCATGTATTAAATGTATTTACATCAAAAATAAAATGCATATCTTGAATTTTCTGGAAACAGCCTGTGAAGCCCACTTCATTCTGAATAAATTATGTATAATCTTGTATAACTCATAAACGTTAAGCGATAGACAAAACTTACAGGTTAAAAAATGTAGATTTCTTTAAAACACACAATTTATTTCCTCTTAAGACATTGTAAAGGGACTCAAACTGACAGTATTTCTGTACGTGTTCTTGCGTTCTTCAGTTTTATAAAACTTTTCAGTTATTCTATATTTAGTGTTATAACTAAATCATTCACAAATTAAAGAAAGTGTCTATTTGTAGCTGTTTATTTTGCTTTCCTGTGCTTAGTTTTAACGTGTTATAACATGAAAAATTACATTACGTACATTTTATGTACTGAAAAACGTGGAACATTTTGTTTATTAGAAAGTCGGCTATTTTGTATTAATGTCAATAAATAGAGCTAAATTATTTTCATAAAATGGTAAAAAATAATTTAGTGCAGAATATTAATTAACTTTCGACTAAAATGGTTGGCTTAAGTGTTTAATGAGGAGCATTCTTTAGGAATTCACAATATAAGACTCTCGGATTGAAGTTTCTGTTGATTGGTAATACATAATTTGCTGGATATATTTGATTTCCATTATTAATAATAATCTACGTATTTTATATGCGCTATATATTTCATACAGTCCAATACTCGTGCTTCTTCAGATTATCCTCCTCTTTGTAGGACTTACACCCACAAGGATTCACAAGCCAGTGCATTCGGTCATTAGACGGACTGCCAAATACAGTTGCACAAAATATGCACACTCGTTGAGAATATAAATAAGATGGTTAGTTGGGAAGAAACAGTAACTCCAGTATCGTGTGCAGACGGTACAACAAAGAACATGGTGAGCAGTGGTATGCTTCAAAGTATTACTTATCTTTTAGATGCGTTCGCTATTACGGATCATTATAAGCAATAGCTTTGTCCATGTGTCCGGCCGTCCACATGAAATGATCCGTCAGCCGCTGAATGTACGGAGTTGAGTTTTTTATATAAATGGGTCTGAAGAAAATTTGTCGCCCGTTCCAAATTTGTTTAAAATCGGTACAAAATTAAGGGTGGTTTAGGTGGAGAGACTTCTGAAACTTTTCAGAACCAATCACTGCAGTATGGAGCTGAAATTTTATGAACAAAAGTTTGAACAAAATACTCGTATGTTGACACATTTCAAATTTGGTTAGCGGTAGTTTAAATAAAGAGCCTCATTTTATCATTTACATAACCGAATGCTTCCAAATTGAGGCTGCAACCGGAATTTTTCTAACCAAGACTAAGGTTAGCCAAAAGAAACACTGTAATCAAACCTGAAGGCGACAAAAAATAAACACGCTTTTATTTATTTTGCATTGCCATTGGTAGCGGAATATGGTCATGATGTCACTCCTGCAAAAGCTGATACTGGATTAACATATTTATAGATTTCCTTCTCCGTCAGCAACTATGCTGCAATGTTTTGTCCATGTGTAAGCCACACGGAAGGCGGGCTTCGATTCCTCACCAGCTTTTATTGTAGCTTATTAAGCGTTAAAGAAATTAAACGTATTTTTAAATATTTGCCTTTAAATTTATTGCCATGAATGGAAACTTTTTAAATACTTATCACGACCACCGGCATGCGCCCGGAAATGTCATAGATTTACGAAGCATACTATCAATGTAACGATGAAACCCCACACATGTATGTTGGCTTGAAAATGCAAACTGCACACTGTTGTATATAATGAAACGGTGTTTTATCGGCTATGATGATATTTATTTTAAATGACAAGAAAACAAGTAACGGTGCTAAATAAATAGGTTATCAAATCCTAAGCGAATATTCATGCAGGTATTGTTTTGAAACCGATCCAAATTTAACAGTGTTTTTTATGGGAAAAGTGTTAAAACTGTATGAGTTAATACGATTGCTTCTTGAAACGTTCAATAAACTTTAATTCATTCATTATCTGTTTATCCTCCTCTTATGTAGGACTTACACCCCCCAGGACTTACAAGCGGGTGCCTGGGGTCAGAGGCCCGTCGAGGAGCAGACACTCATGGATCAGACAGAGCATCCAGGATGGGTGATCAGCCCGATGCCTGGTATGGGATGAAGGAAGTAGATGAAACGAAATGTTGGTGAAATGGATGAAAGGAAAGGTGATGATGGAGCAGTTGGTGGAATGAATGGCGGGGGAAACCGGAGAACCCGGAGAAAACCCGCCCAGACGCCGCTTCGTCCACCACAAATCCCACATGCAGGTCCCTGGGATTGAACCCGGGCCGCCTCGGTGGGAGGCGAGCGGTCTAACCACTCGGCCACGGCGCCGCCCAAACGTTCAATAAACACCAGAATAAAAAAAATAATAATATACGCCCACGTGAGTTTCTCTACCTACTATCGTTTATGTTTATATAGCTTCTACACGAATCGATAACTAAATGTTTAAAAGATAATCAGTAAATGCTATCCTTAACATTCCATACACTTTCCATGATATCGCGAGAAAAAGCTGAATAGTGACAGGCTCTTTAAAACAATGGTTGAAAAATTGAAACCAACAATAACGGATATGTCTGAAATGACCGATGCCACAAAACAGAATGCAGCAAATAAGTTGTTGTATTAAGGAGGTCTACATTCTTTGTGTACTGTTACACAAAATTCTTTCGGAACGAAAAGGTCTTCACAGGCTGCTCCTATACAATTCGAGATATACAGGCTGTCCGGAAAAAACGTTTCAATATTTACAGAGGAGGTAGTATACAACAAAAGAAGAAAAGCAGTTTCTATAAACATCGGTCGTAAACCTAATATCTGCTGACTTATGGTCCACTACACTATCATTAATGATTACTATATCTTTGATCCACTCTTTACAATAGGTGCTCAATGCTCGATAGGGCCGACATCCATATCAATGTAGTCTTCCAGCCTGCGTCTCATAGAATCACGCATTCTTTGGGGCACCTCTGGTTGTTGCCAGATTGCATCACAAATATTGAAGAAGCGTTCTCTTAGTGTCTGCATATCATTTGTGTACTGCATACACCATGTTTCTTTAAATGTCTCCAAAGCCAAAAATCTAATGGGTTGAGGTCAGGAGAACGGGAAGACCAAGGTATTGGCCCTCCCCGAGCAATACACCAATACATCGCCTAATCCTATAATGAAATGTTCTTGCTTGATACAGCATACACAAACACGATAATTTGGGGCGGGAGATTTTCTTGAAAATCTTCGTGCAGCATCTTTGAATGATACTGAATTTAAATACCTAATTTGGTATTTATTCAACATTTCGTTTTTGAGTTATGCTAGCACGGACACTTTCCTAAAAATGCTTTGTTTATTCAGGGGCCCCAAAGCATGCATTTCCGGCAAAATCTCGACGCCAAATTTTGGGATGAATGCAATATTTCCTATAACTACTAGGCTAGAGAAAAGGAAAATAAAATTCAAGCTCACCTAAAATGTAGTGCTATGTATAGATTTACGGCCTTGTTTATTGACGCTGACGTAAAAAGGTACAATTGATTTTTCCGGCGCAGAAGCCAGAGCGAGGACGTCACAGTCCTTGCATTCTATCCAAATATTTCATGTCGAAATTTCATAGAAATATATGTTATGAGCTCTCCTAAAAAAAACGCACATACAATTTTAGAAAAAGGTCTGCGCAGGCGCGTATGTTTGTGAAGAGCATAACTGAAAATGGGAATGTCAAATAAATACCAAACTTGGTGTTTAAGTTCACGTTCCAAAGGTGCGGCTCAAAGATTTTCAAGAAAATCCCTCACCCAAAGTTAACCTTACCCTTTACATGGCATGTTTGTATATATGTTTTACTTTCTCAAAAATGGCTTTAATGTGTTTATTAAAATACCATATATTTAAGATATTTAAATAACAAATACGAAAAATGCATATCTAGAATTCTCTTGGAATAGTTTGTGAAGATATCTTCGTTCGGAAGGAATTTTGTTTAATTTTGTACGAGTAAACCATAAGAGGTAGACAAAAACGTAACGGATGAAATTGTATATCTCTTTAAAACAAAAAAAATATTTAAATTATTTTTGCGAGCCCAGAAATTCGCGAGATATCAGTTATTGAGTTGTATGTTTTAATACTTTGTCATTTTAAGTGCTGTTGTTATTCGGTTGTTTCTCGCAGTCTTGGAAAGACAATGGAATTTCAAGTTCAGAAATTGGCTACTCGCTTTTATACATCCGAGTATCCATTCGGTTTCCTCTAACCCCCCCCTTGTACCCAGAACGAAATGTATAATGAAGCTATTTCTGCAAAGGTTTATTTCGATTAACATGAAAGCTAGAAAAAGGACGCTTCCGTAAAAATAGTATGTGGAAGCTATATGAAAAAAAAAAGATAGTGAATAGAGAAAGCGATGCGAACGTAACAGTTCATGTTTTAAAAATATTGAAGCCACAATGATATGCAATTGCAAAATACTGAGCTATCATAAGTGCATAGCTTGTTTGTTCCGCCTTGTATTCATAGAATAGCGATAACAGCCAAGTCTAATTTGAACAATTCTACCAAATTTATCGGCGTATGTAAACGACAGATGTATTGGGGAAAGTGATGCTAAAATAACTTATTTTAAAGAACTTATAAAATGGGTTTTAAAAGCATCATTTTACGGAAATTTAAAAATAGAGAAATTAATCCAATTTTTACTTTTACAATTCCTTCAATGTTACCTACACTTAGCATGATGTGACTGCATTCTTTTAATAGCTATTAAATATTAATCAAGTACGCAAAATTAGGCTTTAGCGGGCGAATTGTGTTGGATGAGTTCGCTAAAGCTTTTGCGTGCGTGGTGCATAAAATAATTTTCAGTAAAGGCTCTCTAAATCATATAAAATAAAATAAATAAATGTAATATAAGTACTGTATAAATATAAAATGCACTGTCAGTCATTTGTTGAATTCTCACAGCCGTCTGAATCCTACGCTATGAGCCGTACCAACGCCTCCTACACAGCGTTGACCGTAACAACACGAGATGCGGATGGAGATGGCAGTGCTTATTCTGAGCGCTCGTTTCTGAACAACAAGCTTGTGACTGAAAATATGGGTGAAAATCCGGGAAATTTCAATCCGAGCCAGAAACACTGAATCGGAAGCGCTGCCAGCAAAATCTTGGCAGGAGCATGACAAGGAATATGCTGCATTTACAGTACTGAGGTTTAAGTTCAAACATGACCATTTTGACGCTACCTAGCTGGTCTAGGAGAGGGGGTGCGCTAATGACGGTCCGAGTGCTGAGAAACCCTGTCACAGTCACCCTTCACTGCCTAGTCTCTCAGTACAGCTGTACTTGCCAGTTCCGCTTTTGGCAGTGAAATATCCTGATCTCTTCGGCCGTCCTTGCTTTTCTAGCTTTCTTATTGTTACAAGCGGATGTAGGTTGATCTCTTCTAAATTTCATGACATTTTAAATAATAAGCTTCAATAGTAAAGGTTCTGAGTTTAGGCAGTTAAGGATTACTAAGTGTTGTGTGGAATATAGTGCTAACTCTTTCTACTTCCCATGTTCCAACTTAAAGCAAATGCACTATAAAGAAGTAAGCACTGTTTCTCTTGTGAACGGAGTATGACCACTGCCATCTGGATTTTGTTTACTACGCCGCTAAAGGTTTCCATGACGACTTTAGCGGCCTAGGCCGTTAAAGTACTCTTTTTCGGCGTGCTAACAGTCCGGCAAGCAGCTCTTTTAGAGAGCGTGTACTAAAAAATAACTTTCTTGTACGACTCTTTCATTGAAGGCATACTTGGTTCTTAAAACCTATGCTGTAGGAAGTAAATACACCTTAATAATCTTTCTCTTAGGTACAATAAGAAAAAACATTTTACGTTTCTAACAAGCATTATTCGTCATGACACGTTCGGCTGTTGTTTTCTTTCTTCCTGTTTTATACTTTCCTTTTCCACCAACACCCAAAGCATCCTTTACGGTGTTATTTATCCTGGTTTTAGACATTGTTTTTGTTGCCATAACCTCGTACTGAAGATTTAAATTGTAATTTTATGTATCACCATCCTCAAAAGAATATCTTCGTTCTAATTTAGTAAATATAGGATACAATAGAACGAGTCAAAGGAGGGAAAGCCTAGCACCGCGACCCCAATGGATCTATTGTGCGTACACCCCCGGGAGGAACGGATGAGGTGAGGGAACCGCAGTAGACGAAGGATCTGCACAGCGAGGCCAGCGCAAGTCGACGGAATCACGCAGAGTTCCCTAACAGTTCCAGGCTTTATCACCCGGCCACGGGAGGGTCATCCAAAGACGACCCTGAAGTGGGACCGGGGAAACGTTCCAAAGCGCAAGCCTCTGCGCGATTTGCCCGACACCGACCGAACCACAGCCCCGGAGTCAACCTGAAACATGAAAGGGAAATTAAATGGGAAGAAATGCGGTAGAGAGGAAATCCGCGGTAGAATACACCACTCCAGCATTCGCCTATTGGAGTTGTAACCTCCGACGAGCAGGAAATAAATACAATAATAATAATAATAATAATAATAATAATAATAATAATAATAAACGGAATAATCGTAGAATAAAGTAACGTAGGCCAGATAAATAACTGAAAGTTAAATATTAAACAAATACAATACCAACGTTATACGAGGCGTATTCCAAAACTAAGGTCTGGTGAACAACATTTAACGGATGGTAGGCCTGAAGGACGTGTCACGCCTGTAGCGCTGTCTACCGACTCCTGAGGAACCTACCGCAGTGTTGGTGTGACACAGTAGGCGTTTGCCAGTCGCTAAGAGCAGATCGCAATGGCCGCGACAATCGTAGATACCGCCAGTTGTGAGGTGCGCGGTATGATTAGATTTTTACGGCAAAGGGATCGTCAGCTGCGGACATCCATCGTGAGTTATGCCTCGTGTATGGACCGGACATAATGAGTGACAAACAGGTTCGACACTGGTGTTGAGAATTTCTAAATGGCCACACAAATGTGCACAATGAATAGTGGATTTATAGACCAGTATTCGGACCGACATTATGAGCAAGTGAATAAAAAACTTCGAAGTAATCGGCGTTTGACGATTAATGGTGTGGCTGATGAATTCCCAAATGTTGTTCGAACTTCACTTTACAGGAATGTCACTGAATAGCTTGGATATCAGAAACTTTGTGCGAGGTGGGTAGCAAAACTGCTCACCGGTCAGCACAAGGAGCAACGAATGCGCAGGGCACGACAGTTTTTGGAGCGCTATAGACAAGATGGAGATGGTTTGTTTTCCCACATTGTTACGGGCGACGAGACATGGATAGCGTACAACACAGAGTCGAAACAACACTCAGTGCAGTGGCGCCGTTCCGGTTCACACAAACCAAACGAGTTTAAGCAAACTCCGTACACGAATCGCAAAATGATGGCTACCGTGTTTTTGGGACGAAAAGGGCGTCCTTTTGATTGATTTCATGGACCGTGGGTCAACAATTACAGCTGACGTGTACTGTGCAACGCTTACCAACCTGGGACGTGCGATCCAAAATCGACGCCGCGGGAAACTGACGTCTGGCATCATCCTCCTGCTACACAACGCACGCCCGCACACGGCTGCAAAACCAAAGAGAGTATTCAAGAGTTTCGTTGGGAACTCTTTGATCACCCTCCGTACAGTCCCGACCTGGCACCAAGCGACTATTTCCTCTTCTTGCATTTGAAACGGTGGCTGGGTGGACAACGACTTCAAACCGACGATGAACTCAAGACGAGCGTTACCAACTGGTTCAAGCCCAGGCGGCAGACCTCTATGACGAGGGGTTAAGGAAGCTGATGCAGCGTTACAGCAAGTGTATAGATGTGAACGGCGATTATGTGGAAAAGTAAAGTATATATGTAGGCACATATAAATAACAACCCTGTCTCATGTGCGATATTGTTATAATGACCAAACGGACCTTAGTTTTGGAATACGCCTCGTATATCAGGTGACAAGTAAGGGGAGAGAAAGGAAAGATAAAATAAAACATTACAGAATAAGGAAAGATAATAGAATGTAGAAATAAGGGAATTAATATGAAGAAGATTAAATAAATTGTAAAACTATGTAACAAGGTAATTCTGCAAGAGAGATGGGCGATGAAAAAGTGCAAAGATAGCGAGCTTCGACGAGTGCTGCAAAGGGTAGGTCATTAAGAACCATTTAACACACAAAAGAAATGTAGATATGTGCGGAAAATTCTACGGCAGGATGCAGCGAAGTCAGACAATACTTAGGAATTTCCTAAGCACTCGGACGAGAAGAAATGCAGTGAAGCATTAATAAGCCATTGATGTTAGACGCTAGACGAGACGATTAAAGGACATTTTTATAGCCAGTAGGAGAAAAGGAAAAGTCATCGAGACAACAAATAGGAACTTAGAATAATCACTTAGAAAATGGAGTATGCTAAAATAGAAAAGGGATGTGAAATAGAAATTTATCTATGAGCACAGCAAAGTTTCAGATAGGGGTAACTTCGCTACTTCGTGTTGATCGTTTGTCAGGGGAGGTTGCGTCATACGGCGTCAAAAATATGCGAGCAGAAATCAGTGTTACATTAAAGCACTTATTAACAATGTTACAAGTAGGATATATAGGAGAGAGCTGGCGCAGTTTTTTGCGTTTATATGGGAAAGGATAGGGAAAACGAGGCTAGATGCGTTGGTTCAAGGAGGAAAATGCGTTTATATGGGGGAGATAGGGAATACCAGGGCTGATGCTAGGCTAGACAGTGTTAGGAGGGGGAGTGCGCTTTATATGAGACAGATAGGGAATACGTGGCAGGTGCTAGGCTAGACAGAGGCTGAGTAATGTATGGTTTATATGAGCGGTATAGGAAAACGATGAGAGGTGTTAGACTAGACAGGGCTTGAAACGTAGTGCATGGTTTATATGAGAGATATAGGAAAACGATGAGAGGTGTTAGACTAGACAGGGCTTGAAACGTAGTGCATGGTTTATATGAGAGATATAGGAAAACGAGGAAAGGTGTTAGGCTAGACAGAAGTCGAGGAGTAGAGTATGGTTTATATGAGAAGTATAGGAAAACGAGGAGAGGTATTAGGTTAGGAGAATTGAGTTTGTGTTTATAAGGAGAGACGAGAAAACGGAGAGAGATCCTATGCTAGGATAGACAGGTGTTAAAGTTAGGTTAGATAGGAAACCAAGGAGTGATACTCAGCTAGAGGGGGGCAGGAGGGAATGAGATTTTGAGAGGTAGGGGATACGGGGAGTGGTGTTAGACCAGACAGGGCTTGAAACGTAGGGCATGGTTTATATGTATGAGAAGTACAGGAAAAGGAAGAGGGGTGCTAAGCTAGACAGAGGTTGAGGAGTAGAGTATAGTTTATATGAGAGGTATAGGAAAACGAGGAGAGGAGTTAAGACTAGACAGAGGTCGAGGAGCAGAGTATTGTTTATGTGAGAGTCATAGGTAAACGAGAGAGGCGTTAGGCTAGACAGAGCTAGAGGAGTAGAGTATGGTTTATATGAGAGGTATAGGAACAGGAGGAGAGGTGTTCGGCTAGACAGGTAGTGTAGCAGTAGGAATATGGACTTATATACAAGAGAGATAGGGAATAGGAGGTGCTAGACTTGAAAGCGACTTTAGACGTGAACTTAGTGGAAAACTGTTTCATGTCAATGTTCTAGACATGCCCATCACGTAACCTATTTAGGGAAAATGTGACTCGTTCAGGGAAAAGGTGACTGCTCAGGGAAAAAGGAGGCTCACAAAGGGAAAAAGTTGACTAGCAAAGGGAAAAACGTGACCACCAAAGGGAAAAAGGCGACCAGCAAAGGGAAAAATGTGACCAGCAAAGGGAAAAAGGTGACCAGCAAAGGGAAAAAGGCGACATGCAACGGGAAAAAGGTGACCAGTAAAGGGAAAAATGTAGCCAGCAAAGGGAAAAAGGTGACCACCAAAGGGAAAAAGGTGAGCCATAAAGGGAAAAAGGTGACCTGCAACGGGAAAAGCTAACCCACTCACACTAACAGGTAAATAATTCAGCTAGTATTGCAAGAGGTTGACTGCATCATAGCAGTGTATGATTTCAGAGGTAATTCAGCTAGTATCGCATGTATTTAGGCTAATTCATCCAGTAACACAGAATAGATTCTAGAGGCTAACTGCATCATGGCTCTGCATAATTTCACAGGTAATTCAGCTAGTATCGTAGGTATTTAGGCTAATTCAGCTAGTATCACAGGAGGATAGATTCTAGGGTTGGGTATAGCTTAGTGTCGTATTTCACAGGTAATTCAGAGAGTATCGTAGGTATTTAGGTTAATTCAAGTATCACAGACGTTTAGAGTAATTCAGCTAGCATTACAGAAGGGTAGGTTCCAGGGGTTGGTTATAACATAGCTTCGTATTTCACAGATAGTTCGGGTAATATCGTAAGTATTTGAGGTAATCGACATAGTTTCACAGATGCTCGTAATAATTTCGATCAGAGATTTGTATCACAGCTATTTAAGGTAAATGCAGGTGATTCAGGTTGTATCAATGGTATTTGAGTCATTTTAACAGGTAATTCATCTAGTATCATTGGTATCTAAGGCAAACCAGATAGTATCACAGGTGCTCGTGCTAATTTAGAGCAGGAATTCGTATCAGAGCTAGTTAAGGTAATTTCACATGATTCGGGTAGTATCACAGGTATTTAAGTCATTTTCACAGGCAATTCAGCTAGTATCGTAGGTATTTAGGCTAATTCATCTAGTATCACAGGAGACTAGATTCCAGAGGCTAAATGCATCATAGCTATGCATGATTTCACAGGTAATTCAGCTAGTATCGTAGGTATTTAGGCTCATTCAGCTAGTATCACAGGAGGCTAGATTCCAGGGTTGGGTATAGCATAGTTTCGTATTTCACAGGTAATTCAGAGGGTATCGTAGGTATTTAGGATAATTCAAGTAACATAGGTGTTTAGAGTAATTAAGCAAGTATCACAGGAGGCTAGATTCCAGGGTTGGGTATAGCATAGTTTCGTATTTCACAGGTAATTCAGAGGGTATCGTAGGTATTTAGGATAATTCAAGTAACATAGGTGTTTAGAGTAATTAAGCAAGCATTACAGGAGGGTAGGTTCCAGGGGTTGGTATAGTTTCGTATTTTACAGATAGTTCAGATAATATCGTAAGTATTTGGGTAATCAGCATAGTTTCACAGATGCTCGTAATAATTTCGATCAGAGATTTGTATCACAGCTATTTAAGGTAAATGCAGGTGATTCAGGTTGTATCAATGGTATTTGAGTCATTTTAACAGATAATTCTCATAGTATCACAGGTGCTCGTACTAATTTAGAGCAGGAATTCGTATCTGAGCTAGTTAATGTAATTTCACTTGATTCGAGTAGTATCACAGGTATTTAAGTCATTTTAACAGGGAATTCAACTAGTATCACAGGTACTCATGGTAATATAGAGAGTAATTAGATTATAAACATTTCGCATCCATCGTTACAACAATTTATATACTTTTTTTCTAAATCTTACAAACTTATTATATGTTAAACAGTTATTGTACGATGCGGAGTGGGATAAACTGCATATTGGTTCACAAATTGAAAAGCTTTACGTCAACATACCTTTATTTTAGTTCGTTGTAGATGTCTCTCCCCTTTTATCTAGGCTTGAGACTAGCACTAGGATTGCTCCTAATGGCAGGGTTACCACCTTCCCTTCCATCTTCTTCTTTCTTCATCAGGCGTCAGCTATCAGCATATACAGCACACAGATAACTTTCTTTTTTAAGATTGTAGACTCACGAGAAAATCTTTATCTTTAACTTACATTCTTTTAAGCACTGTTTGTAATATTGTAATGTCCATACGCATATGTCGTTATCCCGTCCTCAGCAATAATTCTTTTATCATCAAACGGAGTCAATGCAATTTTATTCACTTGCACTGTAGCAAGAGCATGCGTTCGTGATAGGATCAGATTCATAGGTGTTCTGATGATTTCACTGGTTTTAAGACAGTCTGTATAGCTGTCAAACGAAATGTACTGCTTAATAGCGCTACGTTTTATACCTTTAATCTTTTTTATCATTGACCCTTGAATATCTAAGGGCCGGTTTCACCAAACGCGAGTAACGTTTACTCTCGAGTAAAACGTGGTTTACTCGCGAGTAAGCCGTTTGAGCGTTTCACCAACAACTTACTCTGGAATAAATTGCGTATGCGAGAGTAAATCACAGAGTAATGTTACTCGGCGAAATATTGTGGAATAAAGTACAGAGTAACTGCTAGTTAGCACTTTGTAATGGCTGCAGGATTGATGAGAATGGTTTTTGAGGACAGTTCCAGCGGTGAAGATGAGGATTTTTACCCTCCAGAACGACGACCAAGATGGATTCGTGACAGAACTGAGTGGTTTGTAAATTATGATGATAGGGATTTTGTTACGAGGTTCCGGTTGACAAAAACCTCGGCACTTCACTTGCTTCAAAGAATTGAAGCTAATTTGGAGTACACATCTGATCGGTAAGTAACAGAAATAGATTAACATCTTTCCTATAATTATAAGGAGCATCTAGAAACAGCTTATAAAACTTCACGTGCATGGTAGACATTAGTGAGGTTACGTTCGCGGTTCAGTATGCTTCCGTGCTTCTATTTCTTAAATAATACGACTTTATTATACCATATTATAATCTTAACTTTACAATTTTCTAAAATTTAGAACAATTGTTACTAAGAATAGTTTTAATGCACATTGTTTATAATGTAAATGATTGCTTAATAGGTTATGTTAACTATTTATAGATGGCTGCTCAAAAAAGTATTCGTCTGCATTTTAAAAGTTGTAGCAGCCAAATTAATGGAGGTAAGACTGGTTTCTTTGGACATGAAGTTCAAACGGTAATACAGTTTACGTGTTTTGGCGGTTTTTCAGGTCGTTCATTTTATTAGTTTTCTAAACCTTTTAAAAATATGTCAAGATTGCAACTCACTTGTTCGTGGTGTTTTCAAAATTATCTTACATACATTGAGCAGAGCCACTTCTTTTCGTGTATTACTTGATTTTGCGGTGAAAATATGATTTTAGTTTACGGGGGAATAAAACGTCAAAGTTGGGAATTTTCAATGTTTTTGCCTAAATTTCTCATTTTCGGTTCACTTTTTAGGACTTCGTGAATTTATTTCTCCACCAGTTAAGTTACACCAGATTAAAGTGTGTGGATGCATGCACAAAAAGATGATCTACCCATTGCGTGAAAGATAGTTTTGAAAACACCACATACAAAACTGTTACAATGTTGGCATACTTTTCAAAAATGTAAAAGCTGAACTGTTACCGTTTGATCTTCATGTCCAAAAAAGTTACATTTTCCCTCCATTAATTTGACTGCTAGAATTTTTAAGTGCAGACGAATACTTTTTTGAGTGGGTGTATATTGTATGTAGTGGCACTACTTATTTATATGACATATCCATTGTAAATGTTTGTAGGAATGCATCAGTGTCCCCCATGAACCAGCTGCTGACAGCACTTCGATTTTATGCGACAGGATGCTCTCAACTTGTCATAGGGGACTATATCGGGGCCTGCAAAGCAACAGTGCATAGAATTGTGCATAGAGTTAGTGCTGCCATTGCTTCACTTTGTCCGCAATATCTTCAATTCCCTGAGGAGGATGTTGATTTGAAAAGGGAACAGTTACATTTCTACCGAATTGCAAAGTTTCCAAAAGTTGTTGGTGCTATGGACTGTACTTACATTAGGATTTCCTCACCAGGTATAGGAGTATTTATATTAGCAATTCTCTAGTCCTATAAAAGGCAACCCTTCATTGAAAAGCGTAACTTGTTTTACCAATGTTTTCTTCTTTCTTCAGGTGGAGACAATGCAGAACTCTTCCGCAACAGAAAAAACTATTTTTCCTTAAATGTGCAGGCAATATGCAACTCCAACATGGAGTTTACAGACATTGTGGCAAGATGGCCAGGCTCTACCCATGATAGTACAATTTTTAATAATTGTTCTCGCCGTGTAAAATTTGAAAGTGGAGTTCATGGTGATGGTGTTCTACTTGTTGATAGAGGATATGCATCAACTACATACATGATGGCACCTCTTGAACACCCACAAACTCCAGCAGAGCATTTGTATAACGAATCACAAATTCGTTCTAGAAATCTCATTGAGCGTCTGTTTGGAATTTGAAAACGGCGGTTTCCTGTTCTTGCTTTAGGTATCAGACTGAAGTTAAGAAACATTTTTGCTGTTGTGGCTACTGCAGTAGTTCACAATTTGCTACGCCAACGTGGGGAAGATATTCCACCAGATGATCCAGAAGTCAATTTACCTCTTCCATGGGACCAGCTCTTGGAAGAAGGCAGAATTGACAACATAGAACCACATGGACGACGAGCTGCAAATGATGCTGCTCGAAGGGCATTAATTGCAAATTATTTTGAAAGGCAAGTGAAACAATGTTTGAAGCTACTATACTCCAGACATTGAATAAATGTGAATGATGGAATTTCTTTCATTGCTAAAATTCAGCAAAGGTATTTTAAAATGGCACCTGCATATCATTCAATGTAACACGTTCTGGTAACTACAGATTAGTGATAGAGGTTTTGAAAGAAACTAATTACATTCAACTTTTCTGTCATTCATTTTGCTGTTTAGGAAAAACTTTTATAAATGTAAATATATGATAGACCTGGGTGCAGGAAATAATAATTGCTAATAAAGTTTTGTTTGTTTCAGTTTGCTCTGAAGAATATTGCTACAGTACTCCTCTATCTTAAGCATCAAAGGTTCTATATTGTTAAGAAATAAAAACAGCATCAGTTTGAAAATTTATTTATTTTTTCCTGTAACATTATCCTTGACCTTATTCTTTCTTGTTTGAATTGCTCCTTTTTAATTTTGATGTTAAGAAGGTGTTGTTCTTTCGCATCATCCCTTGCCTCCCTTTCAATCTGCAACTTCAGAAGATGACGTTCCCTTGCTTCCTGTCTCTCCTCCCTGGCATGCTGCATCTGCAGTTCCAACGCTTGCATTTTCTTTTGGTGGACTTTCTCCAATGAAGTTTTAGGCAGCAAAGGTCTTCGCCTGCTTGTCCAAGTTCTTGTGGTGGCTTGTTTACAATTATTCTCAGTTATGTCTTCAATAACAACATTATCTGCCACTAATGCAGCAGATAATGGAGTACGAAGCATATCTGGTTTGTATGTAGACCAGTCACTAACTTGGTCCTGAAACAAAAAATAACTCATTACTTTATATTCAGCAATTACTTTATGCTGATTAATTTGATTTATATGCTGTATGCAAGTTTAAAATTTAGATCGCTGTGGTACATTTTTGGTTTTTACAGTGGGATCAATAGGTGAAAAGTTTAAGTGATAGCTTCCCAGATAAAGTAAACAAGGAATGTGCATGGTTTGACAGTAAATAATTTTTTACAATTGAAGGAGATAGTGCATGATTAAAATACTCAAAAATATAAGAGTTCTTGAAACTTAAAGTCTGAAAACCCAAAAATATTTCACTGACAAGTTAGACATTTTTACTTAAAAATATATCTTTATATGGGTTCATTTTTAGTTTATTTGTATATGCTGATAATACTTCTAGTTTAGTTTAAAATGCATGTTCAGTCAACTTCGGCAATTAGTAGTGATGCTAATGACTACTAAAACAACAACAGAAAATAATAATAATCAAATCGTAATAGAGATTTCACATTATTTTCGGAAACACTAACGTACGAGAATTTGTGCATCATTTAAAAAATTCTAAATTCAGTTTTTAAAGTCTAGTATACCCAGAACACAGTATCAAGCTATGCCACTATGGCACTCTTACATCATCATACAAGACATGACATGTCCTCTCCAAATATCAGTAAACTGTGATGGAAAATATTAACACTACACTCCAGAATGTTTTCTGGAGCAATGTTTTTAGAACTGCTAGAGTTGGATAAGTTTGACATACCAACCTCAGGCATAAAAGGATCTGATGCGCATAAAATATATTTATTTTGTAGTTACTTCTAAAAGGAAACTTAAAGCTGATTGCTGGTGGCTACATTTTAAAACAGGTGCTCATGTTACACTATACTATGAATGCTGAGAGTTTCATTTCAGTGGCTTCTCCTTATCACTGCCATAGCTCTACTAGACTTACCAATGAGGTATATGGTTGCAAATGTTCTTCCAGATTTTGATATATCTGATAATGCATCAATTATTAACAACAAATGGTTTGTATGTCAAAGTAGTTACAGTATATGTAGAGAAATAACCTCTCTCTTTCTCTGTATACATATTATTTTGTTTCTTTCTTTCTTCAATATTAATAAAAATAAAACATCTATTCTTTTTCTTTGGAAATAACTGATAATTTATGTAGATATGTGGAATAAACAAACTATTTTTGCTGTGCCACAATCCATTTTGTTTAATAGTTAAGCCTTTATAACCAAACTAATGAGAAAGCCTTAAACGTACACATTCCATTATCTTGCTTATGCATTGCTTCACCTGAAGATAAACTCTGAACCAATCAGTTAATGTTCGAGCTTAAATTTCATCCATTGAAATACAGAAATTTTAAACCTATGTTTTGGCTTATCACCATATATTGTAATTAACATTATTTATAATAATTCTTGACTTCACAGCTAACATCTGTGATACCTTTAATTTTGCTGAGAATTTGGAAATAAATGCAGTTTTATCTACTCATAAGAAGTTGACATTTCTCACATAGGTATCTCATACTATATACTAAGAAAATAGTAAATCAATCGCTAATCAATAGAATCAATCGATGTGTAATTTTTTATGTTAATACGGTTCTAAGCAACTATTTACTGTGTAGAAACTTTGTGCACCATAGAATTCATCTCATCTCCCTATTTTCCTTATTACATAGTGAACTACACATTTAAATATTATAATTTGTGCAGTTATTTACCCAGAAATGTGAAGTGTTATCTATTATCCATGTTTCAAATTAAGAATGATCATGTGTCTCCTTTTACACTGAAAAGTTATGAAATTTTGTCAGATGATAAGTTAGTACCTATAATAAATTTGCTTAAGGCCACAGAAATCTTACTTAGATCTTATGCTAGTATAAAAATGATACACTATTTCTAATAATAACATGTTTAAGTAGGTACCTGCTGATGCGAAAGACCTGCCTCCATTTCTTTCTCTTCTGTGGGAGATGCCATCGTACAATGTGATTCCTCCTCATTCTGCTGCTTTCCCTCTGATCCCTCATGAGACAAGTCAAACACTAGAACAAAATATTGCATTGAACACAAACATGCTAAAACAGAAATATAAAGATAACAAGAAGAATTATTTCACTTAATTTCAATAGGTTTGCTTATATATGACAAAATTCTATTTCATTGAAATTAACTTCACAAAAGGACCCTTATTTAGTGCTCAGATCAGTCTTAACTTAAACCCTGCACCAGTTCATGCAACTTAAAACATACAGTTGCAAAAGTTAAATGCTAATGTTGACTGGAAAATGCAGTGCAAAATGGAGGGGAAAAAGTTAGACTTTTTGTAACATATTTTAACTACCAGATGACATACTGTGGCAACTAAGTGGATCATGAATGAGAATGTAGGGATAACCATAACCTGTGTTAATTTATTTGTACATGCTGTATGATGAGAGATTTAAGCTAATATACATTATGAATGTAAAATAATGTTTTGTTGCTCTGAACAATGTTTTGGCAACAAATGTGTATACAACTCGACCATCTCCATCTACATGCAATGGATATGAGTAGCTAGCTTTTTTATATTAAGCTTTCAATTTTCTAACCTATATTTCAAACCAAACACATTAAACAGTCTCATGTTTATAAGTTCTACACTATTTATATTACTTTCATATCATGAACATTTTAATTCTTAAACACACTTTGGGAAAGGAGTAAGATTTAAATTGTAAAGCTACTGTAGATCCGATAAAGTTACTTGCTGTACATAAAGCATTACCTATGAATTAACAGTAACCAAATGTATAGTTTCTGACAAAACCTCTGCTGCAACTAAGCTAGCTATAAGGAAATGCATAATCATTAATAAACACAAAGCCTATGTGAAGTACAAACCATGAATAATGGACATTTTAGAAAATATGCTTTAAACATTCTTTTATTTACTTCACACACTTCATTCTGTTGAAAGGCAATGGCTTTTTAAATTAATTTAAAGATAACTGAAAATGATGATGAAAATGTGATTATTTAGGGACAAGAGTATGAGATAACTTCCAAGTTTTGTGTCTATGATATTTTTGAGTTATTGTGGCATTAATGTTTAATGCAAATATACAAACCTGCTATTGGTTGTCTCATTCCTTCATCATGATCAAAGGAATTATAATAGCCAACTGCAGCATGCCCAATAAGACTTAGTATTTTGGTAAATACTGGGTCGTCACTGTGATCTGGCCTTGGAGGTCCACCACCTACAAATTAGAAGAAAGAATAGAACAAATGCTTACACTACATATTCATGTTGCATATTAAAAAAAAAAACAAATGTATTACCTGTCTTATTTGCAGCTATTCTTTTGTTAGCTAAATCCTTCTTTGCAGCTTTTTTTAGCAGCTCCCATTCTGCCTTTAGATTAGCTGCAGTTCTGTGTCCCATTGTGGTGCTAGCATTATACTTTTCTGCAGCCTTCTCCCATGTCTGCTTCTTCTGGCGCATAGTTGAACCATCTGTTCTTTTATTCTCCAATACACCTATAAATTCTTCTACCACAGAAAGCAGTAGGAATTTCTCAGAATAATGCCAATTTGGGCTTCTCTTTCGCTTTCCTTCGTCTGACATGATTCTGTAAATTTAACACACGAAAACTATAAGTTAAGAGGATAATTTCATTATAACGAAAGGTTAAGTTACATTTTTTTTCGAAAATATTATCTATTACCATGCATTTATACTTACCGATGCTTTCGTTTACTTCTTTCTCCGAGCTTTAACCTCTAAAAACTTTCTTTTACTCGCGCTAAATTCCTTAAAATGGCGGAAAACAGCTGAGAGGAGTGCTCACATACTATGAGAAACTACGCGATCGGCACTTTTCTGGTATAATCATTGGAGTACTGACTCGAGAGTATTACAACCTCCACACAAGCATGGTGAAACGAATACATGCTACTCGGGAGTAACGACCACCGAGTTAATTTTACTCTGGAGTTGCTATTCTAAACTTTAATCGCGTTTGGTGAAACCGGCCCTAAGGCATACATCTTAGGACGTAGTCCAACAAAGCGTAGGATGATTTTGCTATTAGCCTCATCTTTACATTTTCCCAATACCTTCTTGTTCTGAGTAGAGTAACATATATGGTTGACAGGGTAATCAGCTGTATCGAGATGCTCAAGAAAACGTAGCTTATCCTGGTACACATCTTCAGTTGTTACACGATGAATGAACGAATCAGTGTCCATATACATAAGCTTCAGGTTTTCAGCTCCATAATAAAGCAACAAAACGTCGTAATGATAGTTATACATTAATGTCTTGGAGATGTCCAACACACTCATACCAATGTATATAGGCTTGTTGAATACAATCTGACGAGAGGCCATATGTACAGCAGCTAGATTATCAGCATATATCGTCCTGTCGATAAACGTAGGCTTGGCGATCAGCTTCTCTAGAGTTTTTTCATTGGTCACCAGTCGTATATCCATACGGTTACGCAGGTTCTCCATAGTTTTTCCAAACATAGCGTTGTTAAAGAGCTTGTAGAGATCCTTCTCGAAATCATTTGCAGCTTGTTGTCGTAGCCTGTTGTTAAATTCCACATAAGGTTTCAACCACTGAGACAGTCGGAATTGTAGCACACGATGGATTTTTGTTAGTCAAAGTCCATGACTAAGAGCTTGCTTCAAAGCCATGTAATGCACTACATACTTCTTTCGAGGTCCAAGATGAGGTATCAGTTTCTTTGTAGATGATTCCAATGGTTTCATACACTCTGGCAGGAAAGGAGGATCGTTGTGTAGATCGTGAAGTTCAGCAGGATACTCGATGGCGACTTCTAATATGTACCCATGAGGATCATCTTCTTGTAGTGTTTCTAAGTTGATTTCTTCAGGTGACACCCACTGAAATCCACCATAAGGGAGGGCGTGGCACATGGCCCAACCATATTAGTTATTGGCGTCTTCATATGTAATAAATTGGGTTGGTCTCGACGGATCAAACTTATCCATATAAGTGTTATTAGCCTCAGCATACCGATGGGAAACTTGGCATAAACCTCCTCTTATACCTGATTCCACCATGAGTAGTTGATCATAATCTTGTAACAGCTCCAGCTTAATTCCAGTATACAGTAACATGGCGTCCCATGTAAGACCTGGAGAGGTAAAATAATGGGCAGGATCAACTTTGTGTGTTTTAAGGGTTTGCTCTCTGAACGTCTCAAAGACATCAGCTAGGAGAAGTACATCCGAAGTTAAGTAGAGATCGCTGTACTCTCCCAGGTTTCTCACATTAAACAGCTCCCATACATTTCTAGCATGATCGTAGTCAGTATCAGTAATTTCTTCTTCATTTAATCTATTGTAGAAGTAGTCCTTAGGAGGCAAGCAGGTCTCGTTCAGGACATCCCATGACGTAACAAAATCATAGGGAAATACACCCTCACGGGTCATCAACTTCAATTTGTCTTCTCCAAAGTACTTTAGCGTTTTAGGATACGAGGTTAGATTTTTTACTAACTTATCCAAGCTTGTACTGAGGAATCGGAAGCTATCCACAAATCGAAGCTTTATATCTCCTACATACTTGGTGAATGAGATATAGCTTTCTTCAGAGTTAGGAATTACCTCCACACGTTCACTTGTACAACCCAGCTCCTTAACAATGAAATGAGAGTCATATCCGCTAAGGTTATGCATGAAGACTGGTATATATTTAGGTGTTTTACAGGCTAAATTACGTTCATTATGAAGACTTCCACGATATTCACCGCTGATGTGATCATGGTCGCGTACTTTGTAGTTTTCTCCTGTAAAGCCTTTTCCACACAAGTAGCATGCCGTAGAAGACTCAAAATCCTTTTGCTGTTGTTCCGTAAGTTTCAGAGGCTTAGTAGATTTGTATATGTCATCAATCATTTTTGCAAGAGATGTCAGGTACAGCATAAACTTCTGAGCAGCATCAGCACCACGATACACATAGGGTTGCTTAGGAAGACCAGTTTCGAGATGCTCAACACTGGATGTAGGCTTCACGTAAACACAGAAGCTCATTGGTGTGTGCTCTTGATAAGGGGTTGTATAGGAAGTTTCAGGATTGGGTATACACGTATGGCATGGAGTGAGATTACTCTCAAAATCAGCATAGATGACATAAGGTACTTTCAGCATCCTCTCAACATTTTTAAACTGAACAATTGATTTCTCCTTGGTAGGCATAACTACCCTCGCAACACCATGTTGAATACAGACGGCTACATGTTCTTGCAGTTTTTCCTGTCCACTTAGTCCATATCGATCATCAAAATGTGTAAAGCAGCGCTTACAAGTATAAACCCGTCCATTATGGCTAGTTTTCTGGCGTCGAACGAGTTTCTCAAAATTCTTTATATATACGTAGTGATGTTTTCCACTACTATCATTCAATAGTAGCAGGTCGCGATGTTCAGGTAGTTCAATATCAACAACCTTTATCGGATACACTTCATGCTTCTCATCCAGCCCGAAAACGTTAATAGATATCTTGTTAAACTTCTCAAATTTTGGTATTTGAGAAAGTGGAGTAGGATAGGAAACACAGCTGAAGTCGTACTTATCTTGAAGTTGTTTGTATTTGTTCACACGCTGTGCATCCTTCCCTATGAATTTAGCTAATATAGAGTACATGAAACATTTCTCGTCGGTAAAGTTCTGAATGTTTATACATGCTTTCCTTGCTTCAACAGCTGACGGTAGTGGTATGTAGCTACTTCCTCGCAACGGATTGTACTTGTTGATACGAAGTCGAACTCCTTCCACAGCAAGCAAAGCCCAGCTGCTACCCTTATGCTGAGACTCCTCCATTTCAGTCACCAATTTCTTGAATTTCACTTCCATCGCTGACTCCAGATCAGTTTCCAGGAAAACAGCTTGATTCCGTGTTTTAAATGTTTTGTCACAGGTTTCACCAATACTGTTAACAAATCGACACTCAGCCAGCAGATTAATTTTAACACTCTTATGAATGCTAAGCTCTTTATGCACAGCCCGGATTATCCGTTGTTCTGCCTCTTGCAGATACATATTCAGGTCCTTAGGTGACTCGCATCGTATAAAATACGATTTCAATCGTCCTTCGAATGAAGTTTCGTATTCTTTCTAATCACAGTCCTCCATTGTTGACAGCAACTGATGTTTAGTTGGCTCCAATCTTCTTTTCTTCTGAGGGCTGCTTATTTCACATATATCTTCGTGACGCTGCCCCTTATAACCATCTTTGAAGGTTACATTACAATGTTTACATTTGAAGAGCTTCTTGCAGCTCATCTCGTGTCTTCTCTTGTCATAACCTCGGAGGAACTTCTTCCCACATTTTCCGCATGCATATCCAGTAGCGCTTGGAATAATATCCTTATACGCTGAGTTATTCATCTTTATTCTTGATGTAATAACGTATTAATCACTGATCAATGAAATGTAGACCTCTTCACCTTGATACCACTTTAGAAAGCTGATTATTCTTGGAGAGAACACGATGTTAACACCTCAAGACTAATTGGCACAATGAAGTCCAATGCCCTAGATCACCATATTTATAGAGGGAGCACGAACCTTTTAGATCAATCATAAACTCGTTTCATAACCAGATGTATATGATCGCTCAACGTGTATTAACCCCCCCCAGCCATATAACCTCAAGTCTAGAGACAGGATGTTTATGACGTCACACCCAGAGACAGAATGTCTGACAGCATCAAACACGTTTAAACTCGTCTAATAACTACCTGCTTATGCTGTCACACCAGCAAGAGAAGCATTCTCCCACGCTCATTCAGACATATATTTCAAATTCAAAGCCTACCACCACCATCACCACCTATTGTACCAAGGTTAATTCCAGCTGTATTATCACAATACTTAAAGTAAAAGCTTAAAAGGTAAGGAGAAGATGTCCCCCTTATTTACTTAATTATCTCATGTTTTCATTCCCTTTTCAATTCTTCCTTTCCATCTTCTCACAGAAAGCCCATTACATTTAACTACAATCACGAGAAAAGCAATTTTTTCATAGTTAAACAGATTCTAAGCTTCTAAAGCGAACCGGGAAATACTTTTAATAAATGTATTTTAGCTCCCCAATATCAGCATCAAGCATTTAATCTTTACTCGAACCTGATATGATTCATAAGCTTGAAGATATATGAAATCACCCCTTCGGGATTCGATCTGAGTACTTTAAAGTAATATTTGTCATGATAACGATATTTAAGGACTAGATACTCTGTTTACGTTTACCTTGACATGTATATCTAAATTAAATTACGAGTTATTAAATTTTTGCAAGTAAATTTCATTGAATCGGTATTCGAACCCAGAACACCAGGAACAAAATAATTTATAATATTAGTCTGACATGTTAAACAAAGCTGTATGCAGTTACATCTTCGATCTAAGTGATATATTCTAGTGTACAGAGGAAAATTAAGGAAGTCATTAAAAGATGGGGAATCGAACCAAGCACAACTGATTGACAATTATATACAGCATTAATCATTCAGTACAGAAACTATCAATCATGCTTTGGTGCACTCCTCTACCTCACTTAGTTCCCGAGATAATGAAAATTTCAAAATTAAGGATCGACCCAGGACGTCAGGTATCTAATTACACATCTACAAGATACTACCTAATAACATAAATGCAATAAAGTTTATTTGGTGTCTGTTGTAATTAGTTTAGGAGTTATTAAATTTAAATTAAATTACATTTTATCAATATTCGAACCCAGAGCACCAGAAACAAAATTATTTACAATGTTAGTTTGATATGTTTAAAAGAGCTGTATGTAGTTACAGCATCAATGTAAGTGATATATTCTAGAGTATAGAGAAAAATTAAGGAAGTCATTAAAAATCGGGATTCGAACTAGAGACAACTGATTGAAAATTATCTACAGTATTAATTACACATTATAACAGCTATCAAACATGCTTCAGTAAATTCCTCTAGCTTTCTTAGTTTCCGGGATAATGGATATTTAAAAATTAAGGATCGATCCCAGGACAGCAGGTACAAAAATATACATTGAAAAGAAACTACGTAATGACATTAATGTATAAAAGTTTATTCGGCGTCTTTATCTTAATTAGTCTCTGAGTTATTAGAAGATAAATTTGTAATCACTCCTAGGATTCGAACCCAGGCATCCCGGTCAACTTGTAACAATGTCCTAATGACGCGGCACATTCAAAAGAATTGATTAGTTTTTATCCCATTGTTCTATCTCCTTTTTTTCAGGAGATATAAGCGATTAAACAGTAGAAATAATAAGCCGGTTCTGGCGCATAGGAAGATGCCGACATCTGATAAGGTTCTTTGATCTATGCCGGCATGCCCCGCCCATATTATTTCTACAATAAAGACACCAAATAAACTTTATTGCATTTATGTTATTAGGTAGTATCTTGTAGATGTGTAATTAGATACCTGACGTCCTGGGATCGATCCTTAATTTTGAAATTTTCATTATCTCGGGAACTAAGTGAGGTAGAGGAGTGCACCAAAGCATGATTGATAGGTTCTGTACTGGGTGATTAATGCTGTATATAATTGTCAATCAATTGTGCTTGGTTCGATTCCCCATCTTTTAATGACTTCCTTAATTTTCCTCTGTACACTAGAATATATCACTTAGATTGAAGATGTAACTGCATACAGCTTTGTTTAACATGTCAGACTAATATTATAAATTATTTTGTTCCTGGTGTTCTGGGTTCGAATACCGATTCAATGAAATTTACTTGCAAAAATTTAATAACTCGTAATTTAATTTAGATATACATGTCAAGGTAAACGTAAACAGAGTATCTAGTCCTTAAATATCGTTATCATGACAAATATTACTTTAAAGTACTCAGATCGAATCCCGAAGGGGTGATTTCATATATCTTCAAGCTTATGAATCATATCAGGTTCGAGTAAAGATTAAATGCTTGATGCTGATATTGGGGAGCTAAAATACATTTATTAAAAGTATTACCCGGTTCGATTTAGAAGCTTAGAATTTGTGTAACTATGAAAAAATTGCTTTTCTCGTGATTGTAGTTAAATGTAATGGGCTTTCTGTGAGAAGATGGAAAGGAAGAATTGAAAAGGGAATGAAAACATGAGATAATTAAGTAAATAAGGGGGACACCTTCTCCCTACATTTAAGCTTTTACTTTAAGTATTGTGATAATACAGCTGGAATTAACCTTGGTACAATAGGTGGTGATGGTGGTGGTAGGCTTTGAATTTGAAATATATGTCTGAATGAGCGTGGGAGAATGCTTCTCTTGCTGGTGTGACAGCATAAGCAGGTAGTTATTAGACGAGTTTAAACGTGTTTGATGATGTCAGACATTCTGTCTCTGGGTGTGACGTCATAAACATCCTGTCTCTAGACTTGAGGTTATATGGCTGGGGGGGGGGGGGTTAATACACGTTGAGCGATCATATACATCTGGTTATGAAACGAGTTTATGATTGATCTAAAAGGTTCGTGCTCCCTCTATAAATATGGTGATCTAGGGCATTGGACTTCATTGTGCCAATTAGTCTTGAGGTGTTAACATCGTGTTCTCTCCAAGAATAATCAGCTTTCTAAAGTGGTATCAAGGTGAAGAGGTCTACATTTCATTGATCAGTGATTAATACGTTATTACATCAAGAATAAGGATGAATAACTCAGCGTATAAGGATATTATTCCAAGCGCTACTGGATATGCATGCGGAAAATGTGGGAAGAAGTTCCTCCGAGGTTATGACAAGAGAAGACACGAGATGAGCTGCAAGAAGCTCTTCAAATGTAAACATTGCAATGTAACCTTCAAAGATGGTTATAAGGGGCAGCGACACGAAGATATATGTGAAATAAGCATCCCTCAGAAGAAAAGAAGATTGGAGCCAACTAAACATCAGCTATTATTAACAATGGCGGACTGTGATATGAAAGAATACGAAACTTCATTCGAAGGACGATTGAAATCGTATTTTATACGATGCGAGTCACCTAAGGAACTGAATATGTATCTGCAAGAGGCAAAACAACGGATAATCCGGGCTGTGCATAAAGAGCTTAGCATTCATAAGAGTGTTAAAATTAATCTGCTGGCTGAGTGTCGATTTGTTAACAGCATTGGTGAAACCTGTGACAAAACATTTAAAACACGGAATCAAGCTGTTTTCCTGGAAACTGATCTGGAGTCAGCGATGGAAGTGAAATTCAAGAAATTGGTGACTGAAATGGAGGAGTCTCAGCTTAAGGGTAGCAGCTGGGCTTTGCTTGCTGTGGAAGGAGTTCGACTTCGTATCAACAAGTACAATCCGTTGCGAGGAAGTAGCTACATACCACTACCGTCAGCTGTTGAAGCAAGGAAAGCATGTATAAACATTCAGAACTTTACCGACGAGAAATGTTTCATGTACTCTATATTAGCTAAATTCATAGGGAAGGATGCACAGCGTGTGAACAAATACAAACAACTTCAAGATAAGTACGACTTCAGCTGTGTTTCCTATCCTACTCCACTTTCTCAAATACCAAAATTTGAGAAGTTTAACAAGATATCTATTAACGTTTTTGGGCTGGATGAGAAGCATGAAGTGTATCCGATAAAGGTTGTTGATATTGAACTACCTGAACATCGCGACCTGCTACTATTGAATGATAGTAGTGGAAAACATCACTACGTATATATAAAGAATTTTGAGAAACTCGTTCGACGCCAGAAAACTAGCCATAATGGACGGGTTTATACTTGTAAGCGCTGCTTTACACATTTTGATGATCAATATGGACTAAGTGGACAGGAAAAACTGCAAGAACATGTAGCCGTCTGTATTCAACATGGTGTTGCGAGGGTAGTTATGCCTACCAAGGAGAAATCAATTGTTCAGTTTAAAAATGTTGAGAGGATGCTGAAAGTACCTTATGTCATCTATGCTGATTTTGAGAGTATTCTCACTCCATGCCATACGTGTATACCCAATCCTGAAACTTCCTATACAACCCCTTATCAAGAGCACACACCAATGAGCTTCTGTGTTTACGTGAAGCCTACATCCAGTGTTGAACATCTCGAAACTGGTCTTCCTAAGCAACCCTATGTGTATCGTGGTGCTGATGCTGCTCAGAAGTTTATGCTGTACCTGACATCTCTTGCAAAAATGATTGATGACATATACAAATCTACTAAGCCTCTGAAACTTACGGAACAACAGCAAAAGGATTTAGAGTCTTCTACGGCATGCTACTTGTGTGGAAAAGGCTTTACAGGAGAAAACTACAAAGTACGCGACCATGATCACATCAGCGGTGAATATCGTGGAAGTCTTCATAATGAATGTAATTTAGCCTGTAAAACACCTAAATATATACCAGTCTTCATGCATAACCTTAGCGGATATGACTCTCATTTCATTGTTAAGGAGCTGGGTTGTACAAGTGAACGTGTGGAGGGAATTCCTAACTCTGAAGAAAGCTATATCTCATTCACCAAGTATGTAGGAGATATAAAGCTTCGATATGTGGATAGCTTCCGATTCCTCAGTACAAGCTTGGATAAGTTAGTAAAAAATCTAACCTCGTATCCTGAAACGCTAAAGTACTTTGGAGAAGACAAATTGAAGTTGATGACCCGTAAGGGTGTATTTCCCTATGATTTTGTTACGTCATGGGATGTCCTGAACGAGACCTGCTTGCCTCCTAAGGACTCCTTCTACAATAGATTAAATGAAGAAGAAATTACTGATACTGACTACGATCATGCTAGAAATGTATGGGAGCTGTTAAATGTGAGAAACCTGGGAGAGTACAGCGATCTCTACTTAACTTCGGATGTACTTCTCCTAGCTGATGTCTTTGAGACGTTCAGAGAGCAAACCCTTAAAACACATAAAGTTGATCCTGCCCATTATTTTACCTCTCCAGGTCTTACATGGGACGCCATGTTACTGTATACTGGAATTAAGCTGGAGCTGTTACAAGATTATGATCAACTACTCATGGTGGAATCAGGTATAAGAGGAGGTTTATGCCAAGTTTCCCATCGGTATGCTGAGGCTAATAACACTTATATGGATAAGTTTGATCAGTCGAGACCAACGCAATTTATTACATATGAAGACGCCAATAACTAATATGGTTGGGCCATGTGCCACGCCCTCCCTTATGGTGGATTTCAGTGGGTGTCACCTGAAGAAATCAACTTAGAAACACTACAAGAAGATGATCCTCATGGGTACATATTAGAAGTCGACATCGAGTATCCTGCTGAACTTCACGATCTACACAACGATCTACCTTTCCTGCCAGAGTGTATGAAACCATTGGAATCATCTACAAAGAAACTGATACCTCATCTTGGACCTCGAAAGAAGTATGTAGTGCATTACATGGCTTTGAAGCAAGCTCTTAGTCATGGACTACGACTAACAAAAATCCATCGTGTGCTACAATTCCGACAGTCCCAGTGGTTGAAACCTTATGTGGAATTTAACAACAGGCTACGACAACAAGCTGCAAATGATTTCGAGAAGGATCTCTACAAGCTCTTTAACAACGCTATGTTTGGAAAAACTATGGAGAACCTGCGTAACCGTATGGATATACGACTGGTGACCAATGAAAAAACTCTAGAGAAGCTGATCGCCAAGCCTACGTTTATCGACAGGACGATATATGCTGATAATCTAGCTGCTGTACATATGGCCTCTCGTCAGATTGTATTCAACAAGCCTATATACATTGGTATGAGTGTGTTGGACATCTCCAAGACATTAATGTATAACTATCATTACGACGTTTTGTTGCCTTATTACGGAGCTGAAAACCTGAAGCTTATGTATATGGACACTGATTCGTTCATTCATCGTGTAACAACTGAAGATGTGTACCAGGATAAGCTACGTTTTCTTGAGCATGTCGATACGGCTGATTACCCTGTCAACCATATATGTTACTCTACTCAGAACAAGAAGGTATTGGGAAAATTTAAAGATGAGGCTAATAGCAAAATCATCCTACGCTTTGTTGGACTACGTCCTAAGATGTATGCCTTAGATATTCAAGGGTCAATGATAAAAAAGATTAAAGGTATAAAACGTAGCGCTATTAAGCAGTACATTTCGTTTGACAGCTATACAGACTGTCTTAAAACCAGTGAAATCATCAGAACACCTATGAATCTGATCCTATCACGAAAGCATGCTCTTGCTACAGTGCAAGTGAATAAAATTGCATTGACTCCGTTTGATGATAAAAGAATTATTGCTGAGGACGGGATAACGACATATGCGTATGGACATTACAATATTACAAACAGTGCTTAAAAGAATGTAAGTTAAAGATAAAGATTTTCTCGTGAGTCTACAATCTTAAAAAAGAAAGTTATCTGTGTGCTGTATATGCTGATAGCTGACGTCTGATGAAGAAAGAAGAAGATGGAAGGGAAGGTGGTAACCCTGCCATTAGGAGCAATCCTAGTGCTAGTCTCAAGCCTAGATAAAAGGGGAGAGACATCTACAACGAACTAAAATAAAGGTATGTTGACGTAAAGCTTTTCAATTTGTGAACCAATATGCAGTTTATCCCTCTCCGCATCGTACAATAACTGTTTAACATATAATAAGTTTGTAATATTTAGAAAAAAGTATATAAATTGTTGTAACGATGGATGCGAAATGTTTATAATCTAATTACTCTCTATATTACCATGAGTACCTGTGATACTAGTTGAATTCCCTGTTAAAATGACTTAAATGCCTGTGATACTACTCGAATCAAGTGAAATTACATTAACTAGCTCAGATACGAATTCCTGCTCTAAATTAGTACGAGCACCTGTGATACTATCAGAATTATCTGTTAAAATGACTCAAATACCATTGATACAACCTGAATCACCTGCATTTACCTTAAATAGCTGTGATACAAATCTCTGATCGAAATTATTACGAGGATCTGTGAAACTATGCTGATTACCCAAATACTTACGATATTACCTGAACTATCTGTAAAATACGAAACTATACCAACCCCTGGAACCTACCCTCCTGTAATGCTTGCTTAATTACTCTAAACACCTATGTTACTTGAATTATCCTAAATACCTACGATACCCTCTGAATTACCTGTGGAATACGAAACTAAGCTATACCCAATCCTAGTATCTATCCTCTTGTGATACTAGCTGAATTAGGCTAAATAGCTACGATACTAGCTGAATTACCTGTGAAATCATGCATAGCTATGATGCATTTAGCCTCTGGAATCTAGTCTCCTGTGATACTAGATGAATGAGCCTAAATACCTACGATACTAGCTGAATTGCCTGTGAAAATGACTTAAATACCTGTGATACTACCCGAATCATGTGAAATTACCTTAACTAGCTCTGATACGAATTCCTGCTCTAAATTAGCACAAGCACCTGTGATACTATCTGGTTTGCCTTAGATACCAATGATACTAGATGAATTACCTGTTAAAATGACTCAAATACCATTGATACAACCTGAATCACCTGCATTTACCTTAAATAGCTGTGATACAAATCTCTGATCGAAATTATTACGAGCATCTGTGAAACTATGCTGATTACCCAAATACTTACGATATTACCTGAACTATCTGTAAAATACGAAACTATACCAACCCCTGGAACCTACCCTCCTGTAATGCTTGCTTAATTACTCTAAACACCTATGTTACTTGAATTATCCTAAATACCTACGATACTCTCTGAATTACCTGTGAAATACGACACTAAGCTATACCCAACCCTAGAATCTATCCTCTTGTGATACTAGCTGAATTAGCCTAAATACCTACGATACTAGCTGAATTACCTGTGAAATTATGCAGAGCCATGATGCAGTTAGCCTCTAGAATCTATTCTGTGTTACTGGATGAATTAGCCTAAATACATGCGATACTAGCTGAATTACCTCTGAAATCATACACTGCTATGATGCAGTCAACCTCTTGCAATACTAGCTGAATTACTTACCTGTTAGTGTGAGTGGGTTAGCTTTTCCCGTTGCAGGTCACCTTTTTCCCTTTATGGCTCACCTTTTTCCCTTTGGTGGTCACCTTTTTCCCTTTGCTGGCTACATTTTTCCCTTTACTGGTCACCTTTTTCCCGTTGCATGTCGCCTTTTTCCCTTTGCTGGTCACCTTTTTCCCTTTGCTGGTCACATTTTTCCCTTTGCTGGTCGCCTTTTTCCCTTTGGTGGTCACGTTTTTCCCTTTGCTAGTCAACTTTTTCCCTTTCTGGGCCTCCTTTTTCCCTGAGCAGTCACCTTTTCCCTGAACGAGTCACCTTTTCCCTGAATAGGTTACGTGATGGGCATGTCTAGAACATTGACATGAAACAGTTTTCCACTAAGTTCACGTCTAAAGTCGCTTTCAAGTCTAGCACCTCCTATTCCCTATCTCTCCTGTATATAAGTCCATATTCCTACTGCTACACTACCTGTCTAGCCGAACACCTCTCCTCCTGTTCCTATACCTCTGATATAAACCATACTCTACTCCTCTAGCTCTGTCTAGCCTAACGCCTCTCTCGTTTACCTATGACTCTCACATAAACCATACTCTGCTCCTCGACCTCTGTCTAGTCTTAACTCCTCTCCTCGTTTTCCTATACCTCTCATATAAACTGTACTCTACTCCTCAACCTCTGTCTAGCCTAGCACCCCTCTTCCTGTTCCTGTACTTCTCATACATATAAACCATGCCCTACGTTTCAAGCCCTGTCTAGTCTAACACCACTCCCCGTATCCCCTACCTCTCAAAGCTCATTCCCTCCTGCCCCCCCTCTAGCTGAGTATCACTCCTTGGTTTCCTATCTAACCTAACTTTAACACCTGTCTATCCTAGCATAGGATCTCTCTCCGTTTTCTCGTCTCTCCTTATAAACACAAACTCAATTCTCCTAACCTAATACCTCTCCTCGTTTTCCTATACTTCTCATATAAACCATACTCTACTCCTCGACTTCTGTCTAGCCTAACACCTTTCCTCGTTTTCCTATATCTCTCATATAAACCATGCACTACGTTTCAAGCCCTGTCTAGTCTAACACCTCTCATCGTTTTCCTATACCGCTCATATAGACCATACATTACTCAGCCTCCGTCTAGCCTAGCACCTCTCCACGTATTCCCTATCTGTCTCATATAAAGCGCACTCCCCCTCCTACCACTGTCTAGCCTAGCATCAGCCCTGGTATTCCCTATCTCCCCCATATAAACGCATTTTCCTCCTTGAACCGACGCATCTAGCCTCGTTTTCCCTATCCTTTCCCATATAAACGCAAAAAACTGCGCCAGCTCTCTCCTATATATCCTACTGTTACATTATGGGAAAGCGGAGTTTAGGAAGGGAAAACAGTTATAGCATGCAGAAATTATAGGCGCATTCGGATGTTAGATCTTGTGAAGGGAAGTCGGAAAGCAACAAAGTCTTAGATATTTTAGTGTGGATTAACGCATAAAGGGCAAAGCGAAGGATACAGTTCTTTTATTTCTCTCCTATCCACACTCCCTGAGATACCCATCCTCTACCTGAGCCGGTCAAATTATACTCCTTTCCAAGAATCATCTCCCTCACCAGACTACCTAGCCCCGCGAACCGCTACACAGGGAAAACCACGAAAAATCCTCCAAAAGGCCAAAGACTGCAGCGAAGTACCTGTCTTCAGTCTAAATAATTTCTTATTTTTAAGGCAATTCATTGGCAATTGTATGAAAAACAAAACAAGTGGGACCTACAAAAGTTTAATGAGCCATATCTAACCCTTGCTGAAGTGCTAAGTTTTTATTTGTACGTAATCACTTTTGATACGCCAATGTAAAATGCACCAAACAGTTTATTATATCTCTGCTAAAGTTTATTCTAATTAAAAATACCACATAAATAGTGTGTAGTATAGGCAATGATCAGTGTTAAATTAATTAATTTTATAGAAGAAAATTGGTTTGTATGTGTATGTGGTTTTTTAAATTTACGAATAGGGGTTACGGAATACTTTTACCGGAAAATGAATTAGTTAATATTTTCTAATAATTACACAAGTTTTCGAACTCCATATTTCGGGTAGCTATGTCGTACATTTTAGGCATGCAAAATTGAACTGCGGTACGCAGAGCATTTATAAAAATGAAAAATGTTGAAGGAAAAAGAGCTAGGAAAATTGGATTCAAAGTTTAACAGTGCTTAACTAAATAGTTTACGGGGATTATTAATGGGGTTTGGTGATTTCAGATTGTTAAAATTAAGAAAAACATAGTGTAAAATGAAAGCTCAAAATATAAGTGTAGTAAAAAAACAAGGTATCTAAATGTTCGTGCTTTTTGGCCAATTTTTACCTACCCAATACCTCTAAGTTAGGTGGGAAATATCTATAATTCAAAATCTTACATGAGTCTTAATAGTGTCCGTTTTAAATTACAATGTTTGACTGTCCTTTGTAAGATATGACATTTCTTATAAGTTTTTCATTAGAAGATGGGCAGTTTCACTCCTTTTGTTACAATTGCTGCGACAGGAAGACCATAAAAAGCTTCTAGCTCTTTATTACAACTTAATACTAAACTTCGCCATCGATCACATGCCAGATACTTTACTAAACCCTAACGGTCTGTAAAATGATGAAAGATGGCTTTTTCTGGAATTACATATATTAATTTTGCCATTTACTCCAATGAGTGAAGTTCAGCAGGTCATTAAAATACTTCATATTGCATTTCAGGTTATCATGTAATACCAATGTTCATCAATTATCTTTTGGAATACTTATATTATATAAGTAAGCTATTAGGAACAGAAGTACCATGATTTGTTTCATGTTGAACCATATTTGTTTCTCACTGTTGATGAATTGCTTTTAAAATAAACGCATACTTTTCTTTTACAAACTTGTTTTAGGCACCTATACGAATGTGTATATATTCATATTATATACTCCGCAATCAGTGTGTGTTTATTCACATACCTCAGATGTTTCCAGCTCTAAAATTTCCGTGACACGCATCTTCCAATAATATAACGTTTATATATAAACGTTTAGTGATGGATGTACATATACAGAAATCTAATGACTCAAAAAAAATACCATAAGCAAACACAGCACTGCAAGATTGGTGAAAATGTTGTTAAATAGTGACTCGCAAGTCACCACATATGCAAAAGGCGCTACACCACCGTGGAGGATGTGAAAATGAAAATGGCAGCCAGTCAGAGAGGGAGTGGTGACTCCAAGTGCAAATGATTCGCGAATCCCATATTCACCACTTCTGCTGTAGTGTATGGGCCCTATTACCTTGCGAATTAGCTTGTAGGTTTATTTTCATAAACTAAGCGCTTACACTCAGAAAAATACTGCCCCGAGTGTAAATTAATGCGACCTTATTTATGAACGTAAAGTATTAATATTTAGCATTACTCCAAGCAGCTAACATTGTTGGTAAAGCTTTAGACGTAATTACATTTTTCCACGTGTATTTGTAGGATCATAAATGAGTAAAATTTATTCATTTTTCGTTTTAGTTATTTTTATGAAAAGCAGCTTTTTCATAAATTCAGTCACTACAGTTTTAAAATTTCCTGTTATTTCTAGGTTCAAGACGGGAACATTATCTTAAATTGTTACTTAATTTTTATTTTTAAGAGTGTTTCAAACTTTAAATCGAAATACCTCGTACTAAGCAAAGTCTTATAAGTTTATGTCCTCTGTTTTTTACGCATTAATAATTATCCTAAATATGTATGATTTACTGATCTTTGATGTCCTAAACTACTTGATCTTTTATCTTAATACTTTTTATGACATTTAATTCTTGGTATTTTCTAACTTCCTAAGAAAATTGCTTCCAATGACATATAGTTGAATGCTTAAATCTAATTTTAAATTCTATTATTGAAAGTGTTGAAAGAAAATTATAAATATGTGTTGTTTTACCACGAAATGTCAGATTTAGTGACACAAGATCTGAATTACTACTACTACTACTATGGGGCGGTTAACGACTGCTAAGGGGATCAGCACTCTGGAGCAAAAAATGTGGCCGATTTCCCCAAATCGCATTATTATTTTTTTCTTCTGTCAGGTTTCCACACGCACCTTACCAATACTGGTTTCCAGCCAGCAGTTATCTTTATGTACGGTTTAAAACAATCATAGGCAACAAGCATAGACCAATGGGGGATTTATATTGGAAGTGGAAACGAAGGAACAGCCAGAAATAACGTCTTAATGAATTCTACTGCAATTCGTCTAGCTCACCGTAATCATTTTAGGGAGTGGAACTTGTAGAGGGAGGAGTGCAGCGTTGAAATACACAACAGCTATAATATTTGTGTCAATCGCTTCTTCTGAAGCAGCCATAAAAACAAAGCACAAATTTTTGCCATCGTCGGATTAGTGCTACGAAGAAGGTATTAGTTCGAGGTATTTATAAATTACTTTTGCTCAATAAGCAGTTAAATAAACAACAACAATAATAATAAAATGCTGATATACGCATGCATTTATTCTGCTGCATGCCTCGGTGATTAAAATATGTATTTAAAATTATAAATGTTGTAAATTCAATGTAGAATTCGCCTAAAGACGTCCATAATGACGACAATGTTTGCAGCCACTGTTTTATAACCTTAACAGCAAAACACGTGTTAAACATACGAACTGTTACTACAGTAATACTAATATCAACGTTATTATTAATATTATTAGGTTAGATAAGATTAGTCTGCGTTCTGTAGATTCGTTAATGGCAAAATATGGCTTGAACATAGAACATGTCAACTTAAAGCAATATATTTGTAGAAAACTAAACTTCAGCAGCTTTTGGTTATCTTGAACGTTTTAATGGTATAGGCAGACGGTAAAACAAAACACAAACTGAAAGTACAAAATGTTAATGGACTATATCAAACCCTGTTGAGATGTTAACTGTTCATATCAATAAACTATACTTAGGGTCCCGGCGGTACTTGCGGGGTTTCCCGAGAGCTGTCATTTCCTCCGTCTCGTTGAGCTTGCTTCAACTTGTCTTCAGAACTGCAGAGCTGCCAACTTATAGCTAACAAACACTGATATGACTAACAAACAGCGTCATCCTTTCGTGAATATTGAATACTCCTTACACCCCGAGGTTAGGCTACGATGCTTAGGTTAGTGTATGTATATGAACGGGATAAGGGGTCCTGCGGTATCGAAATTTTGCCCGAGGTTAGGCTATGATGCGTAGGTTAGTGTGTGTGTGTGTGTATATATATATATATATATATATATATATATGAAGGGGATGACAGGGTCCTGTGATACCGAAACTTAGCCCGACTTTAGGCTAGGACGCGTAGGTTAGTGTGTGTGTGTGTGTGTGTGTGTGTGTGTGTGTGAACGAAATGGCAGGGTTCTGTGATACCGAAATTTAGCCCGACTTTAGGCTTCGACGCGTAGGTTAGTGTGTGTGTGTGTGTGTGTGTGTGTGTGTGTGTGGTGTGTGTGTGTGTGTGTGTGAACGAAACGGCAGGGTCCTGTGATACCGAAATTTAGCCCGACTTTAGGCTTCGACGCGTAGGTTAGTGTGTGTGTGTGTGTGTGTTGATGCAGTAATTTGTATCACAAATTACTTAAATGTAAATAATGATTATAGTATGAATATGCATTATTATGTGACATTGATTTGAGATGTTTGTTGATTGTAATTATTGTTGGGAAGTAAGTTTATACTGCCTTACTGAAACTGTCAATAATAGCGCGCAATAATGCAGCTAGGGCGGTGAGCTGTTTATCATTATTGGAAACGAGGAAGTTGCGTAATGTTGGCGCGTTTTTCCGTTTAGAACCTTCTGGAAAATTTCCCTAGAGCATATGTATTCATAATTTTCATTGGATATAAAAATAGACGCTAATGTTGGCGCGTTTTATTAGCCAATTGCAGTTCAGTTATAATCTTTAGGCATATCGGTGTGTATGAGTATAAAAAGCCAAGTCAGAGGTAGATCGCCCTCAGTTCATCAAAATTCTTTGTACACTACACGTCGCATTCCGGTCAGTTCATCAAAAATCTGTGTACACTACACGTCGTCTTCAGTCAGTCAGTTCGTCGAAAGTATTTGTACGGCAAACGTCGGGTATCGATTCACAAGTTACGCGCAGCAGAATTATGAATAATCTAAAGTGGTGTAAGGTTAATTATACAAAAAGTTGAAGTACGTGGATTAAAAGTGATCAGTAAGGAGTTATTATAACAGTTTCAGTTTGGCGAGTGTTAAGATCAATGTATAAATGTGATAGTTAACGTGTTCGACAATAAATGTGTAAAACAAATTTCTTCATCAGTGTTATATTTGGATAAAAGATTCCTTTCCGTTTACACACCCTGATCAAGAGACATGTTCGACCGAGAAATAATAGCTAGCCGGAGGACAGTAAACAAAAATTAAATCAAATAACAGTCGCATTCTTTCGAACACTAACACTTCTGCAAATTGCTAACACCAGATGGAGCTACAAACCGAACAAATGAATGACGTCACAAGATGGCTTCACATGAAGTAAACACACATACACAAACATTTGTAAGTAATACCGTTACAAATTGGCGCCCAACGTGGGGCAAAGTGACCAGGAAAGGGGCAGAGTGACCAGGAAAGTAGCAGAATTAACCAGGAAAGTTGCAGAATTAACCAGGATGTGGAACGAATGGAGCAGTGAACTGATCTACAAGACGCAGATTTCAGAAACAACTACAAGGACGACAGACTACGCGGATGATTGGACATCGTAATTCCGAGATTACAAGGCAACAGGGGAATTCAACTACAAAAACATCGAGAAGATGCAGATTCCAGAAACAACTAGAGGAACGACAAACGACGCGGATCAGTGGACACAAAAACATCGAGAAGACGCAGATTCATCATTAATACAACGCAGAAGCGGCATATAACCTAGGAGAGAGAGGCAGGAAGCTGGACATCAAAGTAACAGCAACAGACAGCATCACAAAGGTCAGAATATAGTAATTTTTTTTAAAACAAAATTATAACATTCAAATGTACTTGAGGAGTGGTAGGATAAAGAAGACAATGGCTACTAATAATATTGAAGAAACAATAATGGAAGGGGATAATGTAACAGTTAGCTGTAATTCAATACAGGTTACAGAAAATAGCTCAAACAATGTAGAATTTGAGGGAGGAAATGTTAGTGAAGAAAGCCAGAATAAAATAGCAGGAAATGTTCATTTTGATGCTAGTATGATGATGGAAATGATGAGAAATTTTGGCGAAACAGTAAATAAGAATATTCAGAATATAAGGGAAGATATAGGTAAGAGTAATGAGAAATTAGAAAGGAAAATAGATCAAAACAGGGAAGATATGCAAAAGAGTCATAGGGAATTGAGGGAAGATATTGGTAAGAGCTTAGAACAAAACAGGGAAGAAATTGAAAAGAAATTCATGGAGCTAGATAGTAGCATGATGAGAATGAGAAATGAAAATCAGGAAATGATAGCAAATGAGATAGGTGAAGTTTCAAAGAAAATGTCAGAAATGAGCAGGGAAATATCAAACCAAAAAAGTGAGGTTAATACTAAGTTTGAACATGTTGATGTAAAATGTACAGAGTTAGGTAGCCGAATGAGTAGCATTTCAAGTGAGTTAAGAGAGATGATGGAAGTTACAAATGCAGATTTAATTCAGGTACAAGTTAATTTCAGAGGGAAAATATCTGAAATTCAGAAGGAGTCGGAAACACAGAGAAATAAATTGTCTGAAGAAGTTAAAGTTTTGACTGTAAATAATCAAAAGCTAATTTCTGAAATTAACAAGTACCAAGATGTTCAAATTGAAAACTCCTGTCCAGTACAGTTTAGTACAGATTTGTCAGAGTACTCTCAAATTAAAGAGATAGTAGAAGAATTGAAAATGACAGTTGTTAAAAGATGTGTTGCTCAAGAAACTGTAGATTGTTTTCAAATGTTATCAGGGGACGAAATTTCATATGAATACAAGAGGTTATTCATGAACAAAAATTTGAAGGTTAGGATACGGCTACGAGTAATGTTTAGCCACACACAATTTGATCCAGGAGGGTAAATAGCAATGAGATGTAAAGTAAATGCTGGATAGTTAAAGATGACCTGCAGAGAAATGTATTGGAATGTAAGAGGGTTAACTATTTATATATGTCATTTGAAAAGAGAAATAAATTATAAAAAAAAGAGATATGTTTTTTTAAAAAAAAATTAAATTTTTAGTAACTGTAACAGTATTTGAAATTAAAAATTAAAACTTAATGTCATATTCAAGTAAAAGTACGTAAATATAATTCCAAGAGTATTGTGAATATAATGTACAAAACAACAAAAATGGGGTAAAATAATTAAAAAAAAACAAAAACAAATACTTATGTAGCAAACAGAAAATATGAAACAGTATTTAGATTTAAGAGATGTAAATACATTTGTGTAGAGGGTGAATATTTTAGTAAATATGTATAGTAATTACAAAAATTCTTAAATGCACAAATTTTTGTCAACAACTTAAAGTAAACAATTTTGTAACAGTAATTAAATACTTCAGGGTACAGTATTTGCTATAAAAAATTTTGTAATGTCAGATTAATGTCTAAACACATTAAACAAGAGCCAGTAAGTAGTGGCGAGATAAAAAAAAACATATGTCGTGTGTTAAATACGTGTGAAGTGTTAAGTGAAAGTGATAGCGTGTGTTCCAAGATTTAGGAGACTAAAAACCCAATTATAAAATTTCCAAACAAGTTGTAAATATTTATAATTATGTTTCTAGTGGGGCATATGATGCAGTAATTTGTATCACAAATTACTTAAATGTAAATAATGATTATAGTATGAATATGCATTATTATGTGACATTGATTTGAGATGTTTGTTGATTGTAATTATTGTTGGGAAGTAAGTTTATACTGCCTTACTGAAACTGTCAATACTAGCGCGCAATAATGCAGCGAGGGGGGTGAGCTGTTTATCATTATTGGAAACGAGGAAGTTGCGTAATGTTGGCGCGTTTTTCCGTTTAGAACCTTCTGGAAAATTTCCCTAGAGCATATGTATTCATAATTTTCATTGGATATAAAAATAGACACTAATGTTGGCGAGTTTTATTAGCCAATTGCAGTTCAGTTATAATCTTTAGGCATATCGGTGTGTATGAGTATAAAAAGCCAAGTCAGAGGTAGATCGCCCTCAGTTCATCAAAATTCTTTGTACACTACACGTCGCATTCCGGTCAGTTCATCAAAAATCTGTGTACACTACACGTCGTCTTCAGTCAGTCAGTTCGTCGAAAGTATTTGTACGGCAAACGTCGGGTATCGATTCACAAGTTACGCGCAGCAGAATTATGAATAATCTAAAGTGGTGTAAGGTTAATTATACAAAAAGTTGAAGTACGTGGATTAAAAGTGATCAGTAAGGAGTTATTATAACAGTTTCAGTTTGGCGAGTGTTAAGATCAATGTATAAATGTGATAGTTAACGTGTTCGACAATAAATGTGTAAAACAAATTTCTTCATCAGTGTTATATTTGGATAAAAGGTTCCTTTCCGTTTACACACCCTGATCAAGAGACATGTTCGACCGAGAAATAATAGCTAGCCGGAGGACAGTAAACAAAAATTAAATCAAATAACAGTCGCATTCTTTCGAACACTAACACTTCTGCAAATTGCTAACACCAGATGGAGCTACAAACCGAACAAATGAATGACGTCACAAGATGGCTTCACATGAAGTAAACACACATACACACACATTTGTAAGTAATACCGTTACAGTGTGTGTGTGTGTAAACGAAATGGCAGGGTCCTGTGATACCGAAATTTAGCTCGACTTTAGGCTAGGACGCGTAGGGTAGTGTGTGTGTGAACGGAATGACAGGGTCCTGTGATACCGAAATTTAGCCCGACTTTAGCCTTCGACGCGTAGGTTAGTGTGTGTGTGCGTGTGAAAGAAATGGCAGGGTCCTGTGATACCGAAATTTAGCCCAACTTTAGGCTTCGACGCGTAGGTTAGTTTGTGTGTGTGTGTGTTTGTGTGTGTGTGTGATCGAAATGGCAGGGTCCTGTGATACCGAAATTTAGCCCGGGGTTAAGCTACGACGACTAGGTTAGCGTGTATGAGTATATGAACGGCATGGCAGGGTCCTGTGGTACCAAAATTTAGCCCAGGGTTAAGCTACGACCACTTGGTTAGCGTGTATGAGTATATGAACGGGATGGCAGGGTCCTGTGATACCAAAATTTAGCCCAGGGTTAAGCTACGACGACTAGGTTAGCGTGTATGAGTATATGAACGGGATGGCAGGGTCCTGTGGCACCGAAGTTTAGCTCGAGGTTAGGTTACGACGACTAGGTTAGTGTGTGTATATATATGAACGGGATGGCAGGGTCCTGTGGTACCGAAGTTTAGCCCGAGGTTAGGCTACGATGCCTAGGCTAGTGTGTGTGTGTGTGTGTGTGTGTGTGTGTGTGTGTGTGTGTGTGTGAATGGAATGACGGGTCCTGTGGTGTCGAAATATAGCCCGCGGTTAGCTTATGACTTCTAGGTTAGTGTGTGTGTGTGTGTGTGTGTGTGTGTGTGTGTTTGTGTACGGAATTCAAATAACCTGTTCGCGTTAATTACACTTGTACCCCTTTCTTCTGTCAACCTATGCGGAACAGCAACAACAACAACAATCCCAATCTAGCGGATTTGATAACTACGATAAGTTGATAGTTCCCTACGCGCAAGTGAACTATCGACAAAATGGCGAAATTTGTTTTCGTTAAGACAGAATTTTACTATAAATGAAAGGGTTCTTAAAAGGGTGGGTGGATGGGTCACAGGCTCGGGAAGTGTCAATGTCTGCTAAAAAACACAATTCTAAGGTAATCTTAATAATCCTTTTACGCTTTTTAATGCTATTTAACGGAGCCCTAAACACTATAATTTTACCATAGTAGTTACCTACTTTATATACCAATACAACATGTTCTTCGCACCAAACGGTTCATTACATGTATTCCAGATTTTTATTTTGAACCTAAAATACAAAGATAAGAAATTGCTGTGAAGGTATTAGTTTTGGTTAGCGCATTAGAATACACTCGTTATGTATAGATGTTATTAACCTTTTTTTTAAGTTTACGAATAGAAGTTGTGGAACATATTTAATTTCAAATTAATATTTTAATATTTGGTATTCCCAACAAATTTTAACTCCTTAATATCCAAAGCTCTTCTAAAGTTTTCAAGGATGTGAATAGTTTAAAAAACTGTAGTATCTAACGCATTTTGAATTGAAAATAAATAAATTTAAGATTTAATACTCTCCATTAGGTGCTTTAGAAATGACTAGCATCTAGAAAACGTTGTGCAGCATGAAAACACAAGGTAAAGGCTTATTTAAAGCACAAAAAAGCAAAGATTTCTTAACTTTCGTCTTTATTTCTACTTTGTATTTTATTACATTTGATATTTGAGCAAAAATTCACAAAAGCATTACCCTAAGGGTATTCAGCTAATGAAAACAGACACATGGCGGTGTTGCCTTCGACTATATTTTGGGAAGATAAACTAATGTGAAAATCATGTGGTTAGAATTATGCACAAGGAAGAAAGACATTACTCTGGCAGAGGGTGGGGCTAGATTTGTCAGTACCAACATAAACTGTTGTGTTCCATTATCAGCCACTTTTACTGCACTCGAGTGTATGTTCGTCTCTAGCGGCGGGTAAAACGCTAAGACTTTGTGGGAATACGAACACCAGTTAACGGTTGAGAGCTAACAAGGGGCAATACGCAGTAGACATTAGGTTTATAGCGACATTTCTTTGTGTAAACTTCTGCTTTTCAGTGCTCGGTTACTTAAAATATCAACGATCTTAGATAAAATATTGTAGCATATTGTTGATAAAACCTCCACTTGATTTGAGAAACCAAAGGAATGAGCTAATTATTGGACAAATCGGTTATGATGAATGCAACATTCTGATGCTTATTATTAAGTTGGGTCCATTCTTTTATTTTAGCCAAACTAGGAGCCAGAGTTGTTAAAGGGACGTTGATCACTTAAAAAGGAAATGATGAGTCTTTTAAGACATAAAATTCTTACATTATTATTATTATTATTATTATTATTATTATTATTATTATTATTATTTAATATTATAATTATTTCAGAAAATATCTATTCTACTATTTTTAAGGGGTATTTGAATCTGGCAGTTTTTGTTCTCTAAAAGGTTAAAGATTGCTAGTATTCAGTTTTGTTTTAAAAAATTATGGCTCTGGGCAATACTATGACATTGATAGTAATGCCGCTGATGATGATTATGATGATGGTGTCGGTAGTAATAGCAATAGTAGCACCTAGAGACCAACGCCAGGAATAATAAAATGGTGTATTTGTAACATGTTTTATTATTTGACTTTAAGATTAAATTTATAAAAGGAAACGAAATACTTTCAAATGCGTGTTACATTGGTACATTTCGTTTTCCAAAATATGGAGATTTAGAACAGACTGAAAAGAAACATTCAGCGGAAACAACTGCGGCCACAGACTAAACATCCGTTAGTGTGACAGGCAATAGGTACAAAGTCGGTTATAGCCAGTTGGTCTCAGAACATTAACACTTAAAGGAAACTATAATTTCTTGAGTACGATAGTGGGTAACGGGTACAATTTTGCCCACTTCCATCTTTAGCCTTCGAACTCTGCATGTTGATAAAACTAAACTCAATTAGTTATCATTTTTTTTCTTTTTTATAGTTTTCTTTTACAGTGCTCTTGAATATATCTAAAATGCTTGTTAATACTATTTTTACCGACTACGTGATATTAATACTTGAATGCCGGGTAACTTTAATCTCCAAATCACTTAATAAACAATGTCGTGCCTTTTAAAATTTAGTTCGTGAAGTAGATTAATCTGATAATGAGACATTAATACTTCAAAATCAAGCAAAGGAACCGAGTACTTGATCTTGACTGCTACTTAAGCGTGAAATCCTCTTGAGGTTTAATCAGATTACAAATTTACACCTTAGAATTTTAGAATTGGGTTTCTTTTATTCACTAATAAGTAATAGGCGTTTTACTTTGCGACATTTATTTCCTTGCTACACAAGCCAAGCTTCTGTAGTTGACCTTACCTCTTTAAGAAACTGAGGTCACTGCTCAGGTTTTTATGTGACTGAGTGAGTCTGTATCGAGGTTAATGGTGGACATACGTGCCTTGAAGAGAGTGACGGCGGATTTGTTTATGTGCTTCTAGCAATGACGGATATCGTGCTCGCAAATACGGTACCAGTGCGGATTAACTTCGCGGAAAGCTATCCTAAACGCCCATGGGATTCTGACTATGATTATATGCTTTGGCACAGTCGACTGATAACACTTTATTGGTAAAATAAACTGTGTTCTTTCCTTAAAACGATGGCAGTTTTCAAGGTAACAACCAAGAAATGTCCTACTTGTTTCATTAAAATGCTTACAAGCGGTTCTACTGAACGATAAAATATGTTTTTTCTTTGTCTATCAGTATTATAAAAAGAAAAAGTGTGTGTTTCGGGGGAGGAATTTCGTAAACCACTCAAACCGATTTTGATAATTTTATCACCACTGAGAATCACTGTTGTTCCCTAGGACACAGGGCATAACACGGCCTCTAATTTCATCTCCTAAATAAATAAAATATTAATAGGTATTTACAAAGCAAGCACATAGAGTACGAATGTTTTCCAGCTTAGTGCCTACAGACAGCCAGTTTGGAAGAAATATAATCAAAGCTCACATTAATCCAAACAACGGTTAAAGCCTGGAAATGTAAAATACTTGCAACATTGCGAGTTGGCTTTGGATATAATATCTATAGTATTTGAGATCGCCTTGAAGGTTTACGGGGCAACCTGAATCCCATAAAGTTAAATGCGAATATGGGTATCTCGCCACTTTTGAAGCCATTTGCTTTATCTGCTTCGTTGTTGATTCTGCTGTTGTGATCTCATAGCTCGTTCTGTTGTCTAATACACCGGCTGCTCTAGTGGTAAGCTCTGAGATCTTTCTCTCAGGGTATGCGTGGGCATATTGTTAAAGGCAGCAGTTTAGATTGACTAAGAACTTTATTGTGACCTAATATTTGAGTTATTGAAGTGAGTTGCGGATCGTTTAAAATGATAGACTATCTCTGAATTGTAGCACTCGAAATTGTAATAACTGTTTGCGTAATAAAAGAAACTAGTAGAGTAACTTGCCGTGAGTCGCTAAAATGCTTATCGGCGAGACCCCTCGCAACAGCTGCGAAATCTTACTCACACAAGCGCGTCACCAAACGCTTAAAAAATCACATGAGCAGTGCGCACCGGCGACGGTACCAGAGAGAGAGAGAGAGTAATATATGCACAACCGTGTGCACGAAGGTGTGCACAAACAACTGTAAGTACAAGCGCCACTACTAAAAGTAGCTTTCTGATTTAAATTACGCGCCTCTGTATTGATTTTAGCCCCGCTTACATATTTTTCCCTTTCCAACGTTCTTTCACACCCGGGCCAACATTCAACTCTCTTCATGTGCATCTGGGACTGTTACTAACTGAGCCTTCCTCTTTTCTAAGAATTTATTTTGCCTCTCTAATTTACATAATTGACTTACGTGCCTGCAGACGTGCTGAATTTAACCTAACTGAATTCCCAGAAACCTTAAGCTAATGTGTTCGCTATTTCGGCTGTTGCTAATGACTTGGTTAACATGACTGGCTAACGACCTGTTCCTCGGACAAAGTTTTCAATTCGAGCTTGTTACATTATACATTGATTTAATATGCGGAAATTATTTATAGCAATTATTTCTCTATTTACTATTATTTCTTCATTTAATTATGTATATCTACCCATCAATAATTAAGGTATCAGAGCATTGGCACGGTAGCATTGAATTTTTCAAGTTGCTTTCCAACTTAGTGCCTACATACGACTAGTGTGGAAAAACAATTATCAAAGACCAATAAAACTAGTTTTCTTAGGGGTGTTAAATACGATATACACAAGTAACAGCTTTAACAGTACATAAGCTAGTGCTTCTTCCTTATGTTAGTAATGCGAACGGTATATAATTGTTTCTCATGATAACCGGTATAGACATACGAGTAATAATAACGGAAAATTGATAAAACTTCATAAATATTGTTCGTATTAAGTTTTGATAAATAAGAACTTATCAGAAACTTTTGTTAAAGGTCAGTTTTTGAGAAACTGAATAATAAGCGAAATATTGATGTTTTAGTTTTGCAATCTATTAGGAACTCCCACTTTGAATGAAGTAATTAAAATGCCATAAAGCCTATGCACTAAGAGAAATCAAAGGTACATAAGTTACATATCAAGTTTCATAAGAGTCGATTTGTCCTCTCTTGCATGAAAGGTTAAAAACACACACATATTTTAAAGATGCAGTTTTAGGGTCCGTTTGGGTTGTAAATATTCTTTTAGGATTCGAATAGATGATGATAAAAATGCCACTTGTGGCAAGATACAAACTTTGCCTAGAAAATACTTTTTATGTGTATTATGGAAAAAATTACATTCAAGCATGAACCAAAAACAAAATAAAGATAAATGTATTAGACTGTAGATTCCGAATAAGGTTTACGTTACTTATAAAAAAACAATGACTAGTAACATTATTTTGCTATTTTAAGCCATTACTGGAACTTGTCGTGGAATACTAAGAATGATGATGATATGATGATGATGATAATAATAATAATAATAATAATAATAATAATAATAACAATAACCTGTGGCAGAACAGCACATAAGGGCCCAAGACCTATCAACCCGATTGCTGGTCTCAAGTGCACATTCGCACGGAAGAGGCGAACGATCATCCAACCGGTATGGGGAGGTGATATCATTTCCAAGCGATCACCAGCCAGTTTGTTTTCATGACTAAAATATCGCTTCCAATACTAGTTTCTTATATTCCTCAAGATGCACCAGTCCCATACATGGACCGAAAAATCCGCTCCTCCATAGATGAGCTCGAACGCAGGCGCATTTCGTGACCGAGAAGCGGAGCACTGCACCACGGAACACAGAAGACAGTACATAATTTGTTAATGACCTCTGTGCCACTACATCTCAGATCAGTGCTTGCCGCGTGACCTCTGTGTCTTCTTTCTACTTCAATACAGATTCTTAGGGATAAAGGATGGTGTTGAAGACGTATCTAGTCAAAATTCAATACCATCATGGTGGATTTGCAATTATCTGTGCTAAAAAACCACTAGTTTTCATCAGATGCTTCCTCATTAGATTCCTAGAAAACGCGCGACCATACGACATCACTTTTCAAATCATTCAACTGGTACTTTCGTTAGAAACCTGGACTCCGCCTTTTGAGTCAGCAAGCTTTTACACGGCTGAACTATTAGCAATATTTTTCTTTTACACAATTTCTCCCCCTAAATACTTTAAACATAAATATTGCATTTTGAAAAAGAAATATAAAATATTGTGTGCACTGATATCGCGTATGCTTTTTGAATTAAGTAACGGCAACATGACATTCATTTCCGGAATTGTAAGGCTGTTAAATGAGAATAACGAAGGTTTTGCCTCCGAACGTTCCTTATTCTGATTTATTTCACATCTCTTTGAAACATCTTCCAGCTGAAATTCGGTTCTTATGGTCTCAAGTGGTTCATGATACCCTGCCTACTCGCAGTAGGTTGCATAAAATTCAACTCTCTGATTCTAACAAGTGCTTGAAGTGCGACGGAGAGGACACACTACAGATCGGTTACATTAATACCCTATTATGCAGCCTATTAAGACACGGCATGGATTCTCTGAAGAAAATGCAGCTGCATTACTATAAATGGTGTAGATACCTCTAATATTCTACTTTAATGACACTTCGTATTAAAGTTGACTTCCAGACATAAGTTTCATGTATGGTTATTAGCCAATACAGTCTAATATGTGTTGCATCATTATAATTAAGTGACCCTTGCTTATCTGAAAACAAAACACGCCAAGTTCTTTCGTAACAGACCAATATGCCAAACTATACAAGGTCAGTATAAACATATATAATGTTTTTGATCCGCAATGTCACCAATCAGAAATTTGCCTTTCAATTTTTTTATATTTATCATTCTTCATTGTAAGCAGTATTTTGAACATTCACTATTTCCTTCTTTTGTATAAAACTATTTTCTTGGTTCTTTTCCCTTAAGTCCTGATGTAAAAGTTTTATTTTAGTTTTTATTGTTCCATCTACACCCCGCATTTACCTACGTGGTCATATCGGCGGCCTTTTACCTTTGGAACATTGGTCTGTCAGCAATGGTGTTAACCTGTACAGTAGTCGCTGGATTTCTGTTTTTTCTTTGGGTTTTATACATAAGACCTTATACACACACACATTCACACTCTCATTAATATCTCCAGACTCTGTTGTATTTTGATGAGAGTAAAGCAGGTGAAAAATATATGTAATGGGCAGTGTGTTGCCATTAATTTGGAGGGCACAAGTGTTTCAATTTCGTCTTCAGTGGATTTCCTTCATAACATTTCCTTTTTCCTGGAATTCCTTAACCTTAAAGGATAAACGTTGGGTAACCTTCAGCCTCTCCAATTCCAGACTCACTTGAGCATCCCTCATCATCACTTTATCCATAGCTTCTGTAGGACAAATGCTACAAAAGAGTTAATGGAATAAAAATACTGACTTCCACAAATGCCAAAGACTTCATTGTGTAAAATTAAATCATGGTTTTATCCAATATACCCATATGAAGTCTTTAAATTCCAGTCCAATATATTTTAAACCTTTTGAGGTATTAATTTAAAAAAGTGTAATTCTTTGTGAATAGACCACCACAGTGGTAAATTTTAAAAAGTGAAAATTCAAATATAAACTTCGATTTTTATACCACTCTTCTTCAAAATTAAACGTTATTTTTATTTATACCATTATAGTTTTCAAGAAAAAATTGTAAATTCACTTATAAGCAAATATTACAAAAACTTTTTTTATATATCTTTCAAGAACATAAAATTAGAATTCAAACGGCTTGGTCAAAAATTCCGTAACGTTCAACATTTGATTTGATGAACAATGCAGAAAGATAAGTTTGTGACAAAAACGAAAATAGGTTGTAAATTCCTTAACAACTAACCAGTATCACGTGAAGGAGACTTATAGGTGAAGGAGGAAGAAGAGATTTATTCCTCTCGTGAAAATAAATAATGTGGTCTTCCTTTTTTTTAAATTCTCAAAATTTCTATGGGACATTCTCTTAAATAAAAGAGAGAAAGGGAAACCTCACCACGGCATGAAATCACAAGCAACGAGTATTTTGGAGCTATCGATGCATATCACGAATCACTATACCTCGTAGACCCTTCAAGTGGGTGAGCACAGTAAATCGGACCCTCTCTAGTCGGCAGCAGTGAAGATCCATCGTGTGAGTTTACGAGTGTTCGCATGAACGACGAATCGAGCAGAACGAGCGCTCTCCGATTTATATCATTCATGCTTATAATGTATTCGGTGAGTGCTCTGTTGCTGGCGGTACCTGAAGTAGCTGAAAGAAAGCTGTGTTTTCTTACGCATACAAGAATGTTGAAGATTTGTTTGGGTCTACCTCAAGCAGAAGCACAAACACCGAATTTGCATGTGTTAAAAAGGTGCAATACGCCTTATTAAAGTTTTACAGCAATAAAAGCAAAACTTGATAATTTATTAGTGTTGACAAGAAAATAAAGTCAATTGTTAATCCTGCCTGGATTAACGGTGAAATCGTAAGATACAAGAAAGCCCTTAAATACTAAAGATTTAATCAGTGCTTCTCATATAAAACTGCAAATATTAAAAAAATAAACATGAAAAAATACCCTCTGGGCGCTCAGTTCTTGCAAGATACGATGCTCCGAGGTCAATTCTCGCACCGGTAAAGCTCACATAACTTACGAAATGAGACCGACCTTTCGAGGTGAGTGCGTTTAAATATATGCTGTGGACATACAACCATTTAATATGTTTATCAAGCCATATTTCACCTCCTTAACTCGAATAGCTGTTTATTTTGGAACCGAATATGGGCATTTCGAAGTTTTTAAGTGATCCTACATGCACGGAGATCCGAGCTGCAGTAGTGTGGGAGGAAATACTGCCAAAAATATTAGAAATGACAAAAAAGTTTTATTATTATCTGCTACTATTGAATTTTCCACAGAAACTCACCACGCGATATTCGATTAAAAATTTGGAACGAAACTTAATTACTCTCCTCCTCATTTACCTGGGAGATTCATGTCGACAATCTCATTGTTGGAAACATGAATGCAGATTTTAATCACATAAGCTAATTTAGAGTTAACGCAATGTTTCATTAAACATTGAATTTGCTTCATGTGTACAGAAGTTGAAAATTGCCAGAATATTTCTAACCGCACAATACTACGTTTTCCTGCATTATTATACATATGAGCATCACATGTGGAAGTTACAATGTACTGCTAGATTATATTTACCATGTCAGTTTTATTAGCGATAATATCTGCCAATTTATTGCTTATGAAGGTGACTACTACAAAATGTACCACGTGCGTTGCGTCTTTTATTGAAACGAAGCCGAAGATAACGATGATGATAATTATAATAGCTAAAGAAGTAAAATTTCGTAACAGTGCAAACATATATATATATATATATATATGTTTGTGTACATATAAATAAAAGCTTATCCAAATCAGTAGAAATTGATCAGCGCTTGTATTGGTTCATCTAGCCTCTGTAGCTTCTCTCATTCATGCTTTCTAATTATGTAAATAAAAGCCGAACGCCGAAACCGGTTTAGATCGCTCTTTTGCCGTCCTCTAGTAGGTTTGGCTTAGATGCGCTGTATATTTCTGTGTTGTGAAAGAATGATGAAACAGGAACTGCCCAGACATCGAATAATTTGAAATTGTGAAGGAAGATCTCGCTGGAGGTGTTTTATCTTTTCTTCTAGACACGCAACATGCCAAGCGTATATATTTGTGCAACAAAACCATATATACTATGAATTTTGTTTATTTTTAAGAAACCTATGGTGACATCTTAGTCTAAATTTCCACATTTTGTGTTCTTTTTTCTATTTTCCGATAATCTAGATTCTGAATTAACTTAGGTATGGCATCCCATTTTTATCATTGAAATGATATTGGAGGAGGTTTTAATAACAATTCAACAAAAGTAATAAAACTACAAGGGTAAACATGTCTTTAAAGCTGGTTTTCTAAGAATCAAGTTTTCCAGATTTTTCAGTACATAAAACGTTCCATTTGATGCACATTTTAACCCTCTTACCGACACCATAAACTTAATTACCGAAACCAAAGCAGAGAGCTTTGAACTGTCCTTTTCTTAATCATGCAAATTATTAAGAAATAACACTATGATAGTAACAAAGAAATGGAATATTTTGTGTATTGCTCACAAAATAATAGGATCTTTCTTGCAAAGCTGAAAAATACATGAAAAGAAAACACCAGCTTGCGTTCCTTAGCAATACTTTAGGCCACTCAGGAAAAGTTTGGTTTTGAAAAGCTAAATACATTAACGTATGTAACATTTTATGTGATGAACGAGAAGTGCTAAAGTAGCAGTGAAAGTGAGATGATGTATGTCCACGCAGCTCCTGGATTTAAAGAAAAAGGAAGTAAGAAACAATGGGAGTGAGCATTGAAATATAAAGAGGAAGAATGGGGACCTTTAATAGGATGAAGTGGAATGAATTTAAAAGGAAACAAGGAGAAGAAGAGCTAGTAAATATGTATCTTTTATTAGGTGTTACTGGTAAATATTGATAATTGGAGGAGCTGAAAACAAGGCTGTACCTAATGGGACTCAGCCGTCATGGAAGAGGTTTTGTCTAGAGTAAAGGACATAGACGAGAAAATAGCATGCAAACTGATTGGGGTTCAAAAATCATTAATGGAAATTATGAAAGAAATAAGAAGCAGTATGCAAGAAGTGAGAACAGTGACGCAGAACATCAATAGAAGAATGGAGAGAATGGAGGAGTGATATCGTAGGTTTCAACTTAACTCAGAAGTCAAGGAAATGAGTGGAGTGTGCGTATACAATGAATTAGATTCTAGAAGGAAAACTCTGTATGCTGCTACAGGGTTGGGAGATTGGTGAAGTCTTCTGAGTGGAAAGACTAAGAGAGAAACCAATGTTAGTGCCTACTGAAACAAACTAAAAAGTCCTTAGTATTTAATATACGATAAAAATACGTGAGAAACAGAAACGTACGTTTATGGAGCTTTGCGTGGGTACAAACAGGTTTGTGGATATTAAAAGGAATAAGAATAGGCTTTCCACAGAATCAGTGTCCAATATGTGGAGGAAATGAAGTCATGGAACATAATTATAGTAATTTGAGTGAAAAGGGACGGAACAGTCGAAAAAAGAGTTCATAAACGAAAAATGGTATAAATTAGATAAAAATGTAGCTTTAATTATATTGTTTGTAAAAGATAGCAGGAATGTAGGGTAGTACTTAGGTAAGGTTAAAAATAAATGGAGTTGGATAGTAAGAAGGGAAGGAGGTCAAACATAGCTTTAAGGGTTGTTAGGATTGTACGTTTAGATAATAGGAACATTTGTTATATAAATATGCCAAGCTTGGGCTGAATGCTTGGCTATATTCTTTAGCAATTTACTTTGCACAAATAAACAAATAAATAACCATATAAAATATAATAAACAAAATTTAAAATAAAGTGATTCATAGTTCCTAAAATGTTTGCAGCAGAAGTATGAAAATTTGTTTACTATTACTTGGTACCGTTTCTATTGCGTGGTTAAAATTTTGAAGCAGCCGATTAAGAACTATGGAAATTTGAAAGTTCGCCATAATATTTCATTAAGCATATATTATGATAAATATATTTTATGTACAAAATTAAGGGACATTCTTATTTTGCTTTTATTTTCTTAAGTGAAAGAATTAAAATATATTAATAACTGCCAACGCTAAGAGAAACTGTTCATCAACAAAACCTAGATTACTGATCTGTTATATACTTTGCCTCGCAATAACACATAACCCAAACTCATGAAGGTGAAATGATATATCTTCACCTCTTTCGTTTAGCTAAAGTAGATTCAAAAGCTTTCAAGGGGCTGCACATTTTAGGGGAGTGTTGTACAACACAGAAAATGCCACTACTAAATCTTGCACCAAGTGATGCTACATGGCTGTTGGAAGCTCTTTCTCAGGGCAGCTGTATGGTGTGGTTCTCATCTTTCTATTCTTCCGAAGGGGAAATTGGTAGAAAATACAAGATTGTTTGAGCCGTTTGTCCTCATCCACCCCCCAACCACGGGAAAAGCGACCAACCGAGATAAAGGATGACCAACCCACCATTATATTTGTCGGAAGCAGGACGTCGAGGGACCTGCAGTATGGACTTATGTAGCAAAATATACGAGGAACCTTTTAGACAAATAAGTTATAAGAGAACTTTCAAACCTTTTATCGAAATAAGACAAGTATTTCATTCTCCACTGAAAACATAAGGGCAAAAGAAACAGAGAGCTCTCTTTCAATGGTATTGCCTTAGTCTTTGCTAGAAATCACATTTTATTTCCTTCAGAGGCGGGCAGACATAAAAAGAAAGCTCCTTGCTTTCTTCCACGGCTGATCCAGCTTACAAATACACAATATTATTTATACAACATTGTATAGCAGTTTATATGAAAAAATAATAATTTTCATATGAGAGGAAATATTCTCCAAGGACATTAATTAAACATACCGTATGTATGTTGGACATTAAAGTGCTTTCCATCTGAAGTTTTCTGTATGAAAAACAGCTACTTCAGTTTTCCTAATGAGCACTGCCAGCAATTTCTAATTTAAGGGAATGAGCGGTGTATGGAGTACGCAATCGGGAACATCTACAATCCAGTTCAAACTCAGTGATTATTTTTGACATTGAAAAGAACTAGGGCTGTAGAGGAATGCATTGTACTTTTAGTGGGAGAAAACTGCGTTTGTTGGTAAGTTTTAAACATATTCGCAAAACAGAGGGGGCATGCAAAAAAAATTAAAATGCATTTTGTAGCGGGCAAAGGATGAGGTTATGGTAAAATTTGAGTTTAAGTACACCAGAGTTGGATTTTAATGCTAAGCGGAGTAGCATTAAAATTATGGTAGGCATATTGATCATAACAGGTATGAGTTTCCAGGCATTTTGGAAATTACAGCGACGATCTTCTGCGAAATCATGCTCACTATTGGCTCTTTACACAGGTTGTGGATCACGAGACTAGTAAACATTGCCCTTTTGGTTCCTGAACTGTTTATTTCCGTTTATTTCAGAAATTAACTATTCCAAGTGCTAGCTTTTGTGAAATTCCATGACTGGTAAATCATTCCTCATTTTCAAGCTTCATTGGTTTTTATTCAGGTAAGGGATCAGAAAAGGAAGACCAGGTCGACCCTCCACTATTCACCGCTATCAGTTTTCATCTTTTGTAAACATGAGGTATTCCAAAGCAGAGGAAGTTACCGAGGAGCAGCGTTACAGTAAAAGTGGTAACCGACAGAAATGTTCACCACAATGGTTCCTGGGGTGAGATAAGGCTAGAGTAAGGTTTCCTAATCGTAAGACAAACAGTACAATGTGCCGTTTCACGTGCACGTCACACTACTCTAGCAACCAGAAAAGGAATAAGAATGATTTAACTCTACTTCCAAACCTGAATATTTCTGCCGGAATCTGTGATACAACTTTCGCACACTTTTCGTAACAGAACAGCTTATTGGCTAATCATTTCTTGCAAGATCCTTTTGATTGGTTAAAGCAAGGTTCTTACTTCAAAATAAATATAAAATACTATATTAGCTTCCAAAGCACATTTGTGCTAGGCTCTAGTTCCCGAGATCGCGGGTTCGAACCCGGAGGAGGGCGATGGATTTTTTCGGGCGTAAAAATCATTAGCATGGCTTCCTTTGGAAGGGAAGTAAATCCGGTGGTCCGCGTCGTAGATTTACGGCACGTAAAAGAACCTCAAGCCTCCAAAAAAAGGTCTCTGAGCAACATTTTCGGTCTTTCGCCCCCAATATTGATTAGTACGCTAAGAACCATAGGAGTTAAAGAGCGTCCATAAATAAAATTCAAGTTGTTTTCTTTCAATGGCTTGTCCTGAAAAAAAAAGCAACGTCATAGCTCTGTCTCATTCTAACTTCCACTTTTCTCTTTCTAAAACGGTCAGTTTTACCTCAGACGTGATATGTACGTAGCAATATGTTGACGCTTTAGATTCCATTTTACAATGAATTTTAAAACTTTCTTAAAATCAATATATTATATTTATATTTAATATTTTATGCACATAATCGTATAGTCTGCATGTAGAAGGAGTCTGTTTATCACCTTTCATTATTCTTCTGCTGATACCTATCCCTTATTTTTATGTTTTATACATACTTATTGCATTCTTGTGTTCCTATGCACACCACTACGTTTCCTTTTCTATTGGGCTTCCAAAATACATCTTAAGCGTTCGCACGGGTTTTCCGTCTCGGCTAAGTTTGGCTCCCCTTAGGTACATTCATGGGCGCCTGCCTGCCCGTATGCATTATTTATACTAGGAAAATTATTTTATGGTGTGAGATTAACGCCAGACACACAAGTCCGACTTTTTACGAGCAGAGAGTAAATAGAGAGAAGTACAGAAACGACATTTTGACCCCATCTTTGCAATCAACTAACGAAACAATGAAATCATATCGGCGACTTATAAAAGATTTCGTCAGTGCTCATATAGTAGAGGCATCAACGGATGCAATAATTACGGAAGTGTTGGAGGATAGAGTGATTATTGTTTGCGTATTGCCCTTCTGCTGCCCATATGTAACAGTCTGTGAGTTTTATTTGCAGGTTAACTGAAGGATAGCAAAATATCCTCACGCTTTGGAAGAACACAAGAAAAACGTACGAAATAAAATCAGATACATTACAGTACGCGAACGTAATCGTGTAATGTCGTTTAGAAATGTGTTTATCCTAAAGCAGCGGTGTCAAAATAAACTGTAAACGAATGACTTTCACTTCCCTCGCGTGCCGCCGTGCTGGAGTGGATTATCGTTGACACAAATGAGCAGGAAGGAGGTGTAGATGAAATTGAAATTAAATTGTGTCCTGAATTACACATTTTGCGTATAATTATGTAATAAATACACATCCCAAATCTAAGGAACTTATATACTATTGAGAGCGAACCTTTTAATACTCTACCACTTACATTCTGGTTTATTATTTTTAATTATGTAAAATGTCACAAGTTATTTTCCTTCGTACAATCATCAAAAAGCTTTCTTTGACTTCCAACATTCAAATTAACTTTTAGGAGTTTAATGTGGCATTTATGGAATAAACTATATCACCTGCAAATGAACTGAACTTTCCATTTCATGATTTTACTGTGCAAACTCCACAAAAAGTACATTTAATAAGCGTTATAGTTTAAAAATGACGTACATTAATTGCTTTAACATATATTGTGTAAATATATTTTAAAACAAACGAATTACTGGTAATACATATAAGTAACAAAACTATAGTTTCATTAGACTTATAACATGATTATATATTGTGTGAACTTACTCTAGACGTTCGCGGGCTTCAAGCCAGGTGATGTTCATACATCGACGTTTCGAGAGCGTGAATTTCTCCCATCATCATGGTGCCGAATGACTTGATCGGACGAGATGAAGCCTTTTTTTTTCGTGGGGGGATGCATTACTGCATTTGACCCCCAGGCGTTGTGATTGGTTCCTCACAGAGCACTTTCCGGCCGACATCACTGAGCTGTTCCGGCACACCCTGCCTTCTACTTTCTTCTTGTACAATGGCACATTTTACGAAATTGTAGATGGCGTAGCAATGGGCTCCCCATTGTCAACAGCAATAGTAATTTCTACATGGAACACCTACAGCACGAAATCCTTACCACTGCTCCACTCAAGCCGTCTCAGTTTTCCAGATGTGGACGACACATTCGTCATGTGGCCACATGAACTAGTCACACTGCCGAGCATCCTCATACACCACAACAGCATCCGACCTCATATCCAGTTCACTATGGAAGTGGAAAAGACGGAGCACTGCCGTTCCTGAACATTCTGTCCAGAAAACTGTAATGGTACACTCGGGCATGCGACTACCGGGAACCAACACATACCGATCTCTACTTGAACGCGCTCAGCTTCCACCACAAATCACACTCTGGCTCATAGAGCAGTCTCTATCTCCGATCCATACCACCTGACACTGGAACTGCAACACATGAAATACACTTCCACCAAAATGGCTACTCTGACTATGGCGTCACAGCATCACTAGAGCCAAAAAAGGAAACCTCCCACACAGAAATCATCAGAAAAGCCTACCACCACAGCCTGCATCCCATATACCGACAACCTGTCCGGCAGAATCAGCAGAATACTGGCCAAACGCAACATCAAGACCATTCACAAATCGCCTCCGAAGATAAAGAACGTAGTGACAACTGTAAAAGACTACCTAGATCTCAATGTACCGGGGGATTACCATATTTCCTGTGAGTGCGGGGCCGCTATATAGGACAAATCTGTAGGACCACCAGGGCCAAGGGGCATGATAGTCATCCGTTTGATGTAGCCTGAAAAGTCCGGACTGGCAGAACACTGTTTTGAAATGAACCATAGAGCCAACTTCCGCGACACAACCATCGTGGCCAAATGTGGCGGTTACTGGGAGCGCAGGGTCAAGCAGGTCCTGGCCATTTCCTCCGAGCCTAACCCGGACGCTGGGCTACAGTTCAGTTCCGCATGGAAACCGGCCATCAAAATTTAAATTGATCGGCTCAGAAAACACAAAAACAGACAACCTAAGAATCAGCCAGAATAGGTGACTTTTCTGCGAGGTTCGCCCCAGCAAACCCAGCAGGAACGCCTCGTGCTGCTTAGGTAGGAAGCTCCGCCTCTCCCCCGGCATCCGCCTTGGGGAAGGGGACGCAGACGACGCCACCCGAGATTAGCTATGTCTCGGCCGCCGCTTCGCCGCCAGCCAGCGCAGCTTCGCCGCCGCTGAAGCGTCAGGCACCGAGGCAAAAACCGACCTCCGCCCAAGCTCCCGTGGGACCACAGCCACCTCCTGCAGCACCGTCTGTGCCTCCTCGGTGGTACAGCTTAGTGATCACCGGGGTACCACGGCACCTTCCGGCAAGGTTCAACTTTGCCGCACCACAGCAGTAGTGGTCCTCAGGCTGAGGGCGTGCCTGCCCTTGTTAGGGCGGCGCCGACGATGTTGTGCATCGAATTGTACCGCCGAGCCTAGGTGCCACTACTGTGGCGCCTCATGCTTCATCGCCGACTGCCGGTAGCACTCCATTCCATTATCATCTCCTAGTCTCTAGCCTGGAGTCAGGGCATTTTTGTCATGGCTGCAGCGTAGCACTTATATTTCTGTTTTAATACTCAATGCAATATAACACGTAATTTCTAATTCTTCCAGATTGTTACAACAAGGTTCCTCACTCTAGTAGCAAAATGGGAATGTGAATATTTTAAAAGGAAATTCTATCAGAATCATTTATATGATTTGTGCCCTACACGAAACTCGCAATACTTGTAATGGGTTATTTTAAACTGCAAACCTACAAACGTACCAAATATATTGTTATTCTATAATTTAGCCATTAGTGGTGATTTTGTTAGCCTGTCAATGAAAAAACAAAAAGTGTTTGTATATAGTTATCTGCTACCTGTTGTAGTGGTCCCCTTTAATATATTTAAGCAACTTTCTACAGCACAAATATGCTCATTTCTTTTATTAAATACCAAAAGTTGCGCAGCACTTGAAATATATTTAAGCCTCAACGAGGCATATTTGACATAATTCCTTTAAATGCTGTTGTGGATGTTAAGAGATTTCCTGTATTTCTGGATAAATACATTTTATTTACTTCACTTGGTGACGGAATACTAACTGTTTGGTGAATAAGTTTAATGTATTGATCTTCGGTGAAGAAATGACATATCTCTGCAGTGTTTAGCGGCATTTAACAGCAATTACCCAATAAATTGCTCTTATCCATACACTGCATAAATATTGTTGACAGCAGAGTAAGACATATACTAGGAATAATTAATATTATGACCTACTGTTCCCATATTGTAACCCTCAATCTAAGGCGTTTGTACCTGTTCTATAGAATTAGACAGACTAACCGGTCCGTAGCATCTTACTTGATTTGAAACTAAACCTATGTTCACTTTGTTGACTAGTCTTTCTTCCGTTTTCAGTCACTCTCTTGTTATTATGCTTGTATCTGTCAACTGTATCTTTTGTTACATTGTCGCTTTTTCAACTGCTCAGTTTTCTGTTTATTAAAAGAATTATGTTGTGAAAAAGCATATTCAATACTAGAACGAATAATTATAGTAGAAACGTACTTACGTACAAGCTGTATCGAGGAAACACGGGAATTATTAAGGCATAAGAAAATATTTCGTTTCACCCAATGCCAGGGAAAAGTAGCATTCGAGTTTAGGCAAGGGAATACCTTGCGACTGGATCCGTAGCAAAATCACCAAGGGCCAGAGCTCCCGACACTTCAGCTTACGGTAGAAATTAATGAAATTATGACTAGAAGTCCTCGAACGTCGACCACGAAATTGACTCAGCAGGTCCAGGCGAGTAGAACTTGTAGTCGTGTGTTGAAGGCTTTGAAATTCAAACCGAGTGATAGCCTGTGCAAAAACGATATAAGGATAAATGTAATTTTCAGTCGCTGCTGTTGATTGTAGTTAGATATGGTCTTTTGGAGCCGCTGTTGTTTACCATGAGCGACGAGGATTGGTTGCATCTATAATTCTCAGAGTAGCAGGTACTGGGCAACAGAAAGTCCTAAGCTAGAGCACGAGGAATCCTTACTTGACCAAAAGATCGATGTATGAAGTGCTATGGCTACAAAACGCATTATCGGTCCAATATTCTCCAACACACAGTCAACAGGGATATATACTTGTCCATCTCGAATGAATTTTATCAAACTAACAGAAGAGGAGCCCATATACGGTTTCTTTCAGAAAGCTGGAGAATTTGTCACACAGCTAAGAGGCCTCTTAGTTATACTCATGATATCTCTACTGCTGACCGAACTGAGAGCAAAGGTTTGTGACCTCCGCGGATACCACACTTGTCGATATGTAGCTTTTGATTTATGACCATACTTGAAGGGAAAAGTGTATGAGCAGAATCCCTTGAGGAACTCAAGGATATCGTCAGTAATAGCATCCCCACTATCAGCTCTGAAGAGTTGGCTCGTGTATATATGAACCTGTTCAGACGCACACAGAAGTGTTAGTATGCTGCTGGAGGGAATTTCCAACTTTTGTTAATTTAATCAGTTTTCTTTAGGAAAACATTTGGGTTCAAATCTAGTGAGGTCATCCGGTGAGATGAGGAGGGCTGAATATTTGTGCCCAACCCTGTGTAATTGCATACATTACTGTTAATGTTCGCCCTCAACATTTCTTTACGAATCTTCATGGTATGTTGAATAGTATCATTGTATGCTGCATCTATTTCTTTTTTCAAACCAAATGTTTCCCAAATGTTAACCTCTGTTACTTGAAAGCGAAGTGTGTGTGTGTGGTTTAGCACCATTATAAACCGTTCTGAAATTATCCTCACGTTTACTAAATGGGGGATACAAGTATTCCACTAGCACCACATCAATACAGTGTTTGCAATATTTGCAAAGAGAAGAATGGAAGGTTATTTGACCGCTCTCGATCTTTAAAACAACGATTCACCTTTCCAAATTTAGAGCGCCTTGGTTTTATTCTTCCTTTCTTGTTCTACACGCATTATATATATAGTATTTGGAGTACATTAGTAAATAAAGTATGCGCTTGATTCTTGGATCTGCTGTCAGAGCACACTATACACAATAACATTCCTATCCTTAGGATTAGGACTCGAAACTGCATGTCGTAACAGGTGTGCACGGTAATGCAAATATCATAAGTTCCATTAGTAGTTGAAAGCCTAAAGAGTTTATCATTCGTAAGGCTTATAGTTCAAATCTGTCTGTCTGTGAGTAGTTCAACTCTTCTTTTCCTCTTCCTCCTCCTTCTTCTTCCTCCTTGAACAACATTACAGCCTGAAAGGGGCTAATGTTTAGCCCGGAAAAGAAGTGCAACTGTTTCCACTCAATTTTTTTGTTTTTTTATTAGACCTCTCTTCGCCTGGAAACATACCCATTTTTAACTATGAGATATTGTTTGCCTTTCTATAAAATAAAGAACTAAGAAAACACAGAAGTTAATACATTGCGCACTTTTTAATCAGGTTGCACATCAACTGACGCTACCTCCTTTTACTAGCATGTTGTATTATTTGAGGGCCGATGGTTATCCATAGCATTCTTTTCATAAACATATTATATTCTCTATATGAGATACTCTCAGTGGTAGCTTTTGCCTTGTTTTAATCTGAGAGTACGTCTTAAGAACTGCCCAACGCATCTCCAGGCGCTCGCTCTTAGATGATGAAGGTAAGGCACATACCTACTTATGGCATTAAACGTCAAATAAGAATAACACTTACAATCATTAGCCAAGTTGTAGACAATTAGAAATATATTCGCCAGTGTAGTATATATAGGGTCTTTCAACAAGAGTGTCCTATCTTTGAACTTAAATAAAACACGTTCTATAAATTAAATTTTATTTTTTATTTGGAACATAATTAATGTCAGTACGCGTGGAAGAGAAAATCAGTTAAGTGACCTCCGCAACTTCGTTGGGTTGCGCATATACGGGTTTACCCAATTTTCAATAACAGAAGAACGTAAATTAGGTCCAACTTCACGAATAACACGCGTCATGTTATTCATAAGATCATTTACTGTTTCTGGCTTGTTGACATAAACTCGAGATTTAACATAACCCCACAAGAAGTAATCCAACGGCGTTAAATCGCATGACCTCGGGGGCCAGTTAACATCACCACCACGGCAAATGATGAAAGCTCTGAACTTCTCCTTCAAAAGATCGATTATTTCGAGAGCAGTATGACATGTGGCACCGTCTTGCTGTAACCAGACGTTTCTGAGATCAATACCATCCAATTGAGGCCAAAAATAGTCCCTTATGAGAGCCCGGAATCGTTCTCCATTGACAGTTAGAGCTTCTCCATCTTCACCTTGGAAAAAATATGGACCAATGATTCCACCATACCAAAATCCACACCACACAGCAACCTTTTGGGGATGAAGTGGTCGTTCTTAAATCTGCATTGGATTGTAATTGCTCCAATAGCGGCAATTTTGTTTGTTAACACAACCATCCATCCAAAAGTGGGCTGCGTCGCTGAAGATGATTTTTCGACAAAAATCCGGGTCAGCTTCCAATTGCTCCATAGCCCAGTCAGCGAATACACGGCGCAACCTATGGTCGTTGGGCTTTAGTTCTTGAGTTAACACCATTTTAAGCGTGAAAAGTCAAGTCCAGATGCAGAATTCGCCGAGCTGTGGTCGGTGAAAGCTCCAATTCTTGCGCTCAACCAGCAATTGATTTGTTTCCGTTCTCGCGTACACTCTCACGAACGGCGCCTATGTTTTCGTTGGAGCGTTTACGTCGATACATACAGGCGTTCTTTGATCGCTGACAGAACCACTTCTTTCAAATTTATTGAACAAACGCCGAATCGTTCTCTTGCAGGGACGATTATGCACACCGCAAACTTCACGCAATACACGGAACGTTTGGCGAGCATAATTATGTTCCATTTTGATAATAAATTTTCACAATTTCTACGTGTTACTGAATGCTGTAACGTTCCATGGCTATTTGTCAATAACAACTGTAACCACATGAAAACAATGACTACTGTAACTCAATAACAGCTATCACATGTTAAAGATAGGACACTCTTGTTGAAAGACGCTATATTTATATTTTTTATGGGAAATGTTCTATGTATATAGCCTATGTAAGCGCCAATTTTAGTAAAGTATCTATAATCAGCAAAACAAACATCGAATGTTTACAAGTCGGAATGGAAAGGGGTGAGCTTTCTACGCCACCCCCAATAATCAAAACATTAGATCTACCCACCTCTACGTTAATAGATTGCGAAACAGCCATGTGATACGCATTTTAATAACTTGATTACCTCTTTGATAGTTGGATAAAATGGAAATGCTTTTGGAAACATCAATGTTTAGATCAGTGTTTACATAGATGGAAGGAAAATTTATGTTTGGGTATCATATTTTATTTTACTGTTGTGAGGTCAGTCCACATATACGAATACATAGTGTTGTATGGAAAATTCAGTAATAAATCGAATTCTTGGAAAAATATTGTTTGTAAGCTCACGTATTCTTGAAAATATGTCACCGGAAACAATGGTGCATACCGCAAACATAAAGTATATTAAAGTGTATGACAATATTCCGTTACGGAGTTCCGTTAATTCTATGTATTTTCCCCTGATGATGCGGCAACTTCTCCATCGGAGCTGTGGCCTGGTGTGCAGCTTTATAGGGTGATATTAAACATAAGCAAACGAACTATTAACTCAAAAAATCACAACCTTGTTATAAAATCCCCTCTGAAGCATACAATTTGTTTTCAGTTTTATGCTCTTTCGCATTTTCCATTAACAATCTCAAGTCCAGTCATTCTCGCACAAACATTCTCCGTCTTAAGTGTAGTTATAACCTTTCGAAGTGAATGTGTCTTATTGCGTCATTTAAATGTTTTGACAGTCATAAGTTTCCGAGTTTCTATTTTGTTCTTATTTTTTAAGAAAACCTACTTTTATGTTTCAGCGGGTATCCACAAGGTAAAGTTAAACGAAGGCAAGCAGGCAGATTTGTATTGCTAAATACGTATATCGAGAGGTCATTTTGTGGCCCGGCCACAATCGCGTGTATGCGTCATTCGCTTGCTCAGCAGTTACCTCGTTATTGTTCCGCTAGCTCACCAGCAGTGAATGTCAAGGCTGCGCTTACCGGCTATGAATGCCAACTTTCAGTTGCTGCCTTCTATTCGTGTTGTAAAGACTAGAGTTTCATCACTGTGCATCTCAAAAGTGAAAGCTTATTTAAACATCTGTGTTGTGTGTCAATTGCTTTAGAGTATTTTATTATTGTTTCTGTTCTTGTTATGAGTCCACTGATATGCCCACCGAAAAATTCACATTTGAACAAAGAATTTTTATGTACGATACGTGCGTAAAAACCGAATGATGTAGACGGGTATGTAGACAATTTCAGGGAACATTTCCTGGTATTTTAGTTGTAAATAGCGATATTGTCAGATGTCTTCTTAGTAAGTTTAGGACGACGGAATCACTAAATGCTAAATCTAAGAAGCGATAACGGAGGAAAAACGTTTACGAAATTGGTGCATTACTCGAACTCTCTCCAAAGAAATCTCTATGACGTGTTGCACAGCAAGTGAATGTTTCAAAAACTTCTGTTCATGCAACTGTTAAACTTAAATCCTGCATAGTGACTTGTTCAAGAATTACAACCCCGCAACGATGAGGAATGTCAGGAATGTCTCAATGCAGATGGACCCCACTTTCAACACTACTAATAACACGGTTAGTACTCATTATAGTACACGTTACTGTTACTCATGAGTATGTAACACGGGAGTTTAGAATGAAAAACACTCCAGCGCGCGAAGCATGCATACACGTGATCTGGGCTGCATATGTACAGCAACGTCATAAACAGGAATATTATGCCCAATCAATAGAATTAATTCCAGGTCATCAGTTTTTCACACTTGACTTCAGGGCATTTAGCTACTAAAAACTTTATCTTCAGGCTTTTGGCGCGAGCCTATACACATTAAGAAACCTAATTTTGGCGGCACTCTTAGCAGTTGCATTTTGGGATCTTCAGCACTGATGTTTCCGACGACCAAGTGACGTTTATTTTCCTTTTAGCTATATCCAACCATTTTCCATTATTCGCCGGATTTGCGGAAGAAATTACGTCACTGACCTTGACACTGCTAAACTTCGATGCACTAATTTCGCTTTGCATATTTGAATTAGCTGTGTGAATTTGCGTATTAGTAAAACTAACACCACCTTTTAGTCTCTGATTATTTGCTTACAACCATGTTTTCTTGGGTTTCCTTTGTTGTAGACACCAAATTGTAATATAAATCAGAATCATCTTCATCACCCAGAATCACCGCACTAGTTCTCTATATAATTGCTAATTATTTCAGTACTATTTGATGCATTTGCATTGCTGTTGTGAAAGGTACTTTTAAGTACATACATTTTAAACCATCGACGACTTTTGCTTTGCAACGCGTGCATGAGGTACAATTTGCATTTGATACAGCACCACTACCCAACATATCAGCAGACACGGAGACAATGGTAAGCAGGTCCTTCCTCCACGGAGGTTAGCCTACTGCTTATATGTTCATTTCTTTCTCATAATGTTCTTCCGTATATTCCACGGCAAGCTATAGAATCTGTTCATGAGTTGTTGGATCTTCCGAAAGAGATTTCAAATGTTATAAAAATGACTTCAACCACCAGGTCAAAAATTTAGTATTTACGAAGTTTTAGCAGAAAACAAAATATTTCATTTCGAAAGATTGCTCTTGGAGTATAGCAGCGGACTAGCTTGCAGCCAAAAATAGTATTTTTAAAACTTGTGCGTGTGTTTGTGTGTGTGTTCGTTTTAACCTTTTAATGCAGGATTGGTTGAACCAATATTTATGAAACTTAGTATAGAATGTGGCTTAGGTCCCGCTTGAAAATAGCCCGTATGGTATCTAATTGCTTTCCGCAAAGGGAGGTTTCTAATGCAGCGCAAAATAAAACAAATCGCTTATATTTCATTATATTGGAGAACGTTACACAGGAAAGGTTTATGAGAATAACGTTTCTGACAAGTTTTGTTGTTTACAAAATTTCAACACCATGAATATAAAATGAAATTAAGCTTTTTACCTACGTTGGTCCTTAGCGTTCCATTCTAATTGGGCGTGAAAGATCAGAAAGCTTGCCCGAGGCCTCTATCAGGCTTGAGTTTCTTTTACGTGCCGTAAATCTAGATACGGGACCACCGGCTTTACTTCCCTTCCTAAGGAAGCCATGCTAAGGATTTTTACGCCCAAAAAAAGCCCATCGCCCTCTGCCGGGTTTGAACCCGCGACCTCGGGAACTAGAGACTAGTAGCCCTAAACCACGGAGGACGACATAGCATGAATATGGAAAGATATACAAGTTTGTCCTTACTACTATTCCTGTACATAAAATGTCTATCATGAGAAACAGCATGGCTCCTGTTACATAGCAGGTATAAGGAGGAGCATACATTTGTGCTGCGTTGCAACTTCTATTTATGCTTTAGTGTTTATTAACACCCCAGAAAAAGTAGTTACATTAACATTTTTCAAAACATTACATGATATCTAAGTTGCACGGAGAGAAGAGAGCCAGAAAGGGGCTAAGGCGATGGAGGCGAAAACAATGACTATGTAGAAAGGGAAAGGGTCGGGCTATCGAGGGGAAAGACAGGGAGATTAAGTCAGAGAGAGTAGAGAGAATACAATACCACGAGCGAAGCTGCGGGTTCTGCTAGTAAATACAGAAAGAAGGAAAGAAAGAAAGAAGGAACGAACGAAAGAAAGAAAGAAAGTTCTGCCGTTACGATATAAGGCTTTTTTTTCCTTTTTCTCTTACTCTTTGGTATTGGATATAACTGAAATAAAATTGGAATGATTGTAACACCTCCAGAAAGGACCTCTTAGCATTAAAGTTGCTAACTCCTAATAGTTCAAAATAAATAAATCAACAAATAAATAAAATAAAATGCAATGAATATAAAACACAATGCTTGTCTGAACAAATGAATTAAATTTAAATGCGCCTTTCAATTACAACATTTCATACTAAAAAATTGGGTCAAATAATGTGCAACATACAGCTTTGATAAATTAGCTGCAAATTTTGAAGTAATATATTTTTAAATTTTGGGATATAATTGTGTATTTATATCGTTTACCTCTCTGTTTTGCAGTTATACAACATCAAGTTTACAACTAAAGTTTTTAAAGCACATTAGCATTATATTTGTATTTTAATTATTTTACTGTTGTCATATTTAACTTTGTTTTAAACAATAAACTTCTGGAAGTGAAATAATGCTATTGATATTTTTTTTGTTTTCAAAAATGCCAATGATTGTCTCAAATAATTATAAGGAACTCCGAAAATGTGTCCACACTTACGCTGTCATTTTAATTTCAAGTAATGCCTAATTCATAATGCAAATATCATCTCATTTTATAAACAAATGGCTGAATAAATTTACATCCAGTAAATGTATAAATTTGCCGATTGTTTATCATAACGCCTGATATAAAATAATAAATTATCGATGTTAGTATTTTATGCGGTTCAGTGTTATTCACACAAATGCAACCACTTGTGGCGATATGCCAAATCCTGTTCCACTCTGCAGCATATGAGCCACCCCTCCAGAGGTAATATAAGTGACTGTGGTAATATTACGCAAGCACATATTCCAGTGACTTTTGAAGTTTTAACCAACACTGATTCGAGAAGAGTTTAAGGGAAATTTAAGCAATGTTTCGAAACAACATTGCACAAAACTGCTTATCAGTTATTAATTTTAAATAAATAAAAAAAACACATGGGGGATTTGAAAAGTTTTGGAAAGAGACCACCACCATAAACATTTTAAAAGATGTACATTTTAAAAAATGATCAATTTTTTAAAGATACCTGCTTAAAAATGAAGTATTATTTGATGTACTTATTCCTTATACTGTCTAGAGAAAATTAATACAGTATATCATTCCCATGTTATAAAAAAATTATGGCCAAAGCCTCGAAATAATTGTATGTGTGAAAAAGAAAAGCATCCTTAAATTTCTTTGCTGGTCTTTCAGGAGCCTGTAGCGAAAACTTAAAACAATTTAAATTCCATCCCACGAAAAAGGTTTAAAAAAGGAAAGAAACAAAGAAACAAAGAAAGAAAGAAAGAAAGAAAGAAGGAAGAATTCTTGAAGAGTAGCTTTAAGCTGCATATTCCTTATCAGCTTACCAGAATATTTACTGTTTAAATTATCCTGAAGGCCAATTAAATGTAATGGAGATAGGAAATGCAAGCAGACTGTGAGTATATAAGGTTTAGGGTCGAATACATAGTCTTGCTTATTTCAAGGAAGGAATTTTCAATATACAGACGCTACTCCTTCAGGTGAATAAGGAAATGCTTATTCATAAAAGGAAGCTCCCACTTCCACTTATATGCAATAAGTAAAGTCGATGCCATCTTGCATCAACTGCCTACAACGGAGGTTAACGATAATAGTAATTTCTAGTATATGGAATTTCATAACGAAATTGTATTGCGCATTAATAAATGTATTTGCAGAATTCCTTTGAAACGAATAGGGATGCTGAATTTAAGAAGTGATATCGGTTTACCAAAGTCGCTGTTGTAATAATCTAATGCCTCTGCTAAACAACGTATCCCTAACAAACAGAGGTTATGAAGTCGTAACGTGAGACAGGCTTACTTGAAAAGATAATGTATAGAATCTCAGTGCTATAACACTGTCCATATGTTTTCTGTTCAGTAGTTTTCCCATTTATGTTGTTCAAAGTTCTTAGGTCCCTATAAAACGAGATTGTGTTACATTTATTCAGAATCATTAACAAAGTCCTAAAAATAAAATGCGGAAATTTTTCTGCAATAAATAAAGTACATCTCTGCAGTGTTTTTCTCGATCAAATTGTCTATTTTGCATAATCACTAAGACTGCAATGGATCACTTAACAAGTCACACGTCTTTACCACTAATTCGCAAATATACGTTGGGTTATCAAAATCTTGAACAGAGGTTTATCGACTTCGCGTGTAAAACAGCTGTTAAAGCCAGACATTGTAAGTTATTGGGTACTTTTGCTCTTCTGATTACTTCTGGATGGTGTAGTAACTGCATTTGTGATTTGTTTCCATGCATGCATATACACAGTGCGCATATTGTAAACACTTCTATCTACAACACTTTATGCTAGAAAGTCAGGTTTCAGTTTTAAAACAGTCCACGAATAAATACCACTTAAGGTCAGTACATCACACAGCGTCCGATTGCCTGCATTGTACGATGCCTGTATCTCAGCACAAACTATTTTAGTTGGTTTCTTTCCTGCTCACTGAAATGTTTTCCTTTTGGCATGTTTTCGACCTAACTAATGTAAGTGTACAACTATTACTACAAACCCTTAACTAAATTTACAATGTACTTGATTTTAAACAAAAGTTAACTAATTAATAAATGTACTATTTAAAACTCGGAAACGTCTACCACGTACTCAACAGCTGTTGTGAACAAAACAACGAAAATGAAAACGGCGGCTGACTATGTGGTCACGTGCATGTTCGTTTACACATTCCTTCGCGCATCCGAATGTCTGTGAAACAGCTGAACCATGTTGCCACATGTGCTTCGGAAATAGGTAAGTGTTTAGCGCTGAGCATATAAGTACCGTCTATGTATAACAAATGGTAATAACTGTTTCCTTATCAGAAGAAAATACTTATTGGTTAAGCATCTCCTTTTCACGTAAGCGACGACCATGAATTCGACTCTTAGGGTTCCTTTCTCAATTAAAAAAGGAAACAAAATTTAAAATTTTGTAAAAATTTCGGTTGAAGATTCCGTTAAAGAATTCTTTAACATAAATATCATTTATATTGCTCCAAAGAGCTAACAACAGGAGAAAATGTACAATATGGGCAATCAAAACAAAAGCACTAATAATATCAAATTATAAGAAGTTGAAGAAAGAAAAGGAAAAGTACAGATATATAAATAAATACACAAAAAGCTAAAGTGACATTCATGAAAATTGAAATAGCCACTTACATGATTATAAAGCAACGGTTGGGAGAACTTCACCTCCAATGAAAAGCAAACCGCCCTACACAACGATGGGATGCGTTAAAGCTTGGCGACTCGCTCAACCTGCTCCTGCCGAAAACTCATTTGTGAATGCACAATTTTCCAACAACTGTTGCAGAGTATGTTAACAGAACCTGCATCTCCATTAACGCTTTTGTCTTAAATGCGGAGAATCTTCCCTCGCCTCCCATTGTTACTCCCTCTTGCAACCCCTCTATCACTTTCTACTCTCCTCCTCCATCCCCTCTCTATGCAACGTACATGTCACGTGATGTTTGGAAATCGGTAATCATTGCTTTTTCTGGTGTGATATTAAAATATTTATACTTGTTATGTAATTGCAAGTACTTTGTCACCTCGTGGTAACTTATTTTATGTACACGAATAATTACATTAATGCAAATTCCTTTAACTTCTTAAAAAGTCATAAAATCTGAGCATTGTAAATAACAAAACATGTCAGAACGATTGTGCTTATTAACTTTTGTTATACACTATTCTTCCAAGAGCTTCACAGTAAGATATTTTGAGTTGTTTCATTCGTGTCATATAAGTAAAAAATTAAACATGTATGGAAGTATTATTTATGGACGCTCTTTAACTACTATGGTTCTTAGCGTCCCATTCAATACTGGGCGTGAAAGACCGGAAATTTTGCTCAGAGGCCTCTTTATCAGGCTTGAGGTTCTTTTACGTGCTGTAAATCTACGACACGGAAGCACCGGCTTTACTTCACTTCCGAAGGAAACCAAGCTAAAGATTTTTACACCCGAAAATACCCACCACCTCCGCCGGGTTTGAACCCGCGACCTCGGGAACTAGAGGCTAGCATGGTACCCCTGCACATGTAATATATAAGTGAGATCTAAGGTATGCTGTATACCAAGCTTTGAATATTTTGTATAGCCACTCTCGGGCGAAGACTCAGTGCACATACAAATTTTAAAAGCGGGTTATTTTAATTCAAAGTGATCCATTATACACTTATCATCAGTAACTTATCCAAAATTATCAGAATGGTTTGTTTAGTTTTATTATATATACACTTTCATTAATACAGAAAGCTTACCATCGTAAGCCTAATGATTTATACGGGTGTCATTGCAAGCGTTAGCACTTTAGTTTTAGGGTTATATTCGTAGTCACACGAGTGAACGGGTGTAATAGTGAAACAATAAGCTATAAGCGATGGACTCATAAATGTCCCTAGCACTTACAATTCTACAATTATTGACAACAAAAGGATATAAGATAACCTTTATTGCTGGTGTGCCATAATGTTTTTTAACTATTAATTCATGTATTATTATTCATGCAGGTTACTGAATCGGTATTACTGCACTGTTTATTACACCTTTCTATACCGTTTAACCCAAAATCATACTCAACTGAAAATCAAAAAGTACACGCTAAAGGTATGTATCACAGAGGGGTCCCCGGAACCGGGGCAGAGCACCGCACGCAGAGCAGTCGGCCAATTGTGCTTCCAACGTGACCCCTGAGAGGGAGGGATGAGAGGAGAGACCCGAAGGGCGACCAGATCCGGATGCCGACGGGCGCAAATATGAACGGGGTCCCTAACGTTTCCAGATAGAACGCATCCGCCGCCGCACGGTCCCAGTCCACAAGCCACCAACCTCCAGGGTCCCCTGGGGCAGAGCCCTACGCTGAGTAGAGACCTAACTAAGCTGTACCGCAGTGACGCCAGGGAAGAAATCTTTACAGAGCGCAAGCCACCGCCCAGCCGCAAAACGCCGAACACCGTCGCCTGGTCCTACAACCCTGAAACAGATGATAAGGAAGATGATTGTTACAGGAAATGCGAGGAAGGAGAGCCGTGGTAGAAGATGAGCCACCCCAGCGTCAGCCTGGCGATCCGGGGAAACCACGAAAACCCCGGGGATCGATCCCGGGAACTCCCGAATGTGGGTCACAGACATAACCGCTTGAGCTATCCCGCTCGGTGAATAGGAACTTGGCTCATATTATTTTTCAGTATGTGTAACAGAAAGCTTAAGCAAATAGGACATTCTTACTCTGAAACTGGGAAAGATGTGCTTGGAATCTGGAATCATCTTCAAATAGTCTAAATTCGTTTATAGGTGTTTATACCTGTATCTTTGTGCGTGTTATCAATTTATGTTTGTGACAGGAATAAGTGTTTTAGTTCATTTCTTTTCTCGGGGAGACATCCAAAAAGCCAAGAAAAAATAAATTCCAAGGCCTTTCAGGTAGCATAATTTGTAGCCTGTTGTAAAAGATGTATAAGAAGTTATCCCTATAATGATGCTTCTTGTCTGGTGTATTTATCTTCCGTTGAATCCGTTCTTGAATAGGTACCATATCTATTATAGGCTGGGGTGGTTCGTTTATCACTACCATTATGACTTTAATATCAGTACAAAGAAAATTAATTGAAATAGCCTGAAGAAATTATTTATTGTCTAACAGTACACGAATTCAGTGTACTCAAAATGGAACAAATTTATTGTGATGTTTTACTAAATTATATTCTCAAAAATAGCAATAAATTCTTGTTTTATAACCATAATTTCAAAAATGAATATCCCACTTTGTGTGCTTGTCTGAACCTACACGTTTAACAACTACAACCTTCAACCACAGGATCAATCTTGGTTGCAATGATAAAACAAAAATGCAGTTTTGAAGCACAGCCGCATTTTAAAATTAAAATATGCAATTAAAGGAATCATCAGGAAATAATTTATATAGTAAAGGTTATTTTGGAATACTTAAGGTTAATTGTATTACCGTTTTTTTAATGTTATAAGTATTACTATATTACGATATTCCTTATGGTCTTTGAAATTTAAGGACCCTTTACTAAAGAATTTGTGCAACAAAATTATATTTTATAACCTAAAATTAACCGCCGTGTTCATTAATCGTCATAAATACCTTTATTCATTTGTTAAATACATTTGATGATGATGATAACCGAGTGGCCGCTTAAAGAGACAATGCACGCAGGCCTTGGAGCCCATTGTGCCTCATATTTTAGGCATCACTCAAATTCAATGGTCTGCATAAAACGGGCCACGTCCTTGATATCTGACCTTATCTAGTCAGGTTCCAAAAAGGACCCTAAGGAAACATACCTAGCCAAGCGAAACCTTCGTATTTGCATAGTATATGCTGTAAGGTTTCAAAACCCCTTGCACATTTCCGACATATAGGTTCTTGTCTAAGACCCATTATGTATAGTCGTCAGCGTAGAGTGTTGTGGCCCGAAATATAGCCTACAACTCCTCTGAGCTTAGCTCTAGTCAAATTTAGTAGAAACTCACTTTTTGGTCAGGTCCTGATATCAGAGCATGGGCCTGCCTGGCAGTGGTTTGCTTACTTTAGATCTCAAGATGAACCCTCGCTGTGAGCTGGGATATCTCATACTTGGCGTTAATAGCGACACTCTGCAGAAAGGCTCAGGCCCAATAAAATGGAGCCCCCATCCTCTCTTTGCAAGAGTGTCTGCCATCTCATTTCCTCTAATACCAGCATGCCTAGGAACCCAAAGAAGTGTAACCGCATAGCTGATACATACTCTATCCAACATCCTCCGGCATTGCCACACAAATCTGGATGTGGTTTTCACTGCCCTAAGGGCTTTCAAAGCTGCGATACTATCCCAGCAGATGTACACATCCGCTCGTCCGCATGGCATAGTGTAAATAGCATAGCACAACCTAAGATCCCATAGACCTCAGTCTGGAAACCGTGAAAACTAGACTAAGGGGAATGACAATCCTGGTTCTAGGGCCCCAGTCCCAGACCCCAGCCCCGTCCTGCCCTCAAAGAGGGAACCGTTCGTGAATCACCCCCTACCTTAAGGAGAGACCCAGTCTCTGGGTTCCAATCATCTGGGTTATAGGGCACTTCTACTGTAATCCAGAAAGGATCAGTGAGTGCCCTTTATGGAGTAGCTTAAAATACCACCCCCTACAGTCCAGAGGCGAATCATACTCATCCTGCCTACCTCCTTCGCAAACAAGTGCAAAGGAGAATCCACCAGAATCTCGAAGGCGGACTGCGGAGTCATCCGCACTGCCCCTGTTATCTCCGCAGCGAAACCAGCTTGGCAGTCACTACATTTGCGTGAGAGGCAGGCCACCAAATCGCATAAGATATTGACGGTCTTATAACGAGATGTATAGCCATTTGACCACTTTGGGTCTCAGGCTCCACTTCGGTCCTATGGATCATCGGCAGGCTCGCAAGGCATTTCAGGCCATCTGTACTTTGTAGTCAAGCGAAATCAATCAACATGCTTTTTCCAGCTAATCCCCGCATCTAGAATGACTCCTAGACACTCCACCGCTCCGGAAACATTCAGCTTCTTCCCAAGCAGGTGGGGTTCTACCAAACCTGACAGTCTCCTCCTCCATGTGAGGATCGTTATTTCAGTCTTGACCAGCTTAACGGACAAGTCCGTTTCTCTACACCATTCCTCTAGAGCATGCAGGAAGCCTTTATGAGCTCCCAAATAGTACTCCGGAATTTTACACCTGCTACAAGGCACATGTTATCAGCATAACCTTGATCATCAATCCCCCTCCGTTGAGTCTGTCCAGCAGTATACCTACCACCAGACACCACAGGTTAGATGGCAAAACGTCCCCTTGTGGGCAGCCCCGGGGCACTTTTGCCTCACGCACTCACTCCCCAGGGTCGCCACAACCTACCGGCCTTCCAAGGAGGTCATAATCCAGTCCGTGAGTATCGGACTGACTCCCCTGCTCTCCAGACATTTCCGAATGGTGCCGAAAGTCATTACTAAAGGCATCTTAAGTGTCCAAGAAAACTGCAATGGTGAGTGCTCCATAGTCCAGCGCCCTCTCCAGGCTCACCACAAGCTGACGCAGCGCCGTATCCGTAGATTTACCCGGCCATTAGGCATACTGCTGAGCGTGTATGGGTCTGTCCATCAGTACCCCATCCCTCAAATATCTATCTACCAATATTTCCAAAGCCTTTAACAGAATGGATGTTAGACTAATAAGACGAAAATCTCTAGACCTACGGTAGGGTTGCGTACCCGGCTTAGGTATAAATACCACTTTGGCTGCCTCCGGAGGCGAAAAATATGGCTCATAGCCAGACAGGTTTTGAATATTCTCACTAAGTGGGATGAAACGATCTCCCAGCCCTCCTGTAGGAGAGCCGTAAAGACCCCATCCACACCTGCGCTTTTATAGAGCTCAAAAGCGTAAATGGCCCATTTATATTTTTTAAAAGTAACATCCTGGTGGCCATCCTTCTCGGGAGGGCCGGCGTACCCTACCCCAGTTTGGTTCTTGATTTATAATGCAAGTCTCCAGAAAGTGGGTCTCAAACAACAGCCTCAGTGTCTGTCCCTCCGGCTGTGTCATAGTACCGGAGGAGTCCTCTAATGAGGCAGCCTGACTCTAGCTCCGGAGACTAGCAGTTTCTGCAAGCGAACAGCGCTCGATAACTTCTGTAGTCACGGAAGAGCCTCTAAGATTCCTCGGAGGCCTTCCTGATTTCTATTTTATAAGTTTCTCGGGACTCCTCATAGGAGTTCCAAGTTGCTTGACACTTGTTGGCCCTACACGCACTGTACAACCTTCGTGTCTTTTTCCTGACGGACTTTAAATATAATTCCATCTGAATGTATCTTTAGCCCGAACCTCGCGTACGAGGGGGTAGTTTCTTTCGTAGGAAGACACCAGGGTGTTCGTGAAAAACCTCAGGTTCCCCTCCAGGTCCTCTTAGCTTGATCTGGAATCCCTTCCTCAGCCCGCCTTCCAGGTCCTTTCTAAAGGTGTCCCAATTGGTCTCTTAGGGTTCCTGTACAGGCGATCCTTTCCTTTTCCCTCCAGACCAAAGCGTATTTCTAGGTCGGACATGGAAGGTTCCAAACAGACCCTACAGTCATTAATCTCCTCTAGTATTCAAAAGGACACTAGTGACAAGTCTAGGACCTCCTTCCTTTGATAATTCACAAAAGTCGGTACGTCCCCTTGATTTGCAATCTCGAGGTCTGTAGAACTCAGATACTCGACCTGCTTCTCTCCTCTCCCATTGATGTCCGTGCTACTCCAAACGCGAGTTAAATACATTTACTTTTTGTATAAACTTTTGTCTATGTATACATTTGTAGGGAATGCCCTCCTGAAAACGAGATTCTCTCCTTTAGTGGTGTTGGTAGAAATTAGTGATATTTTATTTTGAAATATTTTAGCAATAAATAATTGTTATTTTTATTATGATTATTATTATTGCCATCGTTGTTCGATTTATTGTTATTAACTAATTTATTCTTTAATTTAAGATAAAGGATTGGGAATCTTCTAAATTGCTAAGGAACTCGGCAGCTCTGGCATTTTGGCTTCAGTGCCACGCGATTTTATGTGTGTAAGAATGATTGAGGTAATTATTTGCGTAAAAATTAATAATAAATCCAATAGTAAATCATTTTTGTTGCAGGTGTGTACTTAGCCCTTAAAATTCAAAATCATGAACAAAAGAGAATGAAAGCTAATTAATAAGCATTATGAACTCACGCCCCACATGGGCCTGAAACCCGCGTTTCCCGAAGCCACGAAGCACCAAAGCAGAACGCCTTTTCGAGTTTAGCCACGAGCATCAAAGCATAATAAGAATTTGGTTTTGGGCTTGAAACATGCACCGAAGTTAGAAGCGTAAATTATGTCTTACTGGTTTGCCAGACTTCTCGTTGAGCTTTAAGATAGAATTTTATGACATGTGATGGCTTCAGTGCACTCGAAGGCTTGAAAACCCATCTCCCAATTATTTCTCTAATATTACTACAATAATTTTGGCTTATCGCAGTTCTCGCTCAATTCAAGGACATCTTAAACGCTTGTGCTGTCAAACATATCATTTTTACACCATTAGCCCCACAAAAAATGGATGATAACAGGTTATCTGAACTCGAGCACATACACTATATTTGAATGCTCTTTCTTCAAAATCGAAATTCCATATTCTGTTGTATCTTCTCAAAGATGCCAGGCTCTTGTGCTAGCTAACAGCTGTCATAGTCGTACACCAAAACGAAGCTTTATATCAGAAAGGTTTCGTAAAAGAATTGTTCTAATAAAGGTTATTGTTTTCCACTAACAGCAAATAAGCTATTCACAAATATAGTAGCGCGTTAATAACAATTCAGTAACACCTATATAAGATTATGAAAACTTAAAAAATTATGTTTTTCATAGTTAAACAAAACAAATTCTATACATTAAAAAAACATATAGCGTTTTACATTTTGTGCATTTAAGCTACGAATAAAGATATACTTAAAATGGACAGGCGCATGCTTATTTATATGCACCCCAACTTTGAACCTTGTTTTCTCGCAAATTGTTTTTCAGTTTTTTCTATCCTGTAAATACTCCACACAATGCAGCTTTTTAATTATTTGTTAAAAAAGAAATACTGGATCTCAGAAGTACATTAAAGAAAATGACCATGTACCTTTTTTAAATAATGCTGCAACTTTGAGAGAAATACTGAAATTTGGAAGAACAACATAATTAGAGGTTCATACAAAACTCGATTATGATAGATCGTTTAATAAACATATTGACCGAAAAACCTGAATTTTTATATGAATATTTTGAAAAATTGTGTGGAGCATTTTGTTTAGAGCAATAAATTTATACAATAAAAATTTAATAATTAAATAAGCATTTAAGCTAAAATTTGGAAACTTGGCAGAAAAAAACACTGCTCTTATTGTGCGTATTACCTCGCACAGATATCAATGAGATATCTTACCTATATGCTGTGGATTTTTCAAAGCTCACAGATGCATTGACTTAATGAAATAAAAGATCGCTTTTCTAGTCATTCATCTTTTTGGGAGAGTCAATTATGATATCGAAACGACTATAGTTGGTCATTTAAATATCGCTCATAAGTTTTGACAACGAATCACTATGATGCTTTTAAAATGCTTTAATAAATATTTATTTCAATCGTGTAGCGATAATATATCTTAACCAAATGAAATTAGTTGTCAAAATGATCTTGGACAACAGAAAACACCTAATGAATATTTGGCTCCTGGCGTTACCTTTCAATTGGCCATTGCAGACAGCATGTCCCGGCTTAAAACGAACCAGGCCTCAGAGAAAGTCCCCTGGGGCAGAAGAGAAATGAGTCCATAGTTGGAAACACAATGTTTGGAAAAGAACAGGAAAACCGCTTTACATTCTACGAAATGGGCGAGATCAACGGTGTGCTATATAGTGAGACTGGAAATCGAATGAAGAGTGTGTGTGTGTGTGTGTGTGTGTGTGTGTGTGTGTGTGTGTGAGTGTGTGTGTGTGTGTGTGTGTGAGGGGGAGGAAGGGGAAGGAAATGCAAAATCCGCGTTGTTAGAAAACGTTACCCACGTAATATTGGCATATTCGCTCCGATAGTGAAGGGGATCTTAATACAAAAGCCTGGATAGTACAGCTGGGAGCTGGAACCATCTTATCCAGCATCAGTGTGTGTATGTGGGTAAGAGCAGATAGAGCAGATCGTTGCATTTGGTTCGAATTCCCACAAGGGCTGTGACACAGCATTCCTATCCCCTCCTTCACGATTAAGAAAACCCTCGAACGAATTCTTTCCGAAAGGGTACGGTTTTCAGTGATACTGAGGAGCATGCAATTTTTTTTTAATTGTTTCATTTGTAAAATCGCCTTTAACTTCCACGGTCAATTCGGTGGCTTCGACTTGAGAATCAGCTCGTTGACTGTAGGGTCTTTAATTTTGGGTTTTAATCAATTCTAACATTAAACACTACCACATCCATTCCCACATGCATACTCTATGGACGGCAGTAAAGATGCAAAATTTTGCTTCCAACCTAAAGTTCATATTCACTGTGGTATTAATTTTCACATACTTCACTCCATGCATTACCTCTTATCCTTTTCTGACTTTTCTGACTTCTTTCCGACGTCTTGTGAGTCACCCTCTTTCTCCTATTCCTTTTGGACTGTAGTTTAACATTGCTCTGGCCAGAGGTTTTAATGGACTTCCATGCATTCCGCTATCCTGTTGTTTATTGGCTCAATATTTAATTCTGCTATAAAATCTACGTTTTCAATTTTCTCTAGTCCTTTCACCTTTTAACTCTTCTCAAAATGAACTTTGAGTTATTCGTATTTCATTTGAACTTTTGTGTGTTGGTACCGAGGTTTTATTTTCATTGGCATTACCTTATAGAATTTAATTTATTATTGTTTATATCCGTACTTGGTTATTAAAAGTTATTTGAATGGTTCCATATACTCTTTGGAATTTATTTATTTTCTTATCTATATACATGTCGTAATGATAATTTATAGTCTAAATTTTTAAATCTTGAGCTTTTTCTAGAACTACTTTAATAAACGATTGGATCTCACTGGATACTTCCCTATAAAAGCAATTACTTTTGTTTTAATTCTTGGTATTTGGTGCGTTAGATGCATAAGCTGCCAAGTAAAACATTAGCAAACATTTCATTGGTTTCCAGATTGTGTTTTTAATAACTGCATTACACTAGTAATACCTGATATGTATGAGCATCTCATGGCTGTAAAGAAAATAAATGCACTTTTTTTTGCAGTAAGCAGCAATTTAATTTTGGACTTAGGGAATTTTTATTGCAACATAATGGAAATTTTCAATTCAAGATTTAATACATCTCGTCTTACCAAATTATTCAAGCAATTACTATAGGATGGCCTTGAAATTCCAATCTCTTCCCATGATATCGCGTTAAACACTGAATAGCGAAGCATTATGAAAAAAGTACTAAGTATTGTACAGTTTATAACAATAATAACGATCGGAAATGTCTGATGGCATGGCAAATATTATTTGAAACAAAACGTGTATTTTAAGGAAATCTGCGTTTTTGTATAGTAAGTCTTCGTCTGTGTCTTAAGATTTACCCATTATACAAATTTACGCAAGATTGTTCGAATGAAGAGGACTTCACAGACTATTACCAGAAAATTCGAGGTATAGTTACATCCTGTTTGTCAATAAACATTTTTAACATAAAGTGTTGTAATTAAAATTGTTAGTCATTTTTGAGAAAATAAGATATATATATATTTTTTTTCCATGCAACGGGTAATTTAGGATGGGGTATTTTCTTGAAACTCTTGGTGTCCCATCTCCGGTAGATACTGAACTAAATTACCAAATTTGGTAACTGTCCGACTTTTCATTTTTGAAATATGTTGTTCACACACACACATACAACCCGGACCTATTTGTAAAAATGTTTTTTATTGAAGGGGCCACGAAACATGGATTTCCGGCAAAATCTCGGCACGGAATTGGTGAGTGGTAGAGAAAGCAAAATTCTGTTGCGATAAGTTCGTATAACTTTCTCTATCAACGACAAATTCACATATATCTGTTTCATATACATATGTATATTCACGTTATATATATATATATATATATATATATATATATATATATATATATATTTTGCTTAGGAATTGTTTCAAATTAAACAAGGCGTGCTTAGTTACATGTGGAAACATTATTCAAATGTTTATTCGTGGTAACAAGCTCTCACAATGGAAGGAAAGAAGAAAAAAACGGGAGGGGGAGAGCAAATATTGCAAAATTTGAAGCATGCCGGTTAGATGACACCATGGAATATTTCGGAAAAGGCAACTACGCAAAGGTTTAATTGAAACAAATTGTATACTTTAACGGTTTCTGCATTCTTTCTGTAGTAAGCTTTGTTCATCTTGTAAGGTTTCCTTGTAATTCAAACTTATACAAAATTCAATGAAATAAAATGGACTTCCCAAGCTGTTGAGAAAATTCAAAATATACATAGTTTGTCATTTAAATATCTTATATATGTGGTATTTTAGCTAAAATCGTTAGAGCTCTTTTTGAGAAAATAAAACGATTTCGAAGACTTTTTCACGTAAAGAGTGGTTTGTTTTGGGGAGATTTTCTTGAAAATCCTCGTGTCACATCTTTGGAAGATTTTGAACTTAAATACCAAGTTTGGTATTCATCCGAGTTTTCATTTTTGAGTTATGCTGTTCACACACACGCACACAAACTCGCGCACACGGTGTTTTTTTCTAAAATGCTTCTTTTGTATTCAGGGAGCCTTAAAACATATATTTCTGGTAAAATCTCTGTATCAAATTTTTGGTGGAATGCAATATTTTCTCTACATGGTAGAGGAAGTAAAAATACGTAATAATTTGTTCTCTCAGATTAAGGATGTATACGAATAAGTGTATTTTAATTGAACCCCATTTATGGACGTCTTCCTTGGGTAGTTTTAAGGTTCACTGCGTAATTAATAAACTATTTCCATCTTATTGTTTCATAAAACTTCCAGTGTAACGTAATTCTGATTGGTAATGAATTTTAGATGACGGACTGAAACAGTATTTTACTAAACAGTGGGATGTATGCAAATATTAAATTTCATAGTTTGTTCTACTTTTATGTTTATCGTATACCAAATGCTTCATTACCTAATTGTTGTAGAGCAACATCCTATGTCCATTTTGGTAGAATTGTATTCTTTTCTCGCTTTCCTGCTTTTTTTGAAATTTTGGAGGATGAAATAGAGACAGCTTTAAAAAGCTTCCATTTTTAGTGCAAGGACATCTTCATATGGAAATTTTCTTGTCCTTGAAAGTGATCATATGTACCAAAATCATGAAACCTCTAATGCAAACAAGGAAGGGGTTCAGAAAATAATTGCTTTTTTTTCATATGCTCGTTTTCCTAAGCATCTCTCGTTATATTAAAGCGAGGTTGGATTCGTCATGGGACTTGGGGACGCAGCCATCTCGGGCTCCAGTATTCGGTTGCATATCCATTGGAAATAGGGAGTGCTTGTATCTACTTTACATACCTACCCACATACAAATACAATATGACGTGGTATTTGTGAGATGTGCAGGCCGGGTGGTGAGAGGAAGGGGTGGAGCCCGTAGCTCGAATTTGAGAGGCTGGCTGGTTTGCCGGTTTGCTTTTAATAAATGCGTGTTTGTCGCTGACAGTTATGTACATAGAAGCAGATGCTTTCTGCGTCTGTGCTTGAGCTATAGCCCATCGTTGGAGTGAGAGGGATAAGGAAAGCGAATAGAACGGCAAGGGAACGAACGGTTGTTTTGGGGATGGGGGTTCTGTGAGGAAGAAGACCGCGGTGTTGTCCTCGTTTCATTTGGCATAAGCTACGCTAATTCATTTCCGATGCAACACTTGATGCAGCATCTCTGTATCTCCTCTGCTTTGCTAGCATTCATTACAAAAAGTTGGTTAGGCAATCTCTGTACTACAGCGGAGAGATTCGATGTTAATCAAGCTCTGTTTACCTGATAACCAAAACATAGATTCCCAAACTTTTTGCGTTCTTGACAGCCTTAAAAACCAGTTAGAATGCGGGACACCCTTGTCATAATTCTATGTTCTTTAAATGTTTTAAATACTGTGTATTTTGGCGTAAAAGTGTTATAGAAGGATTTATTCCTGGAGAACCAATATGTTTTCTCCCAGTGGTATTCTTTTTCTAGATACATAACTATAAACGTTTTCTTTTTCTCCAAGCTTTCCATAGATTCGAGACATTCCATAGTCTATAACCACAGGGATGCTAGAACCCAAAATCAGATCACACCCCGGAATTCGAAAAAAGCTGAACGTTGACAGCCCTTCACAGGGAACAGAAAGAGGTGTAACTCACGTGTCCTTTCTAATGCGTTTACGGTACGTCTATGCTAAAGTGCCATGTTTGAGTTACTCTTAAGTAGAGAAAGCTATGCCGATAAACACTTGGGCGAAACGGGAGATACAAGTTGGTAATGAAATGTGAGCTCCGCCCTCTCCAAACGTCACCCTTTTTCCTCCTCTTTTGCATACTTCTAGCCTCTTGGCTGACAAGTTGCTTACGTCATTCCAAAAGATGGACGAAGGCTAACATTGCCAATGAGATTTCTATATTCCTGCTAGTTGAATATGTTCAGTTAATAATAATCATGATAATAAGTATAACGATAACAATACATTTGTTCTAACAACCCTTTTTGACTAAGTGTCATCATTATGCAATGTTATAATAAAATTAATAATAATAATAATAATATAATCTAATTCGCGAGGTTCCCAGAATTATCCTAATAACCAATTTATATTTTGATCACCAATTATTATTATTATTATTATTATAAATACTTACGCTTCGTAGAAGTTATTGATACTGGCAAATATATCGAAATAATAGCCTCTTTCTCGATTATTTGTCCACCAGCGGAATTCTGTTACATTCCTGTATAATTCTGTTTCTCTTCCATGCCCACTTCAGAAGAAACACTTTACATACATATTGTTACTAGTAGGATATATAAGAGAGATCGAGCACAGAGAATAGTGAAACATGGGAGAGATAGGGAATACGAAGGGAGGTGCGAAGGAGGGTAGGGATCGAAGTTGTTAGAGAGGTGCTTCTCGTGAGCGGTTAAAATGGAGGAGGATATCAGTGTGTACGCTCATGCACCATCGTTGCTGGGATATGTTGTATGATGTATAACCTAATAGCCTTCTATGATGATCATGTCTAACCTAACCTAGTCTGAACGATCCTAACAAAGCTAACCTAACCAAATCTAACCAACACTATACTCGCATCATCATTCATCCTGTCATCGTCTAACCAAACCATTCTAGTCTCAGCTATTCCTTATCATCCATTCTATCCGCCCATTGTCTACCCTAAACTAGTCAAAGCTATCCAACACTAACCTAACCTAATATAGTCTAACCTAACGTGAGGTAGTCTAACCTTGGCTTCACCGCATGTTGGCCTAAGCTTGGCACACTTCTTCCATTTTACACTGATTTGTTGGTGTTTTAGGTGGTTTATTTCGTTTTGTTGCCGTATCTGACATATCTACATCCATATTTGTTTTGCCTTTAGAATGTTCTGACGTTTTTATAGTGATTTCGAGCATTTTCAGTCCTTTCGAACGCTTTTATGGAAATTTCAGGCACTGAAATAGTCATTTTGGAAACACTTTTACGAGCATTTCAGGCTCAGGAACAGATTTTTCGGTTATTTTGCTACATTTCAGAGTCCTTTGAAGGTACTATACCCACTTTTACAGACTTTCTGGTAAGTGGAAGAGGTATTTTAGAGCATATTGAGCATGCCTTGAATACATTTTACCCCTTTTGTGAACTTTTCAGGCGTTGGGGCAAGGTATTGTCAGCTATTTTAGAGCATTTCGAAGGCAATTTAGCTGCTGGCACTGTTATTCTTGGAGATTGACATAAGCTTTTAGTACATTTTGGAACACTGTGGGAACATTTAGGGGTACTTTGATGGTATTTAGAAGGTATTTTAAACACTAGAGCTGGTGTTGTAGGGCGCTTTAATAACTGACGCAGGTAATTTCGGGTATTGTCATAAGATTTTAGTACATTTTGGAACACTGACAGCTGCATTTCAAGCACATTGAAGGTATTATTTTTAGGCAATGGAGCAGCTATTTTCAGGGTATTCGTAAGAGATGTTCGATGGTGTTTTATGGTCTTTTAACCATTCTTACACAGTTTCCAGACATTTCGAAGGCACCTTAGACACTGGAGCAGGAATATTTTTGGGAGGGAAGGTCCTTTCATAATATTTTAGGCATTTCGAAGGCATCTTGAAGTACTTTATATCCATTTTACGCATCTTGAAGACATTCTTGGACGCAGGGATGAGTATTACGAGCTCTGGTAGAGCTATTTGGAGCACTCAACAAGGCTTCGAAGCTTTTATGAATATTTTGAGAACTTTGCAACCTTTCTGCTACATTTTAACAGGGATATCACACGTTTTATAGTAGCTTGGTCCTGTTTTAATGAGCATTTACCATGTTTTACAAGAATCTGACAGTATTTCGGAATTTTTCACCCTTTTAGCAGTATTTACGACATTTCTCTCTCATTTTCGGGTACTTTATCAGCATTTCATACACTGTTGCAGTACTTTTTATGTACGTTTAAAGCTTTTTTATTGTACAACTTATAAACCTATGAATGACCAGCTGCTAGCATGTGAGGAGGAGAAGGAGGGATAAACTGTATATAATCTATAGAAAGTTCTGAAGCATATTCAACTATCCTAACCTAACCTGGACAATCTTCTAAGCATCTGTTATATCCCGCGACCGTCTAACCTTTCCTCACACCGAACATCCTAACATAGCCTATCCTAGTCTTACCTGCTCTGGAAATCCTCTCATTATCTATTCTATGCTGTCATCGTTTAACCTAACCAAACTTGACCTAGCCTATCCTAACCAAAACGTGACCAAACGTGACCACAATATGTGACCATACGTGACCAACAACATGACTTAACCTAACCTAGCCTAACAAAACTGACCAGACGTGGCCACAATACGCGACCAAATGTGACTAGACGTGACCAACCCATTGCCAAGACAGCCTAAACTAAATCATCCTTCATAACTTAGACGATCAGTATGCGAGCCTAACCCAACCCATCTCAGAATATCCTCTAATCGTGTATTCTATCCTGATATCATCCTGATGCAAAGCAGTCTAAACTAAACAAGATATCCCTTATCACCTATCTTGTATTCGTCGACCCTAATCTAGCAACAAATATCCCAACCTAGCCTAATCAGAGCTATGCAGCTCTAACCAAAGCTAATCTCGAGTTTCGTTTTGTGAAATTGCAGCGTTTTATCCAAGTTTTGTTATTTGAGAGCCTTAATTAGAACCTTTCACGTCAACATAGCTTTATTTTAGTTCGTTGTTTGGGTCTCTTCTCCTTTATCTGGGCTTCAGATCAGCACTAGAAGTTACTCCTAGTAGTACAGCAGAGTTACGCCAATATATTAGCGATCATGTTATATATCTTCAAAAAGGAATTGGTATGCTAGTGAAATATCAGAACTTTAGAAACTTAATCACCATTTAATTGCTGAAATCGCTGCACGATTGGATTGAAAGTATATTAACCGAAAAAGCATACAGATAATAAGAAATAAATGATGTAAATTACCTTAATAAAACCTCTAAATACATAAAATATTGGTGTTAACGTCGAACAGCAAAACAATTAAAACGTTACAGCGCCGGAACTGAAATGTAATATTCTCTGAGGGATCCGTGTCTTTTCCATAATTCGAGGTCCCTTCGAGCTTAGACCTTCATTGTGTTAGTTTGCTTCGAATCGAGAACATCATCTCCTTTAAGCGAAATCAACTCTCGAGTGTGTTTAGATGTTGACAAGATGAATAAGTGTGCTCTTTTGAATAAGTCCATCATGGATATATTGATCAGTAGTTATAAGGATTTTTGTGGTATTTAGCAGATTGTAGCTGAATTAAATTAAACTGAGTTTTATTTATGGACGCTCTTTAACTGCTGTGGCTCTTAGGGTCCTATTCTATATTCGGCGTGAAAGACCAGTAATTTTGCTCAAAGGCCTCTTTGTCAGGCTTGAGGGGCTTTTACGTGCCGTAAATCTACGACATGTGACCAGCGGCTTTACTTCCTTTCCAAAGGAAACCATGCTACGGATTTTTACGCCCAAAACATCTATTGCTCTCCGCCGGGTTTGAACCCTCGACCTCGGGAGCTAGAGGCTACCATGGTAACCACTACATCACGAAGGACGGCAGTAGATAGTAGAGAGGGAGAGCGCCACATTCCAGGAAGTATTTCCAAATACAAACAGTACCAACAAGTATGACAAATGTGGAAAGAGTTTCTATATACCTATCACTAGAGGCGACATAAAGTGGGCTGCAATCAGCTGTTCAAATGTAATCATTGTGAAAGATTCTTCAACAACAGTTATAAGGGAGAACGCCATGAAGAGATGTGTAGATTCACATCTTCTTGAAGAAAATCAAGACGAAGCCTACGAAGCATCAACTGTTATCGAAAATGGATGAGGGTTACGATATGAGAGAGTACGAAACAACTTTTGAAAGGCGTCTGAAATTTTACTTCATTCCCTGTGATTCATCCAAGGACATAAATGTTTATCTATAGGAAGCAAAGCAGCGCATAATTGGAGGAGTTCAGAAAGAGCTTAGAGTTCATAACTATGTCAAAATTAATCTACTGGCTGAATGTTGATTTGTGAACGCTGTTGGAGAAATATTGAGAAAATATTTAAAACACATAATCAGCCCGTGTTTCTAGAAACGATCTAGATGCCATTTTAGATGTGAATTAAGTACTGAAAAATGGAAGAGTCTCAGCTTAAGGACAGTCACTGGGCTTTGGTTGCCATGGAGGGGGTTCGACTCCATATCAACAAGCACAATCCCTTTCGAGGAAGCAGCTATATTCCTTTACCAGCCTGTGTTAGGCAAAGGAGATTGTATAAACCCACAAAACTATCGCAGTGAAAAATGCTTCATGAAGGCTATCCTCGCAAACTTCATACAAAAGTATCCACAACATATGAGCAAATACAAGCAACTTGAGGATAAGTGTTATTTCTCATTGTTTCGTTTCCTACGGCATTGGCTCAAATCCCGTAGTTTGAGAAAAAGAATAACATGTCTATAAACGTTTTCGACTAAATGAGAAACAAGAAGTGTTTGCTATAAAGGTCGTTGATGAAGAACTCTCTAACCATCATGGCCTGCTTCTGTTGAGTGATGCTACTTGGCTATAGCACTACGTTTATATAAAGAATTTCTAGAACCCTGTTCGACTTCAGAGAATTAAGCATATTGGAGAGATATATACATGTAAACGTTGCTTCACGCATTTTGATGATCTATTTTGACGAAGCGGGCTGGAAAAGCTACAAGAACGTTTTACTATCTGCAGTTAACATGATATCGCTAGAATAGTTATGCCAACAGAGGATAACTATAGTACAATTAAAAAATTTAGAGAGGATGCTGAAACTAACCTATGTCGTCTATGGATTTTTGGAGTATTCTTATGCCATATCATACATGCTCTGTTAGTCCTAAACCTTTCTATACAAGTTCATATCAGAAACATTCCCCGATGAGTTTTTGTGTTCACGCCAAGCCGTCATCCGGCGTTGAACGTATAGAAACTGGTCTTCCTACTCAACCTTATGTATATCGTGATCGCGATGCTGCTGAGAAGTTTATGGAATACCTAACGTCCCTTGCGAAGAAGATCAATAGTATATACAAATTTGCTAAGCCTTGAAACTTAAGGATGAACAACAAAAGGATTTCAAGTCTTCTACAAAGTGCTACTTATATGTTAAGAAATGTTATAGACGAGAGCCGCAACGTGCGCGACAATGACCATATCAGCGGCGAATACCGAGGAAGTCTACATAATAAGTGTAATTTAGCCTGCAAAAAACCTAAATTTATTTCTTTATTCCTTCATAACTTTAGCTAGCAAAATCGTTCTATCATCTTTTGACGACAAAAGAGTGATTGTAGATGATGAAATATCTACATACGCTTACGGTCAACGTGAACAAAACGCTGCAATTTCACTAAAGTAAACTCGAGGTTAGCTTTTGTAAGTGCCAGATAGCTCTGATTTGACTAGGTTGGGATGATTGGTGCTAGTTAGGGTAGGTGATTGCGGGATAGATTATAAGGGGTTCTAGTTCAGCTTGGAATGCTTGGCTTCAGGTTAGGATGGCATCAGATCAGAATAGTCGATGTCTAGATAGAACACATGATAAGAGAATAGTCTGGGGTAGGTTAGGCTCGCATACTGATTGTCTAAGTTATTAAGGATGGCTTAGCTTAGGTTCTCTTAGTAATGGGTTGGTCAGGTCTGGTCACGTTACCGGTCGCATGTGGTCACGTTTGGTCACGTTTGTACTCACGTTTGGTCATGTTACTGGTCAGGTCCTGTCACGTTTGGTTAGGTAAGGTTATTGGTCACGTATTGCGGTCACGTTTTGTTTAGATTAGGTTAGAGGATCACAGGATGGAATAGATAATGAGAGGATGTTCCAGAACAAGTAAGGTTGAATAGGTTACGTTAGGATGTTCGGTGTGAGGTTAGATTATACGATTGCAGGATAGAATGGATGATGAGAAAATTGTCCAGGTGAGGTTAGGATAGTTGAATATGCTTCAGAAAGACTGTGAACCCTACGCAGTTTATTGCTCTTATCCCTCCTCTCGCTCACATGCTAGCAGCTTGCCATTCATAAGTTTATAAGCGATATAGAAAAAGGGTTTTAAAAGTATATAAAAGTTCCGTAATAGTGTACGAAATGCTCATAAAGCATCCAAAAAAATATTGAAAATATCGTAAATAGTGTAAAAGGCGAAAAATTAAAAAAATAGCATCCAATTCTTGTAAAACATGGCAAATGAGTATTAAAATGGGATCAACCTACTATAAAACGTGTGAAATTTGTGTTAAAATGCATTAGAAAGGTTTCAAAGTTCTCAAAATATTCATAAAAGGGTTCAGGGACTTATTTTAGTGCTCCAAATACCTATACCAGAGCCCAAATGTTCATACCTACGTAAAAAAAAGTCCTCAAAGTGTGTAAAATGGACATTAACTACTTCAAAATACATACAAAATGTTTAAAATATCCTAAAAGGGTTTACCCTCCGGAAAATATTCCCGCTCCAGTGTCTAAATTACCTACGCAATGTCTGGAAACTATATAAAATACCATCGAAATGTCTACAATTGTCCTAAAACCCGCTTTCCAATAACCTGAAAATAGCTGCTCCATTGCCTAAAAATAACACCTTCAATGTGCTTGAAATGCCACTGTCAGTGTTCCAAAATGTGCTAAAATCCTATGGCAATACCCGAAATTACCTGCGTCAGTCATTAAAATGCCCTACAATACCCACTTCGGTGTCTAAAATACCTTCTAAATACCATCAAAGTACCTCTAAATGTTCCTAAGGTGTTCCAAAATGTGCCAAACGCTTATGTCAATCTCCAAAAATAATTGCGCCAGCTGCTAAATTGCTTTAGAAATGCTCTAAAATGGCTGACAATACCTCGCACCAATGTTTAAAACATTCATAAAAGGGGTAAAACATATTCAAGACATTTTCAAGATGCTCTAAAATACCTCTTCCACTGAGCATAAAGTCTGTAATCGTGGGTAGAATATCTTCAAAGGACTCTGAAATGTAGCAAAATAACCGAAAAAGCTGTTCCAGAGCCTGAAATGCTCCTAAAAATGGTTCCAGAATTACTATTTCAGTTCCTGAAATGCCACGTAAAAGCGTTCGAAAGCACTGAAAAATGTTCGAAATCACTATAAAAACGTCGCAACACTCCTAAAGCAAAACAAATGTGGATGTACATATTTCAGATACGCCAACAAAACGAAATAACCACCGTAAAACACCAACAAATCAATGTAAAACGGAAGAAGTGTGCCAAGCTTAGGTCAACATGCTGTGAAGCCAAGTTTAGGCTAGCTCACGTTAGGTTAGGCTATATTAGGTTAGGTTCGTGTTGGAAGCTGTGGCTTGGATAGAGTAGACAATGGGCGGATAGAATGGATGATAAGGGATGGCTTAGATTAGAATTGTTAGATTAGAGGATGGAAGAATGGATGATAATGATGATGATGATGATGATGATGAAGGGATACTGTTGGTTAAGTAGGTTAGCTTTGGTTAGATGAGGTTAGGTTAGCTTTCTTAGGATCATTCGGGTTAGGTTTTGTTAGGTTAGATATGGTATTAAGTTATACATCATACAACATATCCCAGCAACGAGCGTACACACTGCTATCCTCCTCTATTTAACGGTTAACTGCCCTCCAGAAACACCTCTCGAACATCTTCAACCCCCACCCTCCTTAACACCTCCCCTTTTTTTCCTGTCAACTGTAATTTATTTCGAGTTAACAACATAATAAAATGCTTCTTAACAATGTAAAACACCAAATTTTCATTCCGATTGAGATGTAAAAGTTCTTTCTATAGTTTTGTTTAAAAAAGTTATACGTGCTGTGAATTTTGAATTGTTTAGAATACAAATTCATGATAAATGAAAATAATACCAACAGAACTTCGGAGAACACTTCTTTTATTGTAAAAATAAATAGTCTGCACTAGACACTGCTAATTAATGTTATGTTCATCTGCAATGAATCATCACAGAAATCTTTAGGAATTAATGCGTCATCAAGTTGGGCGATGGCATAAGTCTTTGTATACACAAAACGGACTCGTTCATGGACGGCTTACGAAGAATACTGCTTTCACCAACCATCCTGTTGGTCCCAACTCTAACTTCCCAACTTGTTACTTTGTCCAGATGAATACGCCAAACCTAAAAAAAAGGTTCTTCAATTTGCAAACAAAATGCCAAGTCGTAGCCGTTAACGTCCGTTGCAAGTAGAAAAACGAGTCCATAGATCACACTATCACGACCCATGATTTCTTCCGTTTTCAGTCTTCAATTGAATTGAGTTTTACTTATGGACGCTCTTTAACCATTATGGTCCTTACCGTCTCATTCTATATTGGGCGTGAAAGATCGATAATTTTGCTCAGAGGCCTCTTTATCAGGCTTGAGGTTCTTTTATGTGCCGTAAATCTACGACACGGGACCACCGGCTATACTTCCCTTCCGAAGGAAGCCATGGTAAGGATTTTTACGCCCGAAAAAATCCATCGCCCTTGTTATGTTCGGAGTTCATTAGCTGTGTCACTGTTTTCCGTGAATGTTCACTTGGGTCGAAATGGTTAGTGTGTTCTTCTGCTTCTTTCTTCGTTCGCTGCTTGCCACTGTGTCCCGAGAAGATGTACTTGTCGTACTCGAAATTATAGTGCTCATACTCGTCAAAATGACCCTCAGACATTTTGTCAATACATTTGCAAAATAACTTTTGCACTGGACGTAAGACGACTCCCATCTCCGACTCTTCGTATTCCCAATCTCTCCCATGTATCACCCTTTTTGGTGCTCGATCTCTGTTATATGTCCTACTGTTGCTGTTGTGCATTCTAGCGCTACAAGTTATTATCGTCTGGTAAATTGCCTTTGCTTAAATGCAAATTATGAAAGCAGAAACGTACATAAACTTTCGTTTAGTTTCATTTGTATTCATGCTACATTTAGTTGTAAGTACGTAAGTGCTAGGATAAGAAATCACGAATCTGTAATAAGCAACCAGTTAATTGAAGACCTCGGGTACACTAATGGCTTGTATTAAGATTTTCGGGTAACAGTTGAGTTTTGGCAAACTCTGGTTATAGTCAACTGCTGGTTAAACAGAGTACACCATATTACTAAAGCTAGATAACTGTTGGTTGATTTACCTCGAGTTTGTAACAATTTGGTATGCTTGCAACATATTGGTTGATTTCACACCATCTAGGCGGAACATTGTCGCATTATATTCTCAATATAAACATTCGGTTGTAATTTTCTGCTCCTGCTGTCTTAATTAAATACTATAATGTAAAATTTTTATTAAATTAGTGTGATGGGCTTTCGCGAACTAATATAGAATGTTTTGTGTACAGAGATGATATATTTGGCGCATTTAGGAACATAATAAAGTAGGTTGTTATATAATATTACGATATGTATACGTTAGATAGCGGTACATATTTTCTATTCATCTACTTATATGAGTTATGCCGTTCGTTTAGTTCGCACAAGTGGATTTGGAATAGGTTAGGTACCTTACCTATTCCTACTATTTAAAAATGGTAATTTGCCGTGATTACAGCTCTTGGAGATGGCTGAAATAGTATAGCTATACGTGTAGCGTAGCTTGTGCGAAAATAGACTAGGGCATTTCTAAATATTTAGCTTAGAGTGGTTGTGAATGTGAATATTATTTATTTAGATTAATGGTAAAATAGATTTTGCACATATAGAAATGTAGGATTATACAGCTTGTATCAAACAGGCAGTAAATTTTCTTTGAAGCGTAGTGGGCAGGATTTTGTCTTGATTACACCTATTGCATTAACATATAACATTCAGAAGTGAGTTGGGAGCAGTGAAATGGTGTATGCGATGCTCAAGTATCACATTATTTTTATTCCTGCTACTTTTGTACGGCATAAAGTTACTGGCGTTAGGCCTATACCGCTACACTAAATTGTCTGAGGATTACATTTAAGATAAGGTATCAACAGGTATGTTGAGTTGAAAAATAGATCAAGGTTGTGATGCTGCCAGGAATTATTATACAACATATGCATTTTTCGTCAATGTGAATCAATTACCAATTTCCTCACATTCTCCTCGAATTTATTTTTCTGGTATACTATTCCGCATATACAATTTTTCAGCACTTCATCCTCGGAGTCCCTATGAAAGGAACAATATAGGGCTCTCGCTAGATTAGAACACTTCAGGGTATTAAGATGTATAGGACTTCAGTGTTAGTATATTTGACATATATTAGTGTGGAAATACTAATATTAATGAAGGTATTGATAAATAGCTACGTTTAGAAGAATATCCCATAAACAAGCAAACAAACAAAATTGAAAATTTATGTTACGTAGGATTTCGCCTTTAATATACTCGAACAAATTCGTGTGAAAATGTGTTAAGGGATTTCAGAGTATTAACTTGTATGAAGTTTCTTAGGAAATAGGACATTGTAACATAAAGTTAATGTGTCGCTATTTATATTTCCTGGTACGTTACTACAAAATAGGTTAGGCGCTTTTAGGAATATCGGGTTAAAACTGGTTGCATTAGCCTATATTCAAGCACGTATTATTCACATGCACGTCATAAAAGGAAAGAAAGAAAAAATAAAAGAATAAAAGAAAGAAAATTAAATAAAGAGGTCAACAAATTATGCCAAAGAATAATGCTGGAAGTACTATGCAGCAGAAATATAATAACAAATAAAGTAACCAGTGCAATTTTGTCCGAACCTCTGAAAATTTTCTTCCGAGGTATAATGTACAGAGACCCAATATTTCATCATTGTTATTACTAACGATGATCAATCGTGGTCAAAGGTACCCCATTTTTGCATAGGTACCTCAAAGTTAGCATTCTAAACGCTAGCCAATATAGCGGTTAGTTCATACTTAAGAATAACTCCCTGTTGCCTGTTAACCGGAGGTAGTAATATACATATTTGGACCTAACTCCAGGTTATCACCTACCCAGAACCTTAGACGGGGATCGTAATACAGACCCTAAGTGAAAAAAGTAAATAGGTCAGTAGGGTATATAGAGGAATTCGAGCACAGTTTTTTGGGCATATATGGGAAAGGATAGGGAAAACGAGGATAGATGGGGCGGTTCAATGAGGAAAATGGGTTTATATGGGAGAGATAGGGAATACGACGACCGATACTATGCTAGACAGGGTAGAAGGAGGGAAATACGTTTATATGGAAGAGATAGAGGAGAGGTGTTAGGCTAGACAGAGGCTGAGGAGTAGAGTATGGTTTATATGAAAGGTATAGGAAAACGAGGAGAGCTGTTAGGCTAGACAGAGTTAAAGGGTAGAGTATGTCTTTTATGTGAGAGATGTAGGGAACAGGAGGAGAGGTGTTAGGCTAGACAGAGTTGAAGGGCAGAGTTTGTCTTTTATATGAGAGAGGTAGGGAACAGGGATAGGGCTGTTAGGCTAGACAGAGGTCGAGGTGTAGAGTATGGTTTATATGAGAGATATAGGAAAACGAGGAGAGATATTAGGCTAAGCAGGTTGAGTATGCGTTTATAAAGAGAGACGAGAAAACAGAGAGATCCTATGCTACGATAGGCAGGTGTTAAAGGTAGAATGTGTTGTATATATGTTAGATAGGAAACCAAAGAGATACTCAGCTAGACAGGGGGGCAGGAGGGGAACACGCTTTATGAGAGGTAGGGGATACGGGGAGAGATGCTAGACTAGACAGTGGTTGAGAGTAGAGTATGCGTTTATATGTATGAGAAGTATAGGAACTGGAGGAGGGGTGTTAGGCTAGACAGATGTTAGGAGTAGAATGCGCTTTATATGAGAGCGGTAGGGGATACGGGGAGAGGTGCTAGACTAGACAGAGGTTGAGGAGTAGAGTATGGTTTATATGAGAGGTATAGGAAAACGAGGAGAGGTGTTAGGCTAGACAGAGGTTTAGAGTAGAGTATGCTTTATATGTATGAGAGGTATAGGATCAGGAGGAGAGGTATTAGGCTAGACAGATACTGAAGGAGTAACAATATGGGCTTATATACAGGAGAGATAGGGAATAGGAGAGGAGGTGCTAGACCTTGAAAGCGACTTTAGACGTGAACTTCGTGGAAAACTGTTTCATGTCAATGTTAGAACGCTAATTCTAGACATGCCCATCACGTAACCTATTCAGAGAAAAGGTGACCTGCAACGGGAAAAAGGTGACCAGCAAAAGGGAAAAAGCTGACCGCAAAGGGAAAAAGGTGAGCCATAAAGGGAAAAAGGTGACCTGCAACGGGCAAAAGGTGACCAGCAAAGGAAAAAAGGCGTCCCACAAAGGAAAAAGGGTAGGGAAAAGGTGACCCTCTCACGGGAAAAGCTAACCCACTCACACTAACAGGTAAGTAATTCAGCTAGTATCGTGGGCATTTAAACTAATTCAGCTAGATTCCAGAGGCTAACTGCATCATGGCTCTGCATGATTTCACAGGTAATTCAGCTAGTATCGTAGGTATTTAGGCTAATTCAGCTAGTATCACAGGAGGTTAGATTCCAGTGTTGGGTATAGCATAGTTTCATATTTCACAGGTAATTCAGAGAGTATCGTAGGTATTTAGGATAATTCAAGTAACATAGGTGTTTAGAGTAATTAAGCAAGCATTACAGGAGGGTAGGTTCCAGGGGTTGGTTATAACGTAGTTTCGTATTTTACAGATAGTTCAGGTAATATCGTAAGTATTTGGGTAATCAGCATAGTTTCACAGATGCTCGTGATAATTTCGATCAGAGATTTGTATCACAGCTATTTAAGGTAAATGCAGGTGATTCAGGTTGTATCAATGGTATTTAGGATAATTCAAGTATCATAGGTATTTAAGACAAACCAGATAGTATCACAGGTGCTCGTGCTAATTTAGAGCAGGAATTCGTATCAGAGCTAGTTAAGGTAATTTCACATGATTCGGGTAGTATCACAGGTATTTAAGTCATTTTCACAGGCAATTCAGCTAGTATTGTGAGCATTTAAGCTAATTATGCTAGTATCACAGGAGGCTAACTGCATCATAGCTATGCATGATTTCACAGGTAACTCAGCTAGTATCGTAGCTATTTAGGCTAATTCAGCTAGTATCACAAGAGGATAGATTCTAGGGTTGGGTATAGCTTAGTGTCGTATTTCACAGGTAATTCAGAGAGTATCGTAGGTATTTAGGTTAATTCAAGTATCACAGGCATTTAGAGTAATTCAGCTAGCATTACAGGAGGGTAGGTTCCAGGGGTCGGTTATAACATAGCTTCGTATTTCACAGATAGTTCGGGTAATATCGTAAGTATTTGAGGTAATCGACATAGCTTCACAGATATTATTGATAATTTCGATCAGAGGTTTGTATCACAGCTATTTAAGGTAAATGCAGGTGATTCAGGTTGTATCAACGGTATTTGTGTCATTTTAACAGGTAATTCATCTAGTATCATTGGTATTTAAGGCAAACCAGATAGTATCACAGGTGCTCGTGCTAATTTAGAGCAGGAATTCGTATCAGAGCTAGTTAAGGTAATTTCACATGATTCGGGTAGTATCACAGGTATTTAAGTCATTTTAACAGTTAATTCAACTAGTATCAAAGGTACTCATGGTAATATAGAGAGTAATTAGATTATAAACATTTCTCATCCAACGTTACAACAATTTATATACTTTTTTCTAAATATTACAAACTTATTATATGTTAAACAGTTATGCGGAGAGGGATAAACTGCATATTTGTTCACAAATTGAAAAGTTTTGCGTCAACATACCTTTATTTTAGTTCGTTGTAGCTGTCTCTCCCCTTTTATCTAGGCTTGAGACTAGCACTAGGATTGCTCCTAATGGCAGGGTTACCACCTTCCCTTCCATCTTCTTCTTTCTTCATCAGGCGTCTGCTAGTTGCATACACAGCACACGGATAAACTTAATTTTTTAAGATTGTAGACTCACGAGAAAATCTTTATCTTTAACTTACATTCTTTTAAGCACTGTTTGTAATGGCGTAATGTCCATACGCATAGGTAGTTATTCCATCTTCGGCAATAATTCTTTTATCATCAAAGGGATTCAATGTAATTTTATTCACGTGTACTGTGGTAACAGCATGCTTTTGTGACAGGATTAGATTCATGGGAGTTCTGATGATTTCACAGGTTTTAAGACAGTCTGTATAGCTGTCAAATGTAATGTACTGCTTAATAGCGCTACGTTTTATACCTTTAATCTTTTTTATAATTGAGCCTTGAATATCTAAGGCATACATCTTAGGACGTAGTCCAACAAAGCTTAGGATGATTTTGCTATTAGCCTCATCTTTAAATTTTCCCAATACCTTCTTGTTCTGAGTAGAGTGGCATATATGATTGACAGGGTAATGAGCTGTATCGAGATGCTCAAGAAAACGTAGCTTGTACTGGTACACATCTTCAGTTGTTACACGATGAATGAATGAATCAGTGTCCATATACATAAGCTTCAGGTTTCCAGCTCCGTAATAAGGCAACAACACGTCGTAATGATAGTGATACATTAATGTCTTGGAGATGTCCAACACACTCATTCCAATGTATATGGGCTTATTGAACACAATCTGACGACAGGCCATATGAACAGCAGCTAAATTAGCAGCATATATCGTCCTGTCGATAAACGTAGGCTTAGCGATCAGCTTCTCTAGAGTTTTTTCATTGGTCACCAGTCGTATGTCCATACGGTTACGCAGGTTCTCCATAGTTTTTCCAAACATGGCGTTGTTAAAGAGCTTGTAGAGATCCTTCTCGAAATCATTTCCAGCTTGTTGTCGTAGCCTGTTTTTAAATTCCACATAAGGTTTCAACCACCGAGACTGTCGGAATTGTAGCACACGATGGATTTTTGTTACTCGTAGTCCATGACTAAGAGCTTGCTTCAAAGCCATGTAATGTACTACATACTTCTTTCGAGGTCCAAGATGAGGTATCAGTTTCTTTGTAGATGCTTCCAATGGTTTCATACACGCTGGCAGGAAAGGTAGATCGTTGTGTAGATCGTGAAGTTCTGCAGGATACTCGATATCGACTTCTAATATGTACCCATGAGGATCATTTTCTTGTAGTGTTTCTAAGTTGATTTCTTCTGGTGACACCCACTGAAATCCAGCAAAAGGAAGGGCGTGACACATTGCCCACCCATATTGGTTATTAGCGTCCTCGTATGTGATAAATTGGGTTGGTCTGGACGGATCAAACTTCTCCATATAAGTGTTATTAGCCTCTGCATACCGATGAGAAACTTGACATAAACCTCCTCTTATACCTGATTCCACCATGAGTAGTTGATTATAATCTTGTAACAGCTCTAACTTAATTCCAGTATACAGTAACATAGCGTCCCATGTAAGACCTAGAGAGGTAAAATAATGGACCGGATCGACTTTATGTGTTTTGAGGGTTTGCTCTCTGAACGTCTCAAAGACGTCAGCTAGAAGAAGTACATCCGAAGTTAAGTAGAGATCGCTGTACTCTCCCAGGTTTCTCACATTAAACAGCTCCCATACATTTCTGGCATGATCGTAGTCAGTATCAGTAATTTCTTCTTCATTTAATCTATTGTAGAAGGAGTCCTTAGGAGGCAAGCAGGTCTCGTTCAGGGCATCCCATGACGTAACAAAATCATATGGAAATACGCCCTTACGTGTCATCAACTTCAATTTGTCTTCTCCGAAGTACTTTAGTGTTTCTGGATATGAGGTTAGATTTTTTACCAACTTATCCAACCTTGTACTGAGGAATCGGAAGCTATCCACAAATCGAAGCTTTATATCTCCTACATACTTGGTGAATGAGATATAGCTTTCTTCAGAGTTAGGAATTACCTCCACACGTTCACTTGTGCACCCCAACTCCTTTACAATGAAATGCGAGTCATATCCGCTAAGGTTATGCATGAAGACTGGGATATATTTAGGTGTTTTGCAGGCTAAATTACATTCATTATGAAGACTTCCACGATATTCACCGCTGATGTGATCATGGTCGCGTACTTTATAGTTCTCTTCTGTAAAGGGTTTTCCACACAAGTAGCATGTCGTAGAAGACTCAAAATCCTTTTGCTGTTGATCCGTAAGTTTCAGAGGCTTAGCAGATTTGTATACGTCATCAATCATTTTTGCAAGAGATGTCAGGTACAGCATAAACTTCTGAGCAGCATCAGCACCACGATATACATAGGGTTGCTTAGGAAGACCAGTTTCGAGATGTTCAACACTGGATGTAGGCTTCACGTAAACACAGAAGCTCATTGGTGTGTGCTCTTGATAAGGGGTTGTATAGGATGTTTCAGGATTGGGTATACACTTATGGCATGGAGTGAGAATACTCTCAAAATCAGCATAGATGACATAAGGTAGTTTCAGCATCCTCTCAATATTTTTAAACTGTACAATTGATTTCTCCTTGGTAGGCATAACTACCCTTGCAACACCATGTTGGTTACAGGTAGCTGCATGTTCTTGTAGTTTTTCCAGTCCACTTCTTCCATATCGATTATCAAAATGTGTAAAACAGCGCTTGCAGGTATAAACACGTTCATTACATTTAGTTTTCTGGCGTCGAACGAGCTTCTCAAAATTCTTTATATACACGTAGTGATGTTTTACACTGCTGTCATTCAATAGTAGCAGGTCGCGATGTTCAGGTAGTTCAATATCAGCAACCTTTATCGGATACACTTCATGCTTCTCATCCAGCCCGAAAACGTTAATAGACATATTGTCAAGCTTCTCAAATTTAGGTATTTGAGAAAGTGGAGTAGGGTAGGAAACACGGCTGAAGTCGTGCTTGTCTTGAAGTTGTTTGTATTTGTTCACACGCTGTGCATTCTTCCCTATGAATTTAGCTAATATAGAGTACATGAAACATTTCTCGTCGGTAAAGTTCTGAATGTTTATACACGCTTCTTTAGCTCCGACAGATGACGGTAGTGGTATGTAGCTACTTCCTCGTGACGGGTTGTACTTGTTGATACGAAGTCGAACTCCTTCCACAGCAAGCAAAGCCCAGTTGCTACCCTTAAGCTGAGACTCCTCCATTTCAGTCACCAATTTCTTGAATTTCGCTTCCAGTGTTGAGTCCAGATCTGTTTCCAGGAAGACAGCTTGATTCCGTGTTTTAAATGTTTTGTCACAGGTTTCTCCAATACTGTTAACAAATCGACACTCAACCAGCAGATTAATTTTAACACTCTTGTGAATACCAAGCTCTTTATGCACAGCCTGGATTATGCGTTGTTTTGCTTCATGCAGATACATATTTAGGTCCTTAGCTGATTCGCATCGTATAAAATACGATTTCAATCGTCCTTCGAATGAAGTTTCGTATTCTTTCATATCACAGTCCTCCATTGTTAATAATAGCTGATGTTTAGTTGGCTCCAATCTTCTTTTCTTCTGAGGGATGCTTATTTCACATATATCTTCGTGTCGCTGCCCCTTATAACCATCTTTGAAGGTTGCATTGCAATGTTTACATTTGAAGAGCTTCTTGCAGCTCATCTCGTGCCTTCTCTTGTGATAAACTCGGAGGAACTTCTTCCCACATTTTCCGCATGCATATCCAGTAGCGCTTGGAATAATATCCTTATACGCTGAGTTATTCATCTTTATTCTTGATGTAATAACGTATTAATCACTGATCAATGAAATGTAGACCTCTTCACCTTGATACCACTTTAGAAAGCTGATTATTCTTGGAGAGAACACGATGTTAACACCTCAAGACTAATTAGCACAATGAAGTCCAATGCCCTAGATCACCATATTTATAGAGGGAGCACGAACCTTTTAGATCAATCATAAACTCGCTCCATAACCAGCTGTATATGATTACTCAACGTGTATTAACCCCCGCCGTATAACCTCAAGTCTAGAGACAGGATGTTTATGACGTCACACCCAGAGACAGGATGTCTGGCAGCATCAAACACGTTTAAACTCGTCTCATAACTACCTGCTTATGCTGTCACACCAGCAAGAGAGGTATTCCCACACGCTCATTCAGACATATATTTCAAATTCAAGCCTACCACCACTACCACCACCATCACCACCTATTGTACCAAGGCTAATTCAAGCTGTATTATCGCAATATTTAAAAGTAAAAGCTTAAAAGGAAACCTAGAAGATTTTCCCCCTTATTTACTTAATTATTTCATGTTTTCATTCCTTTTTCAATTCTTCCTTTCCATCTTCCCACAGAAAGACCATTACATTTCACTGCAATCACGAGAAAAGCAAACGCTCATTCAGGCATATATTTCAAATTCAAAGCCTACCACCACCACCCCCACCACCACCCCCACCACCACCACCACCACCATCACCTATTGTACCAAGGTTAATTCCAGCTGTATTATCACAATTCTTAGAGTAAAAGCTTAAAAGGTAACGTAGAAGATTTTCCCCCTTATTTACTTAATTATTTCATGTTTTTATTCCCTTTTCAATTCTTCCTTTCCATCTTCTCACAGAAAGACCATTACATTTCACTACAATCATGAGAAAAGCAATTTTTCCAGAGTTACACAGATTCTAAGCTTCTAAATCGAACCCGGTAATACTTTTAATAAATGTATTTTAGCTCCCCAATATCAGCATCTAGCATTTAATCTTTACTCGAACCTGATATGATCCATAAGCTTGAAGATATATGAAATCACCCCTTCGGGATTCGATCTGAGTACTTTAAAGTAATATTTGTCATGATAACGATATTTAAGGACTAGATACTCTATTTACGTTTACCTTGACATGTCTATCTAAATTAAATTACGAGTTATTAAATTTTTGCAAATAAATTTCATTGAATCGATATTCGAACCCAGAACACCAGGAACAAAATAATTTATAATATTAGTCTGACATGTTACACAAAGCTGTATGCAGTTACATCATCGATCTAAGTGATATATTCTAGTGTACAGAGGAAAATTAAGGAAGTCATTAAAAGATGGGGAATCGAACCAGGTACAACTGATCGACAATTATATACAACATTAATCACCCGGTACAGAACCTATCAATCATGCTTTGGTGCACTCCTCTACCTCACTTAGTTCCCGAGATAATGAAAATTTAAAAATTAAGGATCGAACCCAGGACGTCAGGTATCTTATTACACATCTACAAGATACTACCTAATAACAGAAATGCAATAAAGTTTATTTCGCGTCTTTATCTTAATTAGTTTAGATGTTATGAAATTTATAATTAAATTACATTTTATAGGTATTCGAACCCAGAACACCAGAAACAAAATTATTTACAATATTAGTTTGATATGTTTAAAAGAGCTGTATACAGTTACAGCATCAATTTAAGTGATATATTATAGAGTATAGAGAAAAATTAAGGAAGTGATTGAAAGATCGGGATTCGAAGTAAGGGCAACTGATTGGAAATTATCTACAGTATTAATTACCCATTACAGGAGCTATCAATCATGCTTTGGTCCACCCCTCTACCTCTCTTAGTTTCCGAGATAATGGAGATTTTAAAATTATGGATCGAACCGAGGACACCAGGTACCCATATATACATTTACAAGCAACTACCTAATGACATTAATGTAATAAAGTTTATTTGTCGTCTTTATCTTAATCAGTCTCTGAATTATTAGAAGATGAATTTGTAATCACTCGTAGGATTCGAACCGAGGCATCCCAGTCAACTTGAAATAATACCCTAATGACGCGGCGCATTCCAGAGAATTGATTAGTTTTTATCTCATTGTTGTATCTATTTTCATTCAGGAGATATAAGCGATTAAACAGTAGAAATAAAATGGGCGGGGCTTGCCGGCATAGAACAAAGAAGCTTATCACTTGTCGGCATCTCTCTGTGTGCCAGAATCCGTGTGAGGATTCGTCGAAAAGGGTTGCCGAGGGAAAGTAAGGCTCTTATAATCACGCAGTTGAACAGGCAACAAAGGGGACAACATTATATGTTGATTTTAAGTCGACACTATCCAAGCCTGCACCTCTCACTAGCTCATGTACAATATCCCCAAATCCCAGAGATATTCGAAGTCCAAGGTAAAAGATGTAGGTCCTCTCACTACACCGCCATCCTCACCATTCTACCATCGGAAGTAACGGACATCACCAGCAGGGTGCCTCCAACTAATAAAATTAATGGATCCAGCCATTTCTTGGTGGAGTGAGGTTTCCGTAGGTCGTAAGAGACCTTAAATAAATGGGTCCAGCCATTTCTTGGTGCAGTGAGGTTTCCCCGAAGGTCGTAAGAGACCTTAGGGTGAAGGTTGAAAAAAACAAACAATTATAACTCCACGTTAGCTATTAACCGAAGGTCGTAATACGAAAATGTGGACCTAACTCCAGGTTAATATCTAACTGGAACCATAACCGGGATCGTAATACAGGCCTTCGAACAAAATTAAAAAAAAAAGCAAAAATAAAAGAGGTGGACTTACGCAATTTCCACTCTTAATCACCTGTCATCTCAATAGATACCCTTGCTTTTTGTTATTAAACGAACATTGATTCATTTTTACAAAGCTATGCAGTTTCCCGATGTTATACTTACATATGTGGTAGGTAGGCTTTGCTTTATTTTAATTTGAGAAAACGCCATAACAACGGCCTTAGCACACCAGACATCCCCCGATGTAGGCTATAGCATGTTAAAAGGAAAATTATCTGTTCATAACATAAAAGAAAATAAATGAGCGCTTATGTTCATCAGCCAAATTGTAGGCCGTTAGGAGTGTTCGACATTTAGAGTGGATAAAGCTTTTACCTATCAAGTAGTGAATCGAACCCCAGTACCCCAGGTGATAGTTGGGCATACTCATCACTCTGCTACTGAGGTTACCGGAATTGAATTATTCTACTAACACTAAACAAACAAATTGCAATCATGTATTCCGCTTCAAATGATAATAAAACCAACGCATTTAGTTCCTCCTGCCCAAGTGCAGTCAATTCCCTTAGAATATGTTACGATGGTAGTCGTAACAGGTGATATTTCAACGCAATGTGTGGAATCATTTTTAGAAGACTCTCGAAATCCGCAATGAGCATGCGCAGTGTCCCGCAACAACGGTCCATTGCTATATTCTTAAAGTATATGAATTGATTTCAGTTACCCTTAAGAGGGCTTTGTAAAAGTACCGCTTTCAACCGATGTACTGTATTAGCCAAACATTTTAAACCGTTTTAAACATCGTAGTTTAGTCTGAAGAATTAATCAGGTTTCAAAACCTTCATTGTCACGACAAACCACGCATCTTCGCCTTTCCTTGCCGATGCACTACCACTGCGCTACGATGAGATGTCTGAACACTAATTATACTTCTCTCATTGGATGCACGTATCCTGGTAAACTTTCAAGGTGTCTTCAATCACTACGAGATATAATTACATAAAATCCGTTTAAATTTTCCTGGGTATGTAGTTACACCTAGATTATAATTGCGCTCTGAAATCAGTTATGCATTCAGCAAAGAAAATTTCAAGCTCAGTATGCAAAAACATCCCTCACAATTTGCATTGGTCGCATATCGAAATGGATATTCCGACATTTTACATTTTATTTTCGCTCAGATTGATAACTGGTGCTCGTATCTAACCCTGCAAATGCACAGAATAATTCCACAACATATTAGCTTCTTAATATAATTTATACCTATTATTAGAAGGATTTTTTAAAGTGAAACCAAAATAAGAAGGAAGAATATTTCTGAGACAGTTTGTGAAAGGTATTTCATTTCTAATTGGCATTGGAAATTTAAAAAAAGTCTGTATGTAGCTTTAAAACAAATTTAGAAAGAGACATATAGAGTGGAAAGGGAGAAGGAATTACCAAAGCTCGAAACCTGAACGGAAAAACATTGTTCATAAGTTAGCAATGGAAAATGAATTTTTTTGTTTCTTGTTCTGCTTGTTGCCCTTTTTCCTACTTTGCCATTGCTTGGGTTTTGTTTCGGTTACCCACAATATTTAGAAAGACACAAACCCTCTCCCCTGCCCAAGCGACCACGGGGATCGCCTAGGAAGGTTTGCTTAGCGTGCTGTACGTCTACAATGAAATTATTCTTAAACTCTGTACCTACCGTATAACTTTGCCCCATATCTCTTAACTGTCGCGTGCACTAGTCATATCTCATTGGCTTCTGTCGTGCAATAGGTTGTTGTGCTATACAAACTATTCCTTATTTAGGATTAACATTTATCTTAATATATTTGAATACAGTGAGTGCTTAAAATGAGAGGAATTGCAATAAAGCAGACAGTTGGTCTATTAAGAGGACCCTGTCAGTTGCATGGGCATCTCTACAAAATGGGCAAAGTAGTCGATCAAGTATGTAGAACATGCAGGAGAGCAAATGAAACAGTATCTCATTTGCTGTGTGACTGTGAAGCTCTCGCAGTTCTTAGGGTTAAATACTTTGATCAGAAAATAATGCAATTGCATGGATTTCAAGAAGTTCCTACTAAGAGATTCGCAAACTTTGCGGAGGCAAAGATCTTAGGAAATTAAATTAAGAGAAGCACAACTGATCACAACTGATCGCAGTGCATATAGCACTTATTGTCCTCCTTTCCTTTAAAATAAACAAAGTATATATTTGAAGGGAATTGTCAAATTTAAATTTTCATAACGGTATGAATACGATATGTTACGTAATAGAGTTAATGCATCTGAATTGCTTGTAAATTCTTATCATGAAATAGGTAGGAGGATCCTTCAGTTTAAGCCTGCCTCTCAAGATGACGAAAAACCCGTGTGCATCTGTATGGCAGTGTTTTTATCGCGCTTATTGCCTGACCTTACATTGCACAGGCCTTATTTGTAATACATTCAAAGGTGTAGTTTAGCCAGTCATGGGAAAGGAACGGAAAGGGAGCGCAGAAGCATACACGTCAACAGTGCAAGGTTACAAATAATAGGGTTTAGTAAACAATTCTTATAAGTCAACGTGAAAGTGGCCTATGTATTCCTCGAAACATTTTACGTACAGAAACCTGAAGTATGGCCTCTCCCACCCTCTCCCTCTCTCACGTAACCCATTTCTTAGGTACAGATAACACACCTATATACATATATATAATTATAATATATATATATATATATTTTTAAGAAATAAAACTATAAAGTATTTAGTATATAAGACTGTGTATTATATAGGTATACACCTCATAAGTATTGTGTAATACCTTTTTACTTTCTCTACTACATATAGTAAGCAGAGAAGCATTACATTCCACCGAAAAATTCGATGTCGAGATTTCACCGGAAAAAGGTGTTTTGAGGCCCCCCTGAACTCAAAAAAGCACTTTTAGAAAAAAGGTCAGTGTGTGTGTGTGTGTGTCTGTGAACAGCATAACTCAAAAACGAAAAGTATGTCAAAAACCAAGTTTGGTATTTATGTTCAGCATCTTCTAGGATGCGACACAACCATTTTCAAGAAATTCCCCCACCCCAAAATACCCTTTACATGGAAAATGTTTCGAAAATTTAATCTTTCAATAATGGCTCTAACGATTTTGATTAAAATACGGTATGTTTAAGATATTTTTAGGACAAGGGAAATGTGTATGTTGAATTTTCTGGAAATAGCCTCTGAATTCCACTTAATTCTGAATGACTTTTGCATAACTGGTAAACCGTAAGAGATAGACAAAATCTTACTACACCAAAATGTAGATCTCGTTAAAGCTCCAGTTTCTCTTTCTTTCTTTCTTTCTTTCTTCTTTTTGAGCTAACAATTTGAGAAATATTCCTTATTATTGGTTTGCATTTTAAATTGCTTATACCTTTCTTAAATGGGAAGTAATTTATTTTTGCTTCTTTTTCTTATCTTAGTCATGCAAACCGAACGGAATTTCAAAGCCATTACCTACATAACGACCCGCTCTTAAAATATTTGACCATCGCTTAAAGCGATGTATTCCCCTAATCCCGTTATACCATTAAGAAAATATGCAATAAGGCAATTTTTGCAAACGTTTATCGCGATTAACATGAAGTAGATAGATGAATAAGTGTTTGTAAGAAGAGTTTGTGCAAGAGAGAGAAAGAAGAGAAAGCCATGTGGGTGCAAAACATCAGACTTTATTTTTTTAATTTTCAAGTAAAATGCTTCTTCTATGTCGGTAAAACAAAATTTGAGCTGAGATGAGGAACTTTTATGGTTGCATGAAATCGCGGAACATATGTACTGTTTAAGTATTCTTTATGTATCCTTCAGTCTGGTCTGATTCATTATTAATTTTACAAAAATGTAAAATTCAGCATTTTTCTTGGAGATTACAACGTTTGTTTTACCACTAAAAGTACTTTCTCTGAAGATGGATTTTTGGTTATTTATTCTTACACCCCTAAGATTACTTCATTGCCTATACAGTTTTTCTGTATCCACTTGCAGTAGCAATTTTGTGTTGTCGTCACTTTTGAAATTTCTGCACATATCGGTGTTTACAACCATAGCTTTGTTTTCATGTCACTAATGTAATAAATTTTTGCTAGCCTTACAGGATTTGGTTATTAATCTCTGCTTCACCTGAAAATAAAAGTAGCATTCACCCTGTTGCTGCTACCCATTTTGCACAATCTGCGACTGCCTAGTGGCACCGACGCACGCGCCGACGTTGTTCCCTCTATGGTGAATGTTTTCCGCGCGGTTTGGATTTGCACCCTTATGAACTTGCTTCATTTATATTTCCGGATACGTAGGCTACCTCTACTGCAAGTTAACATGACTGCTGTTAAGTTTCTGTGAATTCAGGGTGGACTAAACACATGTGCACCGCACAATGGGTCAAATTCCCCAGTACTAGCTTGTTTTCCGTAAGACATAGAGAGAAAAGTTATAACTGCACAAAATGCATATGAAAGTGAGTGCTTTATATTCTAATCGATAATATTATAAACCGTACACGATTCTATAATAACAGGAAAAAGGAAGCTAAACTCACAAGAACAGATCCTTCAGAAGACAGGTAGTACATCCCATAGCACACATTATGACGTCACGAGAGAAGAGAGCAATCAGAACCTTAGAAGATAATTGCGAAACAAGATAGCGCTCCGACTAATACGTTCCATATCAGATTGCCTTTCGGCCAATCAATGAGCTCATTGCTCCTCGACTGACCAGTGTCAATCAAAGTTTAACTCATGAAATAACCAACCAATGGAGTGTTACAAACGTATAAATTTCACCCATTCACAGGCACCTTTCAGTGTGATATTCTCGATATAATCTTGTCGAAGTTGATAGCATTTGTTTTTTCTGTAATAATTGAATAGGCCATGCGCACAAACCACACAGATGGAAAGAAAAACCCACTTTCCTTACAAATTAATGAAGACATCGTAACGTTATAATCAACAAATTGAGAAATAGTGATAACCTATTTCGGCTTCAAATACACAGACTGGGTTTACCTTTACTTTCACTGGGTGCCAATTTTAATTGTGTTCTTAATTGATAACATGTCTTTAGAAACATGTATTTCCTCGTCTTTTTTTGTAGTTAGTTGGGAAAACTATCCCAAGATGTCGTTACTCTTAATTACTCACAAGTCATTGAAATAACATAGCAGCGCATTCAAATGATACATCGCACTACAGTAACTATATATAAAGTCTTAATTGCTATAGTATAGACTGATGTATACATTTCATCATTTATGTACCAATACATTTGTTAAATACATCTTGTGGTATTACACATGATAATTATAATCAACAGAGTGCTACTAATAGTTCCTTCCTCTACTTTTGTTTGTTTTACTCCCATCATATCTGCTTTGATTCTATAACGGACGGAGAAAACCTTTCTTTTTTCCTGTATTGGTGGTTAGCGTGTAGGCATAACCTCAAATATTCAGATAGCTACAGGGTTCTGCTTGGAATAAAAACTGATAAAAAGTCGTGCGTGAACTAAAAAAAATGAAATAGGTAAATCAGTGTCTTGATGATCAATGTTATATAAAATGTAATAAGAAACATTCTGATGCGATACATTTACATGACTTTCTCTAACCTCTATCGTTTGTTAGTGGGTATACAAACTATTCTTACGAAAGCTTATTTTTTCTATCTACTTAATTTTAATCAAGATAGGGCTTTGTAGAAATAGCTGCAATACGTATTTCGTTACAGACACAAACGAAACAGCGATAGTCAAATGTTTAAGAACTGGACGCTATACGCTGCCTTAAAATTCCATACTGTTTCCATGCAATCGCAAGAAACATGTGAATGTTGACAGTACTTCAAGCGAATGGCAAAGTAATGAACAATTCGAACCATTACTATCGGATATCTCAGAAATGGCTTATGCCACAAAACACTTATTTGAAATAAACTGCGTGTTTTAAAGAGATCTACATTTTTTGTGTAGAGCGTTTTCGTCGATCGCTTAACGTTTACCAGTTATACAAGATTATACAACATTCCTTCCGTATGAAGAGGACTTCATAGACTTATCCCAGAAAATTCAAGATATAAATTTTATGGTTCATGTAAATATCTTTCATATATGGTATTTTAATCAAAATCTGTACAGCCATATATTAGGAAATAAACAATTTCGAAAAATGTCCAAGTAAAGTGTAGTTTGAGGTGGAAGATTTTCCTGAAAATCTTCGTGTCGCATCTTTGAAAGGTACTGAGCCTAAATACCACAGACACACACACACATTGACATTTTTCTAAAAATGCTTTATTTGGATTCGGGGGGCTCAAAACGTGCATTTCTGGTGAAATCTCGTTATCGAATTTTTGGGTGGAATGCAATACCTTCTCTACCTACTATGTATGTGATAGAGAAAGAAAAACTGGGTTTCTCCTGTTGCATAATTATACCGTATACAACTCGCAATGGTAATTTAATTTTGCTTGTGAGGTTATGTTTGCTGTCATAAAATAATTATTAGTTCTATTTTCAGCCTTGCAATAATTATCATTATATTAAACATTTTCTTCTTCTTTAACTGATTACCCTCCTATTTGTAGAGCTTACAAGTCAAATTGCCTTGGGTCAGTAGCCTGTCGAGGAGCAAGCAAACTCTAGATCACCGCATATTCAGGAAGGGTGAGCAGCCCAATGCCTGATATGGCGGTGAAGAAGGAGGAAATGAAATGCAGTGATGAAAGGGATGATATGAAAATTCGCGGATCAAGTTATCCAGCCCGGCATTCGCCTAGCGACCGAGGAAAACCGTGAAAAAACATTCGTCAGACCCTGGGGATTTGAATCTGCAACCCCCGAATGCGGGCCACAAACATTATCGCCTGAGTCATTCTGCTCGGAACAAACATTTTAAGGTTAATTAAATTACATAAAAATAATCAACATTGTTTTTATTATTGAGGATGACGCATTTGGTCATTTAAAGGGATGCACAGAAGTGCTTGTTTGCGGTACCGTAACTATGGAAGACTATGGTTGATGTATCTTTCATGGCGGCCAATGAAGCAAAGGTGGTTTATCATCATGGTCCACACTAAGATATTCGTCAAGCTGTTGCTTGCACGTGTTTCAACCGATATTTTGAAAGCATTTTAGCATTTAAAAATTTGTTTTCTAAACATATTTTTGCATTCTCCAGCACGAAAATTGGTATACAGCCTGGAACTGTCATACGCGGGAATTGTTTTGCAAGTTGTTGTTTTATTAGCTGAGGTGACATGTAACGTATATTCATCAAAAATATAAATACGACCTGAAACATAAAACATGGGCTAAGCTTTGTTATTCAATGTAGAAAGAGCAGAGGGAAACCAAACAACCACTAATAAGCCCAAAACGTAGCTAGAGATGAAGGGCCATGCAACGAAAGTACATTTCCGTCTACCTTGGAAACGTGTAGCATTCACACAATCTTCTTGACCCCTTATGAACTAACAGCTAACCTTGCCTCTCACTTTAAATTAATCATAAAACTCTTGATTAGAAAGTTTTTAAAATTAGGCAATACAGACTTGGCTACTTGCAAAAAAAAAAAAAAAAAAAAAAAAAAAAAAGCAACAGTAATTACCTGCATTTTGTGTTATTATCACATGTCTATTTTGGTTAGCAATAAGCAGATACGAAAAAATTGAATGTGTAGCACTGAAACGACCTTATCTAACCATTTTCCCATATTTTCATAACTAATCTACAAATAATTTATAAAACCCTTAATTTCAAGTACTCCAATGAATGATAGTAAATATTCACTTAGTGTACCTTGTGCCAGGCCTTCCAACTGAGAAAAACATCCTGTGTGTGTTCTGGGAATCGAATTTGAGCCTCTTGTAATTAATAATAAACTACCTAATTGGTTCGGTTTCTTAAAATTTTTTCGCTTATAAATAACCATGATGCAGTAATTTGTATCATAAATTATTTAAATGTAAAGAGTGATTACAGTATGAATATGTATTTTTATGTGACATTGATTTGAGATGTTTGTTGATTGTAATTATTGTTGAGAAGTAAGTTTATACGGCCTTACTGAAACTGACAATAATAGCGTGCAATAATGCAGCGAAGGGGTGAGCTGTTTATCATTATTGGAGACGAGGAAGTTACGTAATGTTGGCGCGTTTTTTCTTCAGAATCTTCTGGAACATTTTCCCTAAAGCATATGTATTCATAATTTTCATTGGATATAAAAATAGACGCTAATGTTGGCGCGTTTTATTAGCTAATTGCAGCTCAGTTATAATCTTTAGGCATATCGGGGTGTAGGAGTATAAAAAGGGCTAGGTTAGAGATAGACCCCGTCAGTTCGTCGAAAATATTTGTACGTTACACGTCGCCTTCAGTCCAGCAGAGTTATGAAAAATCTCAAGTGTTGTAAAGTTAATTACACAGAAAGTTGAAGTACGCAAGTTAAGAGTGATCAGTAATGAAGTTATTATAACAGTTTCAGTTTGGTGAGTGTCAAGATCAATGTGTAAATGTGATAGTGAATGTGTTCGACAATAAAAGTGTAAAACAAATTCTTTCATCAGTGTTATCTTTGGATAAAAGACTCCTTTCCGTTTACACAACCTGTATAAAGAGAAGTGCTCGAACAAGATCATAGCTAGCCGGAGGACAGTAAACCAAAAATTAAATAAAAATAAAATATCATTAGCATTCTTTCAAACAAACACTAATACTGCCGCAAATTGCTAACACCAGATGGAGCTAACAAACCTAACAAAGAATCACGTCACAAAATGGCTTCACCACGTGGAGTAAACACAAATATACAAACAACATTAATGATAACGTCTCAAATTGGCTCCCAAACGTGGGGCTCAACAAATTAAATATAACATTTGAAGTATACCACCGCAAATTGGCGCCCAACGTGGGGCTAACGAAACAACCATAATGTTATTTCAAATTGGCACCCAGAACGTGGGGCAGAATGACCAGGAAGGAGCAGAATAACCAGAAAGGAGCAAAGGAACCAGGACGTGGAGCGAATGGAGAAGTGAACTGAACTACAAGACGCAGATTCCAGAAACAACTACAGGGACGACAGACGACGCGGATGAGTGGACATCATAATTCCGCGATTAAAAGGCAACAGGGGAATTCAACTACAGGACACCAAGACGACGTAGATTCATCATAATACGACGCAAAAGCGACATACAAATCTAGGAGAGAGGGGCAGAAACCTGGACATCAAAGCAACATCAGCAGATAGCATCAGAAAGGTTAGAAAAGTGTGATTATTATTCTAAAAAAAGTGCAAAAATTTAAATGTACCTTAGGAGCGGTAGGATAAAGAAAACAATGGTTACTAATAATACAGAAGAAATAATTATGGAGGGAGATAGTGTAACAGTTAGCTGTAATTCAATACAGGTTACAGAAAATAGCTCAAACAATGTAGGATTTGAGGGAGGAAATGTTAGTGCAGAAAGTAAGAATAGAATAGCAGGAAATGTTAATTTTGATGCTAGTATGATGATGGAAATAATGGAAATGCTGAGAATTATGAATGATAATATGCAAAAGAGTTTTGAGGAATTGAGAGTTGCTATAAATAAAGATCATAGGAAATTAATGGAAAATATTGGTAGGAGTAATCAGATATTAGAGCAAAAAGTAGATAAAAGCAGGGAAGAAATTGAAAAGAAAGTTACGAAGCTAGATAGTAGTATGCCAAAAATGAGTGATGAAAAGGAAATAATAGCAAGTGAGATAGGAGAAGCTTCAAAGAAAATGTTAGACATGAGCAGGGAAATAGGTAACAAAGAAAGTGAGGTTAATACTAAAAGTGAACAAGTTGATGTAAAACGTACAGAGTTAGAAAGTAGAATGAGTAACATTTCAAATGAGATAAGAGAGATGAAAGAGGTTATGAATGTAGATGTGAATCAGGCACAAGTTAATTTCAGAGGGGAGATATCAGAAATACAGAAGGAGTCAGTAATGCAAAGAAATAAATTGTCCGAAGAGGTTAAAGTTTTGTCTATAGATTTGAATCAAAAGCTAACTTCTGAAATTAACAAGTACCAAGCTGTTCAAAATGAAAACTCCAATCCAGTACAATTTATTACAGACTTGTCAGAGTATTCTCAGATTAAAAAGATAGCAGAAGAATTGAAAATGACAGTTGTTAAAAGATGTGTTTTTCAGGAAACTTTAGATTGGTTACAAATGGTATCAGGGGGTGAAATATCATATGAATCCTTTAAGAGGTTATTCATGAACAAATTTTGGAAGGTTAGGATACGGCTACGAGTAATGTTTAGCCACACACAATTTGATCCAGGAGGGTAAATAGCAATGAGATGTAAAGTAAATGCTTTATAGTTAAAGATGACCAGCAGAGCAATGTATTGGAACGTAAGAGGGTTAATTATGTATGTACGTCATAAGAAAGAAGAAATAAATTTTGGACATAACTAATTTTTTTAAAAAGGGAAAAATAACATTTTTTAGTAACTGTAACAGTATTTGAAATTAAGAATGTAAAAATTGAAACTTAATATGATATTAAAGTAAAAGTACGTAGATATAATTCCAAAAGTATTGTGAATATAAAGTACAAAAAATGGGGTAAAATAATTAAAAACAAATACTTATGTAGCAAACAGAAAAATGTGAAACAGTGTCTAGATTTAAGAGATGTAAATATATTTGTGTAGAGGGTGAATATTTTTGGTAAATATGTTTAATAATTACAAACATTCTTGAATGCATAAATTTTGTCAACAATCTAAAAAATAAACCATTTTTGTAACAGTAATTAAATAATTCAGGGTACAGTATTTGCTATAAAAAATTTTTATTTGTAATGTCAGATTAATGTCTAAACACATTAAACAAGAGCCAGTAAGTAGTGGCAAGAAAAGGAGAAACATATGTCGTGTGTTAAATACGTGTGAAGTGTTAAGTGAAAGTGATAGCGTGTGTTTCAAGATTTAGGAGACTAAAAACCCAATTATAAAATTTCCAAACAAGTTGTAAATATTTATAGTTATGTTTCTAGTGGAGCATATGATGCAGTAATTTGTATCATAAATTCTTTAACTGTAAAGAGTGATTACAGTATGAATATGCATTTTTATGTGACATTGATTTGAGATGTTTGTTGATTGTAATTATTGTTGAGAAGTAAGTATATACGGCCTTACTGAAACTGACAATAATAGCGTGCAATAATACAGCGAAGGGGTGAGCTGTTTATCATTATTGGAGACGAGGAAGTTACGTAATGTTGGCGCGTTTTTTCTTTAGAATCTTCTGGAACATTTTCCCTAAAGCATATGTATTCATAATTTTCATTGGATATAAAAATAGACGCTAATGTTGGCGCGTTTTATTAGCTAATTGCAGCTCAGTTATAATCTTTAGGCATATCGGGGTGTAGGAGTATAAAAAGGGCTAGGTTAGAGATAGACCCCGTCAGTTCGTCGAAAATATTTGTACGTTACACGTCGCCTTCAGTCCAGCAGAGTTATGAAAAATCTCAAGTGTTGTAAAGTTAATTACACAGAAAGTTGAAGTACGCAAATTAAGAGTGATCAGTAATGAAGTTATTATAACAGTTTCAGTTTGGTGAGTGTCAAGATCAATGTGTAAATGTGATAGTGAATGTGTTCGACAATAAAAGTGTAAAACAAATTCTTTCATCAGTGTTATCTTTGGATAAAAGACTCCTTTCCGTTTACACAACCTGTATAAAGAGAAGTGCTCGACCAAAAAGATCATAGCTAGCCGGAGGACAGTAAACCAAAAATTAAATAAAAATAAAATATCATTAGCATTCTTTCAAACAAACACTAATACTGCCGCAAATTGCTAACACCAGATGGAGCTAACAAACCTAACAAAGAATCACGTCACAAAATGGCTTCACCACATGGAGTAAACACAAATATACAAACAACATTAATGATAACGTCTCAAATTGGCTCCCAAACGTGGGGCTCAACAAATTAAATATAACATTTGAAGTATACCACCGCAACCATTATAACATTTTTGGAGCAGCTGTAGTGTTTGTGTCCACTTTTCTACATTATGGATATAAACATCACCTATGTGTATGGTATGATTTCAAAAGTCTACATCCTAATGAATATAGTTCCGTTTCTTCTTTTAAATAACATTAGTCTTGTTTAGTAAAGACATTTAAACATATTTTTGTTTTCCTATGAAGAGCTTCCTGTGAAACCCTATTATTTCTAGAAGTTGAACTTTTAAAGGAAAGAGAAAAGAACTGAAAGAAATTTCTGAACTAGAGGTGTTAGGTGAATGAAAATACATTGATTGAAAATATATTAATTGCCATAACTTTGGAACTCAAAAGATAAATATAGCTTGAAGGTTTCCATTCTAATAAATTTAGATTAATATTATTGACATAATGTGATAAGAGCATATAAAAGTGTAGATATTAATAAGCGTGGAATATGTATTGTACGCCTGTTTTATTGAAATGAATATACGACTATAAGTTGATACCGTATTATTGACAGGGGGATATAAATAATTAAATAATAGTAAGATAGAGAAATAATTGCAATAAGTAATTTCTGTATATTAAATCAATGGATAATGCAATAAGCGTGAGCTAAAGCAGTCCGGGGGAAAATCATTAGCGTGTCAGGGTAAGCAAAGTCATTAGCAACAGACGAGTAACGAACGTGTAAGCATAGAAGTTCCTGGAATGTAGTCAGAGTTAAGTTCAGTAGGTTTGAACAGTCACGTAGACAGAAATTCTGTAAAAGAGAAAGGCAAATGGCATCCTTAGATTCGGGGAGATGCCGCATAGTAACAAGGTGAAAGACGCATAGGTAGGAGATTTTAGTATAGGTCCGCGCGAGAAGGGAAGTTGGTAGAGGTATTGATATGTGGGTGGAGATTAAGTTAATAAAAAGGTGTGAATAGCTAAAGTTAGCGTCTTTTCTTCTGTTCTTCGTGTACTGTCTTAGGGGCTTAAAGTCTTTTACGGAGACCGGCAGCTCGTAGCGCTTAAGACTGCGCTAGATTATCAGTTGCTTATCGGTAGCCGGGAGGGATATTGCCGGTAAGCAAGTTGTATAGAAATGAGAGATCCAGCGCACTTAATATGCAGGTATGTGCACATAATGTGCTAATTATGCCTCCACCTGCCACGCCCCCCGCGTACCTTTTCGTAGCTGAGGTCATATATTTTGTGGAATATAATGAAAAGGTTGACAGACATGCAATTAAGGTTGTCCATCACCTGTCAAAATGAACAATATTGTGATAAGTTATGCTTTCTAACAAAAGAGGAGACGCTGTTCTCCCCATTCCATTCCCTGCACTCGTGGTCGTTAGGAAGGCCACACCTGTAGCAACCCCCTTCCCCAGCTGCATTCTCTCTCCAAGCATGTGCACCTGGGCAAAATAACAAAGACCATGCCTTTCTCCTGTCAAAATAAATAATGGTGTAATAAATTATCTCTTGTGACAAAGCAACAAGCTTACTGTCTCCATTCCATTGTCCCGCGCATGTGTTCGTTAGGAAGGCTCCACATGTAGCAACTCCTCCTCCACAGCATTCTATTCTCTCCAAACACGTGCAATATAGCAATAGAACAGACTGGCGCCATGGTAACAAAAGAAGCTAACAAAGCACAAGCACTATTGTCTGCATTCCATTGTCCCGCGCAAGTGTTCGTTAGGAAGGCTACACATGTAAAAACCCCCTCTCCCCACAGAATTCTATTCTCTTCAAACACGTGCAGCGATAACAAAAGATCAGGCTCGTGCCCACGACAACAAAAGAACTCTAGGGGCCGATGCTATTATACCTGTCGTGTGTTTGTTTGACGGTTGGAAAGAGAGAGACCCGCTCCCACCAGGCTAGCTTCCGTTCATTATAGACGGCGACATGATGGCACCGACTTTGCCACGCGGGCAGTTCTCTCTGAGAACAGCCGAGACTTCACGAAGATCTACGGACATTTCAGAAGATAGATATACACGAACGAAACAAATCTAACACATCTACCAAGCACATGAACCTGCACGTCGACCTACGAGAATCACCGAAAATAGTTATACATGCTCTAACTCTCTGTTTTTGCATCTATTGGCTCTTTCAAACAGTGATATCAAAATGTGTTTAACATATCTCATTTCTTATATTAAATCACTGTGTATACTTAGGTGTCCTTAGGTCTGTGTTCGAATCTTACTACAGGCAAAAGTTTAATGTTTTAATTGCTAATGAAAATTTGATACTTTGATAGGGTAAAGCATTATTATATCATTACCCTAATTAATGAAAGGCGTCCCCGGGTATTCAGAGGTCCGAGGTCGAGTCTTAGTGTACTGAAACATTAATGCTTAATAACTATTAAAATTTAGGAACATAGACGAGTAGGGTAAATCATGTTTATTTTTTATATATCATTACGATGTTTAATGCAGTGCATTCTTAGGTACCCAGAGGTCTTAGTTCGAATCTTACCCTGCGAAGCTCTTATGCTTAATAAATATTAAACTATGTGTATATGCGTGGCCAGATTAAAATGTATTTAACAAATATGATTACTTTATATTAAACCTGTAGTATACTTATGTATCCCGATGCCTAGACTCGATTCTTTATTTTTTCTTTCCTCTTTTCTCATTTTCTTTCTTTTCCCTCTTTCTTTCTTTCTATCTATCTATCTCTTTCTTCTTGGCATGCATACATCCAGGCATTCATATATACACGAGCACATGAACAGGGCCATTAAACATACATATACACACATACGTATACATACCTCAATACACTTACATACACACATACGCCAACAAGCATACACACATACACCAGTGCACACACAGAGACACACACGCTAGTATTGGAAATTATTGTCTTTAAAGAATTCAAAAATCTTTGTTTCATTTTCCCTGTAACCTAGCAAACTGTAATTCTTTTCAGGCTACCACATTCACATGACTTTCATCCACAACGCATTTTCTACAGCTCGTGTAAAGACATTATGGAGGTACTCTCAAAGATAGAGAGAGTGAGTGAGAGAGAGAGGGGGAATTGAACCAAGCGGGGATAGAAGTGCTGAGAGTCTCTGCGCATGTGCAAGATGTGATAATTCCATTGGGTGCAATAATCACGTGACGTGTAAACAACTCTGCAATGACGATGTGCTGACATAGCCAGTGGGAATTTAGATCTCTATATAAACAGCAAACGACGCTTGCTAGAGCCATTGCGAGCTTATTAACTCTACATTTAAATTTTAAAGTACTTCATAAATAGCAACGCGAGGATTTTTTAATTTAAGAAGAAGTGAGAGTCATTGATTTCTACAGACACAGCATTCATCAACACGATACAATGCAAGGTGAGTGAGTTTTTACATAACTATACAAATCAGTGTTGGCTTTTACAATGCATTTAATTTTGCCTAAACGATGCAGTGCATAAAAGACGAATCATTGCAAGAGTATCATATTTTTTAATCTGAACTTTACATTCACATGGATTTCTCGGCACGCTCTTCTTCCATTCACATTAATACGGTTTTCTCTACAATCTCTTCTTTCATTAATATTCACACGATTTTAACTACTCATTCTTTGTTTCTCTACACATTCTTCTTTCATTCACACGATTCTCTCTCCCCGCTCTTTATTTCACCATCACAGGAAGTTTTACACACACTCTTCTTCCATTCACCATTACACAGATTTCACTACCTACATGATTGACACAAACTACCACTTCCACCAAGCACCCGAACCTGTACGAAGACCTACCAGAATACCCAAACACAAAGATGCATAAACATACTTAGTACCTCCTGCTTTGTTACAAACCTAGCACTTCTATCAAGCACCCGAACGTGTACGATGACCTAGGGATATCCCCAAACACAAACCTGCATAAACATACCTACAAAAACCTCCGTCCATGTAGCACAACACATACTTTGGTTCTAATTTAAGAAATGCATAACTTGTCGTTGCATCTGAATAATACATTGAGAAAACAATTCATGATCAATGTCTGCTACAGAGTGTTTAGCAGATAGACTTAACCAGATGGCTGAAGAGCGCAGTTTCCTACCGACTCGGTGAGTTCAAGATCTCGAAATAGATCTTAAATATGAGTAAATGCCTTAAAGAGAGCTCAAACAAGATACGGTATCAGGATCGTATCTTCGCTGCAGGACTGCCAAGTGTTCTTGCCTGAACGCTATAATTCGAAGGGTTTGCAGAATTGTCTGACAAAGTATATTTGATATATAAGGGCATGGCAGAGATGGGGAAATTTAAGACATGCAAATTGTCTTTGGTAGCCGCAGCGAAGGTGTGCAGAAATGTCAAACCTAAGTATTCAATGTTGTTCCTATTTTACTACGAAAAAAAATCATAAATAAAGCAGCTGACTCATTGATATTACATATAAAGACACAAAAGATACATGTTATAGAAATTATAAAAAACATTCATGAAATCATAATGTCACATGTTTTGTATTCAGTTATATATATATATATATATATATATTATCTCACATTGAAATAACGCCTGATATCCTAATGTTTATACAAATCTTTTGTGTTTCAATTTCCATGTAGCCTAACAAAAAATGTAAATTGTTTTCAGGTTACCATCACTTCCAAAAGCAAGTTTTCTAAGACTTTCAGTGTGTAGCGTTTCAGACGGAATAAGGGGAAGAAGAACTGATTTGCAGCCCAGGAAAGAATTCTGACGCTCTTGGTGGATAGATAACCACCCTCACTACATTACCGAAACATGCAATAAGCGTGCACAGAGACGTCTACATCTCGAGAACACGCAACGTTAAGATAGGGTTCTTCTCCGATCTTCCAGTGCTTATAGTGAAAAACACAGACAATTTTGTATACATTCCAAGGCATAGCTGAGAGTTAGCTCGAGCGAGTCTCCCTATATAATGGCGAAAATAAGAATTGGAAGCAGTAATTTAAATGATTGTGAAAATAATTTTTAATGTTGATGATTGCATAACCTAACCGTTGCAATTGTAATGCCATATGCAGCAACGAGCAGTTGGAGTAGGAAAGTGCTTGGATTGTATGATAAAAAAGAATGAAGGTATGCTTTTACATCATGTTTTATTCATTAAAAAATCCTAGCATTCCTAATGAAAAAGAAATCCCTACATTACAATGATTAGTTTAAAATGTAAGCTGGTTCACATGAGTCAGAGGCTTGTATGTGAATACTTTATCATGAATTATTAAACAATACAATGAGGCCTGTGCAGTGATATTTACATTAACTTGAATTTCTATTCTGATGTTGACAGCTCCATTTACAAATTCCTCTGTGTGATGCGAGCAATCTATAGCAAATATAGGGGGCATATTTAAGAAAGTCTTTTCTCTCCAATAAAGGGCAATTGTCTTTTTCATAATAAGAGCTTGAGTACATATCATACAATGATGCATATCTCGAGTTTCCAAAGTCCAATCTTCTATCGTGACAGGAATAACATTCACTATCAGGATAAAGCCTCAAAAATTGGTTAGTTAGAATAATAAAAAAGGGAACAGTCCTTAGATGCATAACTCTATCTTGAAGTCTGAGAGCCTAAAATGGCAAATCTCGACTTCTAGATTTTGATGTGGTGGCGACATTCCAGGTGCATGCTTGCGGTACAGCAGGCTGAGCATGCAGATCCATGGTCCTAAATGAGTGAAACAGAGTCTTATCCGGCTTGGCAGTCTTGAGGATTTCAAGCATTTCAACATCAGAAAGTTGAATCACAGACATTATCCACTCGATTCGTGCAAGTTTCACACCAGCATTCTCTTCACCCTGAGGCACTATAATACAGTTTTTAGAGTACTTGGATCGAATCACCAACCACTACCAACCGGCTATTGGGCATGAGCTCCTTGTGATCGCCAGCAAAATCTCAGAAGCATCAAAACCGGTACTACAGCATTGAAGGCTCCATTTGCTACATGTACAATGTCCATGTCTTCTCCTGGATAACACCATCCAGCATTCGCCAGACGATCAGAATCCATTGAGTTGACAGCAGCAGAAACGATCCATGGGTTTCTGGTTCGATCAATAGTTGACCCGTTCATATCCAATCGAATATCCTAAAACATGAAAGCAATAGCGTTATTGGTAAGCTTTGCAGTAGTAGCTGCTCCATTAGGTTTAGTAATACTTCCATTGATATATAGATAACTTCAATTAAGTAATGTATATAAATCCTCTGCTTGTCAAGCGATTATAATCTCGTCATTTTTACCGTCGATGAAAGAGACTGATGCAATACTGCGCTCGATTCGCATGATGCTCAATTTAAATATATTCACCAGGAAATCAGCTTCAGTCAACAGATTAGCTGGAATAACTTTATTGGCACTGATGCCCCCAGAGCGTTCCTTTAGAACAATCATTGGAAAAAATCAATAGTGAAAGGACATTTAATTTCAGGCTTCATGGCGTTATTATTAATTGATCTAATAAAGAAGACTTTCTAATCCACCCCTAGCTTATCTCTGGTGTATTCGTTAATATCAGCAATTTCGTAAGTTCCATCAGGTGTATCGAGCCTTTAATTTCATCATTGTGAATGTAAAGAAATTGATTATTACTCTGATCAGCATTGGGGGTAGAATAGAAGATTTCAACAAATCAATATCTTATAATGTCCCTTTAGATCTATCTGAATAGGGGGATTTAGGTACGTAGTAGGAACAGATTCGTTGCCACTGACAGCAACAGTGTAATTCATTGCGATACAAATTACAAGCACAAGTGCCCGCAGATGACTGAGTTGAAATTCTGAAACCTCTTAGTGTTATACAGAACCTTAACACCTCTGAGGGGTCTTTCTAACTCTCTCGCTAGTTTCAAGATTCCACGGATGCTAATCACGCTATAAAGCTTCTGAATAATGTCACTAACCTTATATTAGAACTAAAGTATTTGTGCTACATGACCGCTGTTTTTTATAAATATGTTTATGCGTGTTTGTGTTCAGGGATATCCGTAGGTCTTCGTATAGGTTCGGCTGCTTGATAGAAGTGCTAGTTTTGTAAAAAAGCAGGAGGTAGTAAGTATGTTTATGGATCTTTGTGTTCTGATATACTCGTAGGTCTTCATACATATTCGGGTGCTTGGTAGAAGTGGTAGGTGGTGAAATGCAGGTGATGGTGAATGGAAGAAGAGTGAGTGTAGAAATTCCTGTCATGGTGAAACACAGAGTGGGTTGAGAGAATCGTGTGAATGCAAGAAGAATGTGTAGAGAAAATTATATGAATGTTCGTGGAAGAAGAATGTGTAGAGAAACAAAGAATGAGTAGTGAAAATCGTGTGAATGTTAATGGAAGAAGAGGTTGTAGAGTAAACATCATTAATGTGAATGCAAGAAGAGCGTACCGAGAAATCCATGTGAGTGTAAAGTTCAGATTAACAAATATGATACTCTTGCAAAGATTCGTCTTTCATGCACTGCATCGTTTAAACAACATTAAATGCATCGTAAAAGCCAACACTGATTTGTATAGTTATGTAAAAACTCACTCACCTTGCATTGTATCGTCTTGATGAATGCCGTGTGTGTGTAGAAATCGATGACTCGCACCTCTTCTTAAATTAAAAATACACCCTGCGTTGCTATTTATGAAGTTCTTTAAAATTTAAATGTAGAGTTAATAAGCTCGTAATGACTCCAGCCAGCGTCGTTAGCTGTTTATATAGAGATCTAAATCCCACCTGTCTATGTCAGCACATCATCATAGCAGAGTTGTTTACACGTGACGTGATTATTGTACCCAATGGAGTTATCACCTGTTGCACATGCGCAGAGACTCTCATCACTTCTATTCGCGTTGAGTTGAGTTTCCCCCTCTCCCATTCACTCTCACTCTCTCTCCCCCTGCGAATACTTCCATAATGTCTTTACACGAGCTATAAAATGCGCTGATGATGAAAATCATGTGAATGTGGTAGCCTGAAAAGAATTACAGTTTGCTAGGTTACAGGGAAAATGAAACAATGATTTTTGAATTCTGTAAAGACAATAATGCTAGCGTGTGTGTCTGTGTGTGCACCGGTGTATGTGTGTATGCTTGTTGGCGTATGTGTGTGTATGTAAGTGTATTGTTGTATGTATACGTATGTGTGTATATGTATGTGTAATGGCTCTGTTCGTGTGCTCGTGTACGAATGCTTGGATATATGCATGTCAATAAGAAAGAAAGATATATAGATAGAAAGAGGGAAAAGAAAGAAAATGAGAAAAGAGGAAAGAAAGAATAAAGAATCGAGTCTAGGCATCGGGATACATAAGTATACTCCAGGTTTAATATAAAATAATTATATTAGTTAAATACATTTCAATTTGGCCACGCATACTCACATAGTTTAATATTTATTAAGCATAAGAGTTTAGCAGGGTAAGATTCGAACTAAGACCTCTGGGTACCTAAGAATACACTGCATTAAACATCGTAATGATATATAAAAAATAAACATGATTTACCCTACTCATCTATGTTCCTAAATTTTAAGTTATTAAGCATTAATGTTTCACTACACTAAGACTCGAACTCGGACCTCTGAATACCCGGGGACGCCTTTCATTAATCAGGGTAATGATATAATAATGTTTAACCCTATCAAAGTATAAATTTTTCTTCGCAATTAAAACATTAAGCTTTTGCCTGCAATAAGATTAGAACACAGACCTAAGGACACCTAAATATACACAGTGGTTTAATATAGGTAGTGATATATGTTAAATGCATTTTGATATCACTGTTTGAAAGAGCCAATAGATGCAAAAACAGAGAGTTAGAGCATGTATAACTATATTCGGTGATTCTTGCAGGTTGTCGTGCAGGTTCATGTGCTTGGTGGAAGTGTTAGAGTTATTTCGATCTTGTGTATCTATCTTCGCAAATGCCCGTAGGTCTTCGTGAACTTTTGGCTGCTCTCAGAGAGAACTGCCCGCGGGACAAAGTCGGTAGCATCATGTTGCCGTCTATAGTGAATGGAAGCTAGCCTGGTGGGAGCGGGTCTCTCTCTCTTTTTCACCGTCAAAGAAACACACGACAGGTATAATAGCATTGGATCCAAGAATTATTCTGTTATCGCGGGCACGAGCCTGATCTTTTGTTATCGCTGCACGTGTTTGGAAAGAATAGAATGCTGTGGGGTGAAGGGGTTGCTACATGTGTAGCCTTCCTAACGAACACTTGCGCGGGACAATGGAATGCAGACAATAGCGCTTGTGCTTTGTTAGCTTCTTTTGTTACCATGGCACAGTCTGTTCTATTGTTATATTGCACGTGTTTGGAGAGAGAATAGAATGCTGTGGAGGTGGGGTTGCTACATGTGGAGCCTTCCTAACGAACACCTGCGTGGGACAATGGAATGGAGGCAATAACGCTTGTTGATTTGTCACAGGACATAATTTATTACACCATTATTCATTTTGACAGGAAGAAGGTACGGTCTTTGTTATTTTGCCCGGGTGCACGTGTTTGGAGAGAGAATGCAGCTGGGGAAGGGGGTTGCTACAGGTGTGGCCTTCCTAACGACCACGTGTGCAGGGAATGGAATGGGGAGAATAGCGTCTCCTCTTTTGTTAGAAAGCATTATTTATTGCAGAATTGGTCCTTTTGACAGGTGATGGACAACTTTAATTGCATGCCTGTCAACCTCTCCATTATACTTCATAAAATTTATGGCCTCAGCTGCTACGAAAAGGTACCCGGGGCACATTCCTGCTTATTACGTGCGCTGGATCTCTCATTTCTATACTACCTAAGCATTTTATCGACTCCAGGCAAGTTACGCTTCTAGTTTTTTTATTGCAGAAACAGTTATTTCAAACCATAAAATTGATACTGCAGAAGTTAGCTGGTATAATAATTCAATTGTTATACAGGATGGGCGAGAAGTCCCCGTACCCTCTAGTATCGAATGCTAATTGATTTTAATTTAACAAAGTACTTACGTATTAAGTGTCCAATATATCTGCATGTTCTCCATCATGCTGTAAACACAGTTCCATACGCCCCCATGTTTTTCTTGACATATTCCTGAGCATGTCCGGTGTTATACTGCGAAATACATCCTCAACAGCATTGTTTAGTTCTTCGTCTGTAGCATAACGACGTGGAGATACATGCGCCTTAATGACGCCTCATAACGAGTTGTCAGGTTTGGTGAGGTCAGGACTTCTTGGTCGCCATTTCAAGGGAGCCGGTGTTGCTAATGAACCACGACCTATCCACCGTCGTAGAAAGGGTTAATTGAGGAAATCGCGCACTGCAAGAGAGAGGTGAGAAGGTGCTCCAACTTGCTCTAACCATATGCGTACTGTGAGACCGCCTTTCCTCAAGCTGAGGTATTAACCATGTTTGTAACATGTGTAAATAATTTGCGTCATTCAAAAGAGTAAGGTCCAAGCAGATGTGATGTCATCGCTGCCCATATCATTACGTGAGGCGGGTTCCTTTCTAACTCGACTGTGCAATGAGGATTCTCTTTGGCCCAAAAGACAATATATCTAGCACGTGAGCTGCGATAAATCGCACATTCCTCTGAAAACATAACCTTGGCACGGTTTACTGCATTTGGAAATTGCGTTAACAAAGCACGGTATGCTAAAACGCGCTCATTCCGGTCTCTATCCGATAAGTGTTTACGAACGTCGGTCGTAAAGGTGTGAGCTTAAGGTCGTTTTGCATGTGATCTCGTATTGTTGTCCTCGGTACACCGAGTTCCGAAGCACGTTTACGTATCGACTTCATAGGAGATTGTTCAATCGAAGCAGAGACTCCAGTACATGTTTCTTCTCGTGTCTTCTTCCTTCCACTCCGCGGCCTGTTTTTAACACTCAAAAGCAAAAGCACGTCTTTCCCAATCTAGAAGTATTGCTTTTCTCGGTGGAGCCTTATTAAATCTTTCCTGGAATGCTCCCATAACCTGTCTCATTGTCTGCACTGTGTGTTGTTGTTCGTGCACCTACACACTTGCCTCTAAGCGCTCCTCAATAGTGTTAACTATGGTTGTTTACATCTGCCATGGCTACAAATTAAAATTCGACTGCCAAAACATGTAACCATGAATTCCAACAATTGATTCCGACAATTGATATAAATAATATAGCTACCTAGCATAATAACATTGATACTACCAATCTGCATAATAACATTTGATACTCACAGAGGTACGGGGTACGGGGACTTCTCGCCCAACCTGTAGTTTCGAGTGCTACGATTCATAATAAGTTTCATTCGTCGTCTTCAAACGGTCGGCAACTCGCATCAGTACCTCAAGTATTAAATCACATTAAATATCTCAGTTAACTTAAACTGGTGTTATCCTTTCACACTACACCCATGCAAAGCACTTTAGAAGCTGGCAGCAGAATCAACAGCAGATGTTGAAGACGTCAAAAGGTGACACCAACCATTCGTCGTCAAACTTGGCGCACCATGGCCGAGCTTCGAAGTGAGGACCATCAGAAGCTGAGGAGGCTACACTGGAAATCAAACCCAGTGCGCGACGACAGCACGAAAAGGAAGGAAGACAATCCAGAACGGCTGTAGCTCACGCTTCACAGATACACGGCGAGCAGAAAGAAGAAAGATACATCAGCATCAGTAGACAACAGTGAGTGCATCAGCTAATCAGGTACCGACTGTAAGTTTATTTATTTCAATGTTATTCGTGTAGATGTGGTTAAGAAGTGCAAAAATGTTAGGTGAAAAGAATTCAATAGAAATAATGGAACTTCAGGAAGCAGACAGTAATAGTAGGCATGAAATTGTACAGAACAAGGCAGCAGAAATTGAGAAAATAGTCGACATGTACAGAATAGCTCGGAAATACAAAAACAATAGAATTCAGGTAGAAAGAGTAAATAATACAGGATTTAGATTATGTGATTTAATGGCAGTGAGAAAAATGTTAAAAGCTAGGGAGGAAAAGATGGAGAGTAACATTCAGAGGTTGGAAAATAGTCGACCAGAGCTAGGAAATAAATTAGAGATAAAGCTAGGAAGGAAGATAGAAAAGGGGCAAACGGAGCTAGGAAAGGCCAATAGAGGCTAGAAAATCAACAGCAAGCATTAGAATTACTCAAGGAGAAAATTAAAGGTAAAATAGGTAATGTTAGAAGTGAAGTCAAAGAGAATATGTTAGGGGAGAAATATAAAATGTTAGGAAAGAAGTTAGCCATGGAAGAAAAAAACCTGAAAAGAAAATTTTTAAACAAGTTATTGAGAAATCAGAGATAGAAAATATGAAATTAAGGAAGGAAGCAGCAAATAAATTTCAAACAGAAAGGGAAATAGCAAACAAATAAATGCAACAGGCTAGGGAAATAACTAGAAAGGAACCAGAGAAAAGTAGAAATGGATATAAAAAAGCAGAAAGGGAAAGTAAAAGACAGACTAGAAACTTTGAAGGAATCACACATCAGGCTAAGGAGGTAGTAACAGAAGCAACAGAAATAAAATGTGCATTAGAAAGTTTAAGAATAGGTATAAATGTACCAAATCCAAATTGTAGTAATGTAGAGTAGAGTAGAGTGGTGTATTTATTGGTCTTAAACATTTTACATGTTCAAACTCATGCATCTCACGGTCAGATAGACCGTTCGTGCTTATATAATATGCCGTAGCTCATATTTTTAGACTATATTAATCACAGTGAACTTTAATGATATTTACAAGAAATGAAAAGAAACGAAAAAGAAACCACAGATAAACTAACAACAAAAATCACACAAACAGAACAGAAGAAGAGAAAAGACTTGCTGACAAGCACATGCTGTTGTTTACAAAACAGATACCCGCCCCTAAGCCAACCACCCTCCCCCTACCACCCTTGGCCCTCTTCCTTACACTGCGATCTGAGCTGCGTAACGTTTTGTATAAATGTACCAATTGCCTCCCCGGCCCTCTCCCAACCAGCAAGATCCAACAAACTTGTAACCCTCTCCTTGTGTTAACAAAGGAACCTGGCAGATACTTTGTCAACTGTTCTGTCTTAGTACAATACGCCAGAATATGAATCCAAGTTACTTCCTCTCTACACTAGGGACAAATTCTTATGCCTTCTTCGTTAATGAACTTTATCGCTCGCCATGATCCCAGTCTGATCCAAGCGAGCCCTTGCATGTCGCTCTATTTCTTGACAAAATATATTGTCCTATACCCTATTCTATATTTAGTTTTGACTGTAAGCAATAATACTTTCTCGTTACACTGTGACAGCGTCCGCTGTCGATCTATATCCTTCAGTCGCTTCTGTACTTTTCTCCTCACATTTGCTCTATTTCCAGGTCCTTCAAAGCAAATATTACCATCTCTATTCTCTTCAGCCCTCTCTTGATTTTCGCTGCCCAAATCTTATCCCTTCCGATTCTGAGCTGTTCCTTATAGCATACTCTTCTCATAAGTGATTGATCCCCTCTCATAATTCTAATCCAATATTTTATCGCCCGTACCTTACATTCAATTGTTTCGCTGTATGTACCATATTCTCTAAAAATGCTGCAGTTTGCCGTACCTTTACCCACACCTAAGGTGCCTTTTAGAAAACTTGTTTTAACTTAGTCTAGCCTTTCCGGGGATTCTCGCCGCTAGATCTCCGCCCCACACGTCATTGTGGATCTAACAATAGCCAATATTGTCTCTAGCAATGTGAATCAGCAGCGAGAGACGAAGCGATACACAATGTGTTAGCGAACATCTCTCTGCCAAATGTAGGTGATAGCACTTCCAGCAGCGAACCTAGACGAGGTAATGTACAAAGAAATAGAGATCAGAACCATAACATGTACTGGCCTAAATTAATTTTAAACGAAATTGCACCACCAACTTTTGAAAATAAGGACTCAGACGATCCGAAATCTTTCATTAGACAGTTGCAGGAATACGTCACTGTAAAATGTGTACCGGAAGAGTGCAAAATGATCATTGTTAGGAAATGTTTTAAGGGAAATGCAGCAACTTGGCTAGATATAATTCTAGAAAATGACTTCAGGGCCTTCACAAATATGTTCGTGAGTAGATATTGGGGAGAAAATAGGCAAGCAAGCTTCAGATTAGAATTAAGCAGTGGAAAATGTAACCAGCGAGCTGACTATTCAAGATTAATTGTTTTATGAAGGTAACAAGGAAATCGAGAAGAGTCACCATTAAGTGATAAAGATCTCATAAATATTCTTAGACCCATTTTCCAGAAACCACTAAGCACTATCTTGTAACACTGAAGCCAAATAATGTGTCAGAAATAACTGCTTTGCTGATAGCCCTTGAGAGTAACAAACAAAAGTCGAGGCAGAAAATAACAGAAATCAGACAAGAAATGCAATGAAAAGTTCAGATTCCTTCGGGCAAGGAGCACAGTTTCATAGAAATGGAAATCAAAATGACGTTAGGAATAGATATAGAGGTCCAGTTCCTAGATAAGAACCAGCGCAGTGGGAAACACGAAGAGAAATCGTTTTGATAGAAGTCATCAAATAGAAACTCAGACCATTGAGGTAGGCACGTTCAGGTTAATTATATGAATATGGGAAGATTAAATGGACCTAGAGGAGGAAATCATTAGTTTAGAGGTATACATAATTCGAGGAATAAATATTTGAGACTTGAAAATAATTATGAATTTCGAACTAGATTGCCTAGACAAGAGGAAAGAAATAGAAACTGGAGAAATTCACCAATTGACAAAGATAGAGTAGAAGCAATTGAAATGAAGAGAAAGATAGTAGGAAAGAGCCAGAATCAGATGAGTGAAAATAGAAATGTAAATAATAGTTTAGTAGACGGGTGCAATTAGTAGGATGCAGTTAGGTACTTCTAACTTTCGATAATTGAATTTGTGGGTGCAATTTTGTTTATAGATGATTATAATAAATATGCATGACATGGAAGCCAAGATTCTGAAAATTTTAACCAGAGAATAAGTTCAAAATTGTAAAAAGTTGTATTAAGCAGAAGAAAGTGAAGTGAACATAACAAACATTAAAGTCAGTGCTTCGATAAAATACCAGAACAAAGACTCTTGGAAATGTATATAAGTTCAAAAGAAGAGCAAATAAAAATTTAAAATAGTATAGAAAATTTAGCATAATTAATATTGTATTTAATTTGTGAAGATAAGAGTTAGCAATTGTTCTAGAAGTACTTGTATGTATGAATGAGCTGTAAAGAAGAAATTTGTAAAAATATATAAGAAAATTGAAAGAGTTGCCGACAGGGTTCAGCTAAATTTAAAGTTAAAATTTTATTTGGGCAAAGGTGTACATTCTTTTATTATTAAGAATTATAAACGAATGTAACGGGGTATTTTGATACGTAATTATTGACAGGAAGATATAAATAATAAAATAAAGAAATAATAGTACGATAGAGAAATAATTATAATAATCTCTGAATATATTTCTGAACGTTGCTAATGTAATAGGCATGAGTTAAAAGATTTGTCCGAAAGAAAGGATCATTAGCTGGTCAGGCTAGCAAAGTAATTAGCAACAGCCGTGTATTAGCGTAAATGTTCCTGGAATGCAGTTGGATTTAAGTTCATTATGTTTGAACAATTACGTAGACAGAAATTATGTGAAAGAGGAAGGTAAATGAATTTCTTAGATTCGGGGAGGTTTTGCATAGTAACAAGGTGAGAGAACCACACATAGAAGTTGTTAATATTGGCTCGTGCGAGAAGGGACGTTGGTAAGGGTATTGATGTGGTCAGAGCTTAAGTTAATAAAAGAGAGTGTATTGCTAAAATTAGCGGATTTCTTTATTTCTTTCTGTCTTTTTTCCGTGTACAGCTTTAGGGGCTTACAGTCTTCTACGGTGATCGGCAGTTCATAGCGCCTAAGACAACGCTGGGTTATCAGTTATTTAGCGGTAGCCGCCAAGGAGTTTTACTGGTAAGCATTTTAGCGACTCACGGCAAGTTACGCTTCTAGTTTCTTTTATTGCAAAACAGTTTTTTCAAACCGTGCAGTTGATGCTGCAGAAGTTAGCGGGTATAATAATTCAATTGTTATAGTTTCAACTGCTACGATTCATAACCAGTTTCAATCCATACCTTCAAACGGTCGGCAACTCGCTTCAATAGCTCAAGTATTAGATCACATTAAATTTCTCAGTCAATTTAAACTGGTGTTATCCTTTCACACGACCCCTACAGATCTCATAGTCAACAAATGTAGCAGCCGGCAGCAGAATCAACAACATATATTGGAGATGACGTCAAGAGGTGACCACGACCAGACGTTGTCAAAGTATCATAAATAAACTATTTTAGGACTTTTTAACATGACTGGGGTAACTGCTTTCATTCAGTGAAACGGAGGAAAAATGCTTAAAACTCCATATTTGAGGTATGAAATACAGTTGCATTGTGAATAATTTCCACCTATCACTAACGAGAATAGAGTAATAGGGATTCAACAACACAATAAATCAAGTATATTTGCATACAATCGGCCAAAGGGAGGCGGCATACTAAACCACATACCACCCCCACCACTGCATTTTAGCCATGGCATCCAGTGTAGCAAATGTGACGCAAGTAGTGCCGCCGTCCATGGTTCGCATGGTTGTAGCTCCAGGAGTTATATTTGCATTTATCGTGTATCTTTCCAAGCACATTCGGCCTTAGTTTATCTATTCTGTTAGGATAGTAGGCACTCAGTTCACCTTCAGGAGGGTAAATGAATAAGAACTCGTGACTGACCATTCTGTGTCTTGCAGGTTCCCTTTGCGTAATTGCAGTTTGGCCACATCTGCCATACTCCCACAAAATTACTTAGCATGCTTCAATGTAACCTTGATGAGCGGTAGATAGATTTTACTTTGGACTGATGCACTCTGCAATAAAACTACTCCATTGGCAGTCTAAACATATTCTATTTGTGGAAATTAAATTAAATTAAACTGAGTTTTATCTATGGACGCTCGTTAACTACTATGGTCCCTAGTGTCCCATTCTATATTGGGCGTGAAAGACCAGTCATTTTGCTCAGAGGCCTCTTTATCAGGCTTGAAGTTCTTTTACGTGTCGTAAATCTACGACACGGGACTACCGGCTTTACTTCCCTTCCGAAGGTAGCCATGCCATCGCCCTCCGCCGGGTTTGAACCCGCGACCTTGGCTACTAGAGGCTAGCATGGTACCACTAGTCCACGGAGGACGACCTATTTGTGGATGCTGAACAAGTTAGAGTATGGATCATCCCTAAATATTTGTACACGATGCAGAACGTCGATACTGTGCTTGCGCTAGTCTGCACTTTTGGAACTCTCCTGTTTAATTTAGCATTATAAGCAGTGCCTGTTGGTTGTATTAGCACTAATCAGATCATCAACCATAGAGCACAGCTTTGTTCTCTGGACAGATACTAGTTGGAGAAGAGTGGAACCTCTCTCTTTAATTCAAGAAGCAATAGTAATACTGCCAAATGTGCCTCGGCTTCCAATCATAGCAAATATTTTCCAATAAGTGACAACGAACCCTTTTACCCTAAATACATCATAAATTTTATTGAAAATATATGCTTTGTTGCAGTATAGCTTTCAGGTATCAGGTGCTGAAGTCCTCAACGATGTAGGAGTGCAGCAAAGTCTAATCTTTTGCGGATACTTCACCTCTATTGGCGGCAAGTACAAAGCAGCAGGGCCCCTACTGTCTTCAGATTGCGCATCCCTCAGAGCATTCCTCCAATGCTACCGTATTCACAAGGATAAGTACAGGTGGGAGGTATCGATGCCAGAGTAGAAACAGTTCTCTTTTCAATGCACATTTACCGCATACGCCGCACACCATCACCCTTCGCGCCTGACGCAGCTCTCTGAAAGTGAAATCCGAAGAATGAAGGGAAAGGAAAATATGTGATACCTGTAATTTTGAAACCGGGACGATCCGAATTCTAGCCTTTGGAGCTACCGGTTGAGCCATGGCGCTGAATTGCAGTATAACTTACTGGGATTACGCCTGACCTCAGATGCCTATATCAGCAAAGTTAAGTTACCCGATATGGAAATGCATTTGTCTCTGAAATTGAGATGTACATTCATATGAGATGTTCAAACAGCATTTCCATAATTTTCTTGTGCTTCCTTTGAGGATGCTTAAGGACACATTGTACTGAATTTGCTAATTTCTAAAATTTTCATCGAATTTAGCTGATATTTTATTACAGATTTGTTCAAAATAATTATAGTAGAAATTTAATTTTCATTTTTCTATCTACGTAACGTTCAAAGAAAATAAATTAAAAAAACAGTTAAAATCGTGTCTCAGGTGAAATGCCCCCAGTGACGAAAATTTGAAAAATTGCAAGAATTAAATTCTGCATATTCATTAAATATAGCCCTTTGCGATTGAGGATTAATTTTGCTAACGTTCAAATTTTTCCTGGGTAAAAATGAAATACGTACACATTTTAATCTTCTAAAATTCATTCATGTAATAAATTATTAAACTCTAAATTGAAAACTAAGCTTGGCATTAAAAAGGCTCTTAAGATTTCGCCACACACTCTCAAAGAACGTATGCTAAAAATCTGAAACATCTCGAACAAGAATTCTATAATGGGGAACATTTTTAAATGACAAAAATTTAAGAAAACAAGATTTTGGATCAATTTTTAAAATCACAAGCACTATTTGCACACACTTACGAACTCCCATTTAAACGCTGCATATAAATGACCTGAAAGTCAAAACCGCATTTGAATTATTATTATTCTTCAGTTTTTGAGGATTTTATGACGAAAAGTTTTAAAAAGTTTTTCAAAAAGGTATGTGTAGCCTCAAATGTCTGCAAAATATATTTCACAACATGTCTCCTCTGTTGTTTGATCACTATAACAGAAACTTAAAAAAAATAAAACCCTGTGATTCTTTTAACCTTATTTGAACCACCAATCTTAGCAGGGGTAGATTTAAATAGATATTGCGGCATTTAAAACCCCAATATAAGCCCCTCTTACAACTGCAAGAATTTTTAACGTTTGTTAATAAACCCAAGTTCACTATCAAGTCCATATTAAGAACGTGCATAAAGTCCACCCGATGGGCTGAATTGTCTCAGAGGAAACGTATGTAATGGGTGGAGGAACAAATAGCCACCTTAAGGATTTAATTCTTCTCGTATTACTTGTATATTACATGAAAAGCCTGTAATTTGTCAATGTCTAGGAGAACCCTATTCTAATATCTATGTGATTAAACAGAATTTTGTGCAGTAGTAAATCTAAGCATTTTTACAAAAATACTGCAAGTGAAGGAAAGCAAGTTCGTCAATTTGTGATCATATCCAGCTATATACATTTTAAAATAAATGTCTTAGTACATACAACCAACATATGTTAAAACCTCAGAATCTTTCCAGTTTGTTGTCAATTCCTCATCCCCTTTATTTAACCCCATATATTTGTTTCAAAAAAATTTTTTCTACAAAATGTTGCCATGAATTTTTTCTAATTTCTTCTAAGGGATTTTTAAATATCCTTTTTGATTCTCGATAATTATTTTAATTTATTTTCTTCTCTTCTGTAACTATAGCTTTATATATATATATATATATATTCGTCTACTTTTTCTCATTCCTTTCTAGCCTTTTGTAAACTATCAGTCCACACGTTATCAGAATCTTTCTTTGCTTTGGTTTTGGGTACTGTTCTGGATATTACAGTTTGAACTGCTCTTGTTAACTTGGAAGCTTCTTGATCCACTGAAGAACCAATATACACCAATTGAATATTTTCAAATTGCTGTTTCATTTCCAGCCAATTTGCTTGTACATAATTATAATTTTTTCTCATCCCTTATTTCTTCCTTTTTGACAATTTTCAAAGCAATGGTAAAAATAAATTAATTTATGGTTACTGGAGGTCATATCTTGAGCAACTTTCCAGTTCATAATTTTCTCTCCAGATTTTAAATTACAAAGTGTTAAATTAATGTTGGATGTAGAGCCTGTTCAACTCTCAAATGTTGTTGGATTATTTGAATCATTCTTGATAATTAAATTTAATTCTGCAATTACTTCTTCTAGCTCCTCACCTCTCTCGTCTATAATGTTGTGGAACCACCAGTTGGATTTAGCATTTGCATCACAAGTGTGAATAATTTCACTATCAGAAGAAATTCTATCTATTTCTTTAATTTTATTTAAATACGGTCCAATTGGGTGGCTAAATTGAAAATAATGATTGGCCAAGATAAATTTTCCTTGTTCATATGTAAGTTTAATACAATTAGTATGTGAGTCACTAAATAGTGTTATATTGACTATTTGTAAATTTGGGTTAATTATTGCTGCCAATCAATTTTCCCCTTCATTAACCACTCTAGCTTTTAGAGGTGCATGTACTACTTTCCCTCTTATTGTGTAGGGTTCTTGAATGCGTAAAATGTCAAAATTTAACTCTTCAGTGATCCTCTTTAATTCTGACATAACTAATATTCTCCTTTGCGCGTTAATTTGTGCAATTTTAATTAAATTGTTATGATCTTCGTAATCGTTCATTTTGTTTTAGATAGAATATGATTCCTGAATGCGCGTAGGAATGATTCTTGCTGCCAGTCCGAAGTTCCTGTTCTGTCAACTCTTTAGACATTTTATGTACTCGAATTAACTGCGAATTGTTACTGTTTCGTGATTTTATAGGTTTTGTTTAAGCATTTGTTTCCTTTCGTGATTATTATTAGTGCCTAGATGTTTGATAAATGTGCCTATTATGTTTTCCTGTTTTTGTGATTTTTTATTATTCTTTGTGTGTTTGGTTTTGGTGTTTGTTGTTTATTCTTAAAGGAAATGTTTAAGGTTCTGTGATTATTAAAAAGTTGGGTTGTTACTGAGGAGGTTTTCGGACAACTTGCACCATCATGTCGAATTAATGTATAACAATTTGGCCAACTTTGATTTATATCAAATACGATTCTACCATAGCATAAAACAAAATGTATGTAGACTTCAACTATATCAAAGACGTCATTTCTTCTATTAAAAACTGTTTCTAGTAGTTTTAATAATTTTTCTGGTTCTGTAGTTATATTCTGAGTTTTTAGTTCTAATCTATCAACAGCGTCAGGTACACGGATTATAATCGTTTCACCATTTTGATGTAACTTGCGAACAAGATGCCTCAAGGCTGCTACCAATGTCTGTCGCTGCTCTAACCTGCTGACTTGCAGTTATAATTCAAACTCATGATTTTGCTGAGTGTTCGGTTCGACCGCCGTCCTTGAGCTGTCCTGTTCATTAGCTATATCACTGGGTGTGCATAATTTTGTTTTATATTCTTCACCACATTTCTCGATGTATTCATTCTCTTTATCTTCTTTCTTTATTCCTTTCCTCTTCTTCTCTAATGCCCATAATATCCCCAGAAACTATATTTTCATCCTGTCTTATCTCTTCCTCTAGTAATTTTATATTACTTTTCGGTTGTTTTCCTCCTTTCCACAGTAAATTTTGAAAACCATTTCTATGAAATGTATGTTTTCTAACCACAATTTCATCCTCCTGTTCTTTTTCTTCTTCACTTTCTTCTTCAGAAGTTATTTCTTCCGTTATAATAGCGTTATAATCAACCTCAATTTTTATTTTATTTCCTATTCCCATTTCGTGCTCTATTTTATTTATTCTTAATTTCGGTGATAGTTTCGGTTTAACTTCCAATTTCTCTTTTGCTTTATCCATACCGTTCTTTAGTTATTGATTTTATTTTATAATCGACCCTGTTGTTATTTAATATTTCCTGCTATGTTTGTATTCCTATATCCTTATAATTTTTCATCTGTGCTAACCTTGATTTATGTAAAATTACTCTCTGTAGATTCCTTCTGATGCGACACGGAGTATTTCGTTTTTTAAAAATTATTCCTTCGCTTTTCTTTTATAAACTTACTGTCCATAATCAATACGTGAAACTACCCTTTCCCACATCATGCGATATATTGGACAAGCTTGCTTTCCTCGCACTTTTTATTAAGGTGTATAGCATGGTATACAAATGTGTGTTTGTTCTTTCTTGGAAAAATCTTTGCTCACGTGATATTCTTCACCACAATGGCCAAAAATAATTTTATCCTTATGACAAAATTTTGATACATGTCCGTAATCAAAAGAGTTTAGTTATTTTGCTACGGAAATGAAGTCTTTTATTGTAACTGACTGAAAACCTATAAAATCCTTACATTTTGTATGAATATTTTCCTCAACTTGGCCAAAAGTTCTGCAACATGGTGTATCGCTGCCCTGTTCCTTGGTCCTGTTTTAAATCTAAGTCTGAAGCTGTTTTCAAATTCTTCTCTGATTATAATTCCTTTAAAATTTTGCTTAAAAATATCTTCCTTCACTTCTTCATCTCTAATTCCTGCTAATACATCATACATGATGAAGCGGATTTCCCTTTTTGGGTGGTTCAATTTTAAGATCCTTATTCTTCAAATTTTGGCTATTAATAATTGTATTTATATCCTCTGCTGTTTCCGTTTCCATTATACAACTCTACAATTTTTTAAAACTTTTAAGGAACTGACTTGAAAGTGCCTGATTTATAGCAATTTGGCCATGCTGATTTCGAATCTACCATCCGTTTTTTCCCATCAACCTCAGTTCTTTTGTTATGATGTCCTTTCTTATTAAGGGGTGTCGTCAATCCGTATTGCACTAATGCTATATTAGTGCAGATAATACTGGGCCTATGCACATAAAATTTATATCACACAATTCAGGTAATACAGTGAGTATGTGAAATTTTATTGAGTTTTCTGTAGTACATAATTTAAAAAAAAAATGTCGATTTTTTTTATTTTAGAAGTTCATTAAGAAAATCATTTTTTTTATTTTAATAAATTTGTATCAAAACAAAGTAGCACACTCAGAAAGAATGCATAAACATCCTATAAAAATATCAGATCTCTATATCTCGTTCTGAAATAATGGCTCATTAGTGAGGTAGGTCTTGACGAATTCTCTATTTTTATTACACCACGGATTTGGTTGGATGCATCGACAGAATTTCGACAAAATTCGGAAATTTGAAGTTCTTATTCATCTATCATACAAAAAATAAACCTTATATGTGGAATTTACTACTACATTACCTTTAGACTCTGGATCCTGAAGCAGTTGGGAAGCTTTTTCTATGGAATTTTCTTTTATGCGAAGATGGATATTCCTGCCAAAGAAACCAACAATAGTCACTCATCATGGAGGGATTCCATCTACCTTGATATCTACGTTCCATTTGTAGTATATCTTGGTGAAAGCGTTCCTCTTGCTCATGGCTAACTGCACCCAAATTCTCAGGAAAGAAGTCTAAGTGCGAATGTAGAAAATGCATTTACAAAGACATCCTGCATCCTAAGCTTCTGTAGATATTTAAAAGATCATTGATAAGTATCACTATTTTGTTCTTTTTTGTTGCCTAGAAACCCATTCACCACTTCTTTGAATGACAACCACGCAGCAAGTTCAACGAGCTTCAGCTTAGCCTCAAATTGTGAATTCTTAAGCAGTTGTCTTATTTGTGGACCAGTGAAAATTCCTTCTTTAATCTTGGCTGCACTTATACTGGGAAACAGTTCTGTTAGGCATTTGAAACCTTCCCCTGTTTTGCCCATTCCCTTCACAAAGTTTTTCATGAGCCCCAGTTTTATATGTAAATGCAGAAGATACACATTTAAAGAGTTCACTAATGGCTTGTGTTTTATATTCTGCTTCCCTGGTTCGAATTCTTCTCTCTTGGGCCACTCTTTGACTATGTAGTGTCATTGAATAGCTCGACTATCCCACAGGCACAGGAAACAACAGAATTTTGTGAATCCACTCTGTAATCCTAGAAGTGCAATAATTTTCAAATCACCACAAATATGTCAGTTATGTTCCTTGTATTTAATGGCTTCTAGAATCAGTGACATACTTTCGTGTGTTTCTTTCATACCAATTGCCTGGGCCACAGGCACAAATGGCAGTTCATTGCCATTGTGAAGTAGTATAGGCTTCAAACCTATTTTGCAAGAATCTATAAATAAACGCCAATCTTCAATATTGTACACAATGTTTAGTTTTCACATCAAGCCAATCACATCACAACAAACACAGAGTGAACCGTCTTGCCTAAAATATGGTAACAGATCTTGATTCCTATTTCGAAGAAAGGTAACTTTCGTGTCCTTTCCCAGTAAATTCCACTCCTGAAGTCTTGAATCCAAGACTTCAGCATCTTGCTTTAACAGGTGTAAATCTCGCACTAAGTCATTAAGTTGGTTTTGTGAAGGAAAATGTGGATTTCTTTCTTCCATAACACTGCAAGATGACTCACTGGATGTTAGTTCCATTGCACCGTTGTATGATTCGTTGCCCTCTATTTCTGAACTTTCTTGTCAATTTGAAGGAGCTACTGGTATTGGTAAGTCTTTCTCATGAGGTACTGGTCGGATGGCTGAACGCAAATCAGGATATGAGATTTTCTGTTAATTTTTTTATGAAACCCCTGTTATTTTGGTTATGCGGAAATAACAGTCGTTGGTATGATCTTCTTGTTCGCGCCACATAATTAGAACTGCAAACGGCATGTGCTGTTTCTCCCCTTTCAGCCACTGAGTCAGTTTTACATAGCATCGGATGCAACTTATATGTGGTCACCGAGCGGACAGCCGAAATACAGGCGATATGCAGTTTTCAATAATGTTGTAACTTGTTTCCTTTGTTTACTAGTTATGAATTCTCCGCATATGTAACAAAAACAATCCGGGGAATTAATACATCCACGTCTCTGCTTCTTCATTGTTTAAGCGTAAGAACTACAGCAAAGTTTAAATTTCCACACTGTATGAAAGATGTAGAACATACCACCACGGTTTCAACATGGATACTAGTGAATAGAAATCTAACATCACACTCCGACAAGTTCTATAAACACAGCTGTAATCATCCGCTTCACCTAAGGTCAGATAAGTTTACACAAGTACGTATGCGTGTAGATGCAGATGGGGCGAGATTGCCAAGCAGCGAAAAACATAATCAGCGATAACTTTTTCCCTGACGTGATAGAAACATTGTTTTCAGCATCGTAATCAGTACATTATTTGCAATAAAATCCACTACTTCCCTTCCCAGTTCCCAAAACCTTGTTGAGTTGTGTTATTAGATTTCTTCCTGCTGTTCTTAGGCTTCTTATTTTAATTTTCTCATCAGCTGGTTTGAGATTTTGAGTCACGATTTTCTGTACCTCCTTAATATCTGCATTTTTAGTCGATGTAATAAAAACAGTATGCTTTTTCAGTTTCACTGTCTTTTGTAACTTCAGAATTTTCTCTGTTGGGTGGTGCTGGAGTTGCTGCTACTTGGGCAAATGTTCTCATGGGTGCTTCTAGATTTTTGTTATTATACAACTCCTTCAATAAATTGACTTTAGATTTAGCCTTCTCATGTATTTGTTGTAATTTGGCTATGAGTAAATTTCTTTTCTCTTATTGCCATTTATCTTTTGTTTACCCACAATGGTATTTAATTGTTATAATTTCACCAAAATCTCCTTCACTTCAAAATGCTCATTTATTTCTTATTTCTTTTTAAATACACTTGCTTCTGTAACTGATCCTTTTCTTGATGACTCTTTATTTGCATCTTTTCTCTCTCTTTCCATTCTCTCCCCCTTCTATCAGGTGATCTATCTAAAGTGTATTGAGGCATAAAAACCTCCTTTTCTTCCATTTTAATTATACGAGGGGAATAGCACATCGAAAGCTATTTACTGCCCCAAATATAAATATTTACTTAAGACTATTGTAGTTTAAATTAATTTTGATGCAATAAATCTCAATATCAAAAACTTTTACAGTGTCAATAACACAACGGTAGCAAAAGTTAATAACCTCAGGCAAACAACCGGCTGACAGGCGCGTGACATATCTACTTGTAACGACATCAAAGCCAACTTGCTGCTGTGTTTCAAGTAGCCATTCTGTTGCGTTTTATTACAATATTCTTTACTTTCTTTCTGTATTTCCTCCACTATAATTAACCTTAGAACTGTTCTATATAAACAAAATACTTTCTACTTACATGGCTACTTCTTCTAGTATATCACTAATCAAAAATATCTCAGTTTTTACTTAAAAAGTTGAACTTCTTTTACGGAGCACATGCTGCAGGCATCTTTCCCGCTCGGTAACCAGAGCGTAACCAACAAGTGTTACTTTCGGGTTATTCTAATATTCATCAGAAATCAAATGCAAACATATTTCCGAAAATATATTGATCCAAATGTCACCTGCCAACTATCTGTCTGGAATCCTAGTGCAATAGTTTCTTAGAAACATGTTTAAGATCAACATGTTTTGTTAAACAAACAATAGCACACGATTCCAGTACCTGAATATAACAAACATACCTTTTGTTGTTAAAACGTGCTATGTATGAAAAAATGATAGGCGGCACAAATTCCTTGCCTATATTTTCATTAACTTAACTATTTCTAACTTCAAGAATTTAACTGATTTATAAATTTCAATGAGAAATGTGAAGTGGTAAAACATATAATTATATGCAAAATTAAATACATACAGTTTCCTATAAAATCTAAATGAGCTGAATTAAATTGGTCTTCCTTTATTAATTTCGTTCTAACTGTAAATACAATAACTATTTCATAAATATGAATCTTTAATAAAAACGAGCATTCATATTTAAATCCACTGACTACTTATAATGCATCCCATTTTTATTGTTCCATTTATACTCCGCCTTTAATTACACATCGTCATATATCGGCATTTTATATTTGGAACATATTGTCTGTCACAGTAGTGTATACAATTGTCATTGGATTTCTGTCTTTGGGTTTTATACATTAGATCACACACTCTCTGGGGAAGATAGGGAATAATCTAGGCTAGAGAAAAATTCCCACACTCCAGCGAACCCGGGATCTCTTGCACAGCAGGCAGGTGTTCTATCGCCTGAGCTATGGGGTCAGCTACTGCATCTCATTGTTTACCAATTTTTGTGACAAAATCCCAGTGTTTAAAGCAGCATAAAGTGTATGTAGTTAATGGTTCAGCCGGTATGAAGCAACAGCGCAATACAAAACATAAAGCAGCAGTCCGATGTTTTTAGTGTGGCATCGAGAACCGGAGGTGTAGGGAAAGTGACCCTCCATGCAACAAGTGTCACCCGCGTACGTGTGCGTGCGTGTGCGCGCGCGCCTGATTTATGTGATGTTGTTATGCTATTCTGTAGCTGTGTTAGGCATAGTGACAGTCGGCGGGAGAGGGGCGGATGGGCAGGAGGGCGGAATCATTGATAATTGGCATTCCCAGCTAAAGTGGTGCTCGCGGTCATTTGCGCTACGTAGAGCAGGACCACGCTTCCGGTCCTGCAAATGCTGTGTATTCCCTCTGCCCACATTCTGTGGTATTGTACTGCCAGCACATAAACCCACTGACTATCTTCATACAGTGCGATGCGTGCAACAGGCTCCGGGCTGCTCTGTATCGGACACTTCCACACCGCTGTTTACTCACTTCCTTTCTATAGGGTGTAAACAGCTCTCCATAATAAGCCTAAAATTGTTTGCCTATATCTCCTCAATTTACATACAATTTCACGAATAAAGGGAGCCTGTGCAAGGATTTTGGTTAAACATTTTAAAAATGCTTTACAGTTTCTCCATACTTAATACGATTTTGATAAGCTTTAAGGTAAGATGTTAAGTCGAATTCTGAAAATAATATATCGGTTTTCATTTCATTTACTTTGTTTATTTATTTATTTGGCCAAAGGACCCAAAGAGCAATACAGACCCATGTTAGGGACAGTACAGAAGGATTTACAAAATTCAATGTCAGAATATAATTAATGTTATAAGTAAAGATATTAAACTGTTTTAATTTTAATATTGGATGACCAAATTATTATATAGCATGTCTAGATAAAATTAAATTTGATATACATACAATGTATTTTAAGTTCTTCCATCCCCCAAATGTCAGAAGCTGTAAGTGTTAAATGAATTATAGTAGGTAATCGAATGACTCTGCATACTAGTAAGCACTTTATGTATTAACAGTTTGTATTAATTGCTCTACTCTGTTTATACCATGAATATGGCTATAGAATAATAAAGGATGCTATTTTATGAACATTTCTGCATATAATTTATTATTTTACCCTAATAATGGGAGTACTAAATAGTTTAATACCCTTATTCAGAGTTGTTTTTCTGAAGCATAATATACGTAATTTCATTAAATTTGTAATAGATTTTTTATATGAGTTAAAAATTTATATACTTTCTTGTTCTATCATGGAACGCCGTTTTTATACCCCAGAGCAATTATTGTCCTAAGAAAACGATTATCTAATGCAGACATTATATACTGGGCAGTAATAAAGTTTTTAATACATTATTCACGACCATGCAGCGTGTCTTGATTAAAATGCAATTTAAGATATTTTCACAACTAATAGAACGTATATCTTGAATTTTCTGTTTTAGCCTGTAAAGCATTCTTCATTCTGAATAACGTTTGTATTATTATCAGTTTTTCACTTAAAGAAATATCTATGTATAAAATAAAATTTTCAGCAAACGGAATGTTATCAGTATGTATTTAAGAAGTAGCATCACTGAAACATCCCAATCATTCTTAACCCCTTGTAGGTACAACTAAATCTCTAACAAAAATACTCAATATCATGCATTTTATCTGTACTATTTCTGAGAAAAGAGTGCTTGTTCTTGAATAGAATATTCGTTGAGCTTCGGCAGAGAGATATTCTGTAACGACAGTATTATTCCATTCTAGATTAATAACTGCAATTTCAAGAAGATAAGAACAATATGGAGTCATATAGAAAGGCACACCCTAGCTTAATATTCAGCGGTTCTTAATGAGTCAAATATCATCAAAGGGAAATTTCAGACGCATGACGTCAGCATTTGCGTTGTGCACTCGGTGGCAATATATCTTATATTTGTTTCCCAATCCTAAATTGCTTATTCGGAGATACAGGTATTAGGAAAGTCATGGAATAAGTGGAGACAATAATCAGTTTCCTTCAAAACGTATCTCCTTACCAATCGCTCGGAGTTTTGCGTCCCAGCCAAGGCCGGTTGCCCTCCCCACTCACTTGTGTGCAATAAGCACAATACTCGTACATAATCGCCACAGTGTTTTAATGAGCAGGGATAAATGGAGAGAGGCACCAAAATGACTCTTACCACGTTCTAATCAGCTGACGTAAGGAAAAAAATATGCCTGTAGCTAGCTTCGTTAACATTCCGTCACTGCTTATACAGCAGAGGAGTGCTTGGGTGAAATTAGGGAAGGTTTGAGGATAGAGTGACCATCGCTGCGGTATGGCTCTCTCCTACCTCAGATGTAACGGCCTGTGACTTTGATTGCTGGCCTAGCGTGGAAGAGAGTGTAAAAAACAAATCCTCGCACAATGGTAAAACTCAAGGAAAACATACAAATGTCATCAGAATCATTACTATCTCCGAAATAAATCAATGTGTTTACCCGGTACAGTGCTGTTTAGCTGAGGGAGGAGGACATTTCTAGCAATTCCTCTAAGATAGGTTTTCATATACAGCCACAATCGCCGATTTTTTAAAATCTTGGGGCATGCTCACGTTTAGACTGATTTCTAGGCTCAAATAGGATAGTAGGCAAACACTTTAAAAATCTCTAAATAAATGTATCCTAAACGATAAGCCCTCGAAAGATGATATTGCCTAAAACGTTGTCTATCAATAATTAAGGAACGCATGTTTTAGCCTACGCTAAATGTCCTAGAAACCCGAGGTCTACAGTCATTTTATAAACTGAGCGCTACTTACAAGTCTATATTTAAAATTAGTAAAATAGTTTTGTTGTGTAAACATGAAATAAACACTTTAGAAGCTTTATATAATCACTCGCATAAGATGTTAAAAGCTGGAAAGTGCATGGTGGCATGTGTTTCTCCTAATAGCTACTTTACTGATGAACTGGACTATTTCATCGATGTTGAAGGTCCTAGCAAGATTAGAATGCGCATTCAATAATGCATTGTGATTCAAACGATCTTGATTCATAGTGGGTCTCTAAGCGCAGAAAATGAACGTTCTGTAGTACAAGTGGTTACGTTAAAAGTAGCTTTATTAGTTTCGCATATTCTGATACTATGTTCTTCCGAGCTACACACTTGTCATCTCCCGTGTTCAAATATCTCACTGTACTTTCAAAACCATTTACTCTATCATTGTTTCATTACATCCAATAACATGTCTCTAAGCATAGTGAGTCTTTCACCGTCAAAATTGTCACCATATATAGAAATAACACAATTATTATCTTCTGAGCCTAGTAAAAACTGTTCCATTTTACACAAGATGTCACATTGTTTCGGGTGGAATTCTCGTTTTCAAGTTTTTTATTGTTTGATCCACTACCTCATAACACAAAACGCTGAACCTTTTCTGAAAGTCTGTGTGGTTACTTATCTCTCCACCTCTAAATATTAATGAGATTTTTCTTGATCGTAAAAGTTTAGGGTGATTTAATTGCAGTGCATAAGGTTCTTCATTAGCATTTTTCGAAAGTGACAAAATGCATCAGTATTTCTGGTTCCTTTTATAGAAGACAAAACAATATCTAAAGAAGCACAAGAGACGATAATTTAGTGAAACTTCTGAAGTCCTGAACTAACTTTCTATACTCTTTGCAAGATACAAATTAGCATCTTAATATTAAACAGAGTTTCAATTTTTTTAATATCTTCTAAAAAGTTCTTTAACTTTTGCACCAGTTTCATATTTCTCAACCTGTGCAACTTCAAAAAATTGGAGAAGAACCTCATTATTATTATCTAAATATAACAGCGAGACAACAAGTAGGCACCATATTGTTGGAAAATGGCTTTAAACTCCAGCATTATAAGAAACGGATAGAAAACTTTTAAGAATTTTGTATTTTTCATTATGTCTGGTGACTCATGAATAAAGAAAATCAAATGCTACTCTTACTACTGAAGTATTATTAAAAGAATCTTGGACAGCTACATTTAGGGAAGGAGCCTGGCAGTGAATATCAATAGCCCTCGATTCAACTTCTTATATATGTGACTGTAATCCTGTTAAGGAACCACTCATATTTCTTGCGCCATCGTAACATTGCCTCTGACATTTATAGAAACAGTAAGAATACTTATTTCCTTCACAGTTCCAAATAGAATATTTGAATCAGTGAATGGAAGCTAATAGAAGCTGAAAAACAACTCGTGGATAGAAAAATGTTTGTCAGCAATACGGAAACACTCATGTGCTGATTAACTGATGTAATACATGCTTTGTCTGACATGAAAAATCACTTTTCTTTAGTTTTTAATTAAAATTCTTTGAACAGAAATTCTCAACAATGTTATAATTTCGTGATTTATGTCATGTGACATTCACTTGTAACTAGACAGATTAAGCCATAATTCCATTTTAGTCAAATCTTCGGAACGTAATTCAAGAAAATGGTGAAAATTAGAAGACACATCAACATGATCACTGAGGGATTCTTGTAAACCAAGAATAATATTGAGGTAATGGACGCTTTCAAACAAATAGTAGCGGCTTGTATTTCTTTTTACCTGGAATTACTAATTGATGACAAAGCATTTACTCCATGTTGTATAGAATTCATTACACAATTGGAACATCTATGCAATTTTTTTCTCGTGTAATTTGAACCGTTTTTGAGTGACGAACCAGTTCTTGAAGTCATTTTCAAGGAGCACATTATAGGAATCCTTATTTGTTGAAATTGTGTTTGAAGACAGTTTGTCATCAAACATAGATTTACAGAACAAACAAAATCGTGTTCGTCTTTTCGTCATACACTATCTACGGTTATGAATTTATCCAGTGTTTCTTGAAAAGATCTACGTCTACCACGCTGACACGCTTTCCCCATTGTCACAAATAGTATCGCTTACACTACTACACGTCGACGCAATCCTGACCAGCTCTTCCATACTTCACTACAAACTTATCCATAATGAATAATGATTTCAACACAGGAGTCGCAAGACACCAAAACTAAGCGCGCAATGAACTAAATAGATAAATACTGTAACTTACTTAAACTTATGTTATTGTAGGAATCCTTTGCGTAATCCTCCGTTCACAATAATTATGTGAAGTTAGCAAAATTTCTGTTACACTGCTTACTATTATGCACTGTTAAATTACTGAGCATTATTGCAAGTGTTCACTTTCATTCGCATTACCGCCAGGCAGAAAAATTAAACTGGACAGTGTTACAAGGGTTCACGTTTTATTGGTACAGTGTGCCTCAAAATAAAGTGCACCATATAAAACACTACGAAGGTTAGAGGGGGAATAATAGCTTTTCCTTAACGTCTTAAAGTTCTATCAGGAAGTAGAAATTACGTGAGCGGTTATGCTGAGCATATTCACTTTTTCTCAGGGTATGCGCGAACGACCGAGCATACTCAGAGTCGGCTCCTGTTGTACAGCTTTAACAAGCGAAGTCGGCGAGAAAACCCGAGCAAGCGACTAGGACATATTCTGCAAACATTGCATTTCATTGTTTTGTTTCCTGAAAGCTTTGCTCACTGTCAGACCCATATCAAATAATATATATTTATTGCGAGTTATTTATATAATATGTATACCCCTGCAGAGTAATGGTGAAAGTGATGTAAGTACGTGGAAATTAAAATAACACATATGAGTATAAAAAGGCAACATTAAACATTTATTGATAAGTATGATAAATACATGGTTGCGGTAGAGAACTATGTGATTCTGATAAATAATAATCTATGTCACTATAGTAGTAGTGATAGTAATAATAATAATAATAATAATAATAATAATAATAATAAAAGGCAGGATTATAAAACTAATTAGTCAATCAGTAGAGTAATTATAGCTGGAGTTTCATAAACAAAGAAAAAACAGAAAGAAGGCGTTGCGATCATATATCAGCAATAAAGGTGATCAACACCTTCAGCATGTTTTCTCTGAAGAAGTTCTGAGATAGTAATTAAGGCGTCCTAAATCTGAATGATTATCGTATTATTAAACTTGATTTACTCACAATTTAAAAACCTTTTTCCGACATTCTTCTTAGTTTAGCTAACCATTAAATAGTTTATATAGGAATATTTGCTGAGGAATTATCTTACAGTTTCAAAGAAAGTTTAATTTGAATCCATTTAAAGTTGACTATAAGGGATGTTCCGTTTGTGTTTGAGATTATTCTAATTGTTGCAACAGAAATATTTGCTGAATATGTTTCATTTGAATATCATAAGATTCATATATTGATTTACATATAACTGAAGCATGCTCTGTTTTGCTTCCGACAAGACTTAAGATTCTGAATAAAACCCTCAAACTTTAAAACTATTGTTGGATATTTTCATTGGAAGAAAATGAACACCTAACCCATACATCCAGAGAATTTGAGGGTAATATGCTCATTATTAATAAATACGGCTTTTTTGTGAAGTTGTTCAGTAAATTCTATAGTAGCATTAGGTTAACATGAATTCTAATTCGATAGAACACATATTAGGATCTAGGCATCTAGAATGCAGACACTGAACGGCACATGCTTCCAGTGAGAGCGCTCTTGCTGGTTTATTACCGGCCAATTTCCTAGTGAACGCGATGTATAAACATTTCTGTATCGCAGTTGTAATAACTTCGAGCCTCGCAACTTGATTCAGTTTGCAAACACAGTGAGAAATATTCATTTTTCAAGGTCCAAAATGAACGTATACTGCATGTCAGGTTATTGTACAAGACCCTGTCCTCGTGTATTCTATGATTGGTTGTTGTGTAAAACCCGGGTTACGGACAAATAGTTTTAACACAGAAATACTGCTTATTAAACCAGCTGAAATCTTACATACTTAATAGATTCCAAATTTTAATTTACTGTGACGTAACACAAAGTATCAGAAATAGTTTAGGAATTATTTAGCCCCACAACGTGCAGAACTGGAAGCTGTGATTACAAAGTTGTGTAGCAATGACTACAGATACACGAACATGACTCCTGGCCTTTAGGGCAGAAGTGTCGTCGAAGGGAAAAAAAACCTTAGTTCCTATTTTATCAGCATAGTGTCTCCGTCGAGACCTGCTCCAGCAAATCACAACGTTGAAGGGAGAAAAAAGGGTATTGTTACCCTGTGACCAGTCTAGGGCATGGGTCCGCGGTGCTCATTACATTAGCATTGGCACCTCAAACGTTGCTTATCTCTTTAATTTAAACTTACCGCAAAAATGACAGTGGCATGTTGTCACGTATCTTTCTGCTCTCAATGAACCAAACAGACCGGGTTATATGAAGTAAGGTAAAACTATTGCAACGGTGTACAGTCATGGAGTTGGTATGTAACTGTCAGCGCAAGTAGGGATTGGCTAATATTAAACAATTAATGGGATATTATTTACAGTGACTAAGGCTCTGTGCGATAATCAGCCACGGCTACAAAGCCATGCCGTATGTTAATCTAATGCGCGCGGCAGTACTATTAGCGCGTTTTCACAAAAATTTTGACTCTGCCCAGAGGCGCGCAAGAAACGCACATAGCATCATGTAAACTTTCTGGATGTATTATGTGTTTCCGTTGTTAATGCGGCGCGCTACCTGTTTATCCTATCTATACTCGTAAAGTAACAGGCTTTTACGACAAACGTAAACGACGCATATAATAGAGAAGGCGTGGCTGTTGCAATCATACTGGTTCTGGTAAATGAAAGCAATTTATAAATGTCCTAATTCATTTTTATTATTATTGTTGTTATTATTAACAACTTTCAAATATTACACCTCCAATGACAAGTATGGTATCAACTTATATCTATCTTCTCTCAAATACTGTCCGTGTATTCCTTCATGTGCGCATAGATAATAATAGCACCTGACATTATTGTTATAGCGTTTTATTATATTTTTCTGCTTAATTTTTGAAGAAGAAATAGATAAGCAAGAATGTTAAATGAAAGATTTATACAAAATTCCAGAAACAAATATCATATTTTGGAGATCTTTAAACAGTCAACTCGCAGATTTTAATTAGGAAGATTACCTTCTTATTACTCATTCTACGGGCTATCCAGATAATTTTGATGGCATAGCATCATTTCCATTATTTCGGTTATTGTCTATACATATAGTACATTTTCTGTAATTTTCCACGAATTTATGGTGTGTGTGTGTGTGTGTGTGTGTGTGTGTGTGTGTGTGTGTGTGTGTTTGTTTGTGCTGTATGTGTGTGCGCGCGTGTTAGCTTTTCCACGCAGGACTGAGGGAACCGGTTCTTATCGTACGTGGAATGTGACATACCTTAGGTCCCATTTAGAAAAACAATAAGTTATTTTAATTACCTTGCCCAAAAAGGTGTTATAATGCAGTTCAGAATCATTATTTTTTATCCTATGTACAAAATTTGTAAGAATACTGCTCCTAACAATTCTTGTTATTTAAAAGAATTTATGGTTACTATTATTCGTGCACATAAGACGGTTATCATGGGAAACTGTGTAGCTACGATCACAGTGGAAGCCTAAGAAATAGGCAAGAAGTGTGTGAGTGTGTGTATGTATGTATTTACTACTAAACCTTTTACTTATGTTCTTAACATCCGAGGAAACCAGTTTTACTGCCGGTTTTAAAAGCATCACATTACCTGTAAGTAGCTCAGAAGGGAGAAGAAGGTACGGTAAGGGGAAAAGGGAGTGGAAGAGAGATGGATATGCAGGGGAAAATGAAAAAAAACGGTGGAAAAGGGAGAGAGAGACAGACAGACAGTAGGATATCTGCATTTAACGTAATAACGCGAGTAGAACTACAGGTTTTATTAATATACGGCAATTCTATTTACTATTAAGCTAAAATTAAATAGCCTCTGCCACAAATGCTAAATTTACCATAAATATATAATGTATTATCTTAGGAACTACTGAAGATATCGCTATAAAACATTTGCAGCAAATAAACACAATATTTTTGAATGCACTATGGCATACTTTGAGGATATCGCAGCTTTAGACAATTATAAGATTTTCTAAATCAATGACACTGTTTTATTCCCAAATTCATACAGGTTATTTTCTTACAGTGACGCAGATAGAGTATTTGTAAAAATAATCGAAATAACACAGAAACGTCTAGATAGTCTTGCCACACTAGTTGGTTCCTAGTTACCAAACTTGTTTTACCATTGTAAATTTGCTAATGACGGGGAAACTGTTTGATGAATCTGTTGCAGAAATGATGTTTAGTAATATAACAATGGATTCAAAACAAACTACAACACACAAGTTAGTTTTCTTGTGCTCATTGTTCTGTAAATTACCAGCAGTACTTTATATCACTGGATGGTAGTTATAAGCCTGTTTTTTAAAAGATTTAAACTTTTCTCTGTACATTGATGTGTAGAATGTGTTTCTGACTTTCGTACTTTTCTTTCAATAACATTCGTAAAATAAATATGCTCCTTTTTGAAACAGCCTGTATATTGTATTTCTACTTCTGATATCACCTCCAATACAGTAATGCGTGCTGACAACTCTCTTTTAACAGGAAAACGAAAAAAAGTATGTATGTTTTAGTTGCGAACTTATAGACACCATGGCCAGTTTTGCATGAGGTGAGTACTAGTTCAATGACTGGTCTTACTGCGTATATTAAAAACTTGTTTTAAACGTTAACCACCGGCTTCGCTTTCATGTGCTGACAAGGGGGAGAAAGGCCTCTTTTATACCTGTAACGAATTAAATATAGGGCTGAGAGTGTTTCCCATTGGAAATCCGAGAATGCGGGAAGGCAGCAATTTTGGCGCTTACACCACTAGCCTTTAGGTAGCATTTAGACAGGGCTTTGTGAAGCTGGCGATTAACTCTTTCAGCAGCATGTTAGTACTGCGCTCAAGCTAAGTGATAGCCGCTGTCTAGTTTGACGATAGATCTAAAGTCAAAGTTTCCTGCTGTGGTTTAGAAGATCTTGAATCTTAAGTTTGCCGTGTTGGAAGGGAATACATAATTCATGTTCTTCACATACATATTCTTTTTTTATTAATCCGTTTTTTTTGAAATAATGAAGTCATTGATTTTCATGACCAACAGCTCTATAACACAGGCACCAGGAGGAATGGTTACGCACTTGGTTTGTTTTCCAAAGAGCCACTAAATTCTTGAGCGCGCCTCAAACTGTGCGGGACGGTCCACATCTCAGGGGCGCTGATATAGTGGAAATCGAAGTCTGGTTTTGTGACCACTCAGCCATTGCCGTTGGTCTTGTTGTTATGAAGTAGAGGGTGGCGGTGTTATTGTGAGGCAGGGAAGAAATGGCCGCTTTTTGTGCTGGGGGAGGAGGGAGACCATAAAAGAGCCAAGGATAAGGTTTTCAACCAAGCACTCGACCAGAACATACCGCCGGTCCAAGATCTGAGAATCGTTGCTAAGTGCTGTGTGCAATACCCTCACATTCTTCTGCGCATGTGATCGCCAGGGATTTAAAGGGAGTCACGATATAGAGATTTTGTACGAGAGAGGCATATACGAAATTCCTGGCGAGGTGCGTAGATCGTTTTTAAAACGATACTTTTCAGACGAATCATTGGTTAGCTTAGTGTTTGAAATCTTAGAAGTGGCCTAAGCACAGAGCTCCGTCAAGTAAGGCTGCCTATGTGGGTGAATAGTGCTGCAGAAGCGACAGAAGTATAAGTGTTGGGGGAGAGTAGGAACAGTTGGCAGAATTTATCCTTTTATACAGATTTATAATTATGTATGTTTTAAACTTGAATATCAAACTTAACATTGTGTTAATGTACTTTAATACAATACAGCAAAATAAGCTGTTAAACAAGGCAGGTGAAATTGCGCAAAATGAAGAGCAGTCACAACCAAGGTTGTACGTCCGCGTAAGTCACTCATAAGTCAGTAGATCCTTCGATCATAACGAGCTCTGCTGATACCACACTTGCAGAGTAAGAGAATACCGGTGTAATACAGCGTGTTTGCAACCAATATGAAAGTAGTGAAGCATGCATCCTCAAATCGTTTTAACTTGAATAGAGATTGCATTTCGGTTAGAGGTACAACTTGGGGATATGTCCCAAGTATAGCATGCAAGAAGAAGTAATGTGTAAAACAGTTAATGTAAAATATTGGTATGATCTGTTACATGCTAATAATAATAAATAAATCGCTACTAACGACAGACTTTTTATGAAGCTGTTTTAAAATATAAACCAAGTGTTCATTGTTTATTTTATTAGCATTTCTATAAGTCTGTTAATATACGTGAGGAATATTGATATGTACTTAATAACAACCTGCATGCTCATAATTCTAATTCATATAATCTATGAAAGATGTTATTTTAACTCAAAGTTTGCATTAGATTTAAATTCTTAGATGTGTTAATACTACAGCATTTTGCCACTTTTTACACAGTCAGATCAAAATTTTCTTCTAAATTACTAAATTGCTAAAAAGTCGCAGTTTTAATATTTTGTGCAGTCTTATAAATTGAAAGTCCTTCTTTAATTTATTATAGATTTTATCACTTATCATTACATCATTAGAGTTTATCACAGAGAATATTCCAATTTTACATATATTTTTAAAATGGCACCGCATCTGCAACATAAAAATGTAACTCCTATATGTAATCTTAGGAGTAGGTAGATAAATTTTAGCTCATCTTTTATGGAAGATTTTGATTTGCAAATTTTTACCACTACTAAATATGGCAGTTTTCGTATTTGCGAGGCACGTGCTTTCTATTTTTTCTCCCAAATACATGATAATGTCCTCTGCATTTCTGTATATGGCATTTATTTTTCTGATAAAAATGACTCTTTTCTCATAAATAATTGAAGATAGCTGAATAAAATTTTAAGATGATAAAAATAAAACCTCACTGCTGTTGTGGATCTACTTTGGATTAATAAGATGATTAGTTATTTTTAAAAAATTAATTGCTGATTAATATTTTTCAAAAACAATATGTATTATTAAGAATAACTCCTATCCTGCTTAATAAATGACATTGTTATGTAAAAGATGATCAGTGAATATAGAAGGCATGCATATTCATACATGATTTAGTCTGATATCTTTAATAGTTTCTGAGATAATGAGTCATGAAGTTCGAAAAAATAACATTGGCAGGATAGGCCTTTTAATTTCCCCATAATTTTAACAATGTTTGTTTTATAATGAGGAAGTGACATGCACTCTTAACAACGCTTTTTTTAAATCTTTTAAGTCAATAAAACATCACTCCATCAAGCAATACTAATTTTAAGCAATAGTACACCAGCTGGTCGGCAAATGATTTCTTGTGATTCCTTCTTAATCTGTTTATAGCACATGAAATACCTTAAAAATATGATTATCTTCCACGTATCTACTCTCTTTTAGGGAATGTGAAAAACTGAAATTTCTAAATGTAGCAGAGACTGTCAAATTACCCATTATCGCCAAATTATCCAAATTTGCCTTACATATTCTTAATATCTATTCTCTTCATAATCATTTTAGATAGCTACTTGCAAGTTTTAACTGTTAAGCTCTGTTGATAATATCTGCTTGCAATATTATGTCATTTTATCTTGCAGAGTAGGCTTCGAAAGGAAGTTCTAAGCTGCGGCTTAGGCCCGCGATTAAGTGCTTCATTCTAGTTTCTCATTTATATAAATATCTTCATCTCCTTGTATCTATTAAACATAGGAAAGTAAAGAAACGCTCTGAATTTAAAATTACATTATACACAACTTCCAATTTAAATCTCAAGTCATCACTCTTAGGTATATCAAATAATAAGCACATGAAATAAGGCTGAAGTGCTGTTAAAATAAATTAGTACACTTAGTAGTAATGTCCATATCATTTTTGTGCTCCCTTAGAATCAGAAAACTTAGGATATTTTGAAGCAACAATTATTTCAAAAAATGGATTTTTTAATTGAAATATGATTCCAATCCCCCTTAATACACCTGGAAACCTTTACCCAATGGTCTCCTTAGCGAAATAACTTAAAATCTTAGGAATTACAACTGACAGTAAAAAATAATAGATAATAACAGTAGAGTATATCATTTCTGAGAACGACTATGATTCATGTGGATTTTATATACCAGGGTTGCGTACTAACTATGGAAACACATTTGTGCATAAACCCAAGCCCAAGTCAAAGGTTTATAATGTGTCGGTGAAATGTAGATATTTCTGGTGCTTGTTAACGCCATTTAGATATCAAGGACATCGAAGGATATGTAGTGCAAGTTTAATATGTGTACAGCCACTGTTGGTAATAAAAGTACTGGAGGACCCATCATACTCACCGGAATTTCTGACAATGATTAGGTACTCAGATTGAAAATTCTATTGTTTGGGAACCGAAAAATCCATTGTCAGTGGGATAGGGGCTGTGACTGATGCTATGGGTCTGAAGTTGATGGTACCCGCCGGTTTCCTCGCCATTAGTGGTGAAAAATGATTGTCTGTCTTGGAGATTACTTAAAAGGTTAATATATTCTGCTGGGGGTTTCCAACGTTGTTATGCTAGAAATAAAGCAATATGCAATAATAAACTCAAATAGTGGCCATTCGCCCTCTTCCCGTGTCTAAATCTTTTCCAGCTGTCATAAACTGAGTATATTGCCATCTCCAGTGTTCATATTTAGATTTTTTTAGTTCCCATGACTTAGTAGGAAACCCTGTTACTTTCTAACGTGTATTGGGCATTTATGAATCGGCAGTAAATGTACCGTCTACCTAAGTAGAGTCCACGTCAGTTCGGCAGTACAAACATAAGCACACGTTGTTAGGGACGTTTTCCCCTTGCTGCCAGTGACCTCTTTACTGTGTTTGTCTTACTACGATGTATAATTACCGGGTATGGATCCTTATGCACATTCCACATTTCATTAACACGCAGTAAAAGGGTTTCCGTGAGAGCAATGGCAAAAAGGTAGGCTTGCAGTGTCGCATCAAATCAGCAGAAGTTGTTCTCTTTTAGGAAATATAATTCCTTTTTTCGCAACATTTAACTGAATGTGTGAAATGGGTAGATAACCTTATAACTTCCCGATAAAATTCCAGTTTTCAGTTTTTAATAATGCGTAACGTCAGTTAACTTCTTTATTGCCTATCGCATCAAAGTTAAAAGCAGCATCAGTGCATTAGAAGCAACTTTCCATCTATGGCTCCCTCAGATGTTTGTTTTCGGAAGCCTATAGGCATCTAGAAAGGGATGGAGCGGCACTTTCGCAACAATCTCGAAGGTTCCCAGCTCTTAAAAACTAATATGAGAGCTTAGTTCAATCTGGGAGCGATAGAGGTGAGCTGAATCTGGTATATAAATGAGTATCGAAGCGACGGCTGTGAAAAACTTTTGTTCATTTCAATGCAAATACATGTCACGAAAACTTAAATTCCTATTCTTTACTTGCCACAATAGTCCCCTGGTATTTTTATGTACACGCTCAGCAGCATCTATCCTAAAAGAAGATTTTGAAATACTGCCTTTAGTTATAATGCAACTTTAACATTTGGTACCAGAACGGAAAACAGGCTCATCCCAGTTTCTAAATGTTTAAAATAACCTGATGTGCAACCTGCTTTTGGCCATAGTGCTCTAAGTATGGCAGAAGAGAGCAATATGCTGAATTTCATTGGTTATTAATCCAAAACTGACAGGGGAGGAGAAAATACTGAAGGTATGAAAAGTGTTGAAGTAGGTATACAATGTTGCAGAAAACGTTTCGCATAAGTGGCTTCAAAATGTAGATAGATGATAAATAAACAGTATCCTTTCCTTAGAATTTTCTTACACGGTAGAAGATGGTGATTTAATTCAGTTATCGAACCGTTATCTGCAAAATGGCTATGTTTTGCTGACAAACATTTTAAGTAGCATTAATGAAATAAACCTGAATTTTCTCACCAAGGTATCTGTACATATATTTCTATAACAATCCGAAATGGCAATCGTGTTCATTCTCTGTGTGTATCCAGAATATTAATAGAACAAGGAAGTGTGGTCTAACCAATTCGACATTCTTTTCGTTTTATGAAATGAAATTAGCTCTTTTTTTATTCAAAACAAATTTTGTATTGCGAGCTTTAAGCATATAAGCTATTTTAAAGATACGTTGAAATAATGTTCTTTTCTTTAGGTTAAAATTTTACACTTTTCAGAATTAAAATTTCCCACTTCTGTGTATAATAGTCGAATGAAAATGTTGCTACTAAGTGGCACAATCTTTTGGTATTTATATATAGGGTGGGCCATTTAAGTTGAGACTACAATATCTCCAAAACTAAGCCTTGCGGAAAGAAATGTATTTGATAAAAGTTGCTTGATATTATGGGGGAAAGTAAATGCCATTAGTCGTGTTTTGTTTGGAGGACGTTATGATGGTCATTTTAGGGTCAGTTTAATTTTTTTAAATGGGAACCTATATTTTGTATGTTGTTTTCTCATTAGAAAATGGTTTATAAAAAGCTGTTTATTTTGTGATGAGTAATAAGGAAACAAAATAAAAAATGTTGGTTCCCAATTACGAAACGTAACTTGACCCTCAAATGACCATTCATATATGGCCCAATCATTCGTTCCACTCTTCGTATACAGCCATTCAGAATTTTCGTTGTATTTACGTTGGTGTAAGAACAATTGCAAAGTGCTTTATACAAATGATGTTTAGTTTTTTATGAGGAGTGAGAAAACAACATAAAAAGGTAGGTTCCCATTTAAAAAAATTAAATTGACCCTAAAATGATCATCACAATGTCCTCCAAATAAAACGTGACTATTGACATTTACCTTCCCATTATATCAAGCAACTTTAATTTAAGACATTTCTTTCTACAATGCTTAGTTTTGGAGATATTGTACAGTCTCAAATTAAATGGCCCTCCCTGTATAAAGTATATTACGTGATTCTTCTTTTGTACCCGAATGGCTTCAATAGTAACAAAAAGTAACTTACGCTATGCTAACAGTTATCTTTTGTTTTCCGTATCATGCATGAACCCAAGTCCATAATTCTTAATCTTAGATTATTTATGGTCAAAAATGTATCCCGAGTAACGTAATGTGAATAGATGCGTAGCATTTTATATGAATACTATAATCTACAGGGAAATTCAGAAGTCACGCTCTATAGTACAGCAGGCATTATTAGCCGTTCAAAAAGGAAAGAGGAAGTATTGTTGGAAATCAGTAATTCTTAAAGGAGGACTGGACTAAAACTTCGCACGTCTATTTTATTTAATATTCTACAAGATCTTGGTTTGTGAAAACCGGAACAATATACAACTTACCGCTCAGGATTTGGTGGGTATTTTCCGCACCGGCAGCGCACTGTGGTGACGTCGGACTGTTAGCCAACATTCTTAAGGCAGGTAGCTCCTGCCGGAGTAGTCGAATGTGTAGCCAGTATCCATGCTTTAAAACTTACACTTCTTTGAACTCGTCTCATTATTTACGTATTTTCTTCTTTTTTCTCACCTTTTTCTCACAAAGGTAATATAAACCGAGAGAAGTACCGACCTTCCATTTCCTACTTATTAGGTTTACTTTTATGGAGTAAGCAAACATTACTAGTATGTCGCTGCGGTCATTAACTCCTAGTACAATATACTCGTCTTGGAACGTGTTCATGCCCACTACCTTTTTCCCTTGGTGAAAACTATGATCAAGCAGCTAATTGATCTGACATACATGCCTAGAAATGAAAAATGTCATTCTGGGCATACTTCAAGCGTTCACTGTGATGGGATTCAAGGCTTCCTGTATGATGAAAATGATTGTTATGTGTAATCATTTGAAAATCTTGCATTCTTTATAATACTGCATAAGTCATGGCATTTTACGGAATTCTTACATAGCCAGTTTGTGTTCTTAACTTTTTCTTCACTCAAAACATCATAAGCACATGAATGGAATTTCTCAAATCCTATTCAGTTATGGACACTAGTAATGTTAATTAAGAGGCGTGTTTATAAAGTACGTACCGTTTTAATATTTTGCCGCTGCAGTCGCGATTTTGAGCATGCGCGATCACTTCCTCCATTCATTAGGAAGACAGACGTAGCTGTGACCGATTTTTGGTCACTTTGGTTTTCCTGTTGTTAGAGCATTTTGAAATGTTCAAAACATTCGAGTGACCCCCCGAATGTGAAGTCAGATCAGTGATTCGTTTTTTGAATGCGATAAATGTTACGCCAGCAAATATTCATCGCCAATTGTGTGAGGTTTATGGTGAAATAATAATGAGTGACAATGCCCGGCCACATATAGCCAAACAAACTCAAGATCTGATCGTTTCATTTGATTGGGAACTATTCGACCCCCTCACTACAGTCCGGATTTGGCACCAAGCGACTTTCATTTGTGCTTGGTGGAAAACGTTTCAACGACGATGATGTTATGAAACAAGGAGAGCAGTCTTGGCTTTCATCTCAGGCGGCATCATTCTTTGACGAAGCCATACAAAAACTGGTTTCCCGTTGCGACAAGTGCCTGAATAGCGGCGGTGATTATGTGGAGAAGTAGTGTAAGGTAGAGAATGATAATAAAGTATTCGGAAAATAATATTCTATTATTTTTTAAAAAATTATCGGTAATTACTTCAAAAACACGCCTCGTAGAATTGACGTGAATTTCTCCTTTAGGTGTACACTATCACTTTCACAAGACGCAAATATACATCACAAATGATTATAAATAGAATGTTTCCATTAATGAAGAACCGATGATTTTGGAATCTTATTGAACGTTTTCATAAGGGAATTAGCAAGATGACATACATCAAATTCATGGTGTATATACGCACATTTGTTTTTATCAAAGCTCTAATACGCTGTGCCTGTCTGTCAGGACAATTTTATGGGCAGGTTTTCATTCATAGTTGTCACCATAATTTCGCAAGCAGTTTTCTCATTGTCACCACTTACAGTTCCTCTCTGTGTAATTATGAAATATAATACTTTATTTGTTTTCAAATTCATTATAGAATATGTCGCATATTTGTTAGAAAGTCCTGGGGAGTCTTACTGTCCATCCCCACATAAACCTGCATTTGAATCTTGCATGGCAATAAAATTGCAAAATTATTTTTTCTTTTAACAGTCTTTGTGTACAGGAGGGTAATCAAACATTTTAACGAGCCTATAAAAATATGATTTAGAAAAAAATAACAGGTTTATTGCTTTTGAAAATGCCAAGAAACAGTTAATTGTCATTCCGCAAAGATAAATGCCTGAAGCTATGCATACATTACTTTTCAGACTTCCACTTTCGTCTCGAAAGCACCACTCATACGTGTGCCCATTCACACAATGAGTTATAATTCGCATTAATGTCTCTCGTGTGCTAGATTTTCTTGCAGTGACAGGCACACCACATACGTGGTAAATACTGAATAACGGAAGGACGGCATTTATACATACAAACACAAAAGAATACTTTCTGGATATATCTACATCTTCTTCTCCATTTTCACTGGATTCTCTCAAATATTCGTTTGGTTTCCTTCCTTATTAGTTATCATCTGGCCTTCCTCATCAAAATTTGCTCCAGATTAACGTCGTTTATAGCACTAAAAAGGTCAGTTCCCAACTCGCACTGTATTTCCGCATAAATTTTCAGCTCCACTTTAAAGATTCAGAAACTAATGTAGTTTCGCTTTATTGCTGAGAATTGCTTACTGAGTTACAGAGTAACCGTAGCACTTGCTTTCTTTCAAGAAGATATTTGTTTCTTTTTGGGGTGGGTTTTTCCTCTAGTACTCTGAAATTTTTCGAAGGCACCACGTTATCTTTCAGTCTAGGGCTTTTGAGCTTCTCGTTATTAATTATTATATTTATAACGTCCAACTCATTAAAACCACTTTCTTTGAAATTAATTCCACATATTCTAGCATTTTTGGTTGACGCAAAGATAGCAGCAACACATTTGATATACACATATAGATTTTATCTCCATCAGGGAATGAGTAATAACCAACATTTCTGTTTACGCCGGAATTGTTTGCACAACCATAAGCACTGCACGCAGGCATTCTTGACTTAACACCTGACAGAACACTAGGAGTGGGAAAGCATCCTACAATCACAAAATAATAGAAATTAATCATTCTTGCTTTTGTTGAACATGACTATCGACTTTTATTAAATCATATATTTTTAAATATCATATGGCAAATTTAATGTATATCTTGAATTATCTGAGAATGTCCTGTGAAGTAAGAGAGAGGGAGCAGGTTGGCTACAGGGGCAAGTTGGCACAAGGCTCTTATTTCAGTCCTTAGTCAACACTGCAGTAGAATGCAAGCATACTGTTCCTTGTCTCCAAATACACATCCCACAGAAGCGACAATCCTTTGTGACAAGTTGTAGTGGAAGGAAGCCATGAAGTTGTTTTTCCCGCGAGATTACTAAATATTCACTTCATGGGGATTTTGTTTTCCTGGGTGCATATCTAATATTAAATAGCTTCTAAATATTTTGTTGAAAGAGCTTTTAAATGGCTTTCTTTCTTGGTATTTTAAGTACTTTAATTTCTTATTCCTGATCGCTATATCGAGCTTCCATTAAAACAAGTAAACCAGGAGCAAGTTGGCACAACAAAAAGGGGACAGATTGGCTCAATAATAGCAACAGGCAGTTGGTGTGTTTGAATTGTTTTTCGACATTTCCGATTAATTTGTGTAGAGTGATTCATTTTATTATTGTCTTTTAAGTGTAGAATTAACTTTGGACGTTATGTATTATTTTAAGGACCTGTTGACATGCTTAAGAACGTTACCCTGTGTTAGGTGAGTTTAATGTGATGAATCTGTAATTATATATTATGAAATGTTCTTAATAACGTGTTCATAATATTTGTTTTAATAAACTATTTAAAACGCATATTTTCCATGTAAATAACATGTAACCAACTTACCCCACATTCTGTGCCAACTTGCCTCCTAGGTGGGGTAAGTTCACTCATTACGCAATGGTTTGAAAAGTTGAAAATTTTAACTTTAAGCGGCCGTAAAATAATGACGCAGTTATTAATAGATACTGTTAAAGAAATTTATAGAATAGTACAATGTCACGAATGGTTTAAATGTTTGTGTAATAAAAGTAAAAAATAAAACTTAAAATTTGTGCCAACTTGCCCCCTCTCCCCTACTCTTCAAACAGTTTGCACCTTGTATAATTTTGTATAGCCGGAAAATCATAAGGATAAATATAAAGTTATAAAAAAATGTTAAGGTTATTAAAGAACGCAATTTGTGTAAAATGTTTCTTAGTATTTTGAAATATTCCTTGTTCAGGATTCGCACGTTCTTAAGGGCGTTATCTGGCGGATATAATTGATAGTTTGATATTTTTTTATCGCAAGAGCTCTTTACCACGACTAAATATTTGAATGCTCTGTGAGCATGCTGTATTTAACCAAACATCACTTAATTTGAAATCATTCCCAAGTAAATAAACATGATTAACGGCGACATTGATAGAAAATTCACCTTTTATAGATATATGATTATTCTATAGATATGTATTACAGTATTAATGCTCTAATACATAACGGACATGCGTGGATTTGCCAAGAGTAGAGAAAGTCGTGTGGGTGTATCACATCAGATTATTTTGAGGCAGTATTACAGCCCCCTCTCTGATTAATAATTCTATCACTTATATGTTTATTATGCTTCTCATGTACGTATATATACGTACGTATAACCAATTGTAATACGAAATAGTTAACTAGTATGTTATGTATTGTATAGGGTATGAATATCAAATCAGTATGTCAATAAAATGTACAAAGACAAGTAATGTGAAGTAACGCATGCACGAGCAGCTTGTATATTTTAAAAGGCGATGCTTCGTGTCCGTTTGAAGTTCCAACAACAAAAAACAGAAAGCGAACCGTTATAAATCTGAAAGACATTTCCTGCAAGAAGGACACGATAGTACCAACAGTTTAAAGGAAAATTTAAGATTCTCAACGTTCAGACATTTAAACCAAATTTGAAAGGTAGCATACTATAAGACAATGCCAGAAATAAGTCAGTAGAAGAGCCAATAAGGTTTGAATGTAGTATTTTCAAGGCTAGGAAAGCTAGAGACGCCTAGCAAGTTAGAGTCAGTAGAATCGGTTCGCATCACACACGGAAGAGTAAAGTGCGTTAGCCACGGTGTTAAATGAATTATTCAAGATTTGCGGTAAATCGCCGTATAAAATTATAATTATAGTGAATACATAACAATTACAGTTGCAGCTACACGCCGAGGTATAGTTCGCAATTTTCACTACATAACTCATAGAATTATTTTTTGGACACGTAGTAACTTCAATACTGCTCGCGTACTCACATTATGATACCCATTATACAGTCAAAGTGTATGCTAAAATCAATTACAAGTGTTTACCATATTAACAATAACATACAAGTTGAAACATATTAAGGGTGATTTTATTTTATTTAGTTATTTGTAGAGCGCACACGACCTGACGCTAAGAGCAATAACTGCACCACTGAGTTAGTAGCGGCAATACTAATAGTATATTTCAGAACCAAACCCACATCACTCACTACCATTTTATCCCTCACCCAACACGGAGTTATCAACAGCTCCATATCATCACCCTGAGAGCCAGAGAGACGTTGCAGATCAACGCAGCAGCAGCCCCTGCAGACACCAGTAACGCAACCCGCGTTTCCGCGACCAGCGAGACGACTACATTAGCATCCAGTAAAGGTAACGGCTTCAATTTCCTAAGATCTCCTTTTGGACTGTGTGGCTAAAATATACATCCAGTTTTCCGTTTCCGCACATATGGGCAAATAGTCATAGTAGCATCGCTAAAACCTTGCGAGCTTCCCAGCCCAAAACATGCCATTTCCTACCTCTGTTTCATACCCAGATTTAAAATATTATTTACTTAACCAAATCTATTTTTTGTTTTCCTTTTGTAGTTCTACCAATGACCTGCATTCAGCTTCTATTACATGCTTTTGTACTTTAAGAATAGATCGTATTTCTACCACGACATTTATCCCCCCAAAAGAAAACCCTCATCAAAGCTAGCCGGATTGCATTATGAATATAAAGCAAGTCCGATAATGTGGCTATATAAGCATCTTGATGAGAATTTTAATGTTAAAGCTAACTCACTTGTACGGCAGATAATGTTTGCATTAATTACTACCTCCAAATGTAAAGTGACGTGCCAACAGCCCCAGGATTATAGGTTATTTCACATCAGTTTGGCGACCAAGCTTAGTTCGGGACTACAATGTTATCCAAATGTGTGTTTTTATTTTGAGCTGTCTCTTCATAACAAGTATCTTATACAGAGGTGCAAGAACGGGCTCGCGAATCATTTGTACTCTGGGGCCCGCTCTCCCTCTTGGCTGATTTTTCATTTGTTTTTTTCACATGTTGCTGAGTGGTGTAAAATGTGTTGCATATTTGGTGGCTTCCTGAAGAAGGAATTCATGCCAACCCAGATATTACAGATAGCTTAAAGTCGATACGAAATTTGGAAATAGGAAACACTGTGTGCGGCTTTAATTAATTGTAATATAGGGTAGTTAAATTATATTCGAACCCACTCGCGGCCTCTCTCTACTGCGCGAGACAGCCGGCAGTCGCCGGAGAAATTACGCCGGCAGAGGGGGACTAAAATCCTTACCTTACAATAGATGCTGGAAATGTTGACCTTCTGCTCTCAAACCGGCAGCATATCTCCTGTAAACATTCTCGCTCACTTTCCGAAGCGCAGCAGCAGGAATTCTTGTGATTTCTTGCACAATGTTTTCTCTAAGTTCCTGTAGTGTGCGAGGATTGGAACAATACTCTTTGTCTTTTAAAGAACCTCATAAATAAAACTTACAACTCGTTAGGTCAGGAGAACGAGGGGGCCACAAAACAACACTAATTATTCTGTCATCAAACACCTCTCTTAATGGGTGATTCTGCAACAGCACATACTCATTTTCTCGATGAGTATATTTTAAACCCTGAAAATGTAAACAGAGAAATTGATCTTAACGTTTAGTAATAAACTAAGTACAGCTTTCATAGATTCACTACGTGTCCAAATAATTCAATGAATTATGTAGCTGAATATTACAACTTCAATGTTCTTGTTCAAATTTCAGAACACAGAAATATCTAAAAAAAAACAAAAACAAACAAACAATAATGCATTCTGCCCAGAACTTGGATAGTGAAATTTCGCTCAAAGTACACGTTTTTAGGTCAGCAAATCCCCAGAAAGATATTTTTAGAAAACAAATATGTAAGAGAGAGCGGAAGAGAACGAGAAATAGGGGGAGGGAGAAAAAACAAGTTTAAACAGTACTAAATTTCATATTTATTTTGGAGGCCTTTAAGGAAACATGGGGAAGATTTTTATGTAATTCCATCCACCCCAAAGAACCCCTTACATTGTAAATTTTCTCGAAAAATTGTGCTAATGGTTTTTATTAAAATATACTGAAATTGCGATAGTGTCATTAAAATAAAATGTATATTTTGAACTTTATATAGATGTCAGTGAGGTGCTATTCAGTAGGTGTTATTTAATTTTTACAACTTGGAAACCACAAGTGATAGAACCTTGCAACAGAAAAATATGTAGAGCTCATTAAAATATATAATAGATCTCATACCATCTGTTTCGTAGCATTAGGCCATTTCCGAAATGCTAGTTGTTGCATATTTTAAGTTTTACGTTGTCAATGTTTGTAGCTGTATTAATATATGAAAAAGTGTAATTTTACTTTATTTTTCACATATTATTCGCTACTACTCTTAAAGAATAGTGCCACAAATAAGCTTCCATTTCGTAACATACAAGCATTAAAGTTGAAAATAATATTAAAACTTTTATTCAGAACATATCTTCTTACTCTCAATATATTTCTTTATTAGAAATCCTTTCAAATGTACTTTTCCTTATGATTTGAATCCTAATAAGCCAGAAATTTTATAAGCGGAAACTATGTGCAAGTGTTCAGATTATTTGCAAGCGCATAGCAAAAATACAATGAATAAAACACTCTGGAATCCATTCTCAAAACGACACAATATTCCCATTTACGAAACGGTAAATTCATAATTTTTTCTTTCAAATTGTATTTTATTTTTTAAAAAATGTACCAGTACAATTTTATTACAGAGTACCTGCAGTCGGATATTTTTTCAATGATGTCGTAGTTTCGCATAGGTTTGAAGACTTGTTTCATTGATTTTTATGCGTTAATTAGTCAAAATCATCAGCAGTTGCCAAAGAAGGGTATAGATACATGTGTGTTTAGGTGCTTTTAGTATCACAAAATTGAATTCCGAATAATTAGGTGATTCTTGGTAGGAATGTGCATTTTAATTTAAAATAAAGGGTAAACAGCTCTGTGTGGTATTATGTTCGGGTATGTTTCATTAATTGAAACATATTTATACGTCCCGCTTCAAGGACAAGCTAGTTAATTTCCTTCTGTTTTTCATAGCAGAGTAAATACCTAATTCAGTAATTCCACAAATGACAAGTGCCAGCGTTTTACTTTCACGTTCCCTGTATGCAAAGTACTGTAGACGAAATGAACTCAAAATATTTCGTTGGAGCAGAAACGTGTGGTGCAATAGTTCAATAAACCTTAATCTAGAGACATTTTGTGCATGAAATCTGGATTGTGTTTGACTGTTAATGCCATGGTAACTGTTCAGAAGGTGTTTTGATTTCAGTTGAATTAGGAATTTCTGCTACTTTCTTCATTTGTTCACTTAGAATCTCATACTAACTAGGGTGAATAAACGAATATACACATACTTAGCGGTTCTTTGGGCAAGTGAGACGAGCTTTTGTAGTTGTTCATAAGAAAAGCCAAGCTTCTTGTACCAACTAAATAGAAAATATTCCGTAAATAAGTCTATGGAATGTCGTCCGCTAAACCTAAAGTTTGCTACGTCATAGGATATTACAGGTACAACGGTATGATAATTATCAGATGATTGGAAAGTCCATTAATACACTTTTCCGGACCATTTTAAAATTTAATCAGTGTTGGACATGACCTTCTTGATTCTTGGACCTTGAATGTAGACATACCTACACAAGGGTAAACCGTTTAATGACAGAGGATACAGTAATATTCCACGGATTACCTACCTTAAGGTTAACAGCACTTTAAAATAGTTATGAATTTATAGAAACGCCATAAAAATAATTTTCTGAAGCAATGCATATTTCTTTTGTACGGATAAATTTTCCATATAAGCTTTCTTTTTTTTATCATTCATGCCTTCAACATTTACAGGCATATCGCTGGCTTTGACTTTTTTGCTGTACAATAGTTTCCTACTATAATATTTATTTTATAATGTCTGTGAAAATGAATTTTCCTGAAGCTGGGACCTATCTAAATAAATTTTTGTCCTCTAAATTTCCAAACCAGTGAATTTCTTCAAAATTAATGGAATAGGTTTCGGGAACCGCTAACATCTTACAATGTAACATTAGTGCTCGAAAGTGTCTCGAAGTTAATCCTGAGGAAGGGCCGGAACTTTCCCGAAGTATTGTTTATCTTGTGCTTCAAATAATACATGCTAACCTTAAATATATAAAACAAACACATACACGCAAATATATATATATATATATATATGTATATTAACCCGATAGTAGTAATAAAAAAGATTAAAGTCATTTCTATAATAAATTTATGATTATAGAAATAATGCAGCAATAGAGACACTCTTGAAACTGACTCCATTGCATTTAGTTATAATGAAAGAGGCAAAAATAACACTATAGATTGTAACACTAAGCAACTCAGAATTCCTGAACTAGACTCAGATTTGCATTTGCTAAGAATTACGAAATACATATGAGATGCATCTTTAGTAATGCCGTCAGACTATATAATTCCAAATTAACAACTTTATAAAGAACTTCACGGTCTTTATTGTTCCTGAACGTTGGACGCATAAAACTCTGGAAACTCCTGAGAAAATCTTGATGTACTTTACAGACGGCTCAAAGTGTGGCTCAGGAATAGCATCCGGAGTATATGGCATAAGACCAAGGTGCGAAAAGTTTTTTTTTCTTTGGGTGAATATGCTACTGTTTTTCAAACAGTAACTTATATTATTATTCAATGCATACATGAAAACATAAGGAGAACTTACACTGGTAAACGGACCCTTATTCTCTCAGATAGCCAGGCTACACATAGGGACCCAAGTAGTCATAAGGTAACATCAGGACTGGTTTTAAACTGCCTAAACATGCTCATAAGTTTGGCAGAACAGAATGAAGTTCAACTCATCTGGGTGCCGGGTCATAGTGACATAGAGGTAAATGAAAAAGCTGATGAACTTGCAAGACAAACAGCAACTTCACAATTTATTGGGCCAGAGCCGGCTCTAGGAACATCTCAATGTTTAGTAAGAGAGGCTATTAAGAACTGGTTCAAAGTAGAACATCATAAAACCTGGCTTAAAACTCCAGGAAACAAGCATGGTAAGCTATTTATTAGAAAACTAAGTAAGAAAAGAGCTGAAAGTTTACTTAAATGTAACAGACTTCAGCTGAGAACAATTATTGCATTTCTCACAGGACATGCTCCTGTGAAAAAGTATCTTAACACGATAGGAGTGTTTTAGAGTAACTTAGATTGCAGATTGCGCAAGAAAGAAATTGAAACAGCCCAGCACATTATATGCTCTTGTGAGGCCTTGGCTCACAGGAGGTATATTGCTTTTGGAAAAATGTTTTTAGAACCAGAAGAATTTAAAATCATATCTATTATGAGGGTGTATTCCACGGTAAAGGGTGCAGGCATAGTGAATTGACTTTAAAACGATACAGCTAGCACAATAAGCCCAAAACTGAAGTGCGTCCAGAGCAATGACGGAAATCTGTATCGAACAAGACAAGACCTGATAGAAATAAAATTAGGATTTAGAAGAAACACGGCAACAGAATAATGTATACTGTATAACCGGATAATTTTGTGATGGACAACCCTGAGTGGATTTCCCCTCTGCATTATGAACGGATATCAAAACGTTCTAACCGATTTTCTGTTGAGGGAAACGGGCTAAGAATCTCGGATATGGGGGAAAGAGAGAGAAGCTAGTCTATTAATATTAATACAGTAACATAATAGTGAGAAAGTGCAAATTCGTCGGTAGCCAAACTTCACCGAAGTTTGGAGAAAAGTGATAAAGAAGACAGTGAGCTGTTGATTTAGAGAAATTGCACCGGTTTGGTTTGTACTGGTTTTGTTATTGGTTAAGCCTCCAGTCTTTTATATGAATAGTTTTCATTGGTTTGAGCGGGAGGGTGAGCAAGTAATTAAACTTGGATATGGAAGTTAACAGAAGCAGCAAAAGTGATAGGGAAGGCGTTTTGTGCGAAAGAGGGGAGAAGGAAAATCAGTGTTTTTGCACTATTCTCTTCTATGTATTCTCCAGACAATCTAACGGCATAGCTTGCTTTACAGTGATCTTCTCAGCAGCCTTGTCAAACCTTATAGAACAGTCCTCACAAACAATGGCAATGCTCATTTCAGATCCCGAGGATGAACGGAGAGTTCTGCTATTCTAGTCCAGCAATTTCACAGAAGATTTGATTTCGTTACATACAACATATTGTATGCCCAGTAGACTATACATAGTTGCCCAGAATCACTGCCCGCCTTGTTCCCATGACTTAACAGTGAGGAGAACGGCTTATTTAGGAAATTCAGCCACTATTAAAGGTGCAGTCCACTATATCAACTTGGCTTTAATCGAACAGAATTTTAAATGTATCGAGAAATCAGTTTATCGCATGTCAATGTGAGGCATTGTATTAATTCCACAAAAATACTTGTGATGTCTCCACCGCTGAATTGAAAATACACTGCTCTCGAGCAGTATTAAAGGTGAATTGAATTAAGATTTCATTTTTTTATGTGAAATCATATGTTGGCTTATAGTGAAAATAGTGAAGCAATACATAAAGTGTTGCATTTAATCTTATTTATACCGATCGTGTTGTTAAGCTACAGTAGATATGTGGGAATAGAATATAACTGGAACCTTTCGAAAGGTTCAAACGCCTCGGCATTGCTTTTTCTAGTATTGGGAAGGGAATGGAAAAGGAGAACATGGATAGGGATTATCATTATATATTTTACCAATAATTAGATAAAACTACGGAAAGTTTTCAAAGTGTTACTGAAAAATTAAACAGAAATTATTTACACCATCCAAAACAGTGGCTTTATAATTTAAAAAAAGTTATGTACCTGATTTGAATACTCATTTACACCGTAGTTCAATGAAAATTGAGTTTAAACTGTTGTGAACCACGTTTAAAAGTTGGCTTGGGTAGACGGTTTTAAAGGGCTTTCTAGAAACTCAAGGTGCAAAAGAACTGTATAGGTATATAGAGCATTTATGAAAACATATTCTGTAAATAATGCTTACCCCACGACTGCATTCTTAAACATATGTGCTTCAGAGTTCTGAATTGCCGTACTATATACTACTAATTTTTTTTTAATTTCTTCCTTTAGTTTAGAAAATGGGTAATGATGCTTTTAATCAAGATTCAGCGAAAATACATTGTTGTATTTGAAGGATTATTTTAAATAAGAGTTATTAGGGATAGTATCACTACCTTCTCTTAGCAGATAGCGGAATTGCACGTTTTAAGAACTGAAAATTTATACAATATTACACTTTTGAGATTTCACACATGTTTTTTGGCTATAAAGCAAGGTCTGAATATTAAGCATATATTTAGAAATTTAATAAACGATCTATATGCTCACACTTATACCTTCAAATTAAACATGAAATAACCATTGTTTAGAAATGCATGAAAATGAATATTTGTAATGAGTGAAAGCAGTAGTTCATAATAAGCTTACTAGATATATATGTTTCGAATAATTAAAACTGTTGACTTACGTTTTTTGTGAGTACTATGCCTGTTTTGGACGTTAATGTATATTTCGTGCATATTAAGTTTTCTATAGGAAATACCATATTTTCTGTACATGGTAAAAAGCATTGAGAACAACATTAATGTTCCTGAGAAGTACGGAGATGATTAAAGCTCGCATAACCGTTGATGGGCGGGTAATCACACACCCGTCATGTAAGAGATAGCAAGAATTCAGAGAAGACATTAAGGTGCCTAACACTGATTCCCAATGTGTATGAATGTCTCAGACAGACAAAACTTGTGAATGTATAACATTAGTTCATTGCTCCAGGGAATCGACTACGATGCGAACATTAATTCCAATGATTTGTCACATTTTAAGTTTTGTAATCTCGCATTGTTGGATAATATTTTTATGTCATTACAGGTAGATAGCAGAACTGAATTAGATCCAGTGAACACTGGGAAAACTTTCTCGCAATTTTTCATTGTATAAACAGATATTAAGATGTTCTATGTGGATAAAATAAAAATAGAAAGGGGTGAAATTAAAGGTTGAGATTCATGCGCAGTGTTTTTATACAAACGTTGCTTCATTTAATACAGTTGCATAATATTTTTCGCCTTTTCTAAATAAGGGATAACAAAAAAAGAAAAATGCTGGCAGCAAGTTCAAAAATCATTATATCAGAGTATAACACACTTCTTATTTTGTGATCATATTTCAGCATTTATTTGGCATATTTTGGTCTCTTTACTTGCCTATTTTCGAGCACATTTTTATGATTTTAATGCACACGGATCTCATCACTACCATTAACAATTAGCTGTATTTAACTCTTTTTAATATACACAGCAGGAAGTTCATGACTGTGTGATCAATGAGTGTTCATCTTTACCATTTCCTTAAAGTGGCATTCGAACCTGAGATCTCGGTATTTGCAACTGGGCGCGACAATCTTCGGCACGAAATTACGTAAGGCTATTCCAGGTGAACCTTCGCATCACTTCTTTCCAGCTTTCTGATTTTGAAACATCATATAATTCCTCTCGGTGGGGCTCAGCTCCTGTATTTGTCTTATCTTTCTGCGTTTTGTTTTCTGCGCTCGGCGCAAGCTTTTAACGCGGGGGATTGGTTGTCCAATTCCCAGTCTTGATTAAATTTATCTTAGTTGTTTACTTAAGCAAGACTGCGTTACAATACATGGGTTTGTTGGAGAAACACTCTACATTCATTTTAGTACGTAATGTTTATTATATCTCTTGTTCTTATACTTTTCATTGTCTACTGTTTAAATTTCTACGTGCTTTCATCAGGTTTCGTAAACATGATATAAAAGAGCAGTATTTCCTTTGCAAACAAATTGTAAGCAACGCGCTTGAGTTTTGTTCATAGAAACGTTTTGCTTTCTGTTGCTGCCCGTCCTTACATCCTAGGTAATAAGCTTACTTTGGTTGCCTTATAAAGAGTCTCTGTTGATGCTTTGCTTGGGCTGTTCAACATTTTATCCTTGGCTAAGAAGCGACTACAATTCAGAAAAGTATTTCCTCCTAAATCAATGTTGTATTATCAAATATGCTTGACTGCCAAGAAATGGATATAACAATAATTAATAAATATCTTGAATAACAGAATACGATCACAGAGTTACATAACCTGTCCCTGTGCGAGTTTTCATAACAGATAAACTAAAACGTGGAGTGCAATGCCCCCGTGATTTACTTCAATGTTACAAATATAACGTTCAGTCTGGTTTTTACAATTCGAAACAATACATTTTGTTTGTGAAGATGGCAGTTTTGATATAAGAGAGGTATAAGAGTATAACTTGACTATATGAATATGATGTAAATATGTAGCTGATAAACCGGAATTTGAAGAGAATATATGAGGCTGTTAGAAGTATCAATGCTTTCTGTTTGATTAAGAAGCCACGATAGTTTTTTCCCCTAAGCAAGGAACGAACATTTCCTTTAATTGCGTTCTCGTGGTTAGTGCATGTCAATGCATGTTCCCGTGCAATTGTGTGGAAGAATGTTGCTCCTTCACCGCCTGAATTAGCTTCCACCTCCCGTGTATTCCGATAAAAGGCTTCAGTTTTAATCGGATATTGAAACTTCTAAGGATCGATACTGGTGCGCGATGTGATAGCCATATTGATATCCCGAAATGAGGGAGCATGTTCCTCAGTTTCTCTGTTGTTTGTGAGGAAAAGGGGGAGAAACATCGAGGCACTGGTTGGCTCATGTCACTAGATTGGGGGGGGAGGTGGCAGGGAGGGAAGAAAGGGTGGTAGCTTGACTAATTTGTAATACACCTGCCAGGTTAAGGGCTCTGAGAGATGGGAGGCTATGACATCTGCCTCTCTGTTTAGTCACCAAAGTTGAGCAACGTCCTGTTTAAATGGATCAAATGGTTCTGGATGAATACACATCACCTACCCTTGTTCGTACTTCGAACATAGCGACAGATGAATGAGGTCTTTGCAGAAAAAGAGTTGTGTACATATATTGGACAACGTTTCCACTGCGTTCCAGCAAGTTAAAAGAGATAAATTCAGTTGATTATGTACGTACCTTCTTAAGGGAACACTCCGTGATAAAATTAAACTGGTTTTAACACATTTTTCAGCTAAAGAAAGGCGCTGTTTATGATATGTTATCACTCGCTGTAGTTCTGGAGTTGCTCCCTAAGAGACGTAATAATTATTACTGAAAGTGCTTTTACAGCAAGTTTATGAATTGCACTGATCTTTTTATGGCGATGGCAACACATTTTACAAAACATCATACACTGTATGCAGGGTTTTTATTTTATTCTAATTATATTGTGTTATTTCTACTGAGTGTTCATTTCAAAGTGTGTCATGATCATTGTTTTGAGTCAATGTTTTGAAGCAAATGTTAGCTCCAAGGGGAAGGACGTAACGTAGTACACGTGTGGCGGAGAAGTTGCATAGCAAGCACATGTTCAATCCGAAGGATTTTAATACGGTAATGACATTAATCATAAAAGTAGATCAAATAACGTACTTTGCAATGTCGCACGCAAAAGTGTTAAATAAAATAAAATAAACAATACAAAATGTTAACCTTTCATCCATAACCCTACCAACGTCCATTCATTCCGCAAAGATAATGCTTTTATTTATATTCGCAGAAGGGACCCCCAAAACACCGTTGATAAGTTCAGGTTGCTTACGGTAGCGATGATAATTAGTACCTCGCTTACAGCTTTCACGGACCTTCGATACCAAAAAAAAAAAAAGCGTGAAACAGGCTTCGGTAGGACACATACCGTTCAGATCCCTGTCTGTTGCTACGACGTGAAGGTTCTCTCGTTCAGACTGAATGCCTTGCTTGATAGGCAAATTTTCCGAAACACCAGTCATACGCCTTTGTGGAAGTACTAGGTAAATTGAATTCTAGACTCAGTAGTTAGACAAGTAATGTCATACATACTAAGGCACGCTTTGACATGAGCATCCAGTATAGTCCCTTTAATTCCTATAGATTGCCGTTTTAAAAGCGTTTCAACTACTTATCTGGAAAGCAACCCGTTTTCAAGAAAACAATTATTGACAAATGTTTTTGCGTTTGAGCGGAAAATAATTATATTACTTACGTTTTATTTAGTCAAGATTTTCGAGGTGATTTAAAGGTCAACTATTGTTTTTTAAGCTAGGAACCCGAATCGTTTAAGTCATATTCTGGTTTTACACAAGCACACACCAACTTTTATCTGAAAACAACATAACATATCAACGTCATCTACATGCTCAACTCTACCTCCCCATCTTCGAGGAGATAAACGCTACAAGTATTAAATCCTCTATGCCGAAACTTGCCATGAAATTTCGTTAAAGCAGTGATTTATATAAAGAAAAAATTAGTAACCAGGTTTTACTGTAAGACTGAAATCGTGCACCACATCAACCATTTATACTATCGGAAAGGAACACTTACACTTAAATGACTGAAACTGAGAGAGACGTCAGCGATTACTCTACACTTCAACCATCAATGTCCATCTGCGACACATATTACTCTGCATTTGTAGGATTCCAGCTTCGATTTCTAGGCATTGCAGATAAAACCAGTGCGTAGCTTTACCGACCGTGGTTTCAGCGGCCCGTGGCTTTAGCGCCCCATTAGCGCTACCCATGGGCTCAGCGACCAGCCATTTCAGTAACCCCATGTTGTCTTTTATTTCGGTTGATTATGTTTGATTGTGTTACAGATTCACTATGGCTGATGGATACGAAATGATCACGACAAGAAAGGGACGGCCGTCGCTAATACAGCCAGAGGAGGGATATCGGTGTCGTCTTCATCGGGAAACAGAAAATGGAAGATCTTGGATTTGTGTCAACGAAGGAAGAGAAGGATGTCATGGCCGGCTACGAATTTCAACTGAGGATAAGATAATTTCCCAGCAGAATCATGCATATATTCCTAATGTGGCGGACACTGAAATAAAACAGAAACTGGGTATACGTAGAAAAGGAGCCAAAGAAGATATATCAGTACCAGCTCACCAGATTTTCCACGAAGAACTTCAGGATGTGAAATCAAAAGGATACGAATTTGTAGCTGAATTCCCCAGATACCAGAATGTAAATACCGCTTTGTGTAAAATGAGACGTGCGGGCATTTAGTACCCCACAAAATTCAGAAAGTTCTAAAGACGTTATCTTGTCCGAAAAGTTGTTAATTTTACCGGATGGCACCAGCTTCTTGAAAATCGATGACTCTCCTCCAGACATAGAACGAGTAATTGTGTTTGGTTTAGAAAATGTGGGATACATTCTTCAGAATAATGGAACTTTCTTCGTTGACGGTACATTTTATAGTTGTTCGAAACGATTCAACAGATATTCATCATCCATATTGATATTGGAGGCTGTCACGAGGAAACCAATGTATGTCCAGTGCTGTTTGCTTTGCTACCCAACAAAACTGATGAAACGTACAGCTGCCTTTTCAACCTTCTGAAAAATACTTACCCTTAATGGGAACCTGCTTAATTAAAGTGGTCTTTTAGAGTGCTTCCATTAACGCACTAAAGAACGAATTTCCTAATATGCGGCTCCCTGGTTACAACTTCCATTTCAACCGATATCTATGGAGCAAAATTCAAGAAGTTGGATTAAGAAGGAGTGCAGAGAGAACTCAGATGTGCGACTTTCGTGCAAGATGTGTGCAGCATTGACTTTAGTACCCATAGAAATAGTTGAAGACGGCTGGTTGGAAATAATATCTACAGCTCCACAGGACGAGAAGTTGCCAACATTCCTCGATTATTTTGTAGATCAGTGGTTGAACAACTCAAGTATGCCGATATAACTCCGGAATAATGATGGCCAACGCCAAGGCACAAACAACGCTGTGGAAGATTGGAAGAGAGAGTTAAACAGCATAATTGGAGTGCAGCCGCCTAACATTTGCCTATTGGTTACGCACCTAAATAATGAAACAACTAATAGCGCTTTTGCTCTCAAGTCAGTTGAAATTGTGAACCAAGAAGGAAAAGAAGAAAGACCTATGTAATGTTGGACGAAAAGAGTAACAAACCTGTTCAGCGTTTTGAGCATACAAAGGATATCAGACGTTTTCTAGAAACGTTGGCACATATGCAAAAGTTTCAATATATTTTTAAGAATAGTTCCTCTATCAAGGAGATCTTCTATCGACATTTTAAACGCGCCTGTATTAACTTTGCAGCCAGTCCCAAGCCTGGAATAAAGTGTGAGGGAAATTTGAGTGAGGACGGTCTCTTCTGCACGCCTAAAGTTTTACCGGTCGCTAATAACACGCCTGAAGTTTTACCGATCGCTGAAGCCACGGAAAAGTCCGTTGGTCGGTAATGCCACGGTCGCTAGTGCCACGCAGTCGATAAAACTGACAGCTATTTTTTGGGGAGCATGGCTTTCTTTTTCTTCAACGATCTCTCACAAAAATGGCAAGATAAGTTTCGGCATGAAGGGTTTTATGCTTCTGTTTAAGATATGTTTACTTCATTGATGAGTGCATCTTTTGCCTTTACGCTACTATAAACCCACGTAAAGGTACATATTGGAACTATTCACAGTGATATAGGAAAATACATGTCTGGACAGGTATTCTAGATGATAGTATTTTTAAGGAAACTATTACTGCTGCTATGTTAGGAGATGTTATTAATCCTGTCATTAATGAACAAATTGAAAATCAGGAAGATGAGAATGATGAGTTGCGTTAAACGAAAATCTGCTTAGATTACATAATGAAAGAACACCTTATACATGGAATGTTCGACATTGGCTAAGTAAAACATCCACGAGTAGACAATCGCGTTCTGGCTTTTTGGCCCGTGCACATCACGTGTTTTGCAGAGCGCCTAGTGTGCTAGCGCGCCTTTGTTTTGTGTTGTGTATATTGTCCCGGCAGTGAAACGTTGTAACAGAAGGCAGTGCGGAAAAATACTATAGAAGTTCTTTTTAATAAGAGTATACAACGGATAAGGGCTTTCGAAATACACGATTGGATGCACAACACATTGGAAGTTGTTCCAGAGCAGGTACATACACATCAGTTAGTGGGAAGAGAAAATTATGTTTATACAGTGGGGGCATTTTAAAGTGAGGCCACAGGCTACGTGCGTAGAAGGTTGTACTGCAGTGAGCTCGGTACTTTTCCGATGCGCAACTGGGAGCGCATGACGCGTTCAAGGTTATCTTTATCAGCTGTGTTTCAGCCGCTGCTGCGTTCGTGCTGTAAAGAGAGTTGACATTGTGCATCTCAAACGTGAAAGTTTATTCAAGACATCTGTGTTGGGTGTGACTTGCTTAGGAGTATTGATGTTTTGTTATTAGTCCACTGCAATGCCTGCCGACAAATTCACGCTTGAACAACGAATTTTTATGCACGATACACACATAAAAGCCGAATCATATAGACAGGTCTGTAAGCAATTTCAGGAGAAATTTCCTGGTATTCCAGTTCCAAGTAGAGAAACTGTTAGACGTCTGGTTAATATGTAAGTTTAGGACAACGGATCGCTAAATGCTAAACCTAAGAAGTGAAATCGAAATGTTCTAACGGAGGAAAAATTTGACGAAAGTGGTGCGTCTGTTTGCGGATAACCCTAAAAAAAGGTTTACAGGAAAAGTCCCCACACCATAAACGAACTCAAGAACAATATAAAAACAGAAATTATGAAAATCAAGCAAGAACAACTTAGGCGTGCGAATGGAAATTGCATTCGAAGATGCCAGGAATGTCTTCAGGCAGATGAACACCGCTTCCAACATCACTTGTAACAAGGTTAGTACTCATTACAGTTCATGTTACTATCGCTCGTGAGTAGGTAAGTAACGCGGGAGTTACGGAACGAAAACCCCCAGTGTAATAGACAGTGTGCGGAGCACGCATACGCGCGATCCATGGCCTCACCTTAAAACGATAACACTGTATAAAACTGCACCAGTGCACTGTTTATGAAGATTTAACTGCATAAACATGAGGGGCGTTCCAATCTGCTCTAATGATCGGTGAAGGGACGAATGGACAGGTTACAACGGCATATAGAGAATATACTTTGGTCCGCGTTTACAGTGTGCCACCGGAAATCTGTGATGACAGGGTTGCTTACGAGCTTAAACAGTACGGCAAAACACTGTACATTGATACTGACGGTTGGTCTGGTCGTTACAGATTTCCGGTTTACACTGGTATATGTCTGTTATATTGTTCAGCTTATCAGATCGATACTTTTAATGTTGAAGTTTGCAGATTTTGAGGTATACAGTGCATAAGAACAAGTTTGTTTCGTTTGCAAGGAAAGAGATCTGAAAGAGATATCCTCAACACTGATTACGGGTAACTGTTCCTTCTCAGTCACGACTATGGCAACAGCTTATGAGTGACTTGTTCATACCAGAAAGCGAAACAGACCGTGTTCCAAATGATGAGTAAACGTGTTGGTTTGGACAGCGAACGTATGAAGTTAATTGCATCGCGAACCACACATAGCGAGTTGTTTACAAGAACCGAGAGGAGAATGACAGTACACTAATCTGTCAATTTTGCCATGCGTACAGTATTGATGTATAGTAATACAGGACAACAAACCAAAGCTTAATTACCTCGTAACGCAGAGGTGGGCAGAAGTTAGTTTTGCGCCGACAACACAACAAAACGTAACCCTCACAAGAAACACGGAAGTAAGGCATTGCTGCTAGGTAAGGAGGGAGTTACGGTTGTAGAACTCCTGCAGTGACGGTTGATAGCAGTTTAGTTCACTATTATATTGTGTTTAAATTGACATTTTTGTAAGGTTTTCACTCATCCTGTAACGGTTCTACGAGATCAATTAATATTATTAAAATTGGGAATTTCTTGAGATCATATGATTTCCACAGCTTTTGTCAGACATAGTGCCACAAACTCGCCCTCTTGAAAAGGTTTTAGGGACTGAGCTACCTCCTAGGTAAGTATATAACTATCATATTTAGTTTTGTATTTACAGCCATCAATTTTCATGACTTTCTGCACAATGATATTTGCAGCTAACTCCTGCAATGGTTTTGCATGTTCAATTCCTGAAACTAATAATAATAATAATAATAATAATAATAGTAATAATAATAATAAATTACCATAGCTTCCCCTGGCAACACAATTAATTTCACCATATGAAGCATGACATCTAACGTAGTGTCTTTGGATGTTGACTCTAAATACGCCATGTAAAGTTTTTGAGGAAATTAAACATTTCACACCCTCTCCTTTTGCACAAATAAATAACTAAAATATGTAATACTCCATCCCGGCACCGTGTTACCTAAACCGGGACATGTATTAACAAATTTAAGTTTATTAATTACAGTAACACTTATATTATTGTACAAATAGTTAACTATTAAAAAGAAATAAAATAGAGAGCTCCTTCTGCACATCACAAAAAAATCCCATTCTGCACGAAATTTCCGTTTTCCGGAGAACGATCGTTTAGTACACAATGCTATCACGAACTCCGCCACTGAATTGTTTACTTCCAACCACCCTCTCGCCTCTAGCTAGCAACACTGACCCAGGCTAAGAGCGCTTTCAGTCGCGTTACATTATGACTACACTCTGAGTCGCGACACAAGCTTTGCCCACCTTATCGTAACGTGAAATCGCCTCTGATGTTTACCTGTCCAAACCTCTTGCCTTAGTCATGAGGTACTACTTGGCCACGATATGAGTGCACTTGGAGCGGGAACTCAACTGTATTTTTGACAACGTAATATCGCCAAGGCTCACAATCCAAGAGGAATAGGGGCAAGGCAATACTGGGAATGGTTTGCTTTCATTCCCATTATTTCAAAAATGTTCTTCCCTAGTTCCTCAGCATCTGCAATTGGAACTGCCATCTAAGAAGAAGCAACCCAAACACGAATGATTATGCATTCATTTGTTTTATGTTTTTTTGTTTTTTTACGGAAGCAAATCTTCTCAGTAGAACCAAAATTCGAAGATCTCTTTCAGATTCTATATTAATGCCATAGTTGTATGTGATATACTAGCAGAAATAGCCGTCGTTACCGGGGTTTGGCGGTTTCATTAAACATCAGTTTTCCGAGTATTTGTTTATTTACACTTAAATGAATAAACAATTACAATACCACTAGTATTCACTTCGTTTAATTTGATCACCTCATCTTCGTGGTGCCATGTTTCGTACTTGTACTGAAAAAATCTTCCAAAATGCCTTCCATTCAAAAGTTTTCAACATCATTCCCCGTTTGAGTTGGTCTTTCGTATTACCAACCCTGAATGAAGAGAGCAACATGTGTATTTTTTATTATTGAGAAAATAACCGCATTTGCGCTGGATATTTGGATTTGTTCAATTTTCACTGTCTTTTCACTTCTCTTTCCTTTGTGCGTAGCTGTATGGTGAATAACGCGTGAAGGAGAGGCTCTTCCTTCCAGTCACACACTAAATTCGAACACAGAACTCGATTTCTCTCGATAAGCGCACAGTCACTAGTTCATAGAACACACTGAGTTACCCCAACTTTACGTCGCCTCAAAAGCAGCTTACTAGCTCACTGACAGTCACGAGCACGCTCGCCGGCATGTAGCCGCAACAGTTTCGAGAGAGTTCGTGAGAGACCTGAGGAGAAACATCCAGAATTATCTGGTTGCGTTTCGAAGGCGTTCCTGATATTTATGTAGATAAGAGCGCCGGCCTGCTTACCTCTTCAACCAACCAGGTGTCCGGAGCTGAAGAGCACCGCCATTCAGGCGATAAGCTCGGTCCATTGCAGCTGCGTCACAATATTCTCAATTTACCCCGTTAAACATTTTCCACCCCTCTTCCTTTGGGTTTTTATACCGCTCCTGAAATAACGAACAGAAGATTATTTACATTTTTATTTCACAAAGTTATTGAGAAAACAGGCTTCTTTCGTGCTGATAAACCGCAAAATTGCTTCTCCCGAATGCTGTTAACGTGTTCATTTATGTTCTACGTGCTAATCGGAGATTTTGGGGTTAATGTGTGGTTGTGTAAAGAATTTGCTGCATTAATATGGAAGTGATAAAAGTGACCCTGTTGCGTCTATTATTGCACCACCTTCTGGCAGGTTTATTGTTCCGTCTCGAAAAGTGGGAGCATGGACGACGGGTACGGCAAAATTAAACTGCAGATCCAAAGCTTGTTTTGTACAACACTGCTTCAAGAAGCGGATGAAACCACAGAACGAAACAACGCAGGTGTGTATGTTGGGTTAGAGTAAGAAGCAAGGATTGGTGGGCTTTAGAGGGAAGTTTGGCTAGAGAATTTCCGAATAAATTTCCGAATTTCTACCATTAAATTCATATTCCAACGGCTCGAACCATATTTAAAGCACAGCAAATAGTTTCTAAGAGCTTAAGTGTCTGTAAAAAAAAGAAATGACGAGCGATCAGCGTACTACAACTAGTACAAGGCGTATTCAATACGGTAAGTGCTTCCATACAAAAAAAAATTCGATCCGATCCAACTTGCTAAGATAATCCAATCTAAGATTCAGTTCGATTAGTCCGCATTTCCATGCAGTATTCGGTATCTAATGTATACTGAAATCGATTTCAGTTCCCATGGAAAGGTGATATATGTGCGCCAAATGTGTTCGAAATCGGTACAAGGGGTAGGAGCCTATAAGGAACTTACACACTCACATAATACATATAACATATACATTGAGACACCACATATATATTTATAAAGTTTAAATTTAAGGTTAATTTAAATTTAATTTATAAAATAAATTAAGGACGGATTACTAGAAGATTTGTGTGCTGTAGAAATAGCTATAGAAATCTTATTCTAACAAATAAAGAAGTTCCGAAGTTTGACCTCACTTTATGGAATAGAAAATGATGGTTTGGTTTAGCATCTACACTAATATTGTAAACACAGAAAGTTTGTGATGTATGTAAACGGGGTGGAGGGTAATTTCGGAAAGTTCTAAACGGATTTTGACAGTTCCTTATTCATTAAAAAGAACTGTTCTTTCGGATAGACATGCCTGTGAATTAATTCCAAACATTTAAAAACTTTGGTAGATTTTTATGTTTATTTCACCCATTTCGTTGAATATCACAATTTTTGGTACTATATAGTAGACTGGCAGATTTTTAATGAATTTTCAAAAGGGTGAAACTGGAACTTATAGTCTTATAAAGTTGCGTTACTGGAGGGGGTGCATATCGTGTTTATATCAAACTTCCCTCTGATTTTCCCGAAATTCTTATAAAGCAGCATTTTTTGTATAGTTTTGATTAAATTCGGTATATTAGGGTTATATAATTTCGAAACAATGATAAGCTACTCAACAACTATCAAATGATTCCACTACGCTTATTTTCCATCGCTGGGTTCAATCCCTAACTTAAAATGGGCATTCTTTGGCCTATCCAGACAAAATTTTATACACTTATTATATAGCGTGAGAACTATATTATGCTTATAACTCTCAGAAACTACCCTACCATATTTTCAACTCCCTGAAGAATCTACACCGTTTAAACCCTCTGCTCAACATGTTGCAGAATTATACTATAGGACTCGGCAGGATTTATAGGTTCATATAAGCCTTTCCGTCCATAAAACTTGTATGTAACTTGTTATGTGCAAGTGAATACACATTTAATAATTAGGAACTAAATACTAAATAAGTATATGTAACTTGTTATGTCCAAGTGATAGCTTATATGAAACATTTTCCCGTGAGAAAAGAAAGTCGCACGGCTCGACGCAGAGTAGCCCTTACTTAATTACAAAGGGCGGTGTAGCCAAGAAAGGTCTGGCCGTATCATAAAATACTCCCTCCGAGGCGGATGTGCTTTCCCGAAGGACGGAAACGGAACCTCTTGTTACGAACATGTACGAGGCATCGAAAGTAGGCGAGCAGCTTATGTTCTAAGAAATTCGCATAAATTGGTTACAGGGCGTGAAAAACTTTTCTCTTTCATGAGAACGCACATAAAACGATAAATAACCAATTAAGAGCCGAGGAAATGTCACATGACTGCCCATAAACCTAAAAATTAAGCAGGAGTGGGAGAAATTACTAACATGTCAGAAATCCGAATTTCCAAGGAAGGACGCTCTTAACATATACCAAGTGGACTCCGGACGTACTTGTGCCGTCCGCGTGCCGAACATAGCAGAGGGATCCACCGGACTCAAACGCGCGAGCACACTCAACGATTACGGGATGGTTCAGCAACTTTGTTTAATAGGAGCAAGAACACTCATCATTTAGATTCATACAAGACGAACACAGTGGCGCAAATAACACAAACGGTGACGAGCATGAGTAAGCTTAGGGAATAAAGTACATGTTAAACTATCGGCGAGTGTATTTACTGCAGCAGTTTGGAACTAAATCCCTTACTTACAGAATGTATGCGGCAATGCCGGGTAAGACAGCTGCTATTAAATAGTATTTTAAGCTATTCGATTAAAATATGACATAAAAACTTTGTGCCAGTTTTCGTTCTCATTCCTTTTATAGTTTAGGGCAGATGTGTCCGTTCCATTTTTGGGCTCTTGATGCCTCATTTGTTAGCGTTTGTTGTTGAGGCGTGAAGTAGCTTCTCAACAAAGAGGTTCTAGTTACCGGACCCCTCAATACGACTGGGGCCGGAGAGGGGAATCAGTTCTGAAAACTTCCGATGTTTGCCTCAAATTACCGTTCAAGGTTTACCTGGCAGTGCTCCACCTCAGTGATAAATTTATAAGCGGAAAGTGTTCTAAATTTAATTTTGGCACTTTTAAGCCCACTGTAGTACGTGCAAATAAACACTTGTAGACGCACAAACGCTGCAGTGATGTCAGCTATTCCGATGTTAAATAAAGCTCAATGATACACACTTATTCCTGAAACTAGTGTACAATGTAACGGACATTGCCTTGGGATAAATTTGAAATATCTTTCCATGCGAATGTTTTAACATTATCGAAGCTACATAACATCTGTTATTAGCGTGCATAAAACTGCACAAGCGTGCACAATCTTCAGTGTTATGAGTGATGGTTTTAGGTTTGTAGTACACTTATTAACCTACAGCGGCCTTCAGACTACAAAAAAGAATATACATATAACTAAAATATGTTGCTGGCTGCGTCAAAAGTAGCAACAGTCTAAAAATACTATGAAATATTTACTACTGCCACTCAGCAGATTTTCATTTACTAATGTACTGATACGAATATGTGGTTTAGGTTCTCTGTTGCTTTCCTATGCTAAATAAGTAGCATTACATTCCATCCAAAAATTCAATATCGAGATTTCAACCGAAATAGGTACTTTGATATCCCTTGAACCCAAAGAGCAGTTTCAGGAAAATGTTGGTGTACTTGTGCATGTGTCTGAGAGGGAGAGAAAAAGAGGCCATGACTCAAAAACGAAAAGTCGGATATATACCAAACTTGATATTTAAGTGTAGCATCCTTCAGAAGTTGAAAATGTTCACAAGATTCGCCTGTATAAACTACAGCTTATATGAAAAGATTTCTATTTATTTTTTCCTAATACTGCTCTAAAAATTTTGATTAAAATGTATGTTTTAGGTAATGACATGGGAAAAAATGTATTCGTTGAAATACCTGTAAAATTTCTCTCATTCTGGCTGCTTTTCTTAACTACGAAACCATAATAAAGTGTCAAAACCTTTCTACAGAAAACATCTAAAACGCATAAAAATACCAGGTGGCCCAACACCTCCTCGCTGATAAGCAGGAGAAGTAGAACGAAGGTCGCCCATGCTGATGCGCAAGTTACCCACTCACCTGTGTTTACCTGGAAGTGTCCCGTTGAGTTCTACAACTCTTTTAACGCATGAAGGGATATCTGCACACGTGAAATATGCTGCTGTATAGAATTATGCCACCTGGTATAGAATTATGACAAATAACTTTTTCCGTAAAATCATCGGTTTTCAAGATATTCGATGTTATGTTCTTGTATTTTCTCGTGTTGAGGCGCGCCATCCTGTAGACCATTTTGTACATTTCTTGTTTTCTTTTCGTTTCCTTCCCTCCGAGTGTCCTGATCCTGTTACTAGCAAAAACCAACTTAAAGCTGTTTCTGAATGTTGTGCGTAACTGAGACCAGATTACTTAATTGAATTCTAGGTAAATATTTATTTAGAACAATTTAACGTGGATAGACGGTTTATCTTCATTTAAATTTCATGCCATATTGTGGATAGATGTAATTTGTAATATATAAATAGTCGTGCGCTTGTAACACATTAGACTTTTGCACGTTGTCACCGTGTGTAAACACCTATTAGCCTGGGTATCAGCTTTTTAGAACATACAAAGGATCGGTGCTCGAACGTTACATCTGTTTGAAAAAAGTTAAAATAGGAATCATAGTGTGTGACATCCTCAATCAAGGCTCTGTCACTGACCACATCATATTTGATGCTCTCCAAGTAATGGGCGAACCTCATTACCTTAGTAACATAAAGAAGCAAAATATCAACATAGTAGGGACCGAAAACAGGAATTGTTTTCGATGTTGTAACTCTATTATTACAATTCCCTTTAACAATAAAATAAAGCTGCTGATTAAGTAATTGAGAAACTTATTTCCAAAAAGTCTCTTCTCTAAAATTTTTGAAATGGAGTTACTGCGTTGGTCATATAGAGCGTGACCAGGTTTAAGTGAAAAGGCAAATTTTAATTAGATAGCATTCTATAAACACAAGAGATGCTGCATTGGAAGTGGCAGTTTTCAAAAAAAATGTTTCTTTTATTTCGAAAGACACCTTTCCAAATATATTTAACATAATAAGTGAACATAAAATAATAATTGAGCTAGTAAACCTAATAGTGAAACTAAGTTATATTCCAGAGTGTATTAATTACTTAGTATGTATAAAGATTTTTCTGGATTTGCCAGCATTTTGTGTGAATGGACAAAATACATGTTATAAACAATCTCTTTAGTTAACAACGCCTGACTAGCTAGGTAACACCTTATACACAGCACAAAAAATTAAAATTGTGTTTCAGGTGCCTTTAGTAAGGCATTGTGTGACGATTTTAGTGGAAATTGCCAACAAATAATCTGAAACATTAAATCCAGAAACTTCGATTCATAATAATGTATCACGCCTTCAGCATATGCTAGAAGCAATCAGTTCTGTCTTAATATGAACATTTAGCTTCCTTGTTTGGACATTTACGAAAACTGATGGGCATCAAGTAGCATCGCATTTTAATGCTGTATTGGGATTAAATTATATTTATTCCAACTTGATTGACATTGTCTTTTTTCTGCATAAATAATTGGAAAAGTAGTATCAACACTGTATCTCGTCACTTAGGTACAGTCCTCTACCAAAATGTACCTCCCAAATTCTCCATTTTTTACAGTATGTTGATACATAAATATTTTTCAAAATTAATCGATTAGGCTTTATAATTTGGTTTGAGACAAATATTTTCGTTATTTCAATGTTAAGGGAAAATTAAGTATTAAAGGTTTATATAGTGTTCTGAATTAATAACGTAAAATGTATTGATTTATAAAAAAATATTAAATTTGTTTTAATTTTTTGTGTATTTCAATAAGCATAAAAATCATGGGCATGTCTTTAGTGGCTAATGGGATAATAGAGCCTGAAAATACAGAGATTGAAGTTACACAACATCGAAAAATTGAAAGTTGGCCGATTTAACACATTAAGCTCCCTACACTATCTTAAATATGAGCGCCTATATTTTTAAACGCGTGCCACTTAGCAAATCTAAGTAACATAGGACTTGGCGAAAAACAAATTTGACTCACAACTATGTACTGTAATAAATAAAAACAGTTTAAACTTTCCTGTTCTTTATTCATACAGAAGAGACTCAACCTTTTATAAGCATTAACAAGGTAGTTCCTGACTTTCTACGTTCACACTCCAGTGATTAATTCTCTGCTCCTGGGTAGGTTTATCGCTCCAGGATACTCGGAAAATTCTAGGCGTTACCATGATGCATGCCCTGAGTTCTTAGATACTCCCCGGTCTATCGAAAGAAACATCTGACGCAGTTTCATACCCTAAGCTTTGCTATAAAAGCAGAACGAAAGCAAATTGGCTGTAACTGCTGGAGATTGTAGTAGCTTATTTGAAAGTTTAGAATCTCTGATTTAATAGGGTACACCTTAGCAAAATCGTTTAAATGGGTATTAGTTAAACCTATGGTGCTACAGGTAGTTTACAGAAGGGTTAAAATAGGGAGGGTTCTGTTTCTACTAACAATAGAAGTTGTCTAACAACTTCTTGAAGTTGTCTAGCTAATGCTTAAGAAATTCTAGAATACCTAACGAAATCACATTTATGGATGGATATCGCGCCAGCTTCAATTAACGTGATTTTGAGAAATTGTTAATTAATTTTCGATATGCTGCTACCAATCACTATCTTAACCACTTATTAATCAGTAGGTTACTAACCACTTATTAATCACTATTCCATAACTATGATTACTAACTCTGAACGAAAATGAAAGCTATGAGTTTATTTCTGCACACTTCACATTAATAGCCGTGACTTCCTATTTAATATATTATTCCCCTTTCTGAATAGTATGCTTACCATTTCAATTTATTTTTTGGCATCTTAAGAACACGAAAAGTTACTACGATTGACAATTAAATAAGTTCTTAGGGGTGTGATAATGACGAAGCTGAAGAACTCGTTATACATACACTGCCGTTTGTGAAAATTGCAACACCAAGAAAGAATTTCCCGAATAACTCCAAACTTGGTGGAAGTGTAGAAGAGTGTGCAAGCAATAAGTGATTAGGTCTGCAGAGAGATGGGGTACACGTAGGCCGAGCAGAGCCCTCTCGTGTGGGTCCGACAAGGTCAGTGTTGTGCCCAGTGTAGTCAGTGCAGAGCTGTCAAACAAAGTGGAAGCAATAAATTGAATGCCAGTATGCCTCGTCGACGACAAAGGGAGCCAAATCGGCATGCGAGTGAGTTCGAACGGGGCAGAATGATCGGTCTCCGGGAAGCGGGTTTGTCATATCGTGACATTTCGGCTCGTACAGGGCATGCTGCTACGACAGTGATGCGTGTGTGGAAGCAGTGGATAGATGAAGGTCGTACGCATCGAAGAGCGGGTACTGGACCACGGAACATGACCACAGCACGGGATGACCGTCATCTTGTCCGCATTGTCATAACGAACCGTACAGCTTCATCCACAGTGTTGGTTCGACGCTGGAGTACTGCAACAGGTGTGAACTTGTCTGCATCAATGGTTCGTCGCCGTCTGTTGCAGGTTGGACTGGTTGAATGCATGCCATTACGTCGGCTTCCATTGTCCAGAAACCACAAGCTCCTCCGACTGCAATGGGCATGTGAACACCGTCACTGGGGTGCTAAGTGGCAAAATGTAGTTTTTTTTCGGACCAGTCCCGCTTCAACGTGTCCCACAGTGATGGCCGCATACGTGTCCGGCGGTACCGTGGTGAGCGCAAGCTGGAAGGTTGCATTGTTGAGCGGCATAGCGGACAAACACCAGGTGTGATGGTTTGGGGTGCCTCATGTATAGATTTGAAAAGTTTATCATTTGTTACTTGCCGTGTACCTAACCTGTGGTATAAAATTCATTGAATTCATGCGTTTCCTTCTTGGTGTTGCAATTTTCACAAACGGCAGTGTACTTAGAATAAAACTGTAACTCTAATTCTGCTGATTTTTTGTTATTTTAGATAAACAATTGATACTGACATTATAGTAAACTACCCTGAATCCAGAAGTTCAACTTTTAAATGTGTGTGCACCTATGTGTATATGTGTGTGTGTGTGTGTGTGTGTGTGTGTGTGACTTTTTCATGCAAAAACGGTGAACCATTGTTTTGAAACTTGATATATAGCATACCTTATGTTCTGCTTAGAAAAATACGCATATTAATTACTTTGCTTAAATAAATGAGGTGCAAAATAAAAGTCGAAATATCTGGCGTATTATTAACTTTATGAAACAGTGACCAATCCAGTGTGCCTTCCTTAAGCTTACATTGCGATTGAAAATATACTCCTTCTCGTGGTAACTGGTTTATATACACAATAAGCGGTATAGTTTCCGTCGCAATGTAAGCTTAAGGAAGGAACGCTAGTTAGGTCACCGTTAAACTTTTCAAAAAGTTAATAATACGCGAGATATTTCGACTTTTATATTATAAACTTAAACCTGTATTAATACCAGAGAAAACATCGTTTTGTTACCGATTTTCAAAACATGGCGTAATATGTCAGTTGCAGAGAGAGGAGAGAAATGGGTGAAAGCGTTGGAGGGCAGAACGGAGGGAGGAGGTAGAAAGAGGAAGGGAAGTTTGAGGAAGGGAGACGAAGGTCTAGAGAGGGAGATAAAGAAAGAGAGCATGAACGATCTCCACATTTAGGGTACCCTGGAACTCAATTTATCTATTTTGGTAATTTTGGAGCTATTTAGTTAAAAAATTGTACACATTTTTTCAATCTTAAGCATAGCTCACATGCAAAGTTTCTTTTTGATATGGTAGTTAATTTCCAAGATATATAATACTTTATAAAACTGCAATGCAAAATATTGATAGAACTTTGAAGACTTCTTGCATCATTAAATTTGAAGTATAGCAATAAATCAATTTTCTTCTTGTTTAAGCTTGAAAGAATAGGTTAATTATTAGGTTTTAAATCCCAAATTAACTTACTCAGATATTAATTTGTATTTATTTTCAAAATTTTCAGGTAAAAATTTCAAAAGCCTCTATGATTAGAAGTTGTTTTCGTATAAAATAAGTAGCATTATGGGAAAATAATAACTGGAGTTGTGAATATATTTATGAAATGTCATACATTTTTTCATTATAATTAGACCACTGGTGGTACTCAAAGAGCAATTTATATCTTGAAAAATACTGATAGAAGCTTTCAAATGCCTACTCACTGACTATTTCAACGCTTCGGCACACTTTTAAAATTTTCAGATTGCAAACGCTGTGGCATATGATTTATATTGGTCCCAAGCGTATTTTTGCCCAAAATGCAATAACGCGAGATAAATGAGCAGCCTAAAATGCATAAAACTATTATGTAAAAATTTTATTCTAAAGTATATAACAAATTAATGTTACCTTGTTTAAGTACAAGTACAAATTGAGGATGATAATATGTGTGGCTGCACGTTTCGTACATATTTACCGCCACGGATGTGACATCTGTAACCACAGAATGGTCCTATTATATGTAATATGGTTGAATTTGGACAGTTTGCAGAGTTCTTAATAAATGAACAAACAAACAAACGGTATTCTTAAAGAGATAATTCTGCCGGAGCTAGAAAGTGAACGTCATTTAGTTACTTTTCAACTCTGCTAGTAGTTGGACTAAGGAAGATGAAGTTGTGCGACTCTTTTCTTGCTCCCCTCTGTTGGAAGTGAGGAAGGCGACGTAAATTGGACGTGTCTTTTAACGGGGAGCTGGTAGCGTTACGCTAGGTACCTGCTCACACTTCGCATCAGGACCCCGAGGAAATGTCTCTGTCTCCCTCTTTTTCCAGCTTGGGTGTGGGAGTCGCCACAAATTTGCTATGTCTCGCTATCTCACGTTTGTTTGCGGAAGGCTCCTCTTCTATCGCCCGTACAAAACTCTGAGGGACTGGCTCCCTGACTCTTTAGCTGGTTTTCGTATGTATTAGATCGTTTCAAACGCAATTGTAAAATCTACTGAAGTCGCTTTGTGTAACGAGTCCCTTGATACTCCGTTCCATCTCTTTCTTTCTGCCCCAAGCTCTTTCTATCCACCTTAACAACGTTTCGGGGGAAACTCACCTAGCCGCACTACCAGCTTTGTAACGCCGTTAAACGCTATGCATCCACTAGTCCCTAGCACATTTAATTATCCAGCCCTGTTAATGTTCCGTATTGCTGGGAATGGTATATTGCGTTACTAGTGCGGTAGGTGCACCTTCGCTGAACAATGAACGAGTTTGAAAATACGAGCCGAAATCGAGTACTTTCACTTCCCTGTTTGTGCAATGGACTTGGCACATGTGTATTACATACAATTTTTTCGGCGATAGTGAATAATAGAAATGCTTAGGCGAATATAAAATTAATCAGTGTCAGCTTTTCAAAAGCACTAGAAAGATGGAGCGTGCTAACGTCTGCGAACTGGTGGTCGATTAGTCACGCCTGACAATATTGACGAAGCCAGCAACTGAAGGTGACATGACTGCTTGCGCCAAAAGGGTTATATTTAAATGCTTCTTGAATTATATCCTAAGTAAATTTTAACAAATTAAGGGAAGTAAACACGGTAAGATTTAAATGGTAAACTCGAGCTATCAAATAAGTTACACGTCTGCAATGATGAATACACATATCAAGGATTAAGTATATTTCATTAACGTCTCTGATAAAAATGCAAAACGCACGGAGAGCAGGAATATTAACTTACCAATCATGATAGCAGTCGCGGTAAGTGGATAAAAAACACTATCGTCGAAAAATGTATTTAAATTAAAGCTGTAAACCACTATCAAATGGGATCAGGTTGAACAACTGGTAGAACCTTAGTTGGCGATAAAGTGCCCTCAGTACTGAAATTGCCAATTTTAACCAATTTGGCTGAACTTTATGACGGGTTTGATCAACATAATTGTAGTATAAATTAATTTTCATTTACCTATGTACCTGAAATTCCAAGAAGATAACGTTTCAAAACTAAATATCGATAGTTAAGTGCACTACTCCGCGGGTTACAGATTTGGAAAATTTTAACTTTTAAATTTTGCACATAATTTATACAACAAAAATTAAATTTAGTGAAACATTAAAACTTTTCCAGGAAAAATAATAAATATGTAACATTTATATCTTTTTAAAAACCAATCTTGTATTAAATTATTAAAACTCACAAAAATATATTTAATATCAAGACAAAAATCTAAGAAATCTGGGATATCAGAAAATCAAGTTTTAAAACTTCACGCACTGTTTGCACACATACACACATCTATTTAAACGTCGTGTTTGCCAGAAAAGCAAAACCGCCATTGAAATCCGATTCTACAATGTTTGAGGATTTTTGAAATTAAACTTTTTAAAAAGTCATTTGTATTTTTTCATTTTATCGAAAAATATTTCTGCATAATTTAACGAAAGCTAAGGCCATCTTTAGTATATGAAGACCAGTTTTTTTTTGTGGGGGCGAAATTATACGCATTACTCTCTCTGTTCACATATAAGCCAACCCTTCCTTAATTTTGTCTATCATCACTTCTTTACCGCGTCTTTTTCCCAATTTCCATTCCTTTCGGTGCATTTTGACACTAGGATAACCGGATATCCGTCAGGACCAACCTTCTGGTTGATTGGCGCAATTTTATATGTAAATACTAAAGAAATAAGAATAAAGAGGTTTTTATGTCATGCTATTTGTATATTACATTTAGTGAGTATATTTACTTTTATTACGATACCTTGTGTCTTTTCTTTCTTACAATATCTTAATACTACAAGGGTAATGAATAAGTTTGTTATTCCTCTAAAAAAACCATAATAAGTTTTGAAAATTACGAATTAAAAAGAAATATAGTTCAAAGTTATTACAAATTGAGTTTCTAACCCAAAGTCCCTCATTGCATTGTGACTCGCTTCGCGTGTATGCTATTTAGTATTGCCTAAACAATTCACCTATATATTCGGAATGCCGTTAACTAGGTACCCAAACCCTAATTTTAATCTCTTGTCAGAAAAGGGTCTGGCCTAAGGTCTTAAGGCATCCGTTAATGACGAATCAGTATTATGCCGTTTTGATAATTTGAATAAGTTCCTGTATTACATCATTATTCCTGGATTCTGGAGACTGGTGAACTTGGTATTGCACAGTGAATTTTAAATTGAAAAATTAGCATTTGCAGGGTTGTCACATTATCTACTAGTAATAAACGTAAGGTATTCGGAATTATATTTTTGCTTCCGTCATTAAACTTTTCTGTTTATTCCTGATTGTTCACAATAAACCAATGGTGAACCTTAAAGGGCGCACCGTTTTATTAGTAGTTTTAGTTATGGGTGGTGGAGTTGCTTCTGAAATTCAATGTTTTATTAGGTTATGAAGTATTATCCCGAAGCCATAAACGGACAGAAGCTTCAGGATCTAAATGCTTTTCGTTTGGATTGGGCTAGGTTGGTAATAGTGAGACGCCTCAAATATAGGTGAGAACTCCGCAGTACAAAAAGATAAACGATGGTAAAGCCAGCTTTTAGGAGAAAAAGAAGTGTTTCTCGTGGACCCCTGAAGAAAGAACTAAGAGTAGCGAGCGTTTTATGCGGAGTGTGGAATCTTCGATGTTGTAATGAAGTGAGGAAACAATAGGAAACATTTGACCAGTTAAAATAAGGAATGCGGGAGTGGTCGAAGGAAGAATAGTAGCAAAATTGATCAAGAAGGGGAGAATAAATTGACTTAGACATTAAATGGGAAGAAACTGTTCATCTAGGAGGGTCGGACCCGTCATTTTAACCGTAGCGTGTACATGGTTGATTATAAAATCTTCATATTCCTTGACATTTACCAAATTTTGAAGTACATCTCGCAAAGACTCACCCGTTTGTAGCCATTCTGAAGACCTACAGAGTAACCATTCTGATGAGCGACAAAGTAAACATTCTGATGAGCGACAGAGTAATCATTCCGATGAGCGACATAGTAAACATTCTGATGAGTGACACAGTAACCATTCTGATGAGCGGCAGAGTAACCATTCTAATGAGCGACAGAGTAACCATTCTGAAGAGCGACAGAGTAACCATTCTGATGAGCGACAGAGTAAGCATTCTGATGAGCGACAGAGTAACCATTCTAATAACCGACAGAGTAACCATTCTGAAGAGCGACAGAGTAATAATTCTGATGAGCGACAGAGCAAATATTCTGAAGGGCGACAGAGTAATCATTCGGATGAGCGACAGAGTAAGCATTCTGATGAGCGACAGAGTAACCATTCTGAAGAGCGACAGAGTAACCATTCTGATGAGCGACAGAGTAACTATTCTCAAGAGCGACAGAGTAATCATTCTGATAAGCGATAGAGTAACCATTCTGAAGAGCGACAGAGTAAACATTCTGATGAGCGACAGAGTAATAATTCTGAAGAGCGACGGAGTAAACATTGTGATGAGCGACAGAGTAAACATTCTGAAGAGCGACAGAGTAAACATTGTGATGAGCGACAGAGTAACCATTCTGAAGAGCGACAGAGTAACCATTCTGATGAGCGACACAGTAACCATTCTGATGAGCGACAGAGTAACTATTCTCAAGAGCGACAGAGTAATCATTCTGATAAGCGATAGAGTAACCATTCTGAAGAGCGACAGAGTAAACATTCTGATGAGCGACAGAGTAATAATTCTGAAGAGCGACGGAGTAAACATTGTGATGAGCGACAGAGTAAACATTCTGAAGAGCGACAGAGTAAACATTCTGATGAGCGACAGAGTAACCATTCTGAAGAGTGACAGAGTAAACATTCTGAAGAGCGACAGAGTAACCATTCTGAAGAGCGACAGAGTAAACATTGTGATGAGCGACAGAGTAACCATTCTGAAGAGCGACAGAGTAAACATTCTGATGAGCGACAGAGTAACCATTCTGAAGAGCGACAGAGTAAACATGCTGATGAGCGTCAGAGTAACCATTCCGAAGAGCGACAGAGTAAACATTCTGATGAGCGACAGAGTAACCATTCTGATGAGTGACAGAGTAAACATTCTGATGAGCGACAGAGTAAACATTCTGATGAGCGACAGAGGAACCATTCTGATGAGTGACAGAGTAAACATTCTGATGAGCGACAAACCATTCTGAAGAGCGATAGAGTTACCATTCTGATGAGCGACATAGTAAGAATATTAACATTTAGCCCTTGTGTGTTCATAGAGCTTTTAAACCAGAATAAATTTTATACGTTTGGTTTACTTGGAGAAAAGGTGACTGTCTACTACATTTAGGCTGCACTCTCTGCCCTCCCACTGGCCGGCAGTCAGCTTGTTTTCAGTTCGTGTTTTATTTGTAGCTAGATCCTGTTATGCACATTGCATTTTCCTGGGAACTATGTCTTGTGTATCGCAAAGTTAATTTAATACGGTAAAACGTCAAATTTCTCCTTGTTTTCTGCTTTTGGCATTATTAATTAATTTTAATGAAAGCTGAAGATAATTTCAGTGCAAATTGAAACGAATTTTATGAATCAATGTCCAACAAAGAGCTCCCGAAGGCAAATTCCTTTGCATTTTCATGCATTAGTTTCTTCATTCCTTGTAGGAGAATGTTATTTTCATACAAAAAGCTAAACACTAAATAACATGCTGTATACTTTTATCTGAGTTCTTGTCAAGTTAAATAAGATATTACTATTATTAATATTATTATTATTTTCTTTGAAGTAAACCATTTCATATACCTCACAAGGAAAATCCTTTAAAAAAGAGGTGTTCCTAGAAGCATACCGTAGAATGGGGTAGCACCGATATTTAGTGGTAATACCGAACATTTATGCTTTTAAAAATGAAAACTCCCTGCTATGTACAAAATATGTTCAATAAACCTTATGACATGACACATTAGAGGTATATTGTTTCAACAGCAATGAACACTCTTTTTGAAGTATGCCGCTTTTGTCGTTATCTGCAAAGAAAATGAAAACAAGAATGAGCTCAAATAGCATTGTTTCAACCTGGCGGAAAACTTCAGGAAGAACATACAAGAAATTACCATGACCACACGGAAGATGCAAATACAAACCCGAATGTATGAAAAATGCTTTAGCTGCAATGCGGAGCAGTAAAATGTTCATAAGAAAAGCTTTCGAGTCATATGGCGTTCCATACACGACATTAAATGATAAGCTACGACAAATATATAAATTAAAACCTGGCAGACCGGCAGTTCTAAATGTGAAGGAAGAAAGTGGTCTTAAGAGAGCTGTTACAATGCGCAAAATGGGGGTTTTCCTTAAGGCCAAGAGAAATATCTGATGTAGTACAGGGTATCTAAACCGAATAGGAAGAGTGGAGAAAAGATTCAGGAGTAACAGGCCAGGCGTGGAATGGATTCGTGGATTTTTGGAACGGAATCGGAATTAACTGTGAGGTGTGGAGGGAACATAAAGAGTGCTCGAGTAGCAGTGACAAGAGACAGGAGAGGTAATCGAGAAGTATTTTGATAACTTAAAATGATTCTGGGGGGAATACCACCCTCGAATATAATAAATCACAAGACCAACTTTACAGATGACCCTGGTGCAGCTAAAGTGGTAGCCAAACCAGGAGTAAAGCATCCCGAGTGGATACTAGACACTTCGAAATCCAGCACGAATGTGATGACTGCTGCTACAGTTGATGGCGCGGTGTTGCTCCCTATATACGAATAATGTATAAGAGCAAATACTTATATGATACCTGGATGGAGGTAGGCATTGATGGAGCTGGTTACAACAGAAATGGTAGTGGTTGGTTTTACATTACCATGTTTCAAAGTTGGTTTTTGGAAATACTCATACCCTTTGTCAGAAGATTAAGTGGCACAAAAGTAATGATCGGCGACTACTTGTCAATCAACCTATCTCTTCACGTAGTCCAAATGTACAAGAAACATGACATATTGCTTGTACTACTTCCGCCTAATTTCACACACATGTGCCGACCATTAGACGTGTCATTCTTTCGTCCTTTAAAATTAGCATGACGAAGCACCGTGCACGAGTGGAAGAAGACTAACAGAGGGGATCCTCCTAAATCTGAATTTACTCGTCAGCTTAGAAAATCATTTGAGAAAATAAGACTCAGCAGTGCAAGGAATGTCGTTTCTGGCGTTCGTAAAACTTTCCAGATAAAGTGCTGTCACTAATTCCAGACGTGGACAACACAGACTCCAGTAGTGATGAAACATCATGGACTGAATCATTAATTGTTCATCATCTCAAAGAAGCGCGAATTGGGACCCCAAGAACCAGAGGAGAGGTTAAACTAAGGAAACGACTTAATCTTTCGCCTGAGAAGGGAATTGTTATTGATGATTTTCGACCACGCAATGAAGAAGACTAACATCCATGCTAGTCCGTCAACAGAAAAATCATCATTCAGTTCAAGCATTGAAACAACACTCTCTGACACATCGTATTCTGATTAAGAGAGTGAGAGAGAGTCCTCCTACTGCTCAAAGAGAAAAGGAACAATCACCTGCAGTAGGTGAGTTTCTTGTTGTTAAATATGCCACGAAGAAGACAAACGTCATTGTCTTGTCATTGGAAGAAGAGAGCCAAGTGTCTCCAATGGAATACGAAGTGCACTTTTTAAGTAAACGAGTGCAACTCAACGGGACAGTGAATAGTGTGTTTCCACAAAGCGAGACATACAGAAATTGAAAAAAAAATCAAATAGTAGCAGTTTTGTCCAAAAGTGCTTGTGACAATCAGGGAAAATATTATTTAACAGATATTCAAAGTTTTAATTTAGAATGATCATGTTCTGATTTGCATCCCTACTTTTGTAATTATTCACATTTTATTAAAAATAAATATTGTAAATTGTTCAAGACTCGAAACGTATACCAGTTTTCTATACAATTTTCGTGAAATTTAGTATGTTTAATAATCAAATGGTCATTATTTTTTTAAACTTGAAATAGAGGTCGCTGTTCCCTCATAATATTATAACACCGCATAAAACAGAAACTAAGCATACGATCGGTATTACCCCATTTAATGTGGTAACACCGATCAGAGAATTTATTTTTTTATTGGTCAAAGTATTGTTGTAAAAAATTTTAAATGTTATACAGAGAAAGCAGAAGAACAGTTGAATCAACACTAGTTTTAAGGTATATGAAATTCTATTAACAAGAAAGTGGTGTTTCAAAAACACATAACATTGATCAGTGTTACCCCATTGTACGGTATGTTTAGAATTTCAGAGCAAAGAGGAAGAAAGACTAATGTGTACTAAGATGGGATATCACTAGAACTTTAAGAATGGTGGTAGGGTAGATACTTATTATATTTTCTCTCTACTTACACTTACAACCTCAATAGACGTACAAATTTTGAGAACTCAAATACAGAGTTCCTCGGGGCTCTATTTTAGGTCCAGTTTTGATATTAATAATACTAAACGATTTAGTATGTAAGATATCTTCTAAATCAATAATATATCAGCTGAATAAACGCTTTTAATTCATAACAATTATTATACAGAACCGGACAATTTAAGTAATATTTTATTTCATGAACATTATGAAATAAGTTTTCTCTGAATGGATTTAAAATTAATTATGACGAAACACAAGGAAATACTGAAAATCATTATACCAAAAACTCGTGTAGTTCCTTGGCATGTTTGCACACAGTAAATTAAATTGAAATGATTACATAACTGTACAATCAATAGTCTAGAGTAGTTTTCTTAATGAAATGCTTAATTTACTGCACTCCCGGAGTTTATCTAAAGCAAATATGCATTGCCTTATTTGAGAGTATGTTTAAATACGAACTTCTTTGCTAACGAAAAGTTCAAATTAAAACACTTTACTACCTTCTTAAGAAGTTTGTACCTTTAGTGGGTAAATATTGTGTAATTGAGGCTTGTCAGCCACTGTTTATTATATATCTAAAACCAAGCATTCAGAAATATCAATTAGTGCCTTAAACCCATATAATAATATAGGACTTTCTGTGAAAGTTGCAGTACCTTTCGTGTGATTGCAGAAAACTAAATTAAGCTTTCTAATTAGTTCGAAAAATGTGTGATAATTTGCCAGAAGATGTCCAAACAGTAAAGTTTAACAGCTTTAAGTTTAAAGACATGATTGCAAATCATCCTTTCTACTATCAGGTGAATATTTTAAATATGAAATTCTTACATAAGCAGTTATTTACGATGGCTTATTGTACGCTATTCTTATTGGCTCAATAAATTGTATCGTATTGAAATTTTCTACTTGTAATAAACCTGGCCGTAACCTACGTTTTGAAGTTATCGGCGTCTGTCTCAGCTCGTTTTTCTGTCATATAACGCCTAGTATCCTTCAATGAGTTACTTACCTCCTTCCTGACCTGCTTTGTAAATGTATGTTCTGAAACAGGATATGCCTACCGCCTCGTGTTTGGTATCATTTGATAGCTCCTGTTATTACATTCGATTTGGCATGTATGTTTATGTAATTTTTAATTGTTATTTATGTGTAAATATCATTTTTTGTAATCTGCATTTTTTCTATATGGAAACATGTTCCTGGCAAGACGAATGTAAGAGGCTAGAAATTGTACGTATTGGGGAAAAGCAGCACACTTTATTAGTCTGGTTAGTTTAGATCCTTTGTTAAATAACAGCAGGGTACGATTCTTTTATGTCTTTGTTAGCAAGAAATGGCGTTTCCGAGGTCATAGGAAGAATAAAATCCGCGCGCAACTCAGTAAAGTCCCGCTTGACGTAATAGTTTATAGCATGTGATATATAAATTCAGCCTATCCTGTACAGAATTGAAAACCCACGCTTTGAGGCCCGCGAAGATACAGCCAATGAGAAGCGTTTAGTATGGTGGGCCTAGAGCAGCGTGTGTAATTGTAACCCACCAAAGTTCAGCTAAAGCACCCAGTCTTCGAAATCAGAGCCACGGAATGTTCACGTCGCTTGGCTTAAGAATTCCTCGCGAAAAAAATATCACAGTTTATAAATAATTCCGCGGTTGTGATTGTAAGTTATAATAGTGGAAGTGGCTGAGACGGTGTATTCGGTGAGTCTGAAAGGTATACTAGTCATTGCTGACGTTTCAGTCCGGCGGAAATAATCGTTCACGTGTGCCGCGAAGGAACAAGTCTTTGCTGCGATAATAATAGTCGCGCGTGTGGAGTAGCCGATGTAGGATACTGGCAGTGATTGGGACATTAGTACGTACACTGTTATACTAAGCATTGATTATGTTGTGAGCGAGTACGCAAAGCTAACATTCGCGTCAAACCGCTACACATATGCATACGAGCATGTTAAGCGCTAAAGAAGGAAAGTGTTAGGCGACCTCGTGCCAGGAACATCAGCTGTGGACAGTGAAGCGTTCACCTTGTTTTGCTTTCTTTTTAAATTAGACTTAATATCAGTGAGTTCCTGGACTTTGATTTCCTATCCGTCCCTAACCCAAGGACCTGTATACCTGAGATCTCCGACTCGTTGGTGGCCCCAAACCCTAACCAGATTCCCATACTCTCCTCTGAGCAGACCATAATTAGCCCGACAAAACCACCTTTAATGGCATAAGAACTACGATGGGACGTGGGACATCGTCAACGACACAACGGAGACGCGCGCAGAAGCAGAAGCAGCCCGAGGGGACCTCATAACGGACTATAAGGATAGCGCCCGGCCGTCGCCTCCCCTTCCACTGAACGACGAGAGACAGTAAGTTGGCTCACCTATAAACCAGCCCTGAGGACCGTCTCATTTCGACAGCAATCAGTGAACCAAAACACCTGAATTAAAGTGATTAATAATAAAACACATATAGGAAGTGCCAAAAATTTGCATTGTGATGATGACAAACTAACGATAATCTAGAAATTGCTGAAAATCCTATAGCACTGTCATGATCATATGCAACGTGCTAAATCGATGCTGTTGGCATCACCCCATCACGCTCTGTCGTGGAGTTACAAGGTTATATCAGGTTATTTACGTTGAACTTAAAGACTATCATGCATTCGTTTTCATATGGTTAATTTCTCTATGCAAACCATTTTGGTGAGTTATAAAATTTTTGACTTGCTCAGGTTCTAGCTGCATACAGGAAAACTATGTCAAGAGTAATTGCCACCAATGCCTTGTTTCCTTTTTGGATGTTCATTTCAGTGTTTAGTGCTGTCTGTTCATCATTTAAAGAGAATAAAGTAGCTTGCTGCTAGTAAGCTTGTTCATTTCTCCTGCCAATGCAAATTCATTATATATTGCAGGATCCTTACAGGTTGATTCCGGGGCTGTGTGTCGGTCGGCGGCGGACAGATGAGCAGGGCCATGCGCTTTGGAACTTCTCGGCCCCGTCAGATGGCAGCCGCTCGAGCCTCCACTGCTGGGTGAGCTCTACCCGGTCTCCGCTGGAGGGCAGTCTATGGGCCACCCGGTGGCTTGGGAAGGTCGCCGCCGAGCGCTCTGCGGCCGGTGGTCAAGCCTGTAACTACTAGGGAACTGCGCGACTCTATCACCTGCGTCGGCCGGTTCTGCAGCCCATGTGTCTCCTGCGGTTCCTTCATCAAATCCGTTCCTCCCGTGGGTATATGCACCAAAGATCCCTTGCGGGTGGAGGTGGTAGGTGTCCCGTCCGTCCACTAATCCTAATCTTAATGTATTGAAGGATGAATCACACAAGTATATTTTCACCGGTTTTTATTATTACGCGTATATAAAACTTAGTCCACAGAGGTGTGATATTCTTCACATGATACTACATTGAAAGCCAACGCAAAACTGTCGTAATGAACATTCTTATTCTGAGTGAAATGCACACCTACGTGCAAAATGGTGCAATAACGCAAACAAAACAATACCCATGCACTTCTTCCCCATTCCATGAGGAACTCTAAATTATTTGACTATCCTTTTGTAATCACTACAGTGTCCTGTAGATTAAAGCACTAATGGGTGTAAATATTGTGTGTTTTTGAACTCTTGATGCGCATAAAGTGTAAACAAGGGAACGTATTTATTAAAGTTTAGAAGACCAGGAAGATCACTACCATTGAGTACACTATGTTCCTTTGACGAGAATGTGTTGTCATCCACAATTCTAGCACTATTTGAGAAAGATTACGGCTCTACTTTCAACATATCAACAAGGCTTAAAGCCCTCTTAGAAAGCATGTGCTCATGAGCTAGCAGTGCTGAATACACGTGAAGATTCTAAGGCGAGCGAATGAACAGAGATTACTTTGTATTACTTTGTACTTCCTTTATTAATGGGCATTGTAAATAACTTAATAAATTACTAGAAAACACCTACACACTGCTCCAAGGGAAACATGCTGGAATATTAACGTTGCGCGATATTTCTAATGTAGATAGTAGATCTATTTATGACATCCTTGTGAGCTGTCGCGTGGTACTGTTCCCCCCCCCTCACTCCTCCGGAGAGCATAACACCCCGCAGACGTTTTCTGGTCAGAGGCTTACAGTATGTAGGACATTTTATTCAGAACAACACAGCTGTTAATGTTATTAATTACAATGTGTTCAAGTAAACGGTTTATTGATATAATATTTTGACACAGACCGTAAAAATAGAAAAATATTAGGGAATAAATAATGGAAAGATAGCATATGTATACACAACAGGTGTTTAAAGAGCAGCGCAGAAATATTACAGAAAGTATTATCCAGATCAGAATTACTAATTTAGATAAAGGAACTACTTTTTATTTTTACCTAGGAGTTTTTTATTTAACACATAGTACAGCTCAAAATAAGTTACCCCAATATTGAAAAAATATATACTGCAGCCAGTTTGAAGTTTTATAACTGCGATGCTTTATACAGGCATATACCCATGATTTCCCTTCCATTTGCCTCAAAAAGTAATGGAACCGAAATGCCTGCCCGCCACTGAACAGAGAAAAGAATGTGGTTGTTAACTCAAATCAAGCAATTAGTACATTCTCTAATACTTTAATTCAGTCAGGCATTTCTTAATGTGCATATGTAGTTGGTATACAGTATAGATAGTGCTGTGTGGTTGCACATGAGAAGCTATCTTAAAGAGGAAGAAGAATTGTCAAACGTCGCCTTATCCTATTCCGTTTATTTTTATCAACTATCTTCCTTTCTGTAACTAAACGAGTTCAGAAGCTTGAGATCAAAGCTGAAAAGGTAATAGTTTTGGTTACAGAAGTATAGATATAAAGGTAATTTTAAGCAAGTGCTTGAACGACGGAATCACCTTTCTATGTTCGTTTTAAGCACAAATAAAGCAAAAACTGTTGAATTATATTTCGTCGTAGATTAAAAAGCTTCAATTGCTTAAAAATTCTGCGGGCACTCAACCATTAAATTTTGTACAGAATAATTGACAAGAGTTAGATAAACTTTAAGAAATGCATATGTGACTGCAATCAAAGAGCAATTTTCTCTCAACTCCTTGTAATTATTTATATGAAAACTATTGTTAATAACATAATTTTGAGATAAACCACATGATTTGGATTTTGGGTTGCTCCTCCACACTGCACATTCTACCTAGTACAGACAAACAATATACACATTTCGTGAGCTTGAGTGTAATCTGTGTAAAGAAAGAAAAATACAAATGGATCCATTGCATGACAAACGTGTCTCTTTTTTGGTGAAGAGCGGAGTGGAGTGGGGATTTTTACAAAAATGAGATTGCCTGGAAGCGGTACGTGGTTGCTGAGAGGACCGGACCTGATTGAGGAGGGGGTGAGAGGGCGGGAAAATGAGAGAGAGGGAGAGTGAATCTCGATGAGAAAACTTTATATGCGGGATTACCACTACACGTTAAGAATTATTGATGTCTTTTATCAGTTGTGTTTTAGAGACCAGACAATAAATAACGTCGGTTGGCTCATTTATTTTTTCTCGGATATGTGTCCAAATATATCATATTTGTAACTAGAATAGGGGCACCAGGCTAACCTCTAATTCCCGAGTTCGCGAGTTCAAACCCGGTGGAGGGCGATGGGTTTTTTCGGGCGTAAAAACCATTAGCATGACAGTAGCTTATTATAGAGAGAGCGAGGCCACTTTATGCGTTTATATGGGAAAGGATAGGGAAAACGAGGCTTGATGCGGCGGTTCAAAGAGGAAAATGCGTTTATATGGGAGAGCTAGGGAATACGAGGGCTGATGCTAGGCTAGACAGGCGCAAAAGGAGGGAATGCGCGTTGTACGAGTGAGCTAGAGAATACGCGGAGAGGTGATAGGCTAGACAGATGCTGAAGGAGGGGGAATATTAGCTTATATGGGAGAGATAGGGAATACGAGGGAGCTGCTAACATAGATGTTAAAGCTGACATGCGTTTATATAAGAGAGATAGGAAACCGAGGAGAGGTATTAGGCTGGCAAGGGTTGAATGACAGAATATGCGTTTATACGGGAGAGACGAGGAAAACGGAGGGCAAGAGACAGCCTAAGCTAGGAGATGATTGAAGGAGGGAGAAATGCGTTTATATGGGAGAGGTAGGGAAAACGATGATAGGTCTTAGCAATTGTGGTTAACAACTGTAATACAAAGAACCGCTTATTCAAGTACTTTAACAACAAAAGGGTCTAAATAAACATCATTTGTATGGTATTCGAGGAGGAGTCTTTAGTGGAAAAAACCCTAAGTCAGTAGGGCAGAAATGACAGTTCTAGCGCACTTAATATGCAGGAATGTGCAATTAGTATGCCAATTAGGCCTCTTCTCCACCTGCCACGCCCCTGGTACCTTTTTGGTAGCAGCTGAGGTCATACATTTTGTGGAGTATATTGGAAAGGTTGACAGGCATGTAATTAAGGTTGTCCATCACCTGCAAAATGAACAATGGTGTAATAAATTATGCTTTGTAACAATGGAGCAGATGCTATTCTCATCATTCCATTTCCGCAAACGTGCACTTTAGGAAGGCTACACCTGTAGCAACCCCCTCCCTCCAGCTACATTCTATTCTCTCTCCAAACATGCGTACCCGATAAATATAACAAAGACCGTACCTTTTTCTTGTCAAAATGAACAATGGTGTAATAAATTATGCTTGTGACAAAAGAACAAGCGCTAATGTCCCCATTCCATTCTTCAGCACAAGTGTTCGTTAGGAAGGTCACACATGTAGCAACCCCTCTCCCATAGCATTCTATTCTCTCTCCAAACACGTGCAATATAACAATAGACCAGACTGGTGCCATGGCAACAAAAGAACAGGCGCTATTGTCTCCACTCCATTGTCTCGCACAAGTGTTCGTTAGGAAGGCCACATATGTAGCAATCCCCTCACCCCACAGCATTGTCTCCAAACACGCGCACCTGGGATATATAACAAAAGATCAGGCTGGCACCCCCGGTAACAAAGGAACACTTGGAGACTTGCTATTATACCTGGAGTGTCTTTGTTTGACGGTAGAAAAGAGAAAGAGTCGTTCCCACGAGGTTAGCTTCCATTCATTATAGACGGCGACATGATGGCACCGACTCTGCCCTGCGGGCAGTTCTCTCTGAGAGCAGCCGAACCTCCACGAAGACCTACGGACATCTCCGAACATAGATATACACGATCGTAACAACTCTACCACTTCCTCCAAACACACGATCCTGCACGAAGACCTACTGTCATCGCCGAACATTGTTATACATGTTCAACTCTCTATTTTTGTATCTATTGGCTTATTCAAACAGCGATATAAAAATGTGTTTAACATATATCATTACCTATATTAAACCCCTGTGTATACTTAAGTGTCGTTAGGTCTGAGTTCAAATTTTACTGCAGGCAAAAGTTTAATGTTTTAATTACTAATGAAAAATGTATACTTTGATAGGGTAAAACATTATTATATCATTACCGTGAATAATGAAAGGGTTCTCGGGTATCCAAAGGGCCGAGTTCGAGTCTTAGTAGTGAAACATTAATTATTAATAACTATTAAAATTTAGGAACTTAGACGAATAGAGTAAATCATGTTAATTTTTATATATCATTATGATGTTTAATGCAGGGTATTCTTAGGTACCCAGATGTCCTATTTCGAATCTTACCCTGCTAAGCTCTAATGCTTAGTTAATATTAAACTATGGGAGTATGCTCGGCCAGATTAAAATGTATTTATCAAACATGATTATTTATATTAAACCCTGGTGTATACTTAGGTATCCCAATGCCTAGATTCTATCCTTTATTTCCTTTCTTCTTCTCTCTTTTTTCTTTCTATCTCTCTCTTTCTTTCTTCTTGACTTGCATACATCCAAGCACTCATATATACACGAACACATACACAGAGCCATTACACATGCATATACACATATACACCAGTGCATGCTCACACACACGCACACATATAACATACTTACACTTCCTCCAAAGACACGAACCTGCACAAAGACCTACAAGAATCACCTAGCATGGATATAAATGTACAATCTATTCTAACCATCTGTTTTACACTAATTGTCTCTTTCAAACAGAGGTATTAAAAACCTTTATGTGTATTCCTGTCTATAATCGAAGTTATCATTCCCTCTCTCTCACTGCATCCATCGGCCTCCAAGCTCTTCTCGATTCTCCTGCATAGAAAAAACACATTCCTCTCCGCCCCCTACAGAGCGTTTCCCCCACCGATCCTCTCTGCATGTCATTACATGTGACGGAAGAACTGGTTTTCTATCCTGTGTATATAAGGAGCCCCTTCTCACACTGCACTGAATATTATTCGAAGTGTAATCGAGCCGATAATACTATGGACGATTTTTGGAGCGAATGTGGAGAAGAGTCATACCATCATACATATTATCATAAAGAGTCGTGAAATGGCATCATACACTCTATAGTGTGTAACATGCCTTCGTATCATGACCAGATATCTTCTCGAGGCATATGCACAGACAGCTGCCCAGTCTACAAAAGAAGCAGGATATAAGTACAGATTTTTTTTATTCCTGAATGGAATTTCTAAAAAAAGTGTGCAATTGTTCTCTAAAGAAGAGTGAAAATAAAATGGCTCATTGTTTTGTAGTTCTTGTATTCCAGAGAGACTGATTCCGAAAGTGATGGTGAGATGGACAGCATTATTTTAAGTCACAGCTCTCTGTTGCATTCAGAGTACTCAATGGATATACTCACTCCATACTGTGTGCAAAGCCCGAGGTGCAAGGACAGATGACATCGTAGTTCGCATGCAATGATAGCTGCAGTGTATTCCTCTTCAGACAGAGAAATTTAAAGTAAGTGGCACTTTAAAAAATATACCACACGATTGTACATTGGTATCGTCCTATAAGTAACCGCAGAGATCATTAATGTGAAAATTAATTCCGTAGGCGATGCTAACATGCATTGCTATTTCGATACATAGTACTATAGTATAGTGGTATCTAGACGTAACTAACATTGGAAATTATTAAGTCTTTGCAGAATTCAAGTGCCGACACCTGCACCTAAAAACGAGATAGATTCGGGTGATAAAGAATCAGAAAATGTGGTGGAATACCCCCTTGCAGCGCAGTATGCTAATCCCATAGATGAGGAACAGAAGGAGTCCAATTCCCAGGTGGTCCGAGATGTAACAACCACGACCTCAGAACCTTCCCCTGACAAGCCTGCAGAACTCAGGAAAACATTGACGTGAGTATTTTCATATCTAGAAAACATTTTTGTTTCATTTCCCTGTAACCTAACAAAATGCAATTATTTTCATGCTACCTGCACTTACAAAAGCATGTTTTCTAAGGCATCCAATGGGCAATGTTTCAGACGCTGAAATAAGGGGAAGAAGAGGAGGAACAGCTTTGCAGATTTGCAAAGGACGCTGAAGCTCTTGGAGGATAGAATAACCAGCATCGACACCCCCAAGAAACTCGCCGGTAAGAAGCGGGTGCCGAGACGTCTACATCTCGAGAAGGCACAACGTTAAGATAGGCTTCTTCTACGATCTTCCAGTACTTATAGTGAAAAATTTGTATACATGACCATGGAAGACTGGGAGATAATTCGAAAGAGTCTCCCTATATTCAAAGTATTCCTCCAATCGAGAAAGTGCTCGGGAGTGGAATATTGTGCAAATATTGTTTTCTCTTATAATATCGTTGCTTATATGGAAGAGTCCGAAATAAAAATTTTGAACACTTATTTAAATGATTGTGAAATACTTTTAAATAGCGATGAAATTTGCAGGCTAAAAAGAGTTGAATCGTTTATTGCTTACAATTTCGGTAACCTATCTGTTGCAGGTGTAACACCAAATGCTGGAACTGGGAGTTGGAGGAGGAAAGCGCTTGAACTGTATAATAAATAGTAATAAAAAGAATGAAGGTTTGTTTTTACATCATGTCTTTATTCATTAAAAATCCTTACATTCCTAATGCAAAAAGTAATCCTTAGAATACAATGATTACTTTAAAATATAAGCTGCATCAAATGAGTCAGAGGCTAGTATGTAAATACTTTATCATGAATTATTAAACAATACAAGGAAGTCTGTGCAGGGATAATTGCATTAGCTTGAATTTGTATTCTGATGTAGACAGCTCTATTTACAACTTCCTCTGGTTGTAGCGAGCAATCTATAACAAATATAGGAGCAAAATTAAGAAAATCTTTTCTCTTCAATAAAGGATAATTCTCGTTTTCATAATAAGAGTTTTGAAACTTTGAGTACATATCATGTAATGATGCAAATCTCGAGTTTCCAAAGTCCAAATTCATGTCATGATAGAGATAACATTAACTATTAAGATAAAGTCTCAAATTAATTATGTTACAATGATCAAAATGGGAGCAGTCTTTAGATGCATTACACGATCTTAAAGTCTGAGCACCCAAAATGACAAATCTCGGCCTCTCCATTTTTGATGTGGTGGCGACATTCCACGTGAATGAATTAGTTTGCGGCACTGCAGGCTGAGTATGCAGATCCATGGTCCTAAATGGGAGATACAGCGCCTTGTCCGACTTGACAATCTTGAGGATTTCAACCTTTTCAGCATCAGAAAGTCGAATCACAGGCATTCTCCACTCGATTCTTACAAGTTTACAGCTGCATTCTCTTCACCCTGAGGAGCTATAATACAGTTTTTAGAGTCCTGCATCAAATCATTACCAGCTCAAACTTGCTATTGAGTATGAATTCCTTGTGGTCGTCAGCAAATCCCAGAGGCATCGAAACTGGTACTATAGCATTGAAGGCTCCATTTGTTGCATGCACAATGTCCATGTCTTCTCCAGGATAGCACCATCCAGCATTCAGCAGACAACCACATTCCATTGGGTTGAGCGCAGCATAGTTGCATAAAATTGATGCAATTTCTGGTTCCATCAATATTTGAACCGTTCATATCCAGTCGAATCTCCTCAAACATGAATCCAATAGCGTTATTGCTAAGCTTTGCAGTAGAAGCTGCTCCATAAGGTTTAGTAATAGATATAGTAATAGTATAGATAACTTCGATTAGGAATGTATACAAATCCTCAGCTTGACAAGGGATTCTAATCTCGTCATTATAGTCCAGAGCTGATGTATTATACGGCAACAACACATAATCCTCTTCTTTAGTGACATTGTCATCGAATCTCGGTGTCTCGGTAACATCGAAGATGTCCATGATTATAGGACTCTGAAGCCCAATGCCTGGAGGAACTGACGATTGTGTGATGTTAACCCACTGGGTGTCAAATGCAGAGTATGGCGCGGCCGTCGAATCACTCCATTATTATATCTTCGACGTCTCGGACTTCCTCTAAAATCTATTGTCATTGTTGCAATGTGAAGCCTTATACTTATATCTTCGTTTCTAAAGTCCATGATATTACCGTTCTGGTCCACTACACGAAGACTAATTTGCTCTATGACATTGGTGTTTATGATTGGAAGGTAAATTGGATTTGATGGCTCTTGAGAAATACGATATGCAGGAGGAACAGATGGGAAAAACTGATAGATCGAGTGTCCAATTTTACCGTCGATGAAAGAGCCTGTTGCAATACTGCACTCGATTCGTATGATGCTCACCTTAAATATATTTACCAGGAAATCAGATTCAGTCAGCTGATTAGCTGGAATAATTTTGTCACTGAAACACAAGAGAGATCCTATAGAACGATCATTGGAAAAATCAACGGCGAAAAGACATTTAATTTCAGCCTCGTTGTGTTATTATTAGATCGAATTAAGAAAACATTCTCATCCACTCCTAGCTTATCTCGTATGTATTCATTAATATCAGCAATCTCGTAATTTCCATCGGGTATATCAATGATCTAAATTTCATCATTGTGAATGTAATGAGATTTATTATTACTCTGATCAACATTGGAAATGGAATAGAAGGTTTCAAAATTCAATAGAGCAATCTCACAATGTCCCTTCGGATCTATCTGAAGAGGGGGATTCAGGTATGTAGTAAGGACAGACTCGTTGCCACTGACAGCAATTGTGTAACTCACTGTGATAGAAATTGCAAGCACAAGTGCCCGCAGATGACTGAGCTGAAACGCTGAAACCTCTTAGTGTTATACAGCAACTTAACGCCTCTAAGGTACCTTTCTATCTCTTTTGGAGGCTTCAAGTTTCCAAAGCTATCGAAATAAAATGAGACGTTGCCATCCTTCTTTATAGCAACCCAATGAGTGCCTTCATTCACCGAAATATCGAGGTTGACAATAATTCTCTCTCTGTAACGAGGTCTTGAAGGTAGCTGATCGATCATCTATACACCTCTAAAATGAGGAATCTATAAACGTTGGGCATGCAAGTCGAGATCCATGTTACTCAATGCTTTTTCCGGGACAAGTATAGCCCTCTGACGGAGTCTTTTGAATTCCCTTTCTTGCTCTGTCTCCTCTTCCTTTCGGTGTTCTTCGCCTTATTCTTCTCCATTCGAATGCCTTTCCCTCTTGCTTCAATTTCTCTGTTATGTCTCATCATTTCGACAGTACTTTTATCTGCAGCCTTTTTCTTATCTACGGCCGAGGTAATTTGTGCTACACTTCCAGTGGCGGCACCTAGAGCTCCAATAATTGGTATGAGAGTTGCAAATCCTCCTTGTTTCTTCTTCTTGGATGCAGCACCAACAGCTACCTTTCCCTTCATAATTGTTGTTACTAGTCGCGCTGCCAATTTTTCATCTAATGTAGCATCAGATGATTGCACTTTTCCACGCCTTTTCAGCCAATATGTTGTCTGCAATATTTCTCGAGCCAGAGTCCTTATGCTGAGCGTAGGTAATGTCGTGTAGTTTCCACGCTTCGTCTAGTTAATTGATTCCGGGGCCTCCTCTCTTTAATCTTTTTTCTAGCTTTATCCACAGTATCTGTAGCCAGGCAAATGTGCTTCAAATGGCAGCCGGTTAATGAGAGTTAATTAAACCGGAACCTCTTACGACCTTAACCTCCTTAGCACTCATGGTATACTAATTTATTTTATTGCTGCATAGTTCCTTTATACTCTGTCATTGCTTACATTCATTAGCATATATATATTAAGTGTCATTTATTTTATTTTAGTTGATATGTTGGAGCTGGTGAAGCAAGATTGCTCGCTGCCTATTCAGGTGTTAGACTTTGAAAACGACTATAGACGCGATGGTCACGGAAAGCTGTTTCCTGGCAATGTTAGAACGCTAATTCTAGGTAGCTTTAGTGCTGGAAAAACAAATGTATTACTCAATATGATACTTCACGAGAATTGACTACATTTTGAAAACGTGTACATTTATTCAAAGTCACTATACCAACCAAAGTATCAATATCTCACTAAGCTGCTTTGAAACATTGAGGGTATAGGAGTGTATAATCATGAAGACGGAGATAGCGTTTTGCACCCGTCGGAAATTAAAGAAAATTCAGTCTTTATATTTGACGATGTCATCACAGAAAAGCAAGACAAGATTGCCTCCTTTTACAGCATGGGCAGGCATCAAAATGTGGATTGTATATTTATAGCACAATCCTATGCAAAAGTCCCAAAGAATTTAATTCGAGACAATGCGATAATGATAATACTCTTCAGACAGGATAATTTAAACTTGAGGCATAAATATGAAGATTACGTAAACACAGACATGTCGTATACGGAATTTAAAGGTTTGTGTAAGGGTGTTTGGGAGAGCTCTTCAGAAGGAAGACCCTTTATGGTAATAGTTACCGAGTTTCCCATGAATGATGGTTGATATAGGTGCGGATTCGATGTATATATTAAAGTTGGTAATAAAGAAATTGCTCATTCTTAGTTCATCATATTGACAGGTTTGGATCACAGAGGAGTGCAGCAGTGAAAAGGTCGCTACACCAGTTCATCATAAACAGAGATGCAACAGGAAATTACCAATTCAGGAACAAGATACTGTGCATTGTTCAGGATCCTGAGGAGGACGACGATGCAAGTACTAAACGCTACGTGGATGCGCTCAGCTTTCCTACTGAAAATCGAATGCAGGAGTTCACAGAAAAAACGACATATCAGTACATGGGCGAACTTAAAACTACGCTTAGGGATCACATCCAGAATTCGCTAGACGTGCAACACGACGCTTTAATGGAATATCTGAATAAAAATACCCTTAAACGCGACGATGGAAACATCATCGTAAACACTATAAGATTGAAGATAATGCTGCCACCTCAAAACGATCATGACGTGCCGAATAAGTAGCATGTATTAGAGTATATAAGTGCAAGCACACCGCTGCTCGGTTCACACAGTAACGTTTCATTTCAAAAGTAGCAGATCCTGTCGATGACAGCGATGGAGCAACAAAAAAGTTTGTTAAAGTTCTCGTGGGAAGGAAACAAAATGAAATACAACAAGATTTAAACAGCAGACTTAGTACAATAAGTACCCCTGTTACAGAAACAGTGGGAAAACACATGGAAACCATGGCGAACCGGCAGAAATGAATGAATAAGCATCTGACAACTACAATGGATAATGTCAATACACTTAAAATACAAATGAGAGTCATAAATGCATTAGTAGAGCAAATGAGAGGGGAGCACATAATTACATTACAGTCGTTGTCCTTCAGGGGGGAATCGCAGAGGAGCATGTTAACAACAGGACTAGAATACTACACATCAACTGTAATTGGAGAGATAATTTCCTGCTATATGACGTCACCAACACCTTCTACTGTAAGACCTGATACATTATTTGAAGTAAATAACAAGGCGGTTAGAGCTCTGCCTGCACCAATTGCAAATGGCGCTAGACTAAGCTTCACTCCTCCTGCAAATCGTGTAAGGGATGGTCATTTTCTAAATATTGATTTTAACATCTCCTATAAACTGAAGTCAGCTAAATAAATAGGGTATGTATTAATGCGAAAATCTAATTTCAACGTCATTTCAAGATGGACAGCGAGAGCATAAGACTTAAAGAATATGTAGCTATGCACACGAGGGCTATAAGAGAAACGTTTCGCTCTCTTAAAGGTCAGCAGTTTGAAACCCAGAAAGCGATGAGTGAAGCTCTTCAACCATTGACAGATCCGCTTCAAGATGTGCTGGAGATACAGAAAAAGACTACTACAAGCAAGGAGGAGAAACTATACAACTAACTCAATAAAGTTCGAAAAAAGGACAGAAATGAAATAGATTCATTATATGGGGTACAATATGAGGATGGTAACTACATGATCGGGAACAAAATTATTCATTTCATCAATAATAAAGTCCGAATAGGCGACGAAACGTATGAAACCACACCTGGTTAGAAGGCGCTCATCTTCAAGATGAAGTAGAGTATCTGTACGTTGTTTGCACCACATTTTGGGTGCCAAACGTTAGGTAGTTACAGCCCCACGTACGATAAAAACTTTCCGATGGCCTTCGCCCCAAGTTCACTTTTCTGGTGGCCTTCGTCCCCACGTTTAAAAATCAACTTTATATTTTTAATGTTTATTTAACTATTATATATGTATGTTTGCCTCCGCTGCGTCAGTAGTAATTTGTAGAAACACGTATCTCTTAGCAGGGCTGGAACAGCTAAAGAATGAACGCTTACACAAATTATTATTGTTACTTCACTCCTTTTTATTAATCTTTCGCACGACTAAATAACACTTCACTGATATATCATACTGTAGAGCTGTGAGATTATTTATTTTTTGCACTTTTTAATACGTAAACTTTGTTTTATACCCACCGTAATGAAGTTTTATGTCTCACAATTAACCTGTACCGTTTCGAAGTGCACTGGAACGCTGCCTAGTGGCGTCTGCCGTCTACCGCTAAAAATGTTATATTTCCACTATTTCAAGTCTCTGGTTGGCTAATTTTGCCCCAATGGAATACTTTTATTTAACTTAAAGCTTTTCCAGTTTTTGATTGGCCATTTATTAGCTGTTTTAAATATTACATTATTGTTCCAAGAATTATTAGTAGCATTATTAAACTTTCTAATTTATTGTTGTCTCAAAGTTACCTCATTACTACCTCATTGTTAGAAACTTTTGGATTCTATTCTCACAGCTCCCACATTGTTAAATTACTTAATACATTCACATAACAATATTATACATGTACATAATAATATAAACATAATACAATGACTGTAACATACACATTATATATATTATAGTATACACATATTGCTTTTAGGTGGGCTGTTATCATTTTTTAATATTATATAATTGGACTGATATCATTTAAGTGTTAAAAATACTGTCTCAAAGAGAATACCTCATATGCATGCCTACACTAAAGATGACTTTGAAACATACAGCAAAATACTTACAGCAACGCATGTTCATCGAAGAAACTTCGGTAGGCACGGGCAACTGAGATCGGGCAATTATTACAAGTATAAAAACATTATACGCCCTCTAGTAACGAAACACAAGGGTTTAGGGCTACAGTGGAAAGAACATCACCCTAATACGAAGCAAGACTACATCTGCTGGACCGATCCTAATGATCTGGTGGATGGCATGAGGCTACTAGCAGCATCCAGAGACGCCGATAATAACAATTATACTCAAGAAATTGAAGAGATTTTTCAAGAACTTAAAGTATGACGACAGTGAAGCAAAATATAGCAAGCGAGCTCCATGCTCCAGCCCGGAGAAACTTCATGCGTCGAAAAATTATCAGCAAGGGACTCCATAATCTGGTGCAGATCGATTTGGTGGAGATGATACCGTATGCAAAAATCAGTAGGAATTTCAAGAACTTCCTTGTTGCAATCAACTTCTACTCTAAAATGGCATATGCGAGACCGCTAAAGGAAAAGAAAGGACTTCAAGTTGCAAGGGGAATGGAAGATATACTGCATGACATGGTAACCCCGCCCAAGAACGTTCAGAGTGATAATGGAAAAGAATTTTATAATAAGCAATTTAAACATTTCATGGCAAAATATAACATCAATCACTACAGTACCCATATCGCGTGTGAAGGCAGCGGCTGTTGAACGATTGATAAGAACTTTAAAGAATATGATGTATCCTGAATTTCTAGCCCAAGGATCATACAAGTGCCTAGATCTTTTACCTCGAATTATTGCAAGATATAACAACACTTACCACACCACTATTCGAATGAAGTCTATAGAGATGAAGAACAATGATGCTCTTCTGACTGTATATAACTACACTCAAGATCGAAGAGAGAAGAGAGGGGCAAGAAAGTTTAGTGTTGGTGATTATGTGAGGATATCCAAGGACAAGGGACATTTTGAAAGGGGTTGTGAAGTTAATTGGAGTGTTGAAATATTTCAAGTTTTTCGAGTGAATCACACCAATCCCGTTACATACATGCTAAAAGGCATTGACGGCGAGGAAATAAAGGGGGCCTTTTAAGGACACGAACTGCGATCCATCTTGTACCATAATACATTTCTGGTGGAGAAAGTATTACGCAAGCAGGGAAATAGGATTCTTGTAAAGTGGCATGTATTTCCTAATACTCAGTGGATTGATAGAAAGGATTTGTTGTAAAAAACATAATAATGAAGATAAAAAGGCTTTCATTCCACAATAATGTGCATTTTTATTTCATAATAGAACTTTTTCCCCTTAAAATAATAAACAAAATGAATAAATAAAATTCATTATTCAAAACACATATTTATACAATGGATAATGCTTTTTGCGATCACTGGGTTACATTTTACTTACATTTATTATTAAAGAATATCAATAAACACATAAACACAAAAAGGTTTAAATTAAAAAAATCATAAAACTAAAACGTTTACATATATACAGTTACATTTTTGTTTGAATTTTATGATTAAAACCCGTAATGCATAAACACACGATCATAAGGTTACATTTTACATGCATTCTATATAATTAAAAATCAATAAATACATAAATACAAAACGTTAAATTAAAAAATTCATAAAACCAAAACATTTACATATATACATCTAAGGTCAGCAATATAAACACAAAGACTTAAATTAAAAAAATTATAACACTAAAAAATTTACATGTATACACATATACACATCTAAGGTTCAGCCATACGCACACAATAGTGACCCCAGGCAGTTGTCTGGTCTGAGCCTTCAACAAGTTTTCTTTTATCGTCTCTACCATAGAGAGCGACCTTATTCATTTGTATGGTCGAGGCTTTATGCTTGAAACTTCGAAATGTTGTTTTTGCGAAGATTGTTTTTCAAATGTCGTTTAGACAGCCGAAATAGTACTCAACATTTATGCTCTGCATGCCGGTGTTGTTGATTCCGTTTCCTATCATAACAGTTTCGTCCTCATACCTGTACACATATAGTTTGGAGCTTAGCCCAACATATTCAATCATAGGGATCCCTCCAAGCTCATCCTTGAACAACCCGATCACTTTTTTGTTTTGTGGTGTAATTCCATAACGGTTGTGTGTTTCATAATTTAACGTATCAAAGTGTTCCTGGTTTTCCTTGATAACTTCGTAGATATTACTTGAAGTTTCCAATATAAATGAATCAATGTCCATATAATTCAAAACTAAATTCTCTAGGTTAGGTTTCAATATCGTGTAATATAAACTGTACACGAGGTGCTTTGAGATGTCCAGGATGGCTTGCCCTATATAAATTGGTTTATTCTTGTGCACTTCATCTCTGGCGAGTTCTATCCCTACAGATTTTCTGCAAATAAAATGCTCCGAACGTAAGTTGGTCGCGCTGTCAATTTCCTGCATTGCTTCCAACTTGTAGCGATACTCAAGCATTTACGCACGTTCTGAATGAATTTGCATATACAGAGTTATTCACTTTCTTCCATAAATTCTGACCGAATTTGGAAGATATTCGTGCAGGTCTCCCTGTATTTATCTGAATGTAGGATTTCAGCCATTCTGACTGATCATATGCAACCACTCTATGGATCTTCTTTAGCTCCATGGCTAAATCAATGCACTGCTGGGGGTTTCTGTAGTGCAAGGTGTACTTCTTTTTATTCTCGAGTGTTGCCAGCAGTTTCTTGTATTGGCCTCCAGGTGGTATCTCACTTTTCGGGCAGACAGGAAGGTCATTGTGCCCATTGTGGAGATGCTCAGGGTACTCAAGTTCGAGCTCTAGAACGTATCCAGTTTCGGAATCAGGGGCAACAGCAAAGAAGTTTGTCATTGAAATTTCCTCTTGAGAAAGCCACCTCAGTTTTTTGTGTGGCATAGGATTAGTCTTCCAAGCACCATATAAATTGTTAATGTCTAGATGGGCTAAGTATACGGTTTTTTGTTTTTGATCATGTCCAGGAAGGTATTTGTCGTTGGCTTTTGTATGCCTCTTTGATACGATGCACATACCGCCCCTGATTCCTCCCTCGAAGAACTTGAGCATTTCTTCGTCATGAATGACGTCAAGCTTGGCCTTGATCACCTTGAGCATGTCATCGAATGCAAGCCCTGGCTGTGCATAGTACCAGCAAGGGTCCAAATTATACACCTCCAGACAGAGGTCCCTAAACTTCTCGAACGAATTGGCCAAGAATAGGGTATCCGTTTTCAGATACAGGTCGTTGTATTCACCCAGATTTCTTATATTAAAGGTATTCCAGACTTTGACGGCGTGATTGTACTCTTTTTCTGATATGCTATCGAATTTTTCTTATTGAAGGCAGTGATGTTTCTTCTAGTTTGGAAGGTGAGTCAATGTAGCTGTAAGGGAATATTTCCTTAAATCTCACCAACTTCTGATGCTCGGGATCGGGATACTCAGAGTTCGTGATCTTGAACTCATCACTGCTCAGCATGCTGGATAAACTAGATAGCTTATCGTCCAAGAACTTAAAGTTATCTGGAAACCTGAAAAAGATACTCCTGTACGTTTTGCTGAATGAAATATATCTCTCTGAGGAGCTTGATGTACTCGAAATTGGATTATCATCATATGCTAAGTGTGGCATCAGGAAATGGCTGTCAGAATTGCTAAGACAATGAAAAAAGATGGGTATAAAGTTAGGTACCTGTGTATTTATATTGCATGCATTATGAGCAGCCCCTAGGAATACACCAGTCACATGGCAGTGATCGTGTACCTTCAAGTCATCTACCTCAAATTCCTTCTTGCTTATGTGGCAATGGCGAGCATTACCGAAATCAGTTACATCCTGTGCATTCAAGGTGTATATTGGTCAATGACCATATCGGCTATTAACCGCTCAATGAAGAACTCCTTGATTGCATCAGGACCTCTGAATAGCTTAAATCTCGACAATGAGTCATCATGGCGACAAACGAGCTTAAGAGATATAGATATAGCCTCATGATGCTGGATAGCCCGAGTCCAGCTGTGATTAGCCGACAGTTTGCATGACTGAACTCGGGCTAACACGCTATCAATATCGCATTCACAGCAAAATTTACAGGAGTGTCCTACGAATAGGATGAGGACTCAATCACTTCACCCTACTTGGGCATTTTGAAAACCTGGCACTACATGCACTTCAATTGATACTTTTTAAAAGCAGCTTCATTTATGAAGTGCTTCAGGCAGGGCTCGCATGCCCAAAGTTTTCCATTATGTTTGCTGATTTGCTTTGAAGTCAGCCTTGCCATATCCTTAATAGACAGTAGTGAGATCTTACATTTTGTTCAATTAGTAATAAGTTAACGATGGAGTCTTTCCTGCTGATAGATTGGTATAATTGCGCACTCTCTTTCTATCCCAAATACTGAAATTGATACTCCTGGGTTTTGCCGTTCAAAATCTGAAATATGATGTATGCTTGCAGGGAAGTCTATACCATTGGAATTTTATGCAGTGAATAACAGTTCTGCAGGGTATTTTGCTCGTGCTTTGAACATTGCTCTTCGCTGGATACTTTGCAGCGAGCAAACACCAAGCAAAACAGTATTCATCGTCGTTTTTATGTGTATTACAGGTTTCTTAGTCTTGATTGCGCTGGGTAGTTCTATGTATCGCGATGCATTCAAGCGATCATAGAAGCTCGTTCCAATAACAAGAGCCCGGACTGCGATTAGAGATTTTGAGCTTGCACCTCCTTCGAAATTCGAGCTGTTTTCTTGAATTTCATCGACCATAGAGGCGAATAAGGCATCAAAATTACTTGACAGAACACTCAACTTTGTCTTGCTATTGAAAAAGACGGTTTCTGCATGCTTTTTTCAGGATATTGTATGATGTATGTAATTTCAAGTAAAATGTTTACTTTAAAGTCCGAGGAGCATCTCCTGGGTACAGAAACTATCTCTCTCAATACAAGATGTCTGCATTCCTGCAGAAATTGACCGGGATCAGCCATCTCTAGAATGTTTTCAAACCGGCTATTGAAAAGGCGTCCCTTGAACGCCGATTCAATAACCTTACACTAGCTGGGTATGACTATCCTTTAGTTTTTTGGCGTTGCTGCTGTAGGCGATGACGTCACTGGTGGAGGAGGCGGTGGTGGTGTCAGCAGCGGTGGTTGTGTTGTCATAATACCCAGTACGCCCAATGCCTGAGGGTCCTGCAATTGGCGATGCCGGAAAGATCCTGGATGGGTGGGGGGTTCATTCCTTGACAGTACTCCTCCTCAGCTCGTGAGGTCTTTTGGAACTCAGGAGCAATGTTTGGTTGTTTACAACCTCAGGTTCCAGGTTCGTGTCCACTATTGAAGGTTCTATAACAATAAAAAAGTCGAATTAATTGGAATGCCAGTTAAAATATAATAGAAATGTGGGAATATATAATTATTAAATCACTTGAAGAAACAAGTTTGAAGGTCACTTGTTAACGTTATCTTAATTATTTATGTAGTTGTATATTTTAATAGGTAAAAATGAGTAAAATATGGATTAAGGAAAGTTGGGCGTTAACGTTACGCTAATTATTTATGTAACGCTGTTAGAGTAGAATAAATGAAGTTAAACCCCCCATTCAATTCGCTAAGCATCTGCATGTAACAGTGCTAGAGCTAGAATAAATGAAGTTAAAAAACTCACCATTTGATTCACGAAGCAACTGCATGTACACGGTCCTGTAGGGACAATTCACACAGGCGCACACCCCCTCAGTAGGAATAATCAACCATGGATCTCTTACATGCATCGGTGCAATATTCTCGAACCCAGGAGGAGACGTAGTCAGGCAGTCTTGCGAGAATATGGGCGAAGGCAAGCTACCACCCTCGTCCATCTCCCCAGTCCCGATTGAATCCGCTTCAGGAACTAAGGCAAGAGAAGCAAAAAAAGCAGAATTAACTTCACATCGAATGTTTTTAATTGAAAAGATGACTCTAAATTGAATGTTTTATTTAATAATTCAAATTCTCATGCAATCATGAATTGTTTGCAGCCTATACATCCATTAAGGAAAAAAACTAATATTTCTTTTAGAAAAAAGTTTAAGCGTGATAATATATCTAGACCTACCATTCACATCATTAATCATCTGTAGTAGAGCATCTCTGTATTCACAGTCAATGCAATAGCAAAACTACTCCGTAGTTATGGCAGTGTCTGCATTTCCCCCTGTAACGGGAGTGATATCTTCAAATCCTGGAGGCGGTGATATGATATAATCAACCCCCGATAAGGTTTGTGACCGGGCTACTAATATCACTAGAGGTATAGCAGCTATGCAGCGGCACAGCTGGTGACTGCCCTCCCGTCAGGGGTGCTGGCATGTTGTATCCTGAGGCAATATTGTCATTAGCAGGTTCTCTATGAGCCTGTGCTGCAAAGCTATGTCGAGAGCCCCCACCCTGGTGAATGCGGCTCTGGCGACTCCCTCGGTGTTTGCAGTATTACCTGCGAAAAACTTAAGTATGTAAACTCGATTGTTTTTGTTACTGATGAAAAGATGAATGAGTAGAGAAAGCATTGTGATATGAAAAAGAATGAGTAGAGAAAATAGTATGAATGTTATTGGAAGAAGCATGTGAAGAGAAAATTGTATGAATGTTAATGGCAAAATAATGTGTAGCAAAGATCGTTTGAATCTTAATAGAAGAATGTGTAGAGAAAATCGTGGGAATATTTATGGAAGAATGAGTAGAGAAAATGGTATGCATGTTAATAGAAGAAGAATGTGTAGAGAAAATTGTATGAATGGTTATGGAAAAAGAATGCGTAGAAAAGGTCGTATGAATGATAATGGAAGAACAATGTGTAGAGAAAATCGTATTAAGGTTTATGGAAGAAAAATGTGTGGAGAAAATCGTATGAAGGTTTATGGAAGAAGAATGTGTGGAGAAAATCACATGAATGTTAATAGAAGAATGTGTAGAGAAAATCATATGAACGTTTGTGGAAGAAGAATTATTAGAGAAAATCGCATGACTGTTAAAAGAAAAGAATGTGTGGAGAAAATCGCATGAATGTTAATGGAAGAAGAATGCGTAGCGAACATAGTATGAATGTTAATGGAAGAAGAGTGTGTAGAGAAAATCATATGAATTTTTATAGAAGAATGTGTAGAGAAAATCGTATCAATGTTAATAGAAGAAGAATGTGTAGAGATAATCATATGAATGTTTATGGAAGAAGAATCTTTAGAGAAAATCGCATGAATGTCAATGGAAGAGGAATGTGTAGAGAAGATCGCATGAATGTTAATAGAAGAAGAATGTGCAGAGAAAATCATATGAATGTTTATACTTTAAGATCTAAAGAACTATTTGCACCATTGATGAATGAAAGCTCTACATTTTTAAAAAAATGGGTGTTAATTATTAAAAGAAATGAAGTTCAGATAAAAATATGATATTCATGCAACGATTTGTCTTTTTACATAGTTATGTAAAAACTCACTCACCTTGTATTGTATTATCGATGATGATGATGATGATGAATGCTGTGCAGAAGACCATAGCACTGACTTCAATTAATCTGTAGAACACGAATGTTATAAAAACGTCTTAACGTTGAGTAAATAACTCGCGATGATGTTTGCATGCGTCGTTAGCTGTTTATATAGAGACCTAAAGCCCCCTCCAGGCGATGAAATTACATCGGCATGGCCGGGATATGTTACACGTCACGTGATTATTGCATCCAATGGTATTATCTCATGCTGCACATGCGCAGAAAAAACTACTTGTGATATAATGAATGTTGCCCTAGGACAGAGTCGGTGCCTCATGTCGCCGTCTGTAATGAATGGAAGCTTGCTTCGTGAGAACGGATCTCTCTCTTTTCCACCGTCAAACAGACACTCTAGGTATAATAGCACAGTCTCAAAGAGTTCTGTTGTTACCGGGGGTGCCAGCCTGATCGTTTGTTATATATCCCAGGTGCGCGTGTTTGGAGAGAATGCTGTGGGGTGAGAGGGTTGCTATATGTGTGGCCTTCCTAACGAACACTTGTGTGGGACAATGGAATGGACACAATAGCGCTTGTTCTTTTGTTAGCTTCTTTTGTTACCATGGCACCAGTCTTGTCTATTGTTATATTGCACGTGTTTGGAGAGAGAATAGAATGCTATGGGGGAGGGGTTCCTACATGTGTGACCTTCCTAACGAACACTTGTGCTGAAGAATGGAATGGAGACAATAGCGCTTGTTCTTTTGTCACAAGCATAATTTATTACACCATTCTTCATTTTGACAGGGAAAAGGTACGGTCTTTGTTATATTTATCAGGTGCGCATGTTTGGAGAGAGAATAGAATGTAGCTGGAGGGAGGGGGTTGCTACAGGTGTAGCCTTCCTAAAGTGCACTTTTGCGGAAATGGAATGGTGAGAATAGCATCTGCTCCTTTGTTATAAAGCATAATTTATTACACCTTGTTCATTTTGACAGGTGATGGACAACCTTAATTACATGCCTGTCAACCTTTCCATTATACTCCACAAAATGTATGACCTCAGCTGCAACCAAAACGGAACCAGGGGCGTGGCAGGTGGAGAAGAGGCCTAATTGGCATACTAATTACACAGTCCTGCATATTAAGTGCGCTAGAACTGTCATTTCAGTCCTACTGACTTAGGGTTTTTTTCCACTAAAGACTTCTGGAATACCATACAAATGATCTATAATTAGACCTTTTTGTTGTTAAAGTTCTTGAATAATGCGGTTCTTTGTATTACAATTTTTTAACCACAATTCCTAACACCTGTCATCATTTTCCCTACCTCTCCCATATAAATGCATTTCTTCCTCCTTCAATCATCTCCTAGCATAGGATCTCTCCCTCTTCCTCCGTTTTCCTTGTATCTCCCATACAAACGCATACTCTGTCATTCAACCCTTGCTAGCCTAATACCTCTCCTCGGTTTCCTATCACTCTCATATAAACGCATGTCAGCTTTAACATCTATCTTAGCACCTCCCTCGTATTCCCAATCTCTCCCGTATAAGCCCATATTCCCGCTCCCTCAGCATCTGTCTAGCGTATCACCTCTCCGTGTATTCTCTAGCTCACTCGTACAACGCGCATTCCCTCCTTTTGCGCCTGTCTAGCCTAGCATCAGCCCTCGTATTCCCTATCTCTCCCATATAAACGCATTTTCCTCTTTGAACCGCCGCATCTAGCCTCGTTTTCCCTATCCTTTCCCATATAAACGCAAAAAGTGGCCTAGCTCTCTCTATAATAAGCAACTCATGGCTTTCTACGGAAGGGAAGTAAAGCTGGTGGTTCGGTGTCGTAGATTTACGGAACATAAAATAACCTCAAGCCTGATAAAAATCCTCTGAGCAAAATTTCCGGTCCTTCACGCCCAATATAGAATGGGACGCTAAGAACCATAGCAATTAAAGAGCGTCCATAAATAAAACTCGATATTTTTTTGTAACTAGAAACAGAAAGGTATCTCAAACTTAATTGCTTAATATCAACTGAAGCCTCATTTAAGTAGCCAACTCTATTAGCGAGAAAAAAGCTTTAACCTTCTTAATCCTATCATTATGAAAACACAAGTACATGCCGCAGTCCATTCCCTGTCTGTAGATTGGTATAAAGCCGTAATATCACAGAAAATGACATTATAGAGAAAAACGCGAGTTAGCTTTCGTTAAGAACAAATATGTTATTACATATTGTAAGATCCATAATCCATGTAGGTTATACAACGGAGGAGACACCTCGCAGACTGCGACCTACATAGATATATTGTAGCTAACATCCCCAGGAGGAAGGGATGAAGTGAAGGAACCGCAGGCTACAGGCCACAGGATCACATGAAAGTCGGTAAGAGTTTCAGGCTCGTAGACCCGTCCCACTGCTAGAACTATCTAGAGAGCGCAATGAACGACCCGTTGACCAAGCAGCCCTCTAGTGCCCACAGGGATAACTCTTTCCTCTGAGCAAGCATCCGCGCCATCCTTCGACACCACCATACGCCGAAATCGAGAAGCACAAATAAAAGATGAGAAAGAAACGAAATGAAAGGGAATGATTGGGAGGAAATCGTGGTAGCTGAAAAACCACCCCAGAATTCGCCTACCGACCAGGGAAAACCACGAAAAATCTAAGATCAGAGCGGTAGGTCGACGGAAAAGTAAGCTGGGACCTTCAAAATGCGAGCCTCACACGTTACCGCGGAGCCATCTCGGTTTCACAATCTAAATCAGGCGCTGTTATTATCTTAGGCGAGTTTCTACCGTCGACATTTTCGTACCTACCTGCTTGTTCTCTGCTCCCTGCAGCCAGTTTAAAAACAGCGAGACGCAATGGCGGAAATGTGTGTTAAACCTAGCGGAATAAGACGTCAACAGGCTTAACAAATTGGAGCACTTACAAGGAAAAAAGTTTGGTTTTCACCTGGATTGAATAAAAAAGGTGGACATGATATTATTTTATTCCGCTTTTATATCCACAATAAGCTATTTTAAGATATTCGTTCAGTTTCTGCTAATAAATTTCATTATTTGCCTCAAATTCTTTCAATTTTATGATATCCTGAAAATTATGATGTTCTGGAAACATTTTCTTGAACGCAAAACTAAAGGAGCGAAAGCTTCCGTACTACTCATCGTTTTGTAATTCATTAGGAGGACTACTTCCACAGCTTGGCAGTAGCTTTGATATATTTGTTAGCTTTTCTTCATTAGTTTGTTTCTTTCTTTCCTTTATAGGACAGTGGAGATTAGTTCCTTTTATATATGCCAGAGATCTCACTCGTATGCAAGACGTTAATTCATCTTCAAGATATTTGTTATCTCGTAATGGATATTAAAAATCTCAAAAAAGTAACATCATTAACTCAATTTATTAAGTTGTTTCCTATAATTACAATTGGATCATCCGGTCTTCAATTTCCATGCTATATTTAAGCTCGGTAATTTCCTTGTCACATATTGGTATAACAGTAATAATACTAATATAATATCCGCCTCCGTAGCATTGTGATAGTGTGATTGTTTGCCATGCAAGGAGACCTGTGTTCGATTGCCGGTACCTGCATGGGGATTATTTCCCTGCAGCATTAACTGTTACAGGACGTACTGAGAGTAGTGGGGTCGTAAGGGACAAATTAAGGATGGAGAAGTAGCGAATCTGCCTCGGAAACCACGGCAATTTTGGCCGGGGGAGGCGCTGTACTGACCACATGCCATCTCCAATATCGCATACTGCTGATTATATCCTGCGTGGACTGAGATAGAGGATGCAGTGGCGTTTGACCCAAAAGGAATGTCATGCCAGGAGAACAATAGTAACATAACACTCCTGGTCCATAGCCATTTTATAACGACATCAAGGCTGTATGTTTACTACATTGTTTAGCGCTGCAGATGCCTCTATCGGAAATTCTTCTAAAGATAATTACAAAAATAAGTTCGAAAATAAGCTGTCTCTAACGAAAGATAAGAACGTTTCCATCAGCAACTTATTACAGTGTAATACCGTTTGCAGGCATGGGGATTAGGCCACAATGGGAAATTGTTTCTGTATGCTTAATCTGATGCTTGGTGGAAATGAAAATCAGTAGAAAATGTAAGAATGGAAATGTATCCTGTGCTTATGGTAATCTCTCTCCTTACTGTGGTGCCTGCTTTGTCAGCAGATGTCATCAAGCCGGTAATCTGTCTTTCCCTTTTCTACTGGTAAAGTACTCAGTTCCAGAGGAGGATTAAAATATGGTATAGCGCCAATGGGCTTTCTTTGGCTTTCAACTGGTAGTGCAGTGACCGGTTGCTACCAACCTTAGGTCTTACTTGGGCTCGATCCAATACTCAGAGAAAGATAGTAAAGTTACAGCGGAGTGTACGTCGTTAATGGAATACAAAATTACGAGAAGACAGACAACGTAATTTTGGTTTAGAGTGCTAAGAAGAAAATACGTAGGTATATTAGGTTAAACGAAACCGTATACCTTTATTTCCGTTTAATGAGTATAACAACTAATATTGCTCCATCTCAAATGTTCACGTTCTTCAGTGCAGAGACTATTTTACCAAAATCATCATTTAAAAAAAGTATAGGACAAAGTTGAAAACGTGTTAGGTGCCAAAAGGCGTCAATTGAAGTTTAACTACCTCAACAATAACCTTTAGAACTGTTAGCACACTTATCCCGTTGACAAATAGGATGGGCATTTTAATTACTCTAGAATATTTAAGATGATACTATTCTTAACCATATTCCTAACAGATGGAAAATGAGCTGACGCTATTGTATTCATAGAGAAGTCCATGAATGCATCTCTTCTATAAACATTGCGAACGTTAAGCTTCCAATGGAAGCACTTAAACCACTCACGAATAAAAATCCCTCAGCGATAAAAACAATCTTCGGCGAAGCCAAGACGAACTTCAACTTGAACTGCAATGTCACAATACTTATTGATTTTTCTGTAATAGGGTCATAGTCAATTCAGGGTTTGGTTAGAAAACAAATAACATCCAGCCAAACGCCCAAACACTTCACCCGTGCCTTACAATGACAGACATTTCTGAATATTGGTTTTAATCGGGTGATCATACGAGACTAGTTAATTTGTAAATTCATTGGAAAGTAAAATCTTATACGATGATGAATCAGACCATGACGTAAACGTTTTAAGAGTTACAGAGTTACAGCTGAAAAAATATACAATGACATCTTATATGCCTACTGGTTTTCATTAAACTGCTCTATTAACTAGGTGCTTGTGCTCTTGTGGCCTAAGTCGCTCAGCCACATGGTATCGGAAAATACCTGGATAATATTTGCCCCTCACAAAGATGTTAGTGTATATTTCACTGCAGTAGTATAAGTCACAGCCGCTATACTCCGTAATTATGGTATTTCTTTTTGCAACTCTTGTGCTCTTGAAAACAAGGCATACATCTGATGTTATTGCTTGAAGTTGTAATTGAACAAGGTTGGTTAGTTTCTAGGTATTTGCGTAAAATTTGCAAAATCGTTCTGTAACATTCGACACTTTGTTTTGCGGAGCAAACTTTACAAAGAGACTGAAGATATGAGATTTGGGTCCGTTGATGGTACTCCTAAGCATAGTATTCAATGAAAATAAAAACCGAAACACAGATTCCATGCCCCAGGTCAATAGGTGACATCCAACATTTGGAGCCGTGCATACATACTACCCCATCCTCTGGCACAGGGGACAAGATTGCAGCTCTGTTTAGTATTCAAGTGGACCCACCTTATTAGCATTTGCCAGGAGCGACAACGACTCGGGTTCGAGAGGGTAGTAAGGGAGGACGAACACTTTCTTGTATAGTGATGGAGAAGGAGGGTATTTGTGTGAGGGAGTTGGCGATGCCGGTGAACGTCTCCCCATTCCACTTCCTTCCCATACCCAAAACTAGCAAGAAGACCTTTGCCGTGTTGTGCGGCATATACGTCCTTATAATGATGTTCTCCGATTTAATCGCGCAGAAGAAAGGGGCAGAGAAATAGAGAAGAAGAACGATGAAAGGAAGGCGGGAAGGAAGGAAGAAATCCTTCACCAAGTTATATGTCCTTTCTTTGCTGTTCGCGTTTTTGTATGGGGTAAAGTTGTAGCAGATCCATTCTAAAACAAACCACCTTTCGGACCTTCAATAGTTGCACAATTAAAACAAAACCTTTAGTCCACTTGCACCAACTTAGTAGTCATCAAATCTGATCCAGCTTTTTCTAAGCAAGCAAAAATCAATGTTGGAGGCTAGGAACACCATTTAGTTGATCCGCCATCCTGCTAAGTAATACACAAATCTGCAGGTATACAGCACATCTGTTTCTAAATTAGTGGCCCTAGCATCAGATCCATGTACTCGTGACAGCAAAGGACTTCCTGGCAGAATGAATAGATTATGGATTTCGTCACGTCTGGATACGAGATCAGCGCCGAAGTTGGAAACAGGCTGGAATTCGACATTCCCTAATATGTTCTCATCGTTTTTTCCACGTTCAGTATCTTAAGTCCGCTTGATTGTCCCCTAAGGTAATATTTATATATTTTAATCGACAAACATCATTTATTTACTTTCACTTTTAGAGATATAATTATTTCGGAGCATCAAACTGATTTTAGGCTACTTCTCTGTCTGTAACTACTGTAACGTAACTTAAGTTTTTACTTGAACTGAAACACTATAGTACTTGCATTTATTTAGCCAAATAGAATTGTTCTTGCTGGGCAGACACATTCCATTCAATGGTTTTACTCGAGGGAGAACTAAAGTGCATAGATGTTATACCATTCATTTAATACTATTGTTTTTACCAAGGAATGATTCCTTAAAACAACATCGTATTTGCTTTATAACTTAATTTCTTGAAAATTAAAATAAAATTGAGTTTACTTTATGAACCACTGTGGTTCATAGCGTCCTCCTCTATATTGAGCGTGAAAGACCGGAAATTTTGTTAGGAGGCCTCTTTATCAGGATTGAGGTTCTTTTACGTGCCGTAAATCTACCACACGGGACCACTGGCTTTACTTCTCTTCCGAAGGAAGCCATGCTAAGAATTTTTACGCCCGAAAAAATCCACCCCCTCCGCCGGGTATGAACCCGCGACCTCGGAAACCAGAGGTTAGCATGGTACCTCTAGACCACGGAGGACGACTTCATTTCTTGGTTGATCAGTTTACCCCGTTGTTAAAACGCAACTAATCATTCAAAGCAGGTGATAGCTGGAACATTAACTGAAGTAAAAATATACGAGGGAAACATTTTCCGGGAAACACACTTTTGAAGGTTAATGGTAATGAAGGTGACCAGTACATGTTACAGAACAGTGATGATACTGGTCGGAAGGAGGAAAAAATGGCTGAGACATTGGATGAAAATCACTACCTGTTAAGAAATGCACTGGAGAGAGTGGTTAATGAGAAAGATTTTTGGCAAAAGAAGCAATATGACTTGCAACACTAAAATGGTTTATTTACACAGTTAAGAGGACAAGAGGGAAGAATACAGGAGCTAGGTTTGCAGTGAAGTACCTGTTCTTGGACAGAAAACTGTGATTCATTGTTTTTATATTTTTATGCAACTCTACCATTTAAAAATTTATGGACGTACATTGGTGAATAGAGCATAGTTCCGCTTAGCGTAAGAAAATGAGGCTTCCGAGAGACGTTAGCTGGTGAGCTCACTGGCTTCGGGTTGATAGCGGATGAGCTCCAGCTTAGCTAGTGTTTTCGGAAGCGGAATTACAAATTCAAAATTCAAGTGATTGCCTTCTCCATGTGTGTGCTACGGTAAAACATCCTGATAACATTTACATCCACACTCAATACTTATTTATACCCACTTACTCTTATTTTAATTGGTGGAAAATAAAAGTTTCTGTTTTATAACTTAAAGCGACTTTATGTTTTTTGAGAAAATGAGTACCAATAATTGAATGAGTTGGTAGCGGCTGCTGGTAAAGTTTAGTATGCTAGTATTGTGCGAAATTTTAATTGCGGTAAATACTGGAAATTCTCAATATAGCATTAGCGGTGTATTAAAGACTAAAGGTAAATTTAAATACTACCCTGCACTTATTGTTGTGTATTATTTTTTAAATATTACGTATAATTTGAATGTATATCCAATTCTATAGCTCAGAAACCAGGCATTGCTTCACATTTTAGGTACATTCCATGTTGATATTTGATAATTCAAATGTATAGGGAAGTGATGTGTATTTGGTACAGTGTACGGATTGGAATATTATAAAATTGTTTTACACAGAACTAATTTACCCATACTATTGATTAATAGTTTCAATAATATTCATGATGTTATTGAACTCTTTACTTTGTCAAAGTTGTTACATATGCATTTACAGTTTAGTAAGTTTATAATAACAATAACAATAATAATAATAATAATAATAATAATAATTCACAATTGCCGCTAACGTAAGCATTTCCTAATACAACCTAACTCTCCAAGATCCTTTGGCCCTCATACTTTAGCACATTCCAGAAAGTCCAACAAGCCCGCAATTTCTTCACAGTTTATTGGGACATGCTGTCGAGCGGAATGCGGCACAACACATGTTTTCGAACTGATTCTCACTTTATCCTTATGTTACAAGGAGCATGTGCGTGCACGCATTTGAGAGCACCCTCAGATTTGAGATAGTCGCTACTTAGATGGGACGTTGTTTTGTATTTCTGGCCCCAAGTCCAATGAAACCAAATAAATACCTCGTGGTAAATGTAACTATTGATATGCAATTCATTTCCCAGAAACTAGCAAATTTACATCAAAATAACGGTAATGAAGTCTGCCGTGCCATATGTTACTCGTTTTCCATTTTTGTGCGCTAAGGTAAACAAATTATTCCAACTACATTTCCTCCGCGATTAAACAATTATATCATTTTCTTAGGATTTTGATTCTGTAGAGAGGTGCTCTGTCATTTACCGATATTTCTTCCTTGGGTTTTTGCATTACTTACGTATTTGTCCTTGGGAGAAACCTTTTGCAACTAACATTAAAATTATTTATTTTCTCTTAAGGCACCACGTTATTTTATTGGTGTAACAAAAACGTCTAATATGTGGTGAAACCCCCTCTTTCTGTCCAATCAACTGAAGTTCACTAACACTGTGCGATTACGTGTAAACATTCAAGTGTATGCCTCAAGAAACTGAATAATCTGGAACCTAACTATAACGACTATAAATTAACAAATGCAAAGGTCCTTTAACCGATACCTATTGCATATTTGTAGTTACTAGCTATCACTAACGAGTAGAAGTAGAGAGTTGCGAATCTCTACTAGAGGACTGTAAACGAGCGATCTAAACCGGTTTCGGCGCTCGGCTTTTCCTAACTCTCTCACACTCTCTCACCCTCTCTCTATGAATGGTCGCTCGTACTCCTGTTTTCTTCCGCTCGCCCTGCATCTCCCCGGAGGATCGCTCCCCGATCAGGCTGAGTGCTCGGTTCTGTTTTAACCACGAGAGCAACATACAATGACTGGTAATGTACACAGCCTGGCATTCGTGGCATAAGTAGCCTACTTCAAGAATAGCATAATGTAGTACTTAGTAGTACTGTACTGTGCTGTACTGATATGATAAACGTGTCTGTTTGTCATACTGGAAACCGGGGTTCCATCTCCCGTTGTGAACAATTTTCTTTGTCTCTTTGTTTCCTTTTGTAATTTAATGCCGCATAACATTTTCAGATGTAAGTATATTTATAAAGAGGTATACTTTTATGCGCACAATGCAGAGCACAGTTTTAGGATAACTTAGAGACTATTGGCTCTAAGGTAGCTCTATGTAAATGGCTTTTCGAAAGTTAGGCTTTATTTACATCATACATGGGAGAAGCTGCAGAGGTTTCGTGAGCCAATACAAGCACATGATCAATATCTGCTTACTGGGAGAGGGTTTTAGCACCGATTGATTACGAGGTTGAGCAATATCACAGCTATCGTGTGTATATATATATATATATATATATATGTGTGTGTGTGTGTGTGTGTGTGTGTATCGCCTCATGATTTTCCAAGACTCCAGTGCCTTTGCGATGTTTATATTATTTTATATAAATGCACTCTTACGGATTTTTATTCCTGTGGATTATTATTATTATTATTATTATTATTATATTCGCTCTTTTCACCTAGAAGACGTATTGCACGTGGCACATTTTTGTAACAGTGGGCTTCATGGGTAATAAAATTGGCAGATATCACCACTAATAAAACTGACATGGTACATCTAATATAGCAGGTGTATTCTAACATCCATATGTGATGTTCTCAGGTATAATAATGCAGAAAAGTTTACCTGTGTGGGGTATGTGGTTAGAAATATTCATGCATTTTGTCCTAATGAAGTTCTGCACAGACAAGCTAACCCGATGTTTTTGAAAAGTTATGTCAACTCCAAATTACCTTCGATGATTAAAATTTGCATTCATGATTACATAAATCTCCCGGTCATTTGAGTAGGAGAACCCTTAAGTTTATTTCTAAGTGTTTTATGGAAAACTGTGTGGTTGTTTTCTGTCCACAAATCAGTAGCAACAGATAAGGATTCTTTTCATGTCATTTCTAATATTTTTAGCATTACTTCATGCCACACCACTGCGCTTGGAACTCAGTGTACATAGGGTCACTTAACAGCATCAGAATGCCCATATTCAGCTCCAAAATAAAAACTATTTGAATTAAGGAAGTTAAATATGGCCTGTGAAACATATTCAATGCTTGTTTGTCCGCCGTATGTCACCTTGAAAAGTCTGCTTCACTTCATAAGTTACGTGTGCTTATACATTATTTATGCAGATATTTCTTGGAGGAACAGTTAGTGCCTAAAGCCATTCCATAAAATGTGAAGGTAGTAAAACTTAAAATAACAAGTGAAAGCATGACAAACACACACTCCTGATAATGGTATTTCAACTTACAACTACACTTGTAAGACATGCTGTAAATGTAACACTTTATATTACCAAACTCGTGCCCTTTATTAGTGTGAAGATGTTTAGTACACATGGTTTTCTTAAAATCTGGTTTCAGTTGACTATTACGTCGGCGTTAAAGCTATTCTTGTGCTTGCTTTTGAACTATTCATTCATTCATTCATTATCTGTTTACCCTCCTCTTATGTAGGACTTACACCCTCCAGGACTTACAAGCGGGTGCCTGGGGTCAGAGGCCCGTCGAGGAGCAGACACTCATGGATCAGACAGAGCATCCAGGATGGGTGATCAGCCCGATGCCTGGTATGGGATGAAGGAAGTAGATGAAACGAAATGTTGGTGAAATGGATGAAAGGAAAGGTGATGATGGAGCGTTTGGTGGAATGAATGGCGGGGGAAACCGGAGAACCCGGAGAAAACCCGCCCAGACGCCGCTTCGTCCACCACAAATCCCACATGCAGGTCCCTGGGATTGAACCGGGGCCGCCTCGGTGGGAGGCGAGCGGTCTAACCACTCGGCCACGGCGCCGCCGCTTTTGAACTAAACGAGAGAAAAACGAAAACCTTCAGAAAGATAAATAACTGGAAATATTGTCAGACATTTTGGAGGTTTTATTGAGTTCAATGTATGCTTATTTTCTTTCACCGGAAGTGTGCTAAACCTATGTTTTGATCGCTGATCCGAAATTACCATTTCAGGGGAACTCAGTCTGTCTATGGAGAAAATAACGATACTGGTTAGGCACCATAATTGGAAAACGTGTCTGCGATTGAAAATTCTAAAGCCAGATATTCAAGAGGGTATACTTTGAAATTCACAATTATACTTCCAAGGTGTTTGTTTATATGCTCTGCCAATTCACTACGAAAACGAACTTCATTTTAGTAGCTTTCAGCAATGAAAAGGAACCTGGGTTTTCATTAACAATTTATTTAATGATGAAGCTAATTTTTCTCCCAAAAATGAATTTTATCCTGTACCAATAATAAGGAACTGATTAAGGTGATAAGGTGATAAAGGTAAATTGGCCAGGTAAACCAACCAGTAAGCCTCAGTGCGCAACAGTTCAAGGCTGAAGCTAAGGATTTGTTTAAGTGAAAAATCTGATCTTTACTCTTCACATTATGGTGAATTCTCATACTACCCAGCAATGGCTTACATACCAGCATTGCGCGTACCATAGGTTAAGAGACCGTGCTCTAGATGTTTGGGAAAATGAGAAGTGGTAAAACACCTTCTTCTTTCTTACTGTCTGCCCTTGTTTCCGTTTTCATTCCACATGGGTTAATAGAGTCGCAAGCTTATCCAGCATTTCTACAATTTACTGGAATTCTTTCTATTTGCCTATGTGTTGTTAGTTTTTGGTAGCTGTAGCAATACATGCGTGGTTTACGTTTTCTCTTGAAACCATAGAAGGTCTGTAATGTTTATTGCCTTTCTTAGACAGCTTGAATGCCGATCGGCTGCTTGGTTTACATCTTCTATAGTTTTCTGAACCGCGAGGCCAGAATAATTTAGTGGTCAAAGCGCCGAGTCATTATTAGAAAGGTCGTATCCTCGATTCTCTTGGGGAGTAATTAAGAGCTCTTCTACACTCATTAGACCTACACATGATTCTGATGTTTATAGCTCCTACTGAACCCAGGAAGAATTCCCTAAGGTAAACAGCGAGTGCACGAAGTGTTAGCCTCTTTCTCATGTGTTTACAGCCTAGGTAAAAGTGTATTCCTCTATTCCACCGGGATCGTCCTTCCTGAATGAGGTTGTTTTCCAGGTGTTCCACAGTCCCTATAACTAGTAAGTGCAGGAGAGATACCCAAAACTTAAGCCTGGAACGTTTCCTTCCGAAGTTTTTTCTCAAATGTCATTTAATTTCATTTCTGATCAGTGTTCACTGCCTGTGGTGCCATATGTAGTAAGAACATGCGTTAAAGAGTAGTCAAAGGTGTATTCTATTCATCTTGGAACCATTAGTGTGCATTTAGTGACAGAGCTACAAAGAGCACCTCAACTGCAATATTTATCGTGAAAAAGAACATGTGGTAGCATAGAAACTGCACCCATTCTAATGTGGGTCTTGAGAATATTATCTGAGAAACTAACACACAGCCTTTGAAGTAAGATTACAGCTGCGTACACTTATAACTATACTATACATGTTAGATGTATCACATATAAGGGGTGGACAATCCTTGGCGGGACCAGTTTCGCGGCGCGCGGCCGGCCGGCGAGACTGGTTACTGTGTCGGTGATGCAGGTGACAGGAAGTCCGCAATAAATGTAGTACGGTTTGTCGCGTAAGTTATCTCTAACACACAACATAAACGCTTCAAAAGAAAACTAAATTACTCAGGTATATCAAGCAAGGAGGTGTTGGAACTGCCTCCCTTCGTTGCTCAAGCATTTCTGGCACCTGCTTAGGAAATTGCCCATTACACTCTGCAGTTTCCGAAGATATATGGCAGTTATTTCTTGATGAATGTTATTTTTAACTTCATCTAAAGTGTGACGATTTGATGTGTAAACTTTCTCTTTTAATACCCCCAGAGGTAAAAATCAAATCCCAGGATGTTAAATCAGGGGAACGAGGGGACATTAGATGAACTCTTGCAATACAGGTTCTCAGTAGGTTATAAATTACGTTGCTTATATTAATGCAAAAATCTTTTGGAGTGAGACTACCGGCAGACAAGCACAAATACACTGCATACCGCACCCGCGCTCTCCCGGCCGAAACATAATCTGACTATTTAATTTTATGCATATTCTGTAGCTAGGTACGTACTGGATTGTAACACAATTTATGTACTTCTTAACTACGTAACCTACTGGTTAAACGGCTAAAAGGCAATACGATAAATTTTCTTCAGTAGTCTGATAGCCTTAAAGGATTAATAAATCAAATTCAAATCATAATATACAATTTTTTCAAATTTCGAAAGTGTTTCGTTTTAAAATAAAATAAAATTCAGTTCCTTTAAGAGATCGAATATAAGATTATGTTCCATGCTATTTGTTCTAAATTACTGAAACAGCCGGTTATGTAGTCAACACTACAATATGGCTTGTGTGCACAACGATGAGTACTATATTTAGCAAGCATTAATATTACGCCAAGTATTCAGAAACACATTGTTACGGCTCACCACTTGCTGCCTAGTATTAGCGATCACAAAAGCATTACACGAAAACTGCTTGAATGCTTACATTTGCGGGGCTGAAGCGACACTTTTGTTTTATAGTACAATTGAATAAAGTTCAGGTACTCAGTGACTTCTGAACGACACAGCAAATGCCAAATAAGCACATGTGTACTACTAGAACTCTAAGCTCCAACTTGTTCACATTAGCTACCCGAAGTAGCTCTCGGGAGATGAACAAGGTACAGTAAGGAAATGTGCAATTTCCATTAGTAGATGTGAGTATATTTTTTGTGTATTTTATTAAGTAACAATCTGTTCCACTTACGCTAAGATATTCCTCTATAATCCCTCCATTACAAAGAAGGTAGCTCTTGTGAATTCCCGTGCAATAGGGTTTTGCTGAGAGAGGCTCTATGTAATTGGACCCGACAGTACATCCTTGTGGATGAGGCGATATGTTTACCTAGCGACTGTCTAAACGCTTGCGGTCAGGCACCACTGTTTCAGAAAGGCATGGTAAGTTTTGGCCTAGACTGGAAATCGATGGATGCTACCTCATTGCATGTGCACGGAATTAATAGTCTGTCTCGTGTACATAATAACACCTCCGTAACGCCTTCCCTTTGCTCAACATCGCTCATTGAGGTATCTTAACGTTTTCAGAAAACCAGTTCAACACTGCATAAGAGGTGGGTATTTGAGTTAACCGCATACGTGTGAGAGAAGCTATTCCACAGGATGGAATTCGTATGGACATTTTTGCTATGTACTCTAAGAGGGCAATCATCTCCCTAGTTGTGGCGTGGTGCTGCTACCTTAGGAAAGAAAAGAGGAACTCCAGCGTTGGCGTCAGAAAGTCAGCAAGCTGACAACATAGTGTCATCAAAGTTGCATTCTTCCTTATCCTCTTGATCGGAGGCAAAGCGATCAACCTTAGGGGTCATTCACATAGAAACATAAACGTTAACGCGAGGACGTAAACGTATGACATGAACACAAGATTTGCCTTGCGATTCACAATGCCAACAAAACGTTAGTGCCAAACAATACTTTTGGAAGTGTAAAGCGATTAAAAATGGAGGATGAGATGATTAACGGTGCCGCAGCAGTGCATTTTATGCTTCTACAAACTGCATTAGCTTATATTTGTATTATATTTATATAATATTTTTTCGTACATGAAAGAGAACGAATAATTTATAACCTATAAAGTGTCACGCAACGTCGAAAGACACCATAGAATTATTAATAGTTAAAACCTATTCACTTCATTTACATTCTGTTTCCAAATATATTGTTTCAACAAATTACACTTGTAAGATTTATACTTTTTGTCATAAACAGAGCGATGATTTTCATAAAAAATGACTAACTTCTCATCAAATGACTCAATTTCTTCTCATTTCTATTTGTTTGCAATGTGATAGGTTATTTTTTCACTCAAATTCCATTAACAATAACATGAAAGCTTGGAGATTGCAAGGTTTGACTTTAGCATCTGACGATAGTATTCATGTTAACGAAAATCATTGTGAATGACCCCATTTATTAATCTGGCTACGAAAACTGTGTTCGTGTTGCATTTTCGTTAACATTTCTATGCGAATGGGTCTTAGCCCTTTCTGGTCTAATAAATTAATGCCATGAATTAATTTCTACCACTCAGGCGAGACACCGGCACGGCTTGGCCAAAAGAGCTCTGCTCTACTCACCGTCGACTGTCTCAAATTGGTTCGTGCGTTGCGTCATTGGCGTGCTTTGTTGATGACGGAAACACACAGCAGTTCAAATTATGTAACGAGAAAATATAATATTTGTGAACAAATATTCTACATTTATTGAATTGCAAGTTACATGTATAGAATTAGAAACACGTTTGTTACAATTTGTCAGAACATTTATCACACCGAGTTCTACTGTCCTCTCTGTTTATCTGTTATTTGATACGTATATTTATAGTGACTTAATCAGAAGGAATAACACAGAATCTCTGGTTCCATATTTAATTGATCAACACTTTAACAGGAACAACATTATATTTGATAATACAAAACCAAGACAGATAATACAAACAGAACAACTTAAGACCTAACTGATAGAAATAATTTATAAGAAACTTATAGCGATCATACCGAGCGAGGTGGCGCAGGCAGTAGCGCGTGTGACTCGCATTCGGGAGGTCGTGGGTTCGATTCCCGCGGTCGACCTTCCTGACCTATGAGATTTTTCAGGGTTTTCCCGGGTCGCTAGGAGAATTCTGGGAAGGTTAATTACATCTCCGATTTTCTTGTCCCTCCATTTCACCTCCTTTCTCATTTCACTTCGCCTTACATCTGCTTGATTGCTTCAGGGTTGCAAATGTCGACGGAGTCCATTGCATGTCATGGAATGGGTCCGGTCTCCGAGTCCCAGGGCCCAGTGGGATGTGCAAGTCTGCAGGGGGGAGGGGAGCCGGGTTTACTAGCTGTCACCCGTGGAGTTTCAACCTGGGAAATGTATGGATCCTGCTCTCTGCTCTGTCGTGCCTCCTGATCCAGCCGCCTTCTGTCTCATCTCACCTCACACCTCCCTCCCGGGGGGCCCCGTTAGGGACCTTGGCACAAAAGATTTCCTTAGGTCGAGGTGCTTAAGTCCCACTCCACTCCTGTTCATACGTTATACCTCATAGCGATCACAGACTAGAATAAAATGAAACTGCACTTTGAATTAAATGTTTTATATTTCGTTGCTAAGTTTTCCCTTGACCAGCTTAGGCAGTATTATTCGCCGCTCATAACTGTACATATGTATCTATTACAATATTCCTGCACCCTTTATCATGTTGTATCAATCATACGTGTCATTTAGCTTTTGTTAAAGGAAAAGTTTATATATTTTTTGTAAAAACAAATTGTTAAGGGATACCGCCACAACGACAAATGTATTTTCGACGCAGTAGCCAGAGAGAAAGCTGTTGTTGCAGACCTTCGGCACATAAGCCTTTCGTATTATGTAAGAGGAAGAACTATTTAAGCTAGGATGGCAGATTTCCATGAAAAAAAAGGAAGCCGGGTATTTTTCTATTATGTGAAATCATGTGACTCTGGCGCGGGTAGTTAGCGCGCAAATTCTTCCAGAGCTGAAAAGCGAGGCGACCACTAACCAATGAGAAAATTGAGAATAAAATAAGAGCGCCAAAAAGTAAAAGTATACGTAAACCCCGAATTGCACAACGAAGGGAGTCAGTTCGTCAACTGCCTCACAGGCACACTCCGCGTCAGTTGTCACAATAAAAGCGCGCCGAAATGTAGTCTTTGTTACTAGTGAATTTCGCGAATTGAGTGTCCGGTCATAACATATAAAGTGATTAAGAGATTCAGCGTTAAATAATCAGCGATGTAGCGAAGAATAGAAATGATTAGTTTCCTTTATACATGTGGAAGTTTCCTGATAGGAACTTAAATTTTACCAAGTGCGAATCTTCATTCTTTCATTGACAAGTGAGTCAGATGTAACTATTTTAACGGAGACACAATAAACTCGCGTCTCTTAATGGTAAATTCCTGGTGTAAGTATTTCGTAAAAATCACTCTTGCATACCACCACCTGGATCTCCGTGTATCTCATTGCTTTTCCCAACTGACTACCGAGGCATCACTACCATTTTATTTCAGCGTCTTCATCTACAAGATTCTTCCGCCACGACGTTGATACAGAAAGAGAGAGAGAGAGAGAGAGAGAGAGAGAGAGAGAGAGAGGGATGGACAGACCAGTAGAACAATATTGTAACGCAGTATGAAGTTGAAAATTGCACAATTTCTCCCACAACAGTAACACATTTGTACCCTGAGACAACAATTCCCAACGACGACAGGGAACTACAGCATAATTGCCACCTCACTGGCCCACCGTCACACATTATGTGAACATTTGAGGTGATATTTTGCACTGCGTTCTTATTTTCATCAGCCAGGTTACTTTTCTTTCCGCGTTTTCTTAATTTCAAAATGCTGAAGCGCTGCTGACACATATAAGTGGTTATGACCATGCAGGCGAGGAAATGATAAATGACGAAAAGAGTGGTAAAATCCAGCCAAGACCAATTCCTGTTAAACTTGTCTTTCAGTTCTCTGCCACACTGTAGGTCAATCATTTCTAACTGAAAGTTGGCATGAATTGCATCAACATTTACTTAGAATGTGGTAACAAATATATCAAATTGTGCTTCTAGACCTTGTGTTCAAGTCTTGGAATCGTATTTCAAATTGTCACGCAATGTAGTAAGAACTTCTGCATACTCTTTAAAATCATGCTGAACATGAACTTCAACAATGGCAGGATTTGTAGAATGAGAAGTATTATTATTTTCAAGTTGAGCTACCACAGCTGAGGCTTCATTTTGAAGGCCTCTATTTTATTTCACATTTGAAATATAATCAACCTGTGGTTTCCATTATGCCTATTAAGTGCGTTCAAATGATAATCAAATCAGCAATGAACGTAAGATCAGATATCTAATTTGACATCTTGAAACACCACTGCATTGGCTATCCACAGCTATGACGTCACCTATCGCCGCTCGGTGTACGGGGTCGTTCTCCGTGGGTAGTGGTTACCGTGCTAGCCTTTTTTTTCTTTTTTTTTTTATTTTTTTTTATTTTTAAGGAAATATTAAACCGCTTCTTTTTTTAAATTTTTTTTAATTTAGTTTAAAGCAATATCCGCTCTTATTAGTGCATGGCACAGATGCTCGAAAAACACTGATTGTCTTTTTTTTTTGCTTTTTTTTGTTATCACCTTGCTAGGTTTTCATTTTTGTTTCCATTTCTTCTCTCTTTTTTTAATAGTTGGAGGATTAAATAGGGCAGAGGGCAGGAATTAGTGGAGTTTTGAGTTTTTTTACAGCGTAAAATCCAACTGCAAATTTAATACGTTCCATATCCGGGGTTGTCGCCGAAGCTTGTATCGCTCTGACCGAAGCCATTTTTGGAAAGTGAGGAGAGATGGGGATTCTTCGTGCAAACAGTAATGATATAGTTCCAATGTTAACCACACCTGTGTAATTTCGGTAGCTCCCTTCTGAAAGTCCCAAGCTAATAGGACAGGCGTAGTCCGATGTTCCAAACAGCTGCCAATTAAATGACCTATATGTTTCTTGGTCCAATTCCAGATGTCCCTGATAGTAACACAGGTGGTTATGCGATGAATTTGAGTGTCCACACCACCACAACGCTTACACCAAGGTGCCGAGGATAAATTATGTTTATATCGCTTGGACTCTGTGGGTATCAATTCGTTAATGAAGAAATAAAAAGAAACCTTCCACTCCAAGGGTATATAGTTTATCAGCAACATTTTCCATATCCGCTGCCATGGTGAATTAGGGTATTTCCGTTCTATCGCAGGCACTGTCATGGAATCTTTCAGCAACGTGGTATATAACGTTTTGGTGGTGGGAATACTCTGCGACGTATCTATCACAGGTAGTATTCTTCTATAGTCTGTCAGAACCCGTTTGAAGTGTCCGGCAGCCGTCCCAACCATGTTCATACAAAACTGCACAACGTGATTGGCACCTTGTCTGTGGAGAGCACTCAATACAGAATGGAGCAACAAAGCCCGACATTTAATCTGCACATCAATAAGATTCCAACCACCCTCCGTAATAGCTCTGCGTAATTGGGGTCGGGCTACTTTATAGAAGTGATTTTTCCAAACGTAGTAACCAAGCGTCCTTTCTAGTTGCTGGGAATATTGTGGTAACATCGGTATCACCAGGGCCACATACCAGAGTTTCGCGAGCACAAAGGTGTTAACATGCCAGATATTTTGCACAAAGTTTAAATTCCGTGTCAACTGCGAGGTCATAAGAGAAATGCACAGAGGTACAAGTCGCTTCCAATTCTGCGCTATCAACCCTTCCAGCCTGGAGGTAAAAATAACGCCCAATATCTTCACTGAACTGCTACAGGTAAATCGAGCAGTGTCCGTTGGCCAGCTATTCAACGGTAATAATTGTGACTTTCCATAATTTATCAAAGCTCCAGAGGCATCCTGGTATGTCGCTAATAGCGGCGTCAGTTTGTCAGGATCATCAGCATGAGCGAGAATCAAGGTGACATCATCAGCATAAGCCAAAATTCTTTCACAATTGAACGGATTATTGGAATGAGAAAGTAAAGTCGCCATGCCTCTAATCAGCGGTTCAACGCACAAAGTATACAGCATCATAGAGAGGGGACATCCCTGCCGTATCGACTGTGCTATAAGTACTGGTCGCGTAAGAAAGCCATTAATTTGAACTCGGGAGTGCGCATCTCGATAAAGAGATTGTAGAAGGCTTTGAAATGGCTGTGAAAATCCAAAACTCTTCAAAACACCTCATAGATAATCGTGGTTAATCCTATCAAAGGCGGCCGTGAAATCCAAAGCCAAAAAGGCTGCCACCATGTTGGGATTCTGTTCACCAGCGATAATGACATCTCGTAACTTCATTAGAATATGTGTGATCTTCCTCTCCGGTATACCGCACGTTTGTCCAGATCCGATGATGTCAGACAGATAGGTCTTCAATCTGTTAGCCAAGATCTTTGTGAACAACTTGTAATCCGCATTCAAAAGCGTAATAGGTCGAAACGATTTTAGTTCCGTTGTAACCGTCTGTTTAGGGATCAACACAATGATACCTTCATTAAACCCCGTTAAGGTGCCTGTATGACGCTGTACCTCCAACATGACGTCGAGTAAGATATCTTTAAGGATCTTCCAGTTGGCTTTGTAAAACCGATAACTGAGTCCATCAGGTCCAGGCGCCGAGTCCAGACTGGCTGAGGCTAAGGCAGCCCACAATTCCTCAGACGTAATCTCCTGATTTAAGACGGCATTGGCATCTTGGGATATCTGTTGTGTTATATGACGATAAACATCTTGCTGCGCAGAGACATCAACTTCAACTGCTCCGAATTTATCAGAAGTGTTGATAGGCCTCCTGAAGTATGTCGTGCGTTGTTGCTAAGAAATCCCCTGTGGAAGCGCGTAAGTAGGAGATGTATTTACGTTCACCACGACGTTTTTCAGACGCTATATGAAAAAGCGAGTTTTTCTCTTCTCGTACTATAGAAGGGTCGCCGGAACACAGTTGTGCACCGCGATAAAGCTCCTCCTGAAGACAACACATTCTCCTCTTTATTGCAGAAAAGTGATTGGTCACGTCCTGTCCATGGCGTTGTAGGTCATATAAGTGATTTAACAAATCGTAATAATAGTGCAACAGTTGCCGTCTGTTCTTAGACTTTGCTATCCCTTCCCCTTTGTAAACGTTGCGTATAGCCGGTTTAAAAGTATATAACCATTGATGCAGTTTATTGGGGGTTCGACGTTGAGCTGTTTTTGCCCATCTCGTCCACATATGGGAGAACTTCTCGGAAATTACTGGATCTTGAAGCAGCGTATTATTAAGTTTCCAAACGCCCCTCCCCATCGTGGGTCTCCTCGCAGTGTGAGCTATTTTCATGATCAAGGAATGGTGATCACTAAAGGGTACCGGATGAACTTGCATGGTCCGTACCATCTGCCGCATCGATTTACTCACATAAAATCGATCTATTCTCGAAGCACTATTATAGCGATGAAACGTATATTCAACCAAATTGGCATACAAATGTTCCCATGCGTCCCATAATTCCAAGGCTTGGCACACTCGGTCTAAAGCAGGTGACGAAAAATATTGGCCTGGTCCTTAGCACTGATGACACAATTAAAGTCCCCACCTAGAAGTAGTTTATCGTATTTATGCCGCAAAAAGAACGGCAGTTCCGAGGTGAGGAAAGCTTCGCGTTCCTTCCTTCTGTTCGACCCCCGAGGGTAAATATAGATTCACCAGAAGAATATTGCTGTCCTCCAATAATAAAGATGTAATCCTACCACTCACATGCCTCTCCGCCAATCGAACACCATAAGACGAGCGGTAAACAATGGCTGTACCACGCTGGGAATCCCCAACATTGGAAATGTAATTATATTGCGGTCCAAAGAAATCTAGCTTGTGTTCATTATTCTCATGCAAAAAACAGAATATCAATGTCATTATCGTACACAAAATCTCTTAACAAAGTTTGCTTGGCTCTACTCCTGAGGCAATTCACGTTCACGGTCGCGAAGGTTTGTAGTATCAACACCATATAAACGAGGAGGATTACTTATTCACCGGCTTACTCGGTTTTTTGGACTGTCTTGTCGGTGACGACGCACTCTTTTTGCGTTTTTCTAATCGAGGATCACGTTGGCTAACTATAACCCCATACACAGATGGCGTAGTGGTGACGGTATTCTCAGCTAACGAGTCATCTATCCGCACATCCTCCGCCATGGAAGAAGAAGCTGCTGATGCAACCTCTTCCGCCACGCCTGACACCTGTTTCTGCCGACTCCACCACTTCCCTTACTGAAAACGTGTCCTTGCAAGTCGCACTAGTCTCCACCGCCTCTAAGACAGTCTGAGTTTCCATATTGTTGTCGTCGGACCAAGGTTGACCATCTACGACGACTGCTTCGCTTAGGTTTTCCTGCAAATTACCAGAACTGTCGTGAGCTACACCTGTGACGTCTCACTCTTCACATGTTCTTCAAAGGTGACATCGCGGCTATACTGCCGATCAGCCACTGTCTCCACATTAAGCGACTGTTGACCAGATTCGGTTTCTGCCGCCGCTACCTGTTCTGGTAAGGGCATCCGTTGTTTTGGAAGCGTACCAGCAACCAATTTTGCCCAAGTGGGCGTATCCTTTTCAGCATTTGGCATTCGCGGCATTGGTCTCCTGGGGCACTGATTATGCAGATGACCGGCCGTATGGCATATGGCACACGTAATAGGTTGGTCGGTATAACTCATCAATGCGGAATAACCCCGACATTCAGAAACGATGGTATATGTTTTTTCAATAACATATGTACAGTACGCACTCCATTGGTGACTTTGTAGCGATAAGAGGGATTCCAAATATCGTCACTCACCTGCAGCACAGTGCCATAAACTGCTAATGCCATATTTATCTTCCGGTTGGAAAAACTCAATGGCAAATTATACACATTGACTACCCGTCTTCCAAAACCGGCTACATCGAGTATCATCTTAGTCCGTTGTCCATTTGACAATACAAAACTAACTTCTCCATTTGACTGTTTCAAAACCTCCTCCACAATGCCTGGCGTTTTGCATTTAATGAAGATTTGTCTAGTAATACCATGAACTTTTAATCCGGTGACAGCGTCCTCTTCCAATTTTAGCGTATCAAAAATTCTTTCATGTATCTCATAAGCCGTCGGACGAATGATATCTCGTTCCACAAAACTAACGACCAGAGACGTAGGACGATCATCCATGTCGAAGTATGTCTTACACGTATATATACGGCTACGAAAACACAGACGAGGCTGTGAATATTATAGCAAACTAGAACAAGGAACGGCGTAAAGTAATATGTAAACACACCGACCGGTTGAACTGCCAGCCACACACGCACACAGCGAACAACCTCTCGGCACGCCAGCTACTGCGCGACTGCCTCTAGTTTCCGAGTTCGCGATGGCGGAGGGCGATGGATTTTTTTCGGGCGTAAAAAATGCTTAGCATAGCCTCCTTCGGAAGCGAAGTAAAGCCGGTGGTCCCGTGTCGTAGATTTACGGCACGTAAAAGAACCCCAAGCATGATAAAGAAGTCTCTGAGCAAAATTACCGGTCTTTTACGCCCAGTATAGAATAGGACGCTAAGGCAGTTAAAGAGCATCCATAAATAAAAGCTCAATTTAATTCGATGGATGGATAAACTCTGCCTGCTCCCCTTTGATCAAAGGCAGTGTACCTGCCGATGCTTGACTTAGGCAGTCATTAAAGGGGAACGAAAAATAAAAATGAATATTTCATTCTCCATGTTAGTTTATTTGTCCTCAGGAATTAATAACAACGCAGCAGTTTCACCATTCCTAGGTGAATGGTTATCACTAGGCTTCGGACACGGTTGCTGTTTCGTTGAAATTTGACTGGAAAACAGTTACGTGCGCACAGGGTTTCACTGAGACCTCCCCCTCTCCAAGCACTGCCAGTCTAAGCAAGCGACTAGTACATATACAGCCTGTTCTGAAGTTACGAGTCCGGCCATTGTTACGTGACAAAATATGCCGTAAACAACCAGTTAGAAGTGTGTCTTACTTGTAAATGAATATGGACGTGAGTATTTTGATGTAAGAGGGAAAAATATATTTTGTAAAGTATGCCACATTGAAATCAAAGGAGACAGAAGGGTTTTTATTGCACACACTATAAATTTAAAAACTTTCACAAAATATTGCGTTGCTTCCTAGAAGTGAGGGGGTGAGGCTATATTATCCACATCAGAAACCATGAACTCATGTAGCCAAACCAAAGTTTATAGGGATTTGAGTGACATGATGGTAAGCACAAACATCCCATTTAATAAGCTGCAAAATTCTGCTTTTCAAACGTTTCTGAAGAAATGTACAGCTATGAAAGTTCCTTGTGAGTCATCTTTACGCAAATGTTATTTGTCTCCTTGTTATGACGATACTCCGAACAACATTAGGCGTTCTATGGGAGTTCATAATATTTGGATTTCGATAGATGAAACCACAGACAGATACTACTGGGAGATCTATGGTTAATGTGGTCATAGAGATATTATCTTCTGAACTTCTGGATCAAAAATTCTTGTTCACATATGAGTTGTTAAGCGAAGTTAACCATTCCTCCACTGACAAGCTGTTTGGCAATGCCATGTCTCTTCTATGGCGAGACGTCATAAAAACTAAGAACATATTACTATTTGTGCCCTTCATATAGTCAAAGTGCTTCCAAAATTAAGGAACACTATCCCAGAAGTATACATCTGACGTGTTTAGCTCAGGTCTTCACCGGGTGGCAGAACAGATTAGGAAACATTTTTCTAATGTAGTTGATTTCATCTCAAATATAAAATAAAATATGTTTTTTAAAGCGCCTTCTAGGGCAATAAAATTTAAAGAACTAGCATTAGGAATCCTTTGCCACCTCAGCCTATTGTGACACGTTGGGGTATTAGTTGATGCCGCTCTGTACTACTTTGGGCATTACAACCAGATTGTTTAAGTGATTAGCAAATTTGACAATGAAGCAATTTCAGCTATTAAAATTGCAAAATCATTGATACCTTCATAGCTGTATGAACATTTGCAGTTAATCAATAATATATTTTAAAGTATTCCTTTAACAATAAAACAATTTGAATCGTCACAGATGGCTTTCCTTGAACCTTGTTGATAACTTGACACAACATTTTATAGAAGTAGACAAATGTTCTGCTGCTCAAATAGCAAAGCAGAAACTGAGGAGTGTTAATACTGAGTGATAAAAAACCAGAATATGTAATTATGTGCCGCATTAGGCATTAATAACAACATTATTAATGTTAAGAATAACATTATTCTAAATAATGACAATGAATGTGTTTCTCAGATAGAGGTATGTGACGTTCGTCGGTTTCGTTTTGCACTAGTCACGTCATGTGATGTGGAACGGAGTTTTTCAAGATATAAACTTTGAGTTTGAGAAGAGGTTTTGCTTTTGATACATTCAGAAAATGTATTGTAATCAATTGCAATATTTGTCCACGCACGTAAATCACACATGAAACTGATTATTTCATCTGCTACAGTTCAGATTTATTATTTTGTTCATCTTATTTATACTTTGTAATAAAAGCTTAAGTTTACTACAGAACTGTATACTTACTTCTGTGTCAATCTATACCTATAGCGTACACAGTACTCAGCACGGCATAAACTCAGCAGCGCATGAGATTTTTGCCTCTCTCCTCTCCGCTCGCTTGTAAACAAAGTACCAGTATAATAGAAGCTAACTTAACCTAAAGTCATGTCCGAAACCTAGTTATCACCAGGGTTAGGATTTTTAGGTGCAAATTTCAGATGAAAAAAGGAAAGGAAAAGGTGCTGAAGGTGAAAATAGGGACAATAAGGTGCTGGTTTATTTAAGGGGATGCACAACTGAAATTGCTATTTTCTAAACTATCCATTCAACTGGGCTGAAATTTTAACCACGTGTCAGCCTTCTTCAGATATAATTGTTCTGTGAATGTCAATCCAAAATCTTAATTAGTTTTCAAGTTATTAATTTTCAAAGTATAAAAGCATGGGTATATGCAAAATGCAACACATGATGCATTTTTCAAAACAAAAAACATCGTATGTTGCTTCTATGTCAAGGAACTACAAATCTGTCATATAATTTTTTTCTATCATTCTTAGTTTAAGAGAGAAAAAAAGTTTTGTTGTTTTGTATTTGCATTTTTTCGTATGTTTTTGTATACGTTGTTATCTTCAAAAATTAGTAACGCAAAAGCTATTCATTACACAGAAAAATTATATGACAGTTTTATTTATTTGGGCTTTTGGAATAAGCATAAACAATGTCAATATGAATGGATGAAAACTACATCGTGTGGAACATTTAGAATATGCAGAAATGCTGAAAATTAGAAGCGCCATAAAATGAAGTTTCAAAAATATAAACAGCTAGCAACCAAATGCGCAAGGGTATTTAAAAAGTCTCGTAACGATACTGAAGCGTTTGCTAGGTTAAAAATAAAAGTGTATTCTAAAACTACAAACAATGGAGAATTTTTTGGGAACATTTTTTTAAAGATTTTTTGAGATTTTGGGTTTACTTCAGTTGTGCATTCCCTTAACTATTTCAACGATTTCTGTTTTCTCTATTCTAATTTATTGAACTACAAACACGTACATCAAATTATCACTCATCAAAAGAAGGAAAAAGCATGAAGCTGTTGTACTTCAAGACATTAAGCATCTCCACATTTTTAAAAGTAAGTCTGTTTCTATTAGGAGATAGAATGTCTTTGTAGATGCTAAAGCTTCTTTCAACATCCACAGAAACCAGTGTGGCAAGCCTTGTATTCACTCTGAATGGCAACTCTACAGATGTGGCGAATTCCTCAATGTCTGGATTCTTCTGAAGACTAGATTCAAGTTTGTCTTTGGTAAAGCCATCTAACTGCTCCCTCATAGAAGTAAACATATTCCATTGTTTTTCCTTTTCCAGACCTTGTTCTTCCAATCGTTTAATAGCTGCAGGCAGGTACTTGTAACTATAGACACAATATAGTTCTGTCTGCAAATTATGTATTTTCTCCGGTAAAAGAAGTTGCTGTGCCTTGGAAACTGCACCTGCGTCGGATGGATCCAAAGAAAGCACAAACTCTTTAATTTTGTCAAAATTCTCACACAACATAGCAGCACACTCAATACAATATCTCCAGCGAGTAATGACCGGGAAATTTGGAAGGGGCAGGCCATGATTTCCCTGTAGTAAACAACACGGCTCGGAGCTTTCAGTAGAATCTTCTTCAGGGCAGAGATGAATTGATTTGCGATGTCATATTCGTTCCTTATGGATTCACAAACCATGTGAAGGGCATGAGCCAAGCATGTCACATGCTTAAAGTTAGGAAATAAAGGTTTCAATTGGTTAACAGCTGAAAGCATGTATGGAGCCTGGTCCGTAACCACAAGAAGAAGTTTTTCAAACTCGATACTAGTAGGTCAGAGTTTTTGGCAGAAGTCCATAATGGATTGCATTACTGTACCGGTATTGGCTTTCTGCAGTTCGTCCATTTTTAACAACATGGGCTTAACTTTCTTCCCTGCTAAGGGAAAAACTAAAATGTTCAAAACATATCGTTCCATTGAGTCTATGGTTTCATCCACAATGATTCACACATCGCAATCAGACACTTTCTCCTTGATTCTTTCTATGGTTTCTTGGTAAATAGGCTCCATGTAGTTTTTTTCTTAATGTACTCTGATCGGGCATTGATATCTTTGTGTATTTTTCAAGAAATCGCTTGAATGCTGGATGGTTCACCTTATTGAGTGGAATTCCTGCTTGTGTAAGAGCTGCACACAAATCAATGTTTAATTCCATCAAATTTTGGCTTACTGAAGAACTTTGTTGAAACGCATTTCGTAATAGAGGTTGCCGTGATTTGTTTGCTTGAAGAGTCTTGTTCATTTCATGCTTAAAGCTGGAAATGTGTTGTTTGATGCGATCTCGCTGGTTTTTTTCATCTAACAAAATTCCTGGATCACAAAAAGTACGTCGCATAAGAGTTCCATCAGTGTCTATGAAATCTTGTTTGAATTCCTCAGCTAGAACAATAAATCGAGCACTGGACACCTTTGGCATGGTAAAATCTAGTACTAGTACACTCGTTTGGAGAGCTAACACTAGTTCACTTGCTAACACAATGCGACTGTCACACAACTCACTCTTGCGCCCATTCGCTGTCCACATTCTCTTATAACACCGCGAAAATCACTAGAATGTTCTCATTCATGCTGGAACTTCAGTCTCAGCGATTTCTAGTAGTTTCGAGCAGAACCCAGTCTTAATAATTCTCGGAACTGCGCGGGTGAGGTTACTGCCTTCTCTGCGTGCCCAGCCTTCGCCTCCATGCAACAGATAACGTCTCTCACAGTAACAAACTCAAATTCACAAACAGCAGGCTACTAATCCTGGTGGGATAGAATCACTCATTGTCAATTGCATTATTGCGGGCTACTTCATAGCGGTAAGCGAGAGAAAGAGGTTTTCGTCGAACACACAATTATTTTCCATTGTTGCGGGTGTGCTTTCAATTCCCGCGCGGCGTTTACTGAAAGAGGTAGGCTTACTATTCGCACGTACACAGCAAGCTGAGGAGACGTTAATTGAAAGTTAAAGAATAAATTGGAATGAAACATAAAAGAAAAAAGGGGGAAAAGGGGGATTATGGGCAGTGTTGGGGGAAAATGGGATAAAGGTGTCATAAAGGTGTAAAGGTCCCAAAAAAGGGAAAAAGGTGTGGGAAAAATGCCTCTTTTCGAAACTAGAAACAAAATTTCACACTTTGATATCTTTCCGCACAGCTTTAACTTACCCTACGAAAAAAGGTGCGCACCTAAAAATCCTAAACCTGGTTATCACGTTACGGCCTGTTGTTGAGTTATCGCGTGACGTCATGAGAGCCACACTGCTCCCTAAATGCCTAGCAAGGTAACGTGTTAATTTCACTAGAAGCTCCTAACTTCACTGAATAACAAAGATCAGAAATAAAGCTAGCCAATCACTTTTCATTAGCCAGTTAATGCATACTAGGTGATAAACAGTAGTCCAACAATCTGCTTTGTAAATGAGTTAACTTGGTAGCCGGCCTTATCATTTGAACCCAAAAGAGTGTTTTTGAAGATTTACATCATTTCTAACAGTGATTCCGAGACAGTGTGAACCCCGAAAACCGTACTGGTTCCATCCATTGGTGAAAGTGTAAGAATTGTACACCTATAAATAATGAAGAGAAAAGTGTGTGTTGTTCGGGCTATTAAAACACAAATTTGGTGAAGAGTGATTTTGTATCACAAAGCATCCTTATTTTCACATATTAGTTATAGATCGTGATGTTTTGAATATTGTGAGGCATAACTTAGCGTTAAAAACAAACAGTTGAGCTAAAAAGTAATTACTCACCGCCAACAATCCTGCTAATATGGTCTGGAGATATTCGTGCTATAAACAACTTAGGGCGTGGATTAATTCATGGAGTGTTATTGGACACAGAAGAAGAGTTAGCCATACCAACATATGTAGTGCTTAGTATTAGAAATGCTTTTCCAGAACCCAGCGAAGCTCGTATGCAGGCCTTATATTTCACTAATAAACACAAAATTAAAATGGTAAGTTTCCAATGCAATTATTATTATTATTATTATTATTTTAAATTGCATAACGTATCTGTGACCAACCTTCTTATGTTGTCTGAAAACTGAGAAGCGCTTCAACCGTAGTAACTCTAATGGAGGTCGAAGCGTGGGAGCTATATTCTTGGGTAGTGAAAGATCAATTGCTCCGTCCAGTAATGGATCCACGAAATGTGCATGCAGAGATTTTTTTTTATTTTACGCATTATCGGCAATTTCCATTCTTTCCTTGTTAGTCTTTTCTTGAGTTAGATTCCTCATATTTGCTTTTCATGTTCCAAGACCTAGATGTTTCGGAGTACTGAGTTTTGGCACCAGTCTTTTTTTTTATTTACATTGAAATTGTGATCTAGCGCTGCCATCGTGGATCTAAGTTGAAGGCCATTATATGAAAAATGTATTCTTTTCGGAGCATGTCTGAAACGAAGACTGTGATAACTTTCTAAACTACCAGTATATATAATGTCGAATGTGAGCCAAATCTTTTAAGGTGCTAACCAAAATAATTTTCTTCAGAGCACAATAGGCGTTTGATTCGCTTTTAATCCATAATTTATTTCTTTGGCCTTCTTTCAGCATTTCATCATGTTCACAAGATTTCCATCACCGTTTTCTAGCCATTTATGTTCATTTTTATATGATGAAGAATTGGTGTGAATTTTTCAATTAATATGGTACCGTTCTCATTGCTGTTTTGCGCACCCAACCACAAATGGTTATTTATACTGGCTTTCCATACCATCAGCTCTGGGTATTTCTTTTTTACTATTTTAAATTTTTTCATTAGACCTTTTTACAAATGCCATACCTCAAATTCATGTTCAACTTCCGTATACTAAGGTTTTAACAGGTATCTTGCCTTTGTGTCTGTCGGAGAGAAAAATTCAAGCAGTCTTTTCCAAATCGCCTTTCATCATACTTATTTGAACAAGTTCAAAATCAATAATTTTCCGGGAATTTAAATCCATGATAGAATAGACTAAATATTTGGCGGAAAAACCTGGGGTGTCATACTGGCCATCCCCTGCCAACCATATAGGTATACCACAACCTTTTAACGAATTCAAGTTCTTTCTTCTTTTGTGAAACCAAAATGTTCTAACAACTGGTGCTGCCCTGTTTCGAATGGTTTTATCGAATGTACGCCTTGAAAACATTGCCAAACCCAGGGATTTGCAGAAGGACTTAAAACTGATGAAACCGTATACCAGATAATAATAATAAAGAACTTGCTATTAAACTATTTCCTTCCGATTTCTTTCCTGATGAACTCTGTGAGTTCCAAGTGAATGTATTATCTCAATAACACATTGTTTTAACACATAGCATTGTCCCTTTAATGTATTGAGAAATTATTTTGCTTTCATTTCTGCATAAAGCACATACCTTGAAAAATAAAAGTAGAGATGTCGAAGCAACAATGATATATTCCGCTATAGGTTTATTTCCATGTATGGTAAAAGTCTCTTCTTCTTCCTCCTCCTCCTCTTCGTTATCACTTGTATCGGAATCTGAAGTATCAGGTTCGTAGAAACATTCATTCAGCTTCCTCATCATTGCTTGTTTCGTAGATATTTTCAGGTTCCAACAATATATATTTCCTTATAATTCCAGTATCTAGTTCACATTTGTACTTCTGAATTCTTGGTTTTTTCATCACATTCTATTCTGAATTCTCTTTCACTGCTTTTATCACAATCGCCTTGGTTGTCAATCTTATTGCAAGTAACACTACGCATAGCTCAGAAGCTATACTTTTACGATTTGTAGCCGCATATCTTTCTGTTCTCTGTCGTTTGCTCTTGAGCGAAAAAGGTGAAGGATCAATTGTCATACTAGAATTTGATATATGCAAATTGTCTTCATTTTTCCTTATAGTAGGAACAGTTCCAGGTCTTAATAAAGGCCCTGTAAAATTATCACCCGGCATAAGCTGCTTTTGTAATAACTGTGCCTGTTTATGATCTGTGTCCTTAAAATGGAAGGAACATAAACAAGCACAGGGACCAGGCAAAACATCTTTTCCTTTGTAAAATTGTACCCATCTCCTATATGTTTAAGGAGATTTGTCTCTGTTTGGAAACGCGTGAAAATGAGTTCCCTTGTGTGTTTCGTTTCTCACATTACAGCCAATGCACAACATTGGGGCATTTTATTTTTCACGATATTACACTGTTTGTATAATACTAACCTGACCCAGTAACACCATCACTAAAACACCACCACAAAGTACGCTACTCTTGAACGTAAATACCTACAAGAACAATTTTTGACAACGTATTACTGCACATGCAGCAATGACTGACTTGTGATCTCCCAACTGCTTCCAGCGCACGGCTGGCTCTGATGACGTATAAGGTGGTTATTATTTCGCTTGCTCAGCGATAACGGTGTGGCGGAGTAAGAAAACAATCTTACCACTACATTTTACAGGTCATATCCCTCATTTAGGAAGAAACATGATTTTTGTGTTCGTTCTCCTTTAACAACAAGCATATCCGCTTGTTTACAGCTGGAGCATATCATTTCGTTTTGCTGAAACTTAGGATGTAGTGATGTTTATCAAGAAATATTTCCAAACCTGTCCCAAATTAACTCTACCATTTTGTTAATTTCACTAATCACCCTAAAACGTCCGGGCAGCTAGGGTTTCTAAGGCCTAAGGGAAAATATCTGAATATCAGAACGTGTTCTTCTAAGAAAGGGTTTAACATTATACCATAAATGATCATTGAATTCGTCTTAGAGTAATAAAACACCACGCTTTGTTTTGTTCTGTACCGGTCGGGATAGCTGCAGAATCCTTAATTTGTGTATTCTTCATTAAAATATTTAAAGTAATAATAAACTATTGCCCAATGCTGAAAATACAACTTTTTCGCTCAGTGTTTCAGATTGCTTCCACTGCTGTAATTTAACAATTAAATTAATTTAATAATTAAATTCGTCTACTGCATTCACTGTGTCAAGAAAACCTTATTTGTAGCATTTTCCTTGTAAAAAATATAAGCTTATAACTATTTTAAGACGTAAACTTTGTTAGAGCTGATATCAAGGAGCCTTTATCAGAGATAGTTGACAGGCTTGCTAATTCTAATATTATGTCCTATTACGTTATATTCCTCACCACACTCAGCTGTATACACAATACACAGTTTTAAGCCTGCGTTTATTTTGGACAATTCTATTTCCGTACTTCCCATTGTATAATGGATTATCTTCATAATAAGTCGTTTTTGTTCTGAAGTGCTATTATTCTTAAAATCTGTACGTCTGTGTTTACCGATGTAATTGGCCCGAACAGTATACATCTCGTTAATATTACATTGCATATCCAAGCCCCGCCTAAAGGGACCTAGGGAGGGATAGGAATGACAAAGAACCTGAGCCAGGATAGTCGACACAAGGAATAACCCTCGGCATTTGATGCGTAGCCCTTGGCCTCGCCTCCTGTTTGACAAATGAGAACCAGCATCCGAAGTTGGCTTGTAGTCAGGACCATGCATTAATATGTACGCGGCACTGGGAGCAAGAAACTGCAGTACAATTAACCCCTTAAAGAAAGGGCAAGAGCTAGTGGAGGAAGGTGGGGCAAAGAGAGGTTACAAATGTTTCAATAGTCCCCAAGAGGTTTGGTAGACGGTCATCGTTCACCATCTTGGGAACTAATTACGGTCCCAGGAAAGCGGGCGGGGAATGGCAGGGGTGAAAGAAGGGATGAGGGTGTAGCAACTACGTTGGCAGTCCTCCAGACTCTTGTCGGTCCAGAGGGAGGGCATCCTAAAACCTGATTGTTTCAGGTTCACATCCCACCACTGCTGACTTGTTGTTGACCCTGTAGACTTATAAATAATCGAAAGGGAAGGAATGGTCGCAGTTGTTTCTATCTCAAAGGTTTCATTTAGCTTTAGAATGTTAGGCATATGAGCTCTTGTGAAAACTGTGAAATATAATGGTTAACAGAAACCGGTTAAGCGTTAAATAAGAACGTAGAGTTGAATATGCCATGACATAATGGAAATACCTAAGACCTTCATAAAGCTGATATCTTTATAGCAGGAACTAAATCATCAGATGTTAAACCGTTTTACTTTGAGCCCTTCATTCAAATGCCCTTTTCTAAAGAAATCACGTGGCATTTTGGGCAAGAAAGCAAGATATATAGCTAATTTTGATCTATGGTGCTAAGTACAAGTAGCGTTTTTGTTTTTTCAGATACGAAAATACCTTCCGGATTTAGGTATAAAAATGATTTCATATACTAATCAGTTTTTGTAATCGGTAAAGAATATTTTAAGACCTCAACTATCTGTTCTTACGGTGCTCCAAAATGTAGCAAATTCATTCTTTCGTGTTTATTAATGTAACAAAGTGGTACTAGAGTAATGTTCTATTCCGCATATCAGATTGTAATTGTGAAGCAACAGGTTTTGTCCTGTTGTCCACAGTCGGGATATTCATTCAAATAACGGGTTACATGGATAAGTTACAATTGGAGAAATAAGTCTGGAGCATGTAGTATCTACTGCCAGTAAATAATTAAACGAATATACGCTGTGGCAGAATTGACTTCTGCTGTAGAAGGGGAAACAGGTTCGACTCCCTGTGCGGACATGACTTTTTAATAATGCAGGAAGGTCCGGTGCGGGATGAACCCAAGCTCATGAGGTACTTGAGAACCAACTGAGTAGCTGCTTCGACTGAGAAGCATGACTCCTTTTCTACCGAAACGAACTTCAGAACCCGGGGGATTAGGCTGCTGGCTACATGCCGCCCAAATCTACCTTCTGTTCTTGGTGTCCTGTGTCGTCAGTCGATTCCGGAAAGGGTAGGTCGAAGTGATGTAATTTCTCTTTCTGAAGTACCTGTAATTCAGGAGGACTAATGGTACACAAAATCGGGGTTGGGTTGCTTATCGTTTATATAATGCATTGTCAATCTCCACTGCGCTGCAGTTAGTGCTGATTACAACCTAGCGCCAATGCTTCTTACCACTGGGATATAGTTCAGAATAAAGTGTAAGGAGTGTTGATTAACATTACATTGTTATCAAAATTCAGCTCCATCGTATTCTAATTTTTTATCCTCCTATTTGTAAACGTTTACGTACATAAAATAGTAAGCAGTTAAAACCACAAGAATATTGGTAGGATCTACTCCGTAGTTCTTATAGGCAGTGACTTGGATCTTTACCAATGTGATTTAAATTTACAAATTTCTTTCTGCACAAAATTAACACACAGTCCTGGTTTCCACAGAGTTGTGTCTGCATTTAATGCGATGCAATAGAGAACTTGTTAATGTGATTCCAAGTACATTTGTTTTCGACATATACAGAGTGGACCATTTAAGTTGACACTGTACAATATCTCCAAAACTAAACGTTTTAGAAAGAAATGCTTTGAATAATAGTTGCTTGATATTATGGGAGAAAGTAAATGCCATTAGTCGTGTTTTATTTGGAGGATGTTATGATTGTCATTTTAAGGTCAATTTAATTTTTTAAAATGGGAACCTATATTATTTTGTTGTTTTCTTACTCCTCATAAAAAACTAAACAACATTTGTATAAAGCACTTTGCAATTGCTCTTACACCAACGTAAATAACAACGAAAATTCTGAATGACTGCGTACGAAGAACGCAATGAATGGTCGGACCATCAGCGGATGGTCATTTGAGGGCCAAGTTACGTTTCGTAATTGGGAAGCAAATTTCTTATTTTGTTTCTTTATTCCTCATCACAATATAAGCATATTTTTATAAACTATTTTCTAATGAGAAAACAACACACAAAAAGTAGGTTCCCATTTTAAAAAAATTAAATGTACCCTAAAATGACTATCATAACCTCCTCCAAAGAAAACACGACTAACGGCATTTACTTTTCCCCATAACACCAAGCAAATTTTATCAAAGACATTTCTTTCTACAACGCTTAGTTTTGGAGATATTGTAGAGTTTCAACTTAAATGGTCCACTCTTATATGGACACATACTAAAATACGTGCATCAAACCGGTGGAGTATTAAAAATGCTTCCAAACCGTTATTTTCCTTTTTATTTACTTAACTTAAGAAAAGAAGGCTGACAGACTGCCATCCTTCATTAATGTTAATTTTAAATTATTATTGTTATTATTATTGTTGTTATTATTATTATTATTATTATTATTATTATTATTATAGTTACTCCCACAATTTACACAAATTCTACAACTTAGAATGAAGTGATATAATTCATCCAGTGTTGCATCTGAAAGGGGGAGCTTTCCAGATTTTCATTTACATAAACCCTGCCTGTTTTTTATGCAGTTTGCTACGTTTTAATGCTTACATTTCTTTGATTTTATACGACTTGATGCATAGTTATTCAAAACTTGCCGCCTCATACTCCCTTTCTGGATGATTACAAAAAGTCATTTGTTTTGTATTTTGGGTATAATGCATAATTACGTGATATAGGGAAATACATTCTTTCCATACCGACGCGGGTAGCCAAGGGCATTAAGGCACAGACTCGTGAATAGGGTTTTGCTGTTCAAATTCCGCCAGGACTGTCTTTAACAGATTATTTTTTCAGGTTTTCTTCAGCTATAACTGTTAAATTCTGGGGAGACACCCTAAACCTAGGCCTGGAATGTTTCGTTCCCAATTTTTCTTGCCTAATTTCACTTCATTTCACGTATCTTCAGTGTCCATGTGCCATGGTGGTGTCATGTGCAGTAAGAAATGGCATTAGACACAACAGAAAGGCCCCTTCTATGCTTTCTTCTTCAATGAATATTCTTGTATTTTCCACCAAAACTAGGAGAGTCAGCAAAATATATTTGTAGCAACTTTCCTATTGAATTCCGTCAGTGATTTCAGTAGTTTAACTTTATAACTTGTGATGTACACGAATACACTTTATTTACAAACCTATGGAACCATAGAAATTCTACAAGAGAAGGAAGACTCGCTTATAATGAATTAGCGATATACGAGTTATTTGCATCTTTGTATTGTGAGACCCGTATCAGTTTCCGCCTAACAGCTAGATTCCCATATGACTTCTGCAGTTGCTTCGTTTGGAGAAGGGGTTGAAGATCGTCATCGCAATGCCTCTCCTAGCACTTCTTCCCCCACCCTCTGCTCTCCTTCTTCTGTTTCTCCTACCATTCCCGAATGTAATGACGACGACCGCTGGAAATGGCAGAAGACGGCGGATGTAGCGTTCAATGCCAGCCATCTTAATGAGCACTGACAAGAAGGGAGCTATAAAATTAATTGTGCTCCTGCTTGTGTTATACATGAGGGGTAAAGATTTGCGGCTCACCATCCGCCCCAACACCACCTCCTTCACCCCCCCCTGCCAGGCCTCCTACCAATTCACCCATATCCACCCGTCCGCTAGCGACAATAAAACCTAAATGATTTTATTCAGCTATTAAAATTTCGCCAGCACAAAATTAGTTTATGAAAGATATTAAAATAAGCCATCTTTTGGAGGTAACGGAGTGAAAGGGGTGGAACAAACGCTCCGTCAGCAAGAGGTTCTGCACCAGTGTCTGCTTGCTACTTAGAAACTCTTCTAATTTTGGGGTGTCACTTCTATCACAAAGCCGAATGCGTTTCTGCCCGCACTTTCTTTTGCAGATGCAAGTTCAAACACAAAAATGTCGGTGACCTGCTGGAGTGTCCAAGTTGGTTTTTTTCTAATAGGTTTCTACCTGGGAAAGGTTCAGAGAAAACATGAAATGCAGGATTCGTAAGTAGAAATGAAGCAAATAGACGAGCTTATTTCGATATTCCATTTGACTTCTTGGCAGCCATTGGACTCATTTCTCTTTGATTGACGTCATTTCTAATGGTGCGCTAGAAGTGATGGTTGGTCATATTCATCGCAGTTTATGCGCCGCATCTTTTCAAAGACTTATTGAACCATACATACAGCACGGGTATTATGTAGCATAAACATTTGACACCTAAATGATGGTATATATTCGTTATTTCTCTCCTTCAATAACTCACTTTGACGCACATAAAAGCCGTGCTGTCTAATCAGAAGCATAAAGTCTAATCCGGTATAAATGCACAGAGGTGTTTGAGGTAGGTGGGGAAGCAAGTCTCACCAACAATGGTGGCCTTGTATCCGCAAGCATTCATCAGTAGCACGGTTGTTAATGACACCAACACTGATAACTCAACCCCTTGTGTGCACCTGTGAGATAGTATGTGCATGTTGCAATGTTCTCTAATAACAGCTCTGTTTCCACTTTTCATTTACCTTGTGTCCTAGGTTCGTGAGCTAACTGAAATGAAACTTCAATATTGTGCTTGGAATGCTTTACTAAATTTAACTATGCTAGAGGTAATGCACAGAAGAATTCTATGCTAAATACAGAAAATATCTTACAGACATGAGTCTTCTGCGAGAAAGACTGTTGCAAACACAGGTAAGAGGAGTTCTAGTATACACCTAGAATAAAATTCAATGCATAACAGTCTAAGACTTTCTCTATGTATTTCCATTTACATTCATATTAACTGTACATAGTATATCCACAAAACTTTTTCTTTACTGGTTCCTGTTGATTATAACAAGTATTTGTCTTTAATGCTTTACGCTTGTAATACTACATTAATGTGCACCTTGAAGGCTGAGGCAACACTCAACAGACTGTCTCTGTGGTCTAATCGTTAGTGTGCTAGCCTCTAAATTCGTAGTTTCGTGCTTTATTCTTGGTTGAAGGGTAAATTCTTCGTTACTAAGGATTATTTTCCATTTTCTCTACAATCTGAAGGTATGAATGAGAATGTGAATTTTGATAACTTAATATTTAACCACAAAAGCAAAAAAGAAAAAATATATTCCATCGTCATTCGGTGATGAACAATTGTTTCCAAAGTAAAAGCAAATGATATCAAATGTTTCAATCTGGCACAAAATCAAAGAAGAAAACTAAGGCATACTTATATGCTGCTTGCCATGGTATTATGCAATCTGAACACTTAGGAAACCAAAGGGACATAATTTAACATTATAAAGTGAAGCTTTTAAAGCCTGGAAACCTTTGAACAAACAAAAGTAAATCTTTTGGAAACAATTAATGCCACAAAACTTTAATTTTACATGAATTATATTTCTTAAGGGGATTTACTTTTTCCTTAACTTGCATATGATATGTATTTTGCCAGAATGAAGAGGGCTTGACAGACTGTCTCCAGACAATTCAAAATATAATGCATCAAAATTGTAGTATATTAATAAAAATTATTACCTATAACCGTCGCGATAAAATGCAAATAAATCAATTTTTTCCTATGTAGACATTTACCCATATTAGGGGAGGGGCTCTCCTATTTGATAATCTTCCCATGTATCTCTAATAGTTAAGTATGATGTTTAGTATTTATCCCAGTATTCGGTTTTTGAACTACATTGTTTTGAGATAAACTGCCAGAAAGACAGACTGGCCGCCAGACAGGTACATACATCTCGCGCGTACATGAACATTTTTAACATTTCTGTTTGGATTCAGGAGACACCAAAATCAAATTCCGGTGAAATTTCGATAAGGAAAATATGGCTATAATGCAATATCTCCTTTACCTTAGGTTCCTAATGGATAGAGAAATCCGTCCTTCTATTGCTCACAATTGTCTTATGTTTATTACAATAAATTAAATACATGAATGAATTTAGCTTTCGCATTATAATTGAATGAAGGAATGAAAAAATAAAAAAATAGCGAGCTTAGTGCAAAAATTAAGATTGTACGTTTCCTATCCTATCAACGAAGTCATTGAATCATGAAGTGCAAATATTATTTATAAAGAACTCACAATCTGTCAAATGTATCATTTAAAGTCTCCAGCTGTAAAGGAAGAACAATTTTAAAAAGTGGCTTTAAAATTGAGTTGTATCAATGGCTTCCTGTGAGTGTAGTGTAATTATGTAAACAATAAATTCCGTTAACATGTTACGTATTTTCAGAAAGGTACATTTGGTTGGTTTAGGTGAAACGCATAAGTACGTATTACGCAGTTTTGATAAAACTTAAAGAAAGGGAAAAACTCATCTCGTTAAACAAGTAACCGACAAATTTGAAAAAATATGTAGATTCTGTTCGCTATTCTAACCAAACACAAGTTTTCTGTATTATGCTCTTCTCTCTTTCTCACTCACACACACTTACACACATATTGTAGCGAGGTTTCAAGTAGAGAAAGTTACGACAGTATTACCAATACGCGAGATTATGACGAAACGAGTTGCACTCGACGTTACGGGACACAAGAACACTCACTTAGCAAACTAAATAATATTTAAGGACCGTTGCTTATATAACGAGGGGTACCCACGTTCACTCTCGTCTATAGGTCATACTCGACGGCGAAGCTATAATCAGCAAGGGGTGCTTCGCACCCCATCATAACAAAGTCAATCTTTTAGCAAGTGAATACATCCAGACACCTCCAGCATACAGGTAAGATGCACCAGCGTTAAGTTCTCGCTCACACTGGCCGCCAGGGTAGACGACGACCGATCCCTAGCTGCAACTATGTATCTTAAGTGCAAATACAGCTCTTAGCTTTAATTCAACCCCGGACCTTTTACTCAATGCTTCCCTCTGTGAATCACCCGCACGTGTCCCACCCTTCCAAACCCGATACCGATTCGCCATACCGCCTGAGCTTATTGCCCACTAGCGTAAGCCAACCCTGGGATTAACCACACCCAGTAGAGGGTGTTACAATGTGGTGGATGAGCCGAATACAAAACAGTGGCGGCACCGAGTACAATGTGATGGGTATAATTAAAGGGTAGGCACACCAGGGTTCCAGTTACAATAAAAATGCCTGATTAAGTGTAGCTCTCTCCGGTTGTTGAATGCACTGAACGTTTTTTCTTCTCTCTCGGTTAATTATTTGCGAATTCATGGCTCTAACTAGCACACACACCAGTGTTAGAAGTCCCTCAATTTGAACCGACCCAACCACTCTTTGCACCATTTTTAAGTGCATGCAGTAACCTGAATAGTTAGAAATAAAATATGTGTAGCCGTAAAGCATTGTAGCCACCCCCAAAATTGTTGAGGTGCCACTAAAAATGGGAAGCAGCGCCTGAAAATACCACCACAAATAGGTGGCACTGCTGAGTGGCAATTTGGCATACCCACGGGGATGTTACACGTTACCGCCACAAAATGGTGGAACGGTGCAGCATGGCTCCCAGAATTTTTTCTCTCCCCCTTTGTCACACTGTGTAAAATTCCCCTGTAATTATTTTATTTTCTTCCCCACCCTCTACTCCGATAAGGAAAATGTCGCGTCAAAGTCAAATCACTACATTTAGTATTCCAGATGCCCTGTAGACACAGCCATGATATCATGTAGAAACCCACCCACCACCTGTTGCATCATGACATGTTTTTTTAGGTGCATGCAGTATTCTAAGAATTTAGTAGTAAAATGTATTATCCTTGGTATCTAAGTTTTCTCTTTCAGCTGCACCACGTGGATATTTAAGTTAGCTTAAGCTCAAAATCACCATTACAGTTAGAACACACATAATATAAGTGACACAAGAGACGTGTAACCAACAAACATGTACAGTGCACAAAATTAACAGACCCACTTTTACAAAGGAATTAGATAAAGATATATGCATGTAGCAAAACTTGAAAGAAAATAATTTTTCAATATAAAAAGTCGCCGTATAAAATTTCCATTGTAGTTATAAAAGTTAAATTTTATAAATATATTCAGAGATAATCAGTTATAGCCATAATAGCTTCGTCAGATATCTATAAAATGTAATGCGTCCAGTGTCTTCTTCAAATGTGATTATAATGATTACTGCTGCAACATTTTACTCACCCCTAAACCAGTTATTTTGGTGAGGAATAGTTTCATTTGGCACGATTACGAAATCCTAGTTGACCCATATTTGACACACATAGCGAGCGCTGAGTATTCAAGAAACGCCAGTAAATGGTTACCACACTCAATGTCAATGAAATTTGATGACGTGCACTTTTCAATACACATAGTAGCGAAAGCGTTTCCACACAAACTCCGAAATGCGTTGTCTTCCACAACCACGCAAGAATAAAATATCATGTTAAGAGTAAAGAAGGAAAATAAAAGGAAATCAGAAAAAGAGGAAAGATGTTAAGCTTTTAAATGTTCATAATAGTTCGCAAATGCTTAGAAAATGGTTTAAGTGATTTGTTATAACACAATGCATTATATGTTTTTGCACATCCAGCGCAATTGAAGTATTTTGTAGAGCAGACGGTAATCCACGCGACCCAATTCTTTTTTTTTGGTAAGAGACATTAAGGAAGGAAAAATTACTTAAGTGAGGTGCAAAATGTAATCCGAAACTGTGACCCTGTTGTGTCCGCACGTGTTTAAGACACCAAATGTTCAAATTTAAAGATTTGAACGAAATATATTATTGTCCCAGAAGCTAAGTTCGGGAACACAATTTTGATTACAAGTTGATTTTGAGGAAGGTTATTGTGTACGCCTTATGAATATGCGCAAATGTGTCATGAGAGTTTTATAAGCTTCCCATACCTATTATAGTAGGATAAAGACCGAAAATTACAGTTGGAGTATCTTATAAATGTCTAAGATTTAACGAATGTTTAAGTTTAATCTCAACACTGTGTTTTGTGAAGATAAGTTGTTTCGAGAATAATTCATGACAAATGTTAAGTCAGTTGGAGCTGATTTCTCCAAAAATAACACTATGCAGACGAGAACGTCATCTAAATAAACAAAAAGCTTTGACACCAAAACAATGCAGAGTTAGGAGTAATTTATAGCATAAGGGTGATAAATGCTAAATCATTAAATATATGTTCAAGAAATAAAATATGAAAGGTAGTGTGACAAACAAGGGAAGAGCAACAGCGTAATGTTATAGGTGTAGCTTCTATATAGGAAAAAATGAAAGAAAACGGAAGAATAAACTTGCAAACCCAAATGTCTGAACGACAACTGGTCAGTAGAAATCCCACATTTAAATTTGTCAAAGATTACATCCATAATGGTGAGGTACACGATACGGCAAGAACCACTATAACTTCCCCTATGGTGATATCGCTGTACGCATGGCCAGCCCTGCTAACCCTGCTAGTAGCAGCTATGATGAAAGGAGACCAGAACTGATGGCAGCTAACATTCCGGTTGCGAAGGCGGGCGCCATTATACAAGATGAAGTTATCGAAATTATTGAGATTTTGTCCTTAATGTTATGTTTAATAGCGATAACCACGGTAGGATATAAACATCTAGGAAATTTTGCTGCAATAATACAGGTAGAAACGAAAATGCCACTACAGAAACACAGGAAACCCAAGCACCTACAAGCGGAATTTTTACTTTACCAACGCGAACGGATTCGTGGTCGGAAGAAGTTCAAGCCTGAACTAAATCCTAAACTTATGAAAACACAAAAAGAACGGGAAGCGGAATTTATATAATTAAATATAATAAAAACTAAGTAGAGATAAGAAAGGAAATTTACAAGGAAGTTGTTGTTATTTTTATATTCGCTTAGACTACTAGGTCATATAGCGAATTATATCTATGCATACGAGTAAAGTAATAATACACTGTATAGTTTATATTGATTAAGTAATACAATAATTGTAATACATTGTTATAAACATATTTTACATTTTTAAGTCTTGAACACAGTATAATCTATTACCTATTATACATTTTTAATTAATGTGCTATACTCAAATCTTGTTATACAGTTTGATGTCTTTCAAGAAAAAATAATGTTTTAGAAATGAGTAGGGCTGTTTAAAGCTAAAAATATATCTTCGGGGATGTTATGTCTTCTTCTCCCCATGGTATAACTTCTGCATTTCGTGATGAGGTGCTCGATGGTGATACGGTAATTGCAGGTCTCGCAGTGAGGAGCATTTTCTTTGGCGAGTAAGAAGGAATGGGTTAGGCGTGAATGCCTTATTCATAAACGTGATATAATCAGTTGATCTTTTCTTTTTAGAGTCTGCAATGTACAGGGTTTTGTGGAGCCTTTCCTAACTATGTGGAGTCTGCTTGATGTTTTAATGGTCCAGTCTTGCTTCCATTGACAGTTGGTCTGCTAAAAATAACTTTGAGCATCTCTGTAGAGCACTGGCAATTCTTCCACTGGAGGTAACAAAGTTTGATTTTTTGGATTCCCTATCTGCTTCCTCATTTCCTGATATTCCACAGTGGGACGGCAACCAGAAAAATATAACTTCTTCATTATTTGTTGCAATTTGGTTATAAAGACTTTGGATATCTTGGATTAATGTTAAGTCAGTAGAGCGGTCTCGGATACTCTGAAGAGTGATTAGTGAATTAGTTAGAATTGCACTGTGTTTATGCTGTGCTGAGATAATGTAAATCAAAGCCTGTTTGACAGCATAGAGCTCAAAGGAGAAAACAGAGAAGAAGTCTGGAAGCTTGTACTTAAGTTTAGGATCCGGAACAATTATAGCACAGCCATTGCCCTGATCAGATTTGGAGCCATCTGTATATATAAAGATGTGTTTAGCATATGTTTTAATCACAGGTAACCGCCGAAGATACACAGAGACATTTATAAAAGCGTTACAAGCGTTGGATTTCACACACGTGATGTTACGCGAATAAAACACTTTAACCAGAGGGCGACAAAGGTCTCACCTCGATGGACGTTAAACGCACAATGCAAACACGAAGACTCGCATCCAATAGGAAAGTGGACGAGGTCGAGCGAGATGCTGACATACTCACGATTGGCAAGAAATGGACTTCAGACCGAGCAGTAGCGAGTCACGTAATCATGAACACAGGTGCATACTAATGTAAATAGTTGAGACGATGGCAGAAAGAAACCAATCAGGAGTAGTACAGCGGCTCCCCTGATACTAACTATAGTAGTAGAATAAATATACTAAGGTGTTAATAACCAACAATTAAAGGCATGTACACATCCTTAGTGAAAATATAAGTAGTTCTTTATTTGGTTTACGTGTGCTGTTGGTAGGCTTTTTTTTATTCAACCTAATGGTATATAGGAGGTGAAGCAGACATAGAGGCAATCGGGGAAAGCGGCAGGGTCTGGAGACCGCGCGAAGCAGGACACAGGGTGCTCCATATGAGAAACCACATTAAAAAGGGGAATAAACATGACGCCCTCAAGAGCTTTTACGCTCAAAGGACACCAGAATATTGGTAAAGATGTTGACAGTTTTTCACAATATTGTGTTCGCTTTAAACATAAAGGTTAACGCTTATGGGACCAGATAGGAAAAGCTACGAAATTTGCATACCCCTAAGAGGTAACTAATAGAACAACTAGAATGTTACAGGACCCCATAGTGGACCTGCCGCCCAGGACGGTAGCCAGAACGAGAATTGAAGCAATACAAAGATGAACCACGTGAGAAAACCAGTCCGGGTCTGCAAGGTTATACAGTGAAAGGGAAAGGAAGAAAGAAGGAGAATCAATGCAAAAAAAATCACACAGTTACACAAAATATTTTCTTGTAAAGATGCAGACTACTAATCATCGTAAATTATAACAAAAGCAGCATTTGTACAGTTAAAATAGTGCGAGCAGAGCTTAACAGCATTGCATCGTATCTGGAGAGTCAGCTTTAAACCTTTTCTTCGTTTGTTTTAATTCTCTTGCTCCATTACTTCTTTCAAAATTCGGAGATAGGCAGAGAATTGCCAGGGGCACTCACTTATTTTCTAAATTTGCTTCTCCCACCTCTAAAAGGTGACTCATTCCGAGGAAATTAAAATCCCCATCCTTCCTTCCCTCCTCCCATAAAACTGAACTATCTGCAAGGAGAAAACCTGTCGCTGCGCGGGAAATGGCGAAAGCAAGACTACATAACCACATCTTAAGAAATAGTACCCACGGAGAAGCTAGGGTAGGAAACACCCCAACATAATCACCGATTGGTAATAACTAGGAATCGGACACGGTTGCTGTTTCTTTGCACTTTGACTGGAAAACAGTTACGTGCGTACAGGATTTCACTGAGACCTCCCCTCCCCAAGCACTGCCAGTCTAAGCAAGCGACTAGTACATATACAGCCTGTTCTGAAGTTATGAGTCCGGCCAATGTTACATGACAAAACATGCCTAAACAACCAGTAAGAAGGGTGTCTTACTTGTAAATGAATATGGACGTGAGTATTTTGATGTAAGAGGGAAAAATATATTTTGTAAAGTATGCCACATTGAAATCAAAGGAGAGAGAAGGAATTTTTATTGCAAGACACTGCAAATCTAAAAAACACTCAGAAAATATGACGTTGCTTCCGAGAAATGAGAGGGGTGAGCATATATTATCCACATCAGAAACCACGAACTCAGTAGCCAAACCGAATTTTACAGGGATTTGCGTGACATGGTGGTAAGCGCAAACATCCCATTTAATAAGTTGCAAATCCTGCTTTTAAAAAGTTTCTGGAGAAATATACAGCTATGAAAGTTCCTTGTGAGTCCACTTTACGCAAATATTATTTGTCTCCTTATGATGCTCAGAATAACATTAAACGTTCTGTGGGAGATCATAATATTTGAATTTCAATAGACGAAACCACAGATGCTACTTGGAGATCTATAGCTAATGTGGTCATAGGAATATTATCTCCTGAACGTTCAGTTAAAAAATTCGTGTTAACATCTGAGGTGTTAAATGAAATTAACCATTCTTCCATTGTCAAGCTGAATGGCAGTGCAATGTCTCTTCTATGGCCAGACGGTATAAAACAGAACATATTACTATTTGTGACAGATGCAGCCACTTATATACTCAAAGCTGTTTCCAGAATTAAGAAAGGCTATCCCATAATTATACATCTGACATGTTTAGCTCCTGGTCCTCACCGGGTGGCGGAACAGATTAGGAAACATGTAGATTATTTCATATCAAGTATTATAATTAATATATATATTAAAGGCGCCTTCTAGGACGCTAAAATTTAGAGAAGTAGCACTAGGAATTCCTTTGCCAACTAAACCTAATGTGACACGGTGGGGTTCTTGGTTCATTGCTCTGTATTAATATGAGCATTACAACCAGATTGTTCAAGTGATTAGCAAATATGCCAATGAAGCACGTTGCTACTAAAATTGCAAAATCGTTCACATCCCCACAGCTGTATAAACATTTCCAGTTACTCAATAATATATTTAAGGATATTCCTTTAATAATAAAAAAACTTGAATCGTCACAGATGGCAATACCGGAGTCCTTAAAACTTGTCGAATATTTGGCACAACACTTTACAGAAGTAGACAAATTTTCTGCTGCTGAATTACCAAAGGAGAAACTGAAAAGTGTTTTAGATAAAAATCCAGGATATGCAATTATGTGCCGTATTAGCGGCGCCATTCTCAATAATGAAAGCACATGTGTTTCTCAGATACCGATGTTCATTCGTTTCGTTTTGCACCAGTCACGTCATGTGATGTGGAACGGAGTTTTTCAAGATATAAACTTTGTTGGAGATAGAATAGAAGGCTTTTTGCTTTTGATACATTCAGAAAATATATTGTAATTCATTGCAATAGTTGTCCACGCATGTAAATCATGCCTGAAACTGATTACTTCCGTGCCACGAATTAGATTTATTATTTTGCTCATGTTATTTATACTTTGTAATAAAAACTTATGTTACTACAAAATTGTGTATTTACTTCTGTGCGCACTTATACCTATAGTGTATACAGCGCTCAGCAGAGACAAACTCAGTAGCGCACGAGACTGCTGCTCCTCTCCTCTTCGCTGGCTTGTAAACAGAGTACCAGTATAATAGAAGTTAACTTAAACTCAAGTAATGTCCGAAGCCTAGTAATAACGCTCATCACTTCGGTGTCTAACTAAACTGGTAGACATACAGCCCAAATAAACGCCACTGAAATTCCTTTGAAGTGACACGCACAAAATGGCAGTCGGCGAAAACCGAACAATCATCAGGGAAGTCCAGACAGTACAGATTCAGACATAGAATATGAAACAGGAGTAATGCAACGGGACAGAACTTCGCAGCCAACCCCACTCCTTATAACTCCCCTACCCCCAAAAGGAATCCAACAGAATTCCGAGTATTGGATAACGGAGAGAGAATCTCGGCACTAGCAGACCGAAGTTGTAATGGCCGGTCGGTATGGTTTTTCTATTGATCTATAAGCTTCATATATGGAAACAACCCTAGTGCCCCCTAAGATGATCTACTTACTTCTGGTCATGTTTTAATTCCGGGGTCGGAGTTTGCCGGCCGCGGAAGTAATGTAGTGAGGTTTCGAACAGAGAATCATAAGTTACGACAGTATTAGCAATACGCGAGATTATGATGAAACCTGTTGCACTCGACGTTGTGGGACACAAAAACGCTCACCCAGATAATTAAATAATATTAAGGACCGTGGATTTAGGTCACGAGGGGCACTCACGTTCACCCTCGTCTAGAGACCATACTCGACGGTGAAGCTTTGACCAGCAAGGGGTGCTTCGTACCCCCGTCATAACTTGACCAATCCTTTTGCATGCGAATACATCTAGATAACTCCAGCGAACAGGTAAGATACACTAACGTAAAGTTCTTGCTCACACTGGCCGCCAAGTCAGACGGCGACCGACCCTATGTGCAACTATGTACCTTAAGTGCAAATACAACTCTTAGCTTTAATTCAACCCCGGGCCTTTTATTCAATGCTTCCTCCTGTGGCTCATCTGCACGTATCCCACCCTACCTACCCCGATACCCACTCGCCCTAGCGCCTGAGCTTACCACCCCAAGCCAAACCCTGCAGTTAACCACCCCCGGTGGAGGGTGTTACAATATACACGCGCTCCAGCTCACGGATCTTTTATAAAACGCTTCTTTTGGATTCAGAGGACCTCCTAAGATGCTTTTGCGTTGAAATCTAGTTCTCGAATTTTTCGTTAGAATGTAATATTTCTATCTACCATTGATTAGTGACAGGGAACAAAAATGCTCAGGAAAATAACAAAATCTAAGAGCAGTTATATAATAGTTTTCTTGCGATTTATGAAATATTCAACAAATAACCAATATCTAAAACTATGTTTATACACAATCATTCTTTTACTTATAGAGCCTGATGAATTAAGACGTAATAACGTAACTTTCTATGGTTACGCTTTTCTCGTCAGCAAGAAGCTCGTGCAGTACCACCTGTTGTGTGGTAAGGAGCATCCAACAATTTGTTTCCAGTTGTGCGCAGTAGCATATCAACAGGCTCTAGTTTGGCAATGTCATGGCCATGGCGAGCATGGATGATGTAACGGCACTGCCTGAATCCAAAAGATTGTTAATTTGTTGTCCGTCGATGAGTCCAGGGACCTGCAGAATGTGGCCCAGAGAAAGAGTAACCTGGGCCAGTAGGCTGCTGCCCATCACTGCAAGGTGACGCTACCTGGGTGACTGTGAGGCGTGGCGCTGCTCGCTTTTTGACTGAGACACCTGCTGCCAACAAAACCTCGCTGTGTGCCCTGGTTTCCCACATCTGAAACAAATCAGAGGTTGGCGCCGATCTTGAGGTAGTGAACGTGGTTGCCATTGTCTTCTCTGTGTGGAAGATGGTGGTCTGTTCCTCTCAGAATGAGATCATGTGTTAATTGAATATAACTGGTTGGCCAACTGGTCCACTTTTGCAGCTAACTCAGTGGCATCACTAGTAGGAGGGGCTGGGAGAGCAGGTAAAGGTGAATTACCTGAAAGAAATGGGTTGGTAGTCCCAGTTGGTAAATACAGAGGCGGAGGAGCCGAAACATGAACAGTAGACTGCGCATGTGCAGCGTACAAGTGCTCTCTTTGTGTCATAAAATTGTGCTTTATCCACCCGCTTAAGGGCCTGTAAAAGATCATCTACAGTAAGAGGGTTCATTGGCAGTATAATGTTTACATACTCATACTCAGATTTCAGACCTTTTAGTAAATTTCTTATTTGCTCAATTTGAGTCATATTTGGATTAACCTGATTACATAAAGACAGTACATCATAAACATAGCGCAAAACAGGTTCAGAATCTAACTGAATCCTTTGTCGGAGTTTGATTTCTAACAATTCATCTTGTTGAGCAACCTGAAAAGCTGTAATAAAAGAATATTTTAAAAGAGACCAATCATGAGGGGATGCCTGTGACAAAATGTCCGAAACCAATGTATAGCAGTATCTTTAAGGTAGCAGGGCAAATACTTCAATTTTTGCAAATCTGACCAGTTATTAGCAAAAGCTGCCCTTTAAAAAGTATTCAGAAAATCAACAGGATTGTCTACTACAGCATTAAATAAATGAGGTTTGACAGATGGTCGAGCAGCAGATGACTGGGCCGCGGACACAGTACTCTGGACAACTGCTTGTACAAGTGTAATTAAATCATTATTGGTGGCCACCAAGGTCGATAACCCAGCACTAGTGGAAGGCGTAGGAGGAGGATCATCCACATGCATGTCTGAAGATTGTCTGTTATTTCTCTTTGGCATAGTGAAAGTATATAGGCAGTATTAACACACAAATGTAGTAAAAAAAGATTAGTTAGACACAGGTGTGCAATTAAACAGTGGCTGTAATAAAAATGAGTGGGCATACACCATGTAAAAATATTATTGCATCAGAAATAAAAATATGTCTAAGCAAAATGCATAAATATCAATGCTGTAAGGGAGGTAGAGTTTGCATTCATAAAACAATACAGTTAAAAAATAAATTTCCATATATAATGCCAGAAATTAACAATAAGTCAAATATGTAAGTCAGTAGTAGACACAGGTAATAGTTAATCACTCAGTATGAAACAGTATAGGCCAGTAATATTCACAGAAATATATATGACAGTGACAAATAATTATAGTGTCATATCATAGTTGAATGAAATCAAAATAGTTATATTGTGAAGCTAAAAGTAAATAAGCTTAATGAGGCTAAATATGACCAAAATGAACACCATTTTAGTAGTACACATAGCAACGGTGTGTGCTAAAATTAGTAATTTGATGCTGAAAAAGTTAGTCCAAAATTTAAATGCTCTATAATGAACCAAATCAAGGTAGCAAGGTAAATGAAAAAGAGATTTTCCTAGTATTCAGCGTAAACTAGCAATGCCTGTGCGAAAATCATACATAAATAAGGCTGGCAGTATCTGAAATTTAAAGCAGTAAGCACACTGACTGTAAAGAAAAGAAAATTCAATCAGAGCACTGGTCAGAAATGTTAGGTTATACAACACATCTGTGGTGCACTACAATGACAAATTTGTCATAAGAAAGCAATATTCATAACCCTTCATAATTTCACTAGCAAAAATTAACAGAGGCACAAGATATAGTAGCAAGGTGACATGACGCACATAAAACTGTCAATATCATGAGGTAAGGGACAAATTTGAAAGATTAGTATAGTCGTATCATGCATACAAAATCTATAAATTTCACAAAAATGCCTGAGACATTGCTCACCTATATAAAATACTCCTGAAACACCGAAAAGAGAAAAAACACCACACATACAGCAAACAACGTGGCAAAAGGGAATGGAAAGAGAGAAGAAGTAGAAGAAAGGGAGAGAGGAATGGGAAACAGTGGAGAGAAGGAGAGAGGAGGAGAAGAGGGTAATGCAAAGACACCAAAGGATTATATATATCCATCACATAAAAAGGTAGGAAAGCTACGAAAAGTTGAACATTTTCAGGGCCGAAATGGAGAAAAAGTCTTTTTTGCTACGGCAAAGAAAGAACCAACATGCCGACCTCTGGAACTATTTTGAATTTCCGGTGTAACGGTTACGTTACAGAGCCGAAATGTGCTAAATGTGGTACGCAACCCCTTAAAAATCCTATCACATCGCTGGAATCCTACATACGAGTAGAAAAAAAACTCAACACAAATTCAGACACAAAAAGATACCCCACACAAGCTCACATATGACAAAGCTTACCTTAAATTATAAATTCAGCCACCACGTGGTCAGAAATATTAACACATAGCAAACACTCACACGCCACAAACACAAAATATTTTTCACAGCGATGTGATCGGCGCCGTATACCGAAACTGTTACATGTTTGGGTGATTAAAATTTAATAATTTGTTGAAAACCTCTTGGCCCTCACCCCAGTATGTAACAATAGAGCCTGATGAACTAAGACGTAGTAACATAACCTTCTATGGTTACACTTTTTTCGTCAGCCAGAAATTCATGCAGTACCACCGGTTTTCCAAATGTAAAGCACAACTTCTTGTTTAATCCGTAATTTTCTTATAATTTCATTTTAAAATCAGTGTATATCAGTATGCAGCTTTTGGTTTCTAAAGATGGCTGAAGATTTCTAACTTTGAAAACAGTTTTCAGGTGTTGTTAGGAGGAGAAAAATTGCAGAGATATATATCCGAAAACTTGAACTCTCTAGGCGAAATATATACAGAAAAATATTCCCAAAACTCAACTTTTGAAGTACTAAAAATTAACAATAAAAATCAAGGCCTTTCTCACTCACAAAATAAGTGTTTCAATCTCATAAAAACCTTGAATATTCATTTCCTGACTGTCTACCTTTATTTAACAATCAACACGCGTAACGAAACATATCATTAATAGTTGAAGCACACGGGAGGGGGAATGGGAGATAAAGACAGAGATAGAAAAGGAAAAGGCTTTTTCAGGGAATTTTGCTCTTGAAACTGTTGTAACAGATTTAATAATTTAATCGCTATTTTGACCTGTTTCATCGATTTGACTCCAGTCTGACATATTTGGGAATTTTGCACATGAGAGATTAACAATTCTATAAGTAGCTATCTTTGTATTGGATATTTTACAGTCTCGTAATCAGATTCTTCAGTAGCAAGAAGCATACGTTGAAGAAAGAATATTAATATAAGACTACACAAATTGTAAGCCTAAGTTAAAAGGTTTACGTCAAACTACAAATAAGGTAATTTTGTTCGATTTCAAGAGTAAGATAAAATAGAGTATAATTGATTCTGCAGTTCTAATGATCACCTTTCCCAAAGTGTAGCAGAAAGCTTATCTTTCAGAAAATAAGAAGCGTTATTTGCACTTATTTATTTATAGAGTAAAGTTCCATGTTAGTATAGGAAAGTTTTGGAAGATATATCGAGGCATAGTTTACCTCAGTAATCAATTTATATTAGATCGGTAACAGTGATTAAATATTTGTTTTATGTATCATTTGCATGCAGTAAATGCCTATTATTTTAATTGACAATGGTAGCCGAGGTACCTGGAGGTATGTGATTCGAATCCCGACTGGATCGTCCTCCCTAACTGAGGTTTTCTCCAGGTTCTCCTTAGTCCTCATAACTGATAAATGCCAATTATGTACCCTAAAGTACCTGGAACGCTTCCTTCCAAAATTTCCTTCCCCAATTATCATTTATTTTCATGCATCGTTAGTGCCCACCGCCTTTGGTGCCATATGCAATAAGATCGGACGTTACACTACTAAAATACGTATTATTTTAAAATTTGTGTCTTTGTATTAGACTACTAAGTATACCCACATTTTTTATCAATCTTGGTTCTAGTATGTCACCCAAAATCCAGAATATGGTTAAACATGTCCTTTTCTTTGACGGCGTTGTCTGAAAGCCTATGGTTATTACGAATAATATATCGGTCCCCTATACTTACCAAATTTGGGTTAATTTTTAGTGTTCATAAATAAAATAAAACCTATATGTTCCAGTCGTCTTAAGAATAAGTGTATAATATAATTAAATATGAGTTTTCTTTAGCATTCTAGCATTTAATTCCAAGCAAGAAGTTCTTCTCATTGACCTATCGCACAAGCATATGTATATTCTAATTTAAATTACAAATGGCATATTATGTTAGTGTAAAAAATGGCTGTTATTCTAGAAGTTGACATGAGAGCGCTTACTGAGACAAGAAACAGCACCGAGTTTGTGGAAAACTTTAAGCTGTTCCTCTGTGTGGTAGCCGTCAAGTTGGGACGCCGTTTCTCAATGCTGGGTCCTGATTGATCGGGTTTACAAATCATCAATCAGAGGATTGTCTTCTAAGCTACATCAACACACGCCAAGTTTTCAGCGCAAGACGTCCCCCCTTCCTATCCACTCTTCAGCATTCTCGGGCCGTTCCTTCTTTACTCCAAGCCCCCCTTGTTCTGTTTGTTTGTGTTTACCTCATTCGCTTCCATCTCATCTCACCTCATTTCTTCTCGTCTCATCTCCTTTGTTCCTCTCTATCTTGAAATTCCCAAAAGCTATTCCTTTTCTCTTTCTAGAGCTGGTTGGCGATGTTTGGGAGTTTGAGGTGATGAAATTTGTTGCACAGTGGCCACACAGACAATGCCTTGGGCAAACAACACACTCCTTATTCAGGCGACGGCAAGGGTAAGTGGCACACTCAAGGCCTGAGCTGTTTGCCAGAAGAGGGATGAAATGAGGAAACGTCTATCCTAGCTAGAAGACTGCTTGTAACGTACACTTGGCTTAATATCAAAATGCGCCAGCACTTATGTGTTCTTCAGAAACTAGCATAGTAGGTTTACAATAAATAATAGTTGGCGCTCAAGTTCCAATTACAATTTACTGCAACTCCTTTCTACTCAAAGAACAACCATTCGAACTCTGTGTCTAAGGTTGTTGCGTATTCCATGCTGACCATAACGCTTATAACAAATTGCTGGTAGCATTTGTCGCAATTGTTTTCTCTTAAGACAATGCACATATAAAAAATCTAAAAATTCACAATTTTCATTGGAGCGACCTGAAATGTTTATCACAGTGTAACAATATAACGTAAAGGCCATATACAACATTTGAATCAGGTACGTGCATTTGTTTCAGAGATATTAAACTATTTGTTCCGGATTTAATTAATTCAATTGTGTTAAATAGAAATGCCCCATGTATTAAACTGTTCGTTACGTCCCATCCAGAATTTTATTTTGCCTTTAACAGACCATTATAAAGAACACCACCTTTGAGTTTTTATTTAAAGTTCAAATGAAGCTATGCAGAAAAAACAACACCCCTTTGAAATTATGCATTATTTTGGATTTTATGAATATCATGCTATGAAAACATTTAATAAAAAGTAACGTGATTATAAGGTTTCAAAAATGCTTATGTGGCTTCTTAAGTAATTATTCATGAAGTATTTCTGAAAATTGGAAATTAATCTCGGTCAAAACTTTGAGCCCACGGAACCTTTTAAGTAAGCAAAAATGCTGAGAAAAAGTGTGTTTAAGATTGGAATGTGCATAACAGTACTATGCGAAGGAGTCTTTAAAATTTCACACAGAGCGTTAAATATTGCCGATATTAATAATTCAGTGGCTCCAAATGAAAGTATGGGGTGTAAACATAATATAAAGCAAAAAAATTATTTTCTGCATTTTTTCAGATTTTCTCCCAATTTCTTAGTAGCAGTTCCTTAAATTAAAAATCATTTTATGCCTATTTGAAGAAAAGTAAACAAGACACACTTACTATTTCTAAATGAAATATTGGAGCAAATGGACAGGTTTCGATACTTAGAATGTGAGGATAACATACAGAAAATACCAATAGCAAAGGAAATATTTAATACAAAAGAGAAATCACCTTTGGACCCCTTAAAAAAGAAAAACAAATTGTTTTCAGCGGAAAGTGTTGCGGTATAATGCGTAAACGTAAACATTACGACGAAATGAGAGAAAAAATTGGAAGCCTTTGAAATGTTGATAACTAGAAGAATAGAGTGTCATAAATAGAAAAACAAAATAAGAAATAAAACTGTTTTAGAAGGAGTGGGTAGAGAAGTAGAACAAAGCTGAACAAAAGGAGATACATAATATTAAAATAAATTATTCATATGCTGAAACACAGAGGGAAGAATGGAGGAGACTGCGTTTGCGAAGAGGGTGCCCATGGACGCAGAATTGACTGATGATTAATATTATATCTATCACTCCGGATAAATAATGCATATTAGACTACGCCTTAAATAAGAGACACATTGTGCTAAATTACACGGAACATCATAAACATGAATAATGGTATCTAGCGTTTTGCCTTGCTGACGACAAGTTGCACCGTGTATCTTTAAATGCAGGCGTATTTAAGTTCAAAATCGCGGTTACAATTGTTTGTTTCACAATTGCACTCTTTTATTAACTAAGAAAATGTTTGTGGACCAGCAACTTTCATTGAGATGTAGCTGGTAACTTAAAGTTTACAAAATCACTGGAAAATTATTGGCCACATTACACGTACTAGCAGAAATGGAACTGCTTTTGTAAATTTTTTTAAATTAACTTCCCAAGTGTATAACCAAAACAGAACATAAAAGTCTTACTTCAGTCAAAAAATAATACCGACGATGTCAGAAATGACATAGAATGCACCAGTAGCATCACGAACCGCAAATCGAAAGCTATTTTAACTTAAATTTTCCGTACACATTAGAAGAATATAATAATTATACTCCTTACAATAGCTATAGAAGAGCTGTTAAACCTGAGTTCAGACATCTGCTCAGTGGCAATTCCAACTGATGCTTAACCCAACATGCCAGTCTCTTAGATGTCCGCGCACTCCTGACATATTGGAAAAAACAGGTGCAGTTCAGTTGGGAATCGAACCAGGCGTTTTGGAATGCAGATAATCATAATATCAACTTCAGCATACTGCAATGCAGCTCCAGTGTTCCGAAACGCTATGGATTTATTGCTCTTCTCTGTGGTATTCTGGTCCCTTTTCAGGTTTTTGAAAAATCATCTCTGATATTGCGTCATTTAAACTGTACCTTCATTTAAAGTTACGGTCATTCAGTTTTTAAAATAATGTTTAGGTAAACCATAGTTACCAGGTTGTCTCCCTGGCGATTTTAGACAAGATTACTGCAGTGAACCCATGCACTCTATTTTATTCTTGGACAAGTTCATTATTAAGCAATGTAAGAGGTATCTTTAAACATCAGCGCGATCTTTGGTAAAGCTAAAACTAGTGATGGGACGATACCATTATTTCTCAATACCCGATACCGATACTCACTTTGTAAAAAAATGTAAAGGCGATAGCTTGTTCACTGAATTAGTTCTTATTAGTAGTTTTCTGTGTATAAATGCATGTAACCAGCTTTTTATTGTATGCTAATTCCGAAGTTGTTCCTGTTTGTAATTCTCCAATTGGCAGCAACCTTTTTTTTTAATAATGCCACAAGTTATATATCCCGCTATTGTTAATCAAGGCTAATAATAATCATAATAATAATTTCTTTGTTTCATTTCTATGTAACCATATTTTGTGCTGATAGCTTTCTTTTAAAGGATTTTCTATCCATAGAAAAACAAATACTAGCAATTCCACTTTATTCTGTAATCTTCAAAATATAAAGTAATATAATATATTTTACATGCAAGTCAAACAACTTAAAATTATGTGTGTGTTCCGCTATTCACCAGTATTCACAATACACCACATAACATATGTATTTTACATCAGGTAATAAGCAATTAGCTATATAACATTCGGAAACATAGTAAGTTTGTTGATTAAGTTTCTCTGCCACTCATCTCATACACTAGCATATACAAGTTTAATACAAATGCATTTTAGACATAATTAAAAACTTGAAGAAAAAATCAAGGAAGTAGTGTATGAAATGGAGAGATATAAGATTTTTGTTTAAGAACATGAGCATTCTTGAAAGAACAAGTGTTCTTATGTTTTAAGTTTTGCTTTGTTTCTGCTGGAGTCATAGATTTTGGTCACCAGAGTAGGTAAATGTAATGACTGAGCTTTGAGTCATCAAGCCAGGCTATTGCAGAAACGTCAGCAAAATCAGCTTCATTCACAACCAGTTAACATGGGAACCTCTACTCCTCCCCCCATCGTTTTACATGTTTTCATTTAGACACAAGAGTCAATAGAATGTTGCATACAACGCAGTCAAGGTCTATCAAGAACTTTAGTCCAAAACTCTTTAGAGACACGTACGAGACAATAACGTGAAGTCGCAACACCTTTCATTCCTTATCTAGCATAAAATTAAACGCAACAACCTTCAATAATGCTAAACTTAAAAATTTAAAAGTATCGAAAAGGTATCAAAGGTTTATCTCATAGTATTAGAATACTTCGATACCTCCGGGTATCGAGAATATCGAGGTATCGACGGTATAGAGGTCCCATCCCTAGTTAAAACCCTACTAATACCTACATGTATTTAAAGGGGTTTAGATAGTTGAGGAAGTCTATGAAACGGAACACGAGAGAGAGAGAGAGAGAGAGAGAGAGAGGGTACACAATTGGTTAAAAAGCGCTTTGTTTAATCTGTTTTATCTTTCTTTTGCTCTGCGGTACGTAGGGCGAAAATAATGTATGAATATAAAAACATTCCCCACATTTTGGGATGGGTATTAAAATACAGGTCTCCTATCATAATGTTGCTTCACAGACTGCTATTATTTAGGCAACTTCTCTGTTTTGTCTGTCAGTCGTATAGTAAGACATCAAGGGGCGGAGGTTCGCTTTGGCCGAAAAGATGCACATATGCAACGCTCGCTCGTGGAAACTACAAGAATGGAGTGCATGTGGTACGAACAATGGTAGAAGTATGTTGCCGCCCAGGGGCTTACTTGGAATGCAGTGTTGAGTAAACTGTTCCATTTTTAATTTCTCTACCGTGTATATAGCATTGAATTCCACCCAAAACTTTGATGTCGGGATTTCAACGCAAGTACATATTTTGAGTCTCCCTGAAGGAAAAAAAAGCACATACACACAGTACCGTTACTATATGTGCGTGTGCGTCTATGTGTATGAACAGCAGTACAAGAAAAATGAGAAAAAAACAGATAGATACCAAACTTCATGTATAAGGCTGGCATCGTCGAAGCAAGCAAAACAAAGATTTTCATGGTATTGTTTTCCGACCCTTACCAACATCTACATAGGAAACCTTTCCCATCCTTCATTTTGTGAAAGTGGCTCATATAAATTTTAATAAAACATTGCAAGTTTGAGATATTCACATAACGACAAAATGCCCTCACAATCCTCTTCTTTCTCATTGCATTTTACATACCTATGTGGGAAACCATAAGAGAGAGTCAATAATCTCGTTAGAGGAAAGAATCTAACTCTGGATCTAAGGGTCTAAGGATTTTTATTGAGGCTTTGTGGTGTGGTGTCGCCTTACAGACAAATATTGACATTATGTACAGGTATTCGCCTGTATACAAACATAATTGAGGCTTTTCAACCAGCCATACAAAATCACCTTCTTGGGGTCAGCGAGAACAGCTTGGTCTTGTTGTGCTGTGGTTCAATTCGCGCAATTGGGAATGCGTATTTGACATCCTTATGTTTTTGTTTTTAAATACATGTATGTACACATATGTACAAATCACACGCACACTCTATACACACATACACACATCACGCACACACATCACGCACACACATACGCGCATCAACACACGCACGCGAACAATTAAACATTGAAAAGCACTACACTGTTATTAACTTATTCACCCTGACCCGTGCCAGGGCGCGAGTGATCGGTTAGCTACCTGGTGGGCGATAGTAAGCAGCGGCGAGCTGGTCTAAAAGATCTTCACCCTACGATGTTAACGTGCTCGGGCTCGCCGCTGCCGATGTTGCGTATCAGCGTATTCGTGTGTGTCTGATTCGCGTAGAATTTTCCGAAGTGAAATGTGTAATATATTTATTTTTAGCATCAGTGATTTGACCGACAAGATGAATTTTATATAACACAAGCTTAGTTTTTAATGTTATTTCCTTGCTGTGGAAAATGCAGCTGCATAATTTAAGTCGCTGCCGCTCTTTGTTGGCAATATCTCGTAGGTGGATGTTCCGCCGTAACTTCCTATCCATAGTGACGCTGAAGTATTTGACGTGCTGACGACAGTCCTTTGAGCTTCGACCGTTAGGTTAATGGTCGGAAAGCGCAGCCGTTTTGAAAAATACACCAGCTGACATTTTGTAGAATTTACGATTGTTTTCCAGTCGTGTTGCTACAAAAGGAAGAGGTCAGCATACCGCTGCACTTGAAGTAGACCAAAAAGCGGATTTTTGCTGTGATAGTAGATTGCAATGTTGTCGGCATACATAGCGACCTTGCATCTGGCATCCGAAGGACCGTCGTTGGCGAAAAGGACGTAAAGGAAAGGCGAAAGGACGGCACTTTGAGGTACGCCAGCTTGCGTGGGCCGCTCAGTAGGAGCAGAACGACCCTCCTGGGCGTAGAAGTGTCTGTTTTCCACAAAACTTTGCAAAAGGTACATGTAATTTTGAAGATCGGGAAAACGCTAATGCAGCTTGTAAATTAGTCCGACATGCCAATACCGGTCGAATGTAGCTTCTTTTCCAAAGATAGTGCCAACGTTGGTGCCCCATTGTTAAATCGTTCGGCAATGTCGTCTGTTAGTCCTAATAATTGCAATTCTGTTGAATGTCCTATTCGAAAGCCAAACTTGATTTTGAAAGTTCATTGATTTCGAAACTTGTTTTTGCATTTGAAATAAAATTAGTTTCTCGAACAATTTTCCAATAGTGGGCAGGAGACTAATGGATCGATAATTTTCAAGTTGCCGATACAACTCCTATACAGGCACTTATCGTGAGAGGATTATTTCAAGGAAAAAAAAGTCCTTATTTACGAATAGTTCATAGAATCACTATAAAATGAAAATGTGTAAAGATAATTAGTGAACCTAACCGCATATCAGATATGGCTTTTCTCACGTGATTTGCAGAATTTGACACAAAATTAAGATATGATGAATTCAGCTCTGTGTTAAAAATTCTTGTTAAGTTTGTATTTACACAAAAACATGCGTTGAAATGAAGTGTGTTTATTTCGCTCTAAAAATTGCAAGCCTATCAAATGAGTTGGATTTTAAATGTTTAACAATATCGCGTGACATTGAAACGGAAAATGCTAACTACGACGATGTTAATTTGATAAACGGTAGTATTTTGTCCTTCAATTATCCTATTGAACTTATCCACGGTGGATGACAGTTTGTTATTATTTTATTTTACCTTATCTACCACTTGGCTATGGTAAGTAGGAGAAGTATTGTATTCCACTCAAAAACTAGAATCCAGATTTCATCGGAATTTTAGAAAAAAAAGCCAAATCTAGCGCGCGCGCTTGTGTTGTGTGTGAGCGCGTGTGCCTGTGTGTGTTTGTGTGTGTGTGTGTTTGTGTGTGTGTGTGTCTGCGAACAGCATAACCCAAAAACGAAAACCGGAGAAATACAAAACTTGTAAATATTCCTGACGTCCTTGGAAGATGCTAAACTTAAATATCAAGGAATTCCCCAACCTTAAACTACACTTTATGTGGAAAACTTTTTTTATTGCTCATTTTCTCAAAAATAGCTGATATTTTTATTAAAATCCCATATATTTAACATTTAATATCTCTGATATTAAATCTAAATTTTGTTTTTTTCTTTGAATAGCCTGTAAACTCCTCCTCCTGTTAATTAAATTTATTTGGTTACCTATTATGATTAATGTCGTTAGTCTTCGGATTGAACGCCAATCTTGCTAGGCAACTTCTCCGCCACACCTGTGCAACGTTAGGTATTTCCCCTTAAAGCGGACACTCGCCTAAAAAAGTTTATTCTAAACAATGACGTCTTGACGCTTTAAAAATGAACACCCAGTATACACAGGGTGGACCATTTAATTTGAGACTATGCAATATCTCCAAAACTAAGCGTTGGAGAAAGAAATGTCTTGAATAAAAGTTGCTTGATATTATGGTGGAAAGTAAATGCCATTAGTCGTGTTTTATTTGGAGGACGTTGTGATGATCATTTTAGGGTCAATTTAATTTATTTAAATGGAACCCTTTTTATTTTGGTTCGCCCTGTATAATAACATCATTAGCGTGCATTTGTGAATTAATAAACATTCTCAATTTGTCTATATTGTTCTCAAATATGTGTATTTCAGGAGAAAAACGTGCAGTAATTGTAGTAAGGCATACGGATTGCAAACACTAAAAAGGGAGGCACCAGTTGAGAAGTAGCGTGAACCACTTCTCTGTTTATTTCTATGAATAATTCTTTTCATATCGGTGTTGCTTTTGTTGTGCCCGGTTATATAAGTCATGTTTGCTAGTGCCTTTAACTTTGTCTTGGTAGTGTGCGTTTGAGAGGAGGTCAGTGAAAGAGGTAGGTACATAGCAGCGACCCTTGAAGTGAGAAGTCGAACCGCTCTATCCCTAGCAGCAATGAAATTAGTTCCCATTCGCTTTCCTGCCGTCGCAGTATTTTGTTATAGGATCAATACGGTATCCAAGTTAGTTCTAATCTAACTTGTTTGTTTACAGTCGCCTTTTGTGTATGCAGCTAGTGCGAGAGAGACGGAGAGAGCGCGGAAAGGCTAAAGTACAATGAAAACACAAAACAAAGCCAGACACTGAAACTTTGGGTAAATAGGCAGCAATATGTATTGAAGAGGAAAGAGCGTGGAATGCTAAGTGCTGGAAACAGGGAAAGATGCCTTGATGTATTGTATACATGTATCACAGGAGTAAGAGGCAAAAATAGGGGAAAGGGAGGATGAGAGAGACGGAAAGAGAAAGAAGAAAAGCTTGGAGGATTCCAGCAGAGTGGAAATACGTGAGATTTGCCTTAGCTCCAGAGTGCGGCAAGTAGATGCCTCAACTTGACATCTTTGTAAACGTTCGCAAGCTATCAACAAACTCAAGATTCTATTGAAAATCAACCCGTCTTTGATGGCCACTCCTCAACAAAGTGTAGATATAATGAAAACGGCAGAAAAACTGCATTTTTCAAAAGTATTAATTTTTTATTACCTACTACAACTATTCTGGCCATTTCACTGACCTTTTACATTAGCATGCATTTTTCAAGTTTTATAGATCATGGCTAATAATTTAAATCCAAGTATATTACGAAAAAATAACTTTTTTAGATTATCCATACACAAACTCCACAAACATTGTACAATTAGGATCTTATTGTACTGTCTCCTGTCTAGCAATTTAAATCCCAAAATCGATGTTTAAATGGACGTAACTAGGAATGTGAAAATAGTGCATGTAAGCTTGTTTTTACATTTTTTGTCGCTTTAATATGTTCCTCTTAATAAAATATTACTACATTTATATCAAAATTTTAAAAGAAGAGACCTAAATAGTTTTTTTTATATCAAGCATACTTGTGGATTTAGAGTTTTAATAATTTAATAGAAGTCTGATTTTTAAAAGTTAAAAGTGTTACTTTTTTCAGGAAAACTTTTAATGTGACAGAAAATGCAATCTCTGATTGTAAATAACTATATTCGAGAACTAATATGCAGAACTTAAAAAGTTTTATATACAACTGCGTCTTGATAACTTGAAAACTATTTTCTTTGAAAGTTAGTATATAGGACCACGAAAATTAATTTTGTATTATAATTATATAGGACCCTTCAAAATATGTGTGGAGATAATGTTTTGCTTGTAGGTTAAACAAAAACTCCTAAATTCCTTCAAAATTTTTCATTATAACTTTAAGGAATTTTTACACAAATAATTTTGTACATTTTACTTAAAATCCTCACAAAAATTATAAATTATACTGCTTATTAAGTTAACTATATACCAGTACTGAACGGTGATCAATTTGAGTGCTAATACAGCAGAGTATTTATAGGAATTTAAATGTAATGGTTCTGATTTTTAAATATGGTCTTTTGCAATCATAAAACTTGAAGCTGACGTTTCAGTCATGTTATGCATTAAAATTAATTTTTGAAGCACAATTTACTACGAGTTAACCGTGTCTACTTCCTTAAGTGATGAATATAATATATTATATCATTGCCGTACACTGCTCCGCATTCAAAAATATGTTGTGTGTTTTCATTTGGGAAGATTATTCTGTGGTTCCCTCCATTTTAAACTCCATCGTCTGTAATTGAAAGACGTCAGAATACATTGGACTCAAGTATGGCGCTAATAACCATTGTAGTCGTGCACTCTACCATTTCTACCACCACCGGACTCGAGCCTTTCTTTGCCGAAACCTGCTAACTATGCAACCAGCAACACAGGTGGCTTTCCTCACTGTGTAGTTACGTCACGAGATCCCAAGAACAGACGCGCCAATTTCACCCGCAGGTCTGTCAGTCACAAGTCCACCCAGAGGGGTGCATTCTCTAAGCCAGTGTATATTCGCATTCACTTTCCGATTTAGTGGCAGACAGACCCTCTGAACGACATTTTAAACAGAAATTAGGTTTGAACCATTGTTAAATAAATCTCGTATGTCACTTCAATTTATTTGAAACCAAGTATGTAATATGCTTTGGATTAGTATAGAAAATAGTTAACATATCTCAATTTTAGTTGCAATATAGAACAAAATGGAAATATATCATAAATGAACTATTGGTACTAATATTTGAATTTCACTAACTTTGATTTTCTGACTTATACTTCAAATAACTATAGAATGTTTACCCTACATAAAATAATATGTAACGCTTGTTTTCATAGCTAAATCCTTTATATTCGTCTAGTATTAAAGGAACTACGGAATAGTGGAATTTGTAATGAACTTCCTCGCTTCTACTAAATGGCAGCAACCTGTTTTGTTCTTATGCACTTTATGATTATCTGCCACTTTATTTTGCACTCTAAATCTTCCGTGAGTTTAATATTGATATTACACAATACGGTGTAATCTTGTAATGACTCGGGAAATACCGGGTGCTATAGAGGTGACGTAACACAGTGGGAGAGCACTCACCCTTAAGGCGTGTAGCGCTTGGGAAAGGACTGCAGGTTCCAGTAGCCATGAAAATATCGGGTAACCTTCCTGTCCATGCCTTGAACCCTTCATTCTACCCTAAAGGCATACAGCCCAGCCTGCAAGTACCTCAGCGTATTACGAGGTGTGCTTTTAAAGTAAGAACCGATAAAGTTTTTAAAACAAATAAAAAGATTATTTTCCAGATATGTACTTTATCACCATTCATTACCTTACACTTCTTCTCCACATAATCACCGCCGTTATTCAGGCACCAGTCGAAACCAGTTTTGTATGCCTTCGTCTAAGAATGATGCCGCCTGTGATTAAAACCAAGCCTGCACTTCTTGTTTCACATCATCGTCGTTGAAATGTTTTCCACCAAGGAATTTCTTCAGTGAAGAAACAGATGAACATCGCTTGGTGCCAAATCCGGACTGTAAGGAGGGTGGTCCAATTGTTCCCAACAAAATGATGCGATCAGATCTTGAATTTGTTTGGCTGCGTGTAACTGGGCATTGTCATGAAGCAAAAGAATTCCACGCGAAAGCTTTCCACATCTTTTGTTGCACGACGGAGCTTTCGTAATGTCTCCCAATAGACGTCTTGGTTAATTTTCGCACTCCTAGGTAAGAACTCTGCCATCAGAACACTTTGTCTGTCTCAGAAAACCATGCACATGATCTTGCGAGTGGATATCGTCTGCTTTAATTTCTTCTTCAAGGGAGATGCTGTGTGCCTCCACTCTAGGATTGTTGCTTTGATTCAGGAGTGATATGAGACACCCATGTCTCATCACCTGTAGCGAGTGCGTTAGCCAATCATCGCCTTACGCAGCATATCGCATGAGAAAAGACAGTGCAGCAGCAGATCGCTTGTTCTTGTTCTCATTAGTAAGATAGTTGGGCACCCATATTGAGCACAGTTTCCGAAATCCTAAGCGTTCTGTCACAATGTTGTAGAGGACTGACCTTGAAATTTGTGTAAAATGCGAAGACAACATCGATATGGTGAACCGTCTGTCCTCACGAATGTTTTCTTCCACAGGCTGCCAAATAATCCGTGATCACAACGGTCGGCTGCTCCATGGCTCATCATACACTTTTTCACCACCTTCTTTAAACTGTCGAACCACTTACTCGCCATTCCATCCCTCATTATTGTTTCCCCATAAACCCCACACAATTGGTGATTAATGTTTGCTGGCATGTTATATTTCTGGCAATCAAAAAAATACTCACTGATTTGACTTCACAGTCGGCAGGTCGTTCAATTGCTTTGAACATTTCGAAACTATCCAACAACAGGACACCACAGTGTGACGATTGCTCACAGCTGTGTTAGGCTTCCTAATGAATTGATGTTCAAAATCGTGACTGCAGGCTGTAGCGGTGAAATATTAAAACGGATTTCTTTACAAACACGGCTCGTACATACCTGACTGTTGATGAAGTTGTTTCTTATTCACAAATTATAACAAGACTCGTCGAGACCACGAACGGCGTCGAGACGTTCAGCACTAATGCCTGTTTCCGAACCTATGTGCGTCTCCTCCGCGCTCATTACGTTGTCATTGTCCGAATGCTGTCTGTGTACTCATATCTAAACTTGTCTGTGGAGTGGACTTTTCCATGTTTTGTTCTACTTACATTACAAGGAAACATACTGGGCTATTAAGAAGTACAACTTCACCTGGACTTAATATTTGACTGTAATTGCAAAGGTGTGGCACTATTCTAATATTCATTGCAGGAAAGTAATCTACAGTGACCCAAGTTCTAGGCCATAACCAGCCAGGAAACAAAGACATGCCCTATGCTAACATTATGTAGCGGTGATTAATAGGATTTTATTTCAAAATATTATTGCCTACAAAAACAAAGACCTATACATAAAAATTCTTACGTGAGTGGGTAAACAAAGTTTAATGATGAATGAAGCTTAAAATGAAAATCTACGAAATAATAACAACATTGTAGGGTGGTGTTATACGGAAAAGTTCTTGCATGTCACACTGCAGCTCTGGGTTCGAATGCTGGTTTGCCAAATCTCTTGGTTGCTACTGGAGCTCTTTTCTACATTATTTGTTCGTTTAATATGACCTCTCTGATAAAAAAATCCATTAAATTCAATGGTGGAAAGTCCATGTTTGCCGTGTTAGCCGGCTAACAGTTTAAAAGTGATAAATAATGCAGCTCATTTATTAGTTATGTTTTGACATAATGCATTAGAATAACAATAAAAGTAATAATCGTCTTTTATATAAACAATACGTTCAATAGAATTCGCTTTAAACAGGTCAGGCAGCTAAAATGCGTACACCACACTCGTATTTGCCTGGTTAGGTAATCCAGCGCTAGATGTATAAGAACGACAGAAGCGGGCTTGCGCAGAGCTTGCGGTCGGCAATGCAGAGCACTTCACAGCTACTTCGTGCTAGCGCGCGCGTTTGCCCATTTGGAAATGCAAAAGCGTGGCAGGTGCATGGAATTTGTGAAATTTTATTATGATAGTGAGCCTGATGAATAAGAACGAAAGAATTGCTTGAACTAATTGATATCTAGCAATAGCAAAATCTAGGTAGCAAATGCTTGAAGAAAAAGCAAAAGCTAGAACGTGATATGAATAAAAAGAATAGGATTTTGCTTGCACTTTCTAGCAAAAGGTAGCAATTGCTTTGTTTACCCAGTAGTCAGCTGTTTCAGTTCCTGTTCTCTTGGAATGGCCGCGCCCAAGTTTGCTGACAACAACACAGCCTCACGAGGTTTCGCATATTCGATAGTGGTTCTTGTTAACTTCTGAATGTTGACTAGTCACAGCTTCCTAAAGTTGCTTTAAAAATGTGGATCTAACAGGCGAATCTAGTGGGTCTAGAAATGAACGTGAGTTTTATAACAACACTGAATTTTCTATGATGCTAAAAGAACACAATGTTTTATTTCAGAATCTCAGCTTTCAGTGGTGAAAAAAAGAAAACTCTGATGTGATACATTCAAATTATGTATGAATGATTTCAAATGAAGATGTATGATCTGCCCTCTATCATTTAATAGTGGTTATACAAACTATTCTTACTAAAGCTTATTTTTCTATCTACTTCATTTTAATCCAAATAACCCTTTGCAGAAGTAAGTACCTTAAACATAGATAAAGGTAATAGCGATAGTCAAATAGGATTATAGGACTTTCGCTAGCCTTACCAGCTTTGGCTTGCTGTTCTAGTAATTACTAAGGATTTTATTCATAAAATATCAAGCAATTACTGGAAAAAAACAAGAAAGAGCAATTGCTTGTTTTTATTCATCACTCTCAGTGTGTTTTACCAAATACTGCTTCACTGAAAGAAGAAACTATCATGGGTAAGGTGACTATATTTTTAAACAAGAAAACGGGACATTTTAAGTTTTTCTCAATGAAACAAGATACAAAAGAGAATGCGTAAAATTCTTTCGCCACAAATAGGAGGGTTTCAGAAAGCAGGAGTCATTCCTCATACATTGGATAAGTTTAGAAATACAGTAGTAGGATATATAAGGGGCAGCGAGCGCACTTTTTTACGTTTATAAAGGCAAATATAGGGAAAACGGAGAGAGATGCTACGCTAGGAGAGGGTTAAAGAAGGGGAAATGCGTTTATATGAAATAGATAGGGAAAACCAGGATAGCTGCTAGGGAGGATAGGGGTCAAAGGTGCCTGAATCTGAGTGTCTGAGGACCATTTTAGCATTGATCGGAGATGGGGATAGGGAGTATGTGCACATGCACGTCCGTCTTCTGATATGATGTATAAATGTAAGAGCTTTCTTTAACAAATGTATCTATGAGAGTGTAAATCCAAGGCTACTTTATACTCGGGTATACAAGGCTACTTTTTCGTTTTACACTGATTTGCTAATTTGCATTACTCGATCCTGAACTCTGAGCACCCAAAATAACAAATCTAGGCTCCTCCATTTTCGACGTCGTTGTAACGTTCCAGATGAATCATTTAGCTTACGGCACACCCGGTCGAGTATGCAGATCCATGGTCCTAAAGGCAAGGTGTAGCGTCTTTTCGGACTTGACAATCTTGAGGATTTCAACATTTTCAGCATCAGAAAGGCGAATCACTGGCATTCTCCACCCGATTCGCGCAAATTTAACAGTAGCATACTCTTCCCCTTGAGGTGCCATAACACAGTTTTAGAGTCCTTGGATCGAATCAGCACCAATTTAAGGTTGAAATTCAGCATCATTTCCTTGTGATCGTCGCAAAATCCCAGAAGCATAGACAGCGGCACTATAGCATTCAAGGCTTCATTCGCTGCATGTACAGTGTTCACGTCTTTTCCAGGACAGTACCATCCATCATTCAGCTGCTTGCAAATTCCATGGGATTGAGCGCAGCATAGTTGGTCTGATTTCGCAGGTAGTTCAGGTAGTATCGTAGGTATTTAGGATAATTGAAATAGTATCAGAGGTATTAAGGGAATTTGCGGGCAGTGATTCAGGTAATATTACAGGTATTTGAGGCAATTTAATGCGTAATTCGGATAGTATCACAGGTATCCATGGTAACTTAGAGTTCATTACATTGAAAATTATGGACGCTCTTTAAGTGCTGTAGTCCTTAGCGTCCCATTCTAAATTGGGTGTGAAAGACCGTAATTTTGCTCAGAGGCCTCTTTATCAAGTGTAAGGTTATTTTACGTGCCATAAATCTACGACACGGGAGCACCGGCTTTACTTCCCATCCAGATTTTACGGCCCAAAGATTCTATCTCCCTCTGTCGGGTTTGAACCCGCGACCTCGGGAAGTAGAGGCTAGCGTGGTAACCACTACACCAATTGTAATACTTTATAAACATTTCTTATCTAATGTTACAACACTTTTATGAACTTTTAAGTCTTTGTGCAACGGAGAGGGATAAACTGTGTATGGGGTTACAGCGAGGGTATATAGGAGTAGTCTAATCTAATCCATTCACATGCTTGATGAGATATTATAACGTTTTTTTCAGCTTTATTGCTTTGTATGGTTACAGCTTTGCCTAAGTGTAGTAGCTTTATCAGTTAATCATTTATTCATTAGATAAGGATTGTAAGGGTAGACGTCTCACCTCCTTTATCTGGCTTGAGACCAGCACAAGGATTTTCTCCTGATGGCAGAGCTTACGTCTCCATTTCCGTCTTCTTATTCCTATTCGTCCTTCCTTACCAGGTGTCTGCTAGATGTATACGCAGCACATAATTAAACCTCAAGTTTTTAAAATTGTAGACTCAAGGAGAAAATCTTTATCTTGAGATCCAGATAACATTTTCTTAAGCGCTGTTTGTAATACTGTAATATTCATATGCATATCTTATTCCACCCTGTGCAATAACTCTTTATCGTCGAAAGAACTCAATGTGATTTTACTCACTAGCACTGAGGTAACAGCATACTCTCGTTATGAGATCAGATTCATCGGCGTTCTGATTATTTCTCGAGTTTTAAAACAGCCTGTGTAGCCCTTACAAATGCAATATATTGATTAATAGCATTAGGTTTTATGCCTTTAATCATTTTTATCATTCGGCCATTGATATCTGGTGCATACATCTTAGGTCGTAGTTCAACAAAGCGTAGGATGATTTTGCCATTAGTCTCATATTTAAATTTTCCCAGCACCTTTTTGTTTTGAGTTGAGTGGCATATATGATTGGCAGGGTAATCTGCTGTATCCAGATGCTCGAGAAAACGTAGTTTGTCCTGTACACATCTTCAGTTGTCACACGATGAATGAATAAATCAGTGTCCATATACATAAGCTTTAGGTTTGCAGCTCCATAATATGGCAATAATCATCATAATGATAGTGACACATTGATGTCTTAGAGATGTCCAACCTTCCCATTCCAATGTATATAGGCTTGTTGAACACAATCTGTCGGAAAGCCATATGTACAGCAGCTAGATTAGCACCATATACTGTCCTATCGTTAAACGCAGGCTTGGTAATCAACCTTCCAGAGTCTTCTCGCTTGTAACCAACCGTATATCCATACTATTACGCAGGTTCTCCAGGGTTTTTCCAAACATGGCATTATTGAACAGCCTCTAGAAGTCCTTACCCAAATCATTTCTAACCTGTTGATTAGGCCTGTTGTTAAATTCCACATAAGGTTTTAACCGCTGAGATTGTCGGAATTGTAGCACATGACGAATTTTACTCAAACGTAGCCACTAAGAGCTTGATTCAAAGTCATGTAATGTACTACATTCTTTCGAAGTCCGAGATGAAGTGTTAGTTTCTTTGTAGACGACTCCTTGGGCTTCATACACTCAGGTAGAAAAGGTAGGTCATTGTGTAGATCGAGAAGTTCAGCAGGATACTCGACGTCGGCTTCTAATATGTATCTATGAGAACTGTGCTCTTGTAGTGTTTTTAAGTCAATATCCTCAGGAGAGGCTCACTCAATTCCACCATAAGCGAGATGGTGGCACATTGCTCAAAGATGTTCGCTATTTGCATCCTCATAGGTGATACATGGGTTGGTCTTGACGAATCAAACTTATACATGCACATGTTTCTTCGGCGTACTCGTGGGAGAGTTTATATAAGCGTCCTCTTTTACCGGATTCCACCAAAACTGGTTGATCATAATCCAGATGCAGTTGAAGCTGAATTCCAGTGTACAGAAGCATGGCATCCCAGGTAAGTCCCGGAGAGGTAAAATAATGAGCGGGGTCAACTATATGAGTTTTCAGATCTCCATTATGAGGGTCCGATCTCTAAATGTTTCAAAGACATCAGCTAGAAGAAGAACATCTCACATTAAACAACCTCCATTCATTTCCAGCATGATTGTAGTCAGAATCACTAACCTCTTATTGATTTAATCTATTATAAAAGGAATACTTAGGAGGCAGGCAGGTTTCGTTCAAGACATCGCATGAAGTAACGTAATCATTGGAAAATGTTCCTTTACGTGTCATCGACTTAAACCTGTCTTCTCCAAGGTACCTCAGTATACCAGGGTATGATGTTACATTTTTTACCAGCGTATCCAAGCTTGTACTCAGAAAGCGAAAGCTATCCACAAACAGTAGCTTTATATCTCTACCATAATTGGAAAATGAAACATAGCTTTCTTCAGAGCTAGAAATTACCTCCACTCGCTCACTCGCACATCCCAGCTCCTTAACGATGAAATGTGAGTCATACACAGTGAGGTTATGCATGAAGATGGGGATATATTTAGGCGTTTTGCAGGACAAATTGCATTCATTATGAAGACTTCCTCGGTATTCACCGGTGATATGATCATGTTCGCGTACTTTGTAGTTCTTTTCTGTAAAGGTTTTACTGCACAAGTAGCACACTGTACAGGTGTCGATTTTTTTGCTGGTGACCTGTAAGTTTCAGAGGCTTAACAGATATGCGTATATATTATCAAGCTTCCTTTAAAGGGATGATAGATAGCACATAAACTTCTGAGAAGCATCATATATATGATATACACTGGGTTGCTTAGGAAGACCAGGTTCCAGATGTTCAACAGATTTGGCTGGTTTACGCAAACACAGGAACTCTTTGGTGTATGCTCATGATAAGGAGTTGCATAGGAAGTTTAAGGATTGGGGATAGGTAATGTTGTTCCAGAGGTCGACTGTCATGGCGGACCATGTAAATGCGCAATGTCAGGTACCAACGTTTAAACTGAGAAAACACTAGCGCGTTAGTGGAAACGGAAGCGGTTGGTTATCTTGTGGAAGTATTGCACGATGTCGTAATAGAAAAGGCAGGAAATGTAACGGAACTTAAATCTTAACGCGACGCAATAAGCAAATGTAACAGAACTAAACAATTACCGCGTAGCAATAAGCTAATGTAAAGAACTAAACAGTGCGTAGAATTTGAAGATCATCCAGCTAACATAACTGCATAAACACCTAAACTTGTGCATACTAAAAAAAATAACAAACCCAAATTAAAAGTAAATAAACCTCTTACATAGGGGGTCAATATCCATAAGATTAAAGATAAAAATAAAGTAAATATTGGACATACATAATATAATAAATAATTCGAGACTAAAGGATTTATATATTCCCTACAAAACAACCTTACAGCATCACTAAATGATTGTAAAATACCAATAAATCCAATCTTATTAGGACCCTTACGAATATGAATATAACCTAAAACCCTACGTTCTAATAAAGTAAAAAAAACTACCCCAACTATAACAAAAATAACTAAAATTAACCCTACTAATATCATTAAAAGTACTTCACTTATTAACATTTACTATCTATAATTAATTTATCTATTTAGGTTCTAAACCTACTACACTTTACTCTGCCAAAATAGTTTCATTAATAATATTCTTTTCCTTCACAAAAATTATTTTAAATATTTGGTCCTCTCGTACTAAAATATTCTAATATAATTAAAGATAGAAACCAACCTGGCTCACGCCGGTTTAAACTCAGATCATGTAAGAATTTTAAGGTCGAACAGACCCAGTTATTAAACATCTACATTCAAAACTAATCTTAATCCAACATCGAGGTCATAATCTTTTTTTTCAATATGAATTTTCAAAAAAAATCATGCTGTTATCCCTAAGGTAATTTAATCTTTAAATCATTAACTATGGATCTTAAAACTTAATATAATATTAAACTCAAAAAAGAGTTCATTTTATCTTTTAATCACCCCAATTAAATATATTCTACATAAATAATAAATTTGTTATTTTAACTTTATTAAATTCAAATATATATTAAACTCTATAGGGTCTTCTCGTCCCTTAATTTAATTTAAGTATTTTTACTTAAAATCTAAGTTAAATTAAATTATTATAAAATAGTCTTTACTTCATCCAACCCTTCATACTAGTCCTCAATTAAAAGACTAATGATTACGCTACCTTTGCACAATCAATATACTGCGGCCCTTTAAACCACATTCAGTGGGCAGGTTAAATTTCTTATATCCCCAAGAAACCATGTTTTTAATAAACAGGTGAGTAAATTATTTGCCTAATTCCTCATATTAACATCACATTTCATTCACAAAATAATTCAGATTTTACTAATTAAATCATACTTACTCATTTTTTTATTTAACTTAACATTTTAATATATATACTAAATAATAACTAAAAATTTTAAACAAAATAAGAATTAAATTTCAACATCCTTAAATTAATAACAAATTCTAAATTTATACAATTCTCCATTAATAAATCATTATAAATATTCTTTAAAAAGATTTTCCCTTTTAAAGTCAAGAAAACAAAATATTTTAATACTTAAATATTCAATAAATCATATTCTCTAAATTAAATTTATTTATTAAAAAAACTAGATATTATTGAAAACGACTAACATTTCACTACTAATTAATAATTCCTAATATTTATAATACAATAATTAAAACTATTAATTAAATCTTTCAAATTCAAGAAAAAAAATTAATTATTAATTTCGATATACTCTGAAACACAAGATACAATAAAAAAAATCAACTTAAATTAATTATATAATAATTAAACTTCTTTTACAATACTAATTTACTATAGTATTAATTATTATCTCAATGGATAATACAATAACAAAATTTTAATTAATTTACACTCTAAATAATATCAAACCAAAAACAACCTTATGAATTTCAAATTATATTGAATTGCACAATAATAATTTTCAGTGTAAATGAAAATCCTTACCTTTAAGTTTAATTTGTTCAAGTTACTTTCTAGGTACACCCTCCGGTACACCTACTTTGTTACGACTTATCTCACCTTAATATGAGAGTGACGGGCGATGTGTACACATTATAGAACTATAAATCATTTTAACAAACTTCATAAAATTACAATTAAATCCACCTTTAAATTACTTTCCAATAATTATCCATAATAAATACAATTTATTGTAGTCCATCATTAAACTTACTTATCACTGCACCTTGACTTGAAATATTATATATTTTCATACTCAGAAAATTATCTAAAAATATATTCTCAAACAGCGGTATACAAAAACATAAAGTAAGTAAGGTCCAATGCGGATTATCAATTAAATAATAGACTCCTCTAAATAGATTATAATACCGTCAAATTCTTTAAGTTTTAAGATCATATCTACTAATACTTTAGTTTATTAATTTACCATAAAAATAATAGGGTATCTAATCCTAGTTTACCTTCTTTAATCTCATAACCCATCATACTAACTAATAATTAATTAAAATATTTTAAAAACATTTCACCCTAAAATACTTTAATCATCATTTAACATTAATTAATATTAATTATTTAAAAACCAATATTATTTATTTAATTTTACTTGTATAACCGCGGATGCTGGCACAATTTTTACCAAATTTTTATAACATTCACTAAATCTAAAATAATTTAATATCAATAAAATTATCTACTGCACAATTAACTTTATAAACCTCATTAAGAAAACTATAGTACACACATTCACATTCAGAATAATATTAAAACAAATAATCAAAGCAAGAATAAAACTTAAAAATATTTTTTTCAAAAATCGAAGACCTCACATTGGAACACCCAACTTTTTTAATGACTTTTGTATACCTACAAATATTTGATTAATTTAATCATTGCTCCAATATATCAACTTTCAAAAAAAAAACCTAACTTACCCAAAAAAAGTATGTTTTTTTTTAAACGTTTTCCTCCCTAGAAGTAGGAATTAAGTGCCCAATTCAATTCGATTTAATGTTTTTTTTTAAACATTGGTCTACTAAAGTATACTTTCCTTACAAGTAGATAGATTCCATATTTCTTGCAGAAGCTTTTCTGACAAAAAAACAGATCATAGACAGTGGCAGACCAACACTAATTTAAGAAGTATGGTAACAGAAAAAAAAGGTAAGGTGCAAAACTTTAATAAGTTGTATGCAAATTGTGGCTCTGTGGCTGTAAAAACATGTGCTTTATGTTGTTGGCCCTGCCTTTTGTTTTCATCAGAAAACATATTTGGACTACAAAAGCATTAATGATGTTAACAGCTATTATGTGCTAAAGAAACGACATGGACAGTCAGTAAGCCATGTTAATTCAAAAATAGCGTTGCTAAGGTTTGCCAGTAGAGCAGTCCTTAAGTCTTGCTTTCAAAATCAGTCGTGACAGACACAAGAAAATGTCAAAGCAAACAGGTATGTAGTAAGTTGCTTAATAGAAGCTGTATGCTTTTTAGCAGAGCAAGAGCTGTCATTTAGAGATCACTTAGAAAGTTCTGAGTCAGTCAATAGAGGAAATGTTGTATAATTACTGCATTACAGAGCCAGCTATGATGAAAGATTACGGAACCACGTAGAAACCGTTACTATATTTACTGTTACTTCTCGTGACCTACGGAATGAATTGATTGACTCAGTCTCAGCTGTTCTATTAAATAAAATAAAAGAAGACATCAAAGTAGTTCCATTTTTTGCAGTGATGAAGATGGGGCTACTGATGTAACACACAAATCTCAGATTTCTTCTGCGTTACCTTACATCAGAGGTGGCGAAAATGTGACTCGCGAGTTATTTTGGCTCGCAGGCGCCGTTCCCTCCCTGCAACCGTCCGTTTGTTTTTCACATGCTACTGATGCAGTGCGTGTTGCATATTTGGTGAATCGCGGAAGGAAGTCGTTTTCGCCACCCTTGCCTTACATCACAAAAGATGATGTTCAAGAGAATGTATTAGGTTCATTGATATAAGTACTAATCCTGCTGCTGCGTCCCTTCTGAACATGTTTGTGGTTTAATAAACGAGTTTCCGCTGAAACTTACGACGGGTGCTCTGTTATGGCTTGAGCACACAATGGGTTGCAACAACTAATTGTTGCAAAGTATGAATCAGCTTTATTTGTGCACTGTTACACTCACAACCTAAACTTAGTACTAAAACAATCAGTTGATGGAATTAAGGAATGCAAGGTATTCTTTGCAACTGTCTGGATTTTCAGCTTTTTTCCCGAGATCTTCGAGAAAGGCTGATATTGATGCTTTTACCACTAAGTATTTGCCATCAGTTGCTCCGACACGCTGGATACAATCAGAACATTTATTTGAAGTAATTTCGGAAATGAAATAGGACCTGAAGAAATTCTTCAAATCAATTATTGACACAGAAGGATAGGATGGTGAAACAAGAGTCTGTTCAAGAGGTTTTTATGTTACATTTCATGATTTTGAGTTCCTTTTCCTTTTGAATTTATTCTAATCTAAAGTATTATTTCATATTTTACAATTCAAAATTAACCACATTAGTGTTGTACTGAGGTCGATGAATTCAAGAGATTTCTGAATGACAGACATGATAAATTTAATTTGTTTTGGGGACAGTGCTTAGAGGACTATTCATCTTTTTCAACAAATGAACATGAAGTTCTAACTAAAAGGCAGCGAGTTACAGATATTGTAAACAATAAAAAGAAATCATATGGCAGGTATTTCAGTACTAGGATACTTAAAAGAACTTTCAACCATTTATATATTAGCCGAGTTCAAGAAGCCTTGCATATTATTTCTACACATAGTTAACATCTTCGGGATTAAATGTGGCATTACCTGAATTTAGTAAACTTTGGCCTCTAATTTTGACGATTCTTGCCACTAGTGGCTCTGTGGAGAGATATTTTTCAGCAATGAAGCGAATTAAAACTTATTTAAGAAGCAACCAAACACAGCAAAGGTTTTCAAAATTGTGGTTCATTTCGATTGAGAAGAGTCTCTTGAAAAGCTGCAAGAAGAATCCAGGGTTGCGTGACTCTGTTGTAGACATATTTGCTGCCAAGAATCGCCATATAGAGCTCACCTACAAAATGTAGGAGCCATTGAGTAGTGTGGGCTTAAGTGAGTTTTAAACCGCATCTTCATTTTAGACACTAATTATCCATAAACATTGTTTAATGCATGGTTCTACAAACCGGAATCGTGCTAACGGTTCAGAAAGGATCACGCTCCGCCACTGATTAAATTTACAAAAACCAGAAGTCAGCTGACTTTTTGTGAATGTCAGTAACTGGACTCTTTCCTTTTATTCGTTTTTAAGCCGTTGGTGATACGTGTGTTTAAAATTAAACACTGCATATATGCTTTAAATATTTGAGCCTCACTTATGGATTACGATATGGCTGGAGAAGTACAGTTTTCTGCGTTTTGTTCAGACCTTGAAGCTCCTTAATAATTTCTTGCTTTATTTTTGGATGATATAAAATTATTTAATGGCCTGTTGCTTATGAAATCAGTTGCAAAGGGATACTTCTGTGATTAAAATTGCAACATTGAGAATCGTAACATAACAGTGTTAACTATACGTATAATAAGGTTTCAACCGACATTTGCTTGTTAATTTTAGATTTTGGATTAATAATTGATGTTAAGATGCGCAATTGTGTACCCTGAAGCCAAAACTGCATTCATAAGCTCCCCCCCTCTCTCTCTCTCTCATTCCCTTTCTTCCTCTCTATACATGTTATGTTTGTTTTACCTCCCTTTTCGTTCAGGAATGGCGAGACGAATTATTGCTATAAAACTTGGTACATAAGACGTTTTAGTCCTATTCAGAGAATGTAATATACGGCTTCTTAATTACTTTCCCCTACTGAGAGTAGGGGTTCGATTCAAATACGATGTCAAAATGGAAATGCTTGGCTTATTGTTGAATTGTAAAATAATAACAAATAGTAAACCATTACCAGTCTAATAATAGTTCTGACAAGTTAGACGACTAATAACATTTATGCATATTTGTGTTGATTTTCTGACTACCACGAAAAATTTTATAGTTGGGATCGCAATAAATAGCATGAGGAACAGGTGCAAACTTGTGTACTATTAAACCTTCTACTTAGGTTTTAATATGTCTTAGCATCCCCGAAAAAAGAAAATATGTTTATTCCGAATTTCAAAATATCACATGACGTCCGCTCCACAGAGTTATAAAGACAGACAGACAGGCAGAGAGTAGAACAGGAAGCAATTGAGAATCATCTCGGCAGTTACCGCAATAACGCAAGCGGAGCTGCGGGTTTTGCTCTCAGCTTAAAGATTGCTTTATTCTCCGTCGCGACAAGAGTTCACGCTTATTCTGTATTGCACTCTGTGTTCTTTAAGTGTTTGTACGTTTTAAAATTTTTCCCAAAAGCAACACGCTGTTTTACCACATTAAGGACTGCCCAGTACTCGTATACACATAAAACCGCATCTGCTCTTCTCTCAGAGATTTAAAAATGCTAACGCAAAGCTGTGGGGAGGATTTCAGGGATGGCTGTCCCCTTAACTATGTTAGTAGGACTCCAAATGATATCGATCGTACGCAGGAGCTGAGACGAAGAAGTGAAATAAGGTCTATGTATGAAAGTAGTACATGATTCACCTCTTCTTAGAGATAATTCATTGAAGAAGCATTAACCGTGTGAAACAAGTGGAGCCGTATTCCTTCCCGTGCTTTACTTGGATCATTTTGTGCTCTGCAGGATACGTGCTAATTGAATATGAGGGAAAACTGCAGTTTTTATTAGTTTACATTAAACCGCAAAAAGGTGCAAAACCTATGAAGAATTTAATAGTAAAACTCTTATTCAGGTATATCATCAAAAGTGTTTCTCTTACGCTACACAACGAAAACCTGCAGGCAACCTGAACTGCGAGGTGTCCAGGTTGGCTGTTTCTAAATTCATTTGTCTACGGATTTCTTTATACAGACTGTAGCGTAAATGGTTTTCTCTTCCGAGTAATTTGACACAGATTGATGAAGTATTTCACTATCATTTAGAACATATAGAATATATAGAGATAAAATTCTGCATTGTTATAATCCTATATATATACAGTTCAAGCTCAAGGCTTTTCTTTATTTCAGATTTAAAAAAGCTTAAAATTATAATATTATAATGTATTCGCATAGTAACCAAACAAGAATTTGTTCAAAGAAACTTTAAAGTCGGTGTTTAATCAAAAAGTATGTAAAGGTGTAAAAATCTTTCGCAAATTAGCATTTACATGTTTTCAAATACACAATTAAGTCCTTAATCTGTTATAACATTTTCAATAAACCTGTCGTAGTTTTCTATATGCACATTTAAACACTATTTCTAGAACCAAATATTTTATAGATAAGGCTTTATTTTTTTTAACCAAAAGTATATTTTTGGAAATTTTAAGGAACATAAAACAATAAAGAGAAATTTATGCACACCGTGAGTACTTTTTGTGAAAATTAATTCTCTATTTACACTAAAATTTCTATAGCGGAATATATAAATAAGTAAATAAATATACTATAACATACAATTTAGTTCTTCCATGGCGAAAGCTAATGAATTAATTTTCTACACTTGCTGATAAAGGACCGGAGCATCATATGGTTACAAACTGAGTGAACGAGTGGCTGAACACTACATTAAGAGGAACATATTTAACATTAATTTATCTTTGTTATTCAAACATGTTTATTAATTAGAATACACGGGTTGTTATGATGTGAAGTGAATTCATTCTTAGTTATAACGTGAAAAGAAAATGTTTCATATCGGCTTTGTTTTTCTTGCAGGAAAAAGTAGGTGGTGATCAGAAACGACGGGATGCAAATATAACCGAAGTTCCTCACCACTTTCGGTAAGTGCGATCTGTAGTTGAACTAATAATTTCGTGGTAGTAGGAATATCACGTCCTTGACATTCAGTCTGCCTTTATTAGTATACCTTTAGTTGTGATGTAGCTATATATAATAAGCATGCATTATTTAACACAAGACTTATAAAATAATAATAATAATAATAATAATAATAATGTAAAGGCACATACTCGTTACGAATGCGGGTGATTACGACTTTATTTAATACGTTTATTGTTCTCATATAATTAAAAAAAGACAGATTTATAAAGTAAATTAACTGCAACAATTCATCGCAGTATACAAAGTCCATACACTATTTTTGTTTTGTAACGCATACTTTTAGAATGTCGGTGCACTTCTCTCGGATTATCCTGGTTGCAAAACAACCCTAAATATCTTTGAGGCAAATTTCACTCTGCGATTTTTTTCCAGTGATAAGCAATTAAATGACAAAGCCACATTTAAGAGTATAAATGTTCGTTGACTGTGCAATATTTATAACGTGGTGTCATATCTTCAAAATACTGATCACCCGATTTCAGACAACAGACTAACGTGAGTGTGGCATCTAGCAGTCATCGCAGTGACATTGTACATGATGTTGGGACAATTCCCTCTATCTGACATCACCAGGTCTTCATATCTGTGACATTAGCGTGTAAATAATCTCACACGCAACAGTGAGCATGTCAATAATAAGTGTTTTATTTCTACTGATTTTTGTAGTATTAATTCAAAGGTTGTACGCATTTCACAATCTTGTTTTCAACACTAATAACAATAATATTGGTTGCTAAGTTTTATATTCGCTGAATTGCTCATAATTTGACAATGACCAAATAGGATAAGTATTTTGATTCAGAAAATTAGCAACTTGCTTGTGAAATAATCGGAGTAGTGATATGGTTATTTTTTTTGTAACTGAGATATAGAATTCTTCACTTAGATTATATCACTAACTACTAAACCAAAATAACTAAATCTAATGAATGTTCCACTGCTCAGTTGTGTTTGGAAAATGCTGACAAATGTCATTAGAATGACATCCATAACGCCGCTTTTGTATTTGTACAAATATTCCTTACTTTCAAGTCTTTCTTAAAGCTAAAGGGAATGGAGGAGACCGTAGAAACGAAAGTAGATAAAGGTGAAAATGCGGTGAAATACCTGAAAAGCTACTTTTATCTGTAATGTATTTATGTCGTGGTAACTTTTATGACATCACAAATACTCTCCATTTTTATTTTGTTGTCCTTATAAAGAATCTATTAACCACACTGTTGTAGTATCTCTAAAATTTATATTTCAAGAATAAAATTTATTCTTCATAAGAACGTAAGTTTATACCTATACTGCGAAGCTAAGCGTATTATTGCCGCACTCATTATGTTAGCTGTGCTTGTTTTTTCACTTGCAGACCTGTCTGTCACATGGCTCAGTTTGGGCTATTTCTGGATTCCTTCCGCTGCAGTGAAACCGATAGGGCTATCAAGAAAAAAGGTTTGCAATGGTGTTTACCACTCCGCTAGAGTTGATACGGAATTGTGATAACTGTAAACGCAAGCAGCGATTGAGTGAAGGAAAATTTCATTCGAGGAAAATTATCTATAGTGCCCTATATTCTCGGTGATAACCATCCACGGAAACACAGCCAGACAGCACGAAAACGAAGAATAGATTTTCCTTTAATTTGTTTAATTTCCAGGGATAACATTTTGAAATCTGATAATACAGGAAACGATAATTTGAAAATAAATATTCGAAATAAAGTCGTCGTTTCCGATGAATTTAAGACCTTCAGAACCTCTGGTTTATCATGAGAAGAACCTTTGCTTGAAATAGTGCACAACCTTAGTCACAATGCTGTTAAAGATGGGTAGTGTGGCTGCAATGACCGTCCTCCTGCGACGTTTCCTCACTCATATTTCAGTAAACAACAGTGTAAATATAGAACATGTAAAGGAATTACAAGACTGTCAGGAATTAGTATAATCATCCCTTGAAAGTTATTATGAGCCTATATCACGTCTCGCCCATAAAAAAACAGTACAGGATAAATGGGGCGCACTGTTGCCACATGCACTCTACGTTCGCTTGCAAATTTGGAGCTCAACTGCGGTCGATCTAGCAATTTAATGTCACCTTATGAATGATACATCACCGAATAGTGAAATATCTGCACTGCTATTCAAGGCAAGTGTAAGACATTTAATGTTCATCTGCACTTTATGTCTCCTCTTTGTAGTTTTAGTACTTCAAAATACGATTTTACATGCATTAAAGTATATATCATCAAAGGGGTATAAAATGATAAAAGGTATAATTTTGTAGGGTATCATCACTGTTTACCCCTGACAAAATTACATTCAACGTGGGTGGAATGTTTTCAAACAGCAAAGAATGAACGACGCGCCACACTCCGCTTTGCGTTATTCCGTTGTATTGCGTTAACCTAGCGTGTTTTTGTTTCCCCCATCCTATTTTGCATTCTTTTTTATGGGTCTTTAGAGATCCTTTCATTCGTTCTTTTTTCATCCTATATACTTCTGTTTCTGAACACTCGGGTAGCCTTAGCTGATTCTTTTATTGCTTTACTAACACTCAGTTTACTTGAATAATAATCTAACACATTCATTGTACTCTTGTTAGTTTACCAACATTTCGTCCCTTCCTAGCTGCTGCCTCTATAAATAAATAACCTACATAACACTTCACACTATAAACGTACCCACTTCCTTACAACTGATATTATCCTTTACTGACTTCTACGTTGAGTTAGCTGAATGGATGGATGACTTTTGCTTGTCATACACATTCAAGAAGTTATAGGATTTCACTTCTTTTAAAAACTGTTTCCAACCCTCTTCAACATTTGCTCTCGCTGGATCCCGGTTATAAACCCAATAACAAAAAAGTTTCTCGCTGGCTGACTTTTCTATAACATAGGTACAGGATTTTCCGAAAACGCTGGATTTAAAAAATTATAACTTCATCTTATTAAAGGTATGAATTCATACTGGGCAGATATCAGCACACTAGTTTACTCTGGCAAAGAAAAAAAAAATATTGTTGCATTATACCCTTTAGTTTATTAGTTACTGGGTGATAAGCATAGAAAGAGCAAACATCGGACTTCTACTGAAAAATTAGTCTTCTTTAGAAGTTTTTGCCCAAAAAAATTTATAGAGGCCGTAGAAATGATATAATGTGATAGAGAAAATATTCTGCTTAAAACAATGTGTTAAAAACTGAAATTTATAGCAAATTAATATTTACAGCATGTTATTACTTTTCAGCAAATTGACGACGGCGCGAGAGTAGAGAAGACGAAGCTAATGGCAACACGTGTGCGTTAGATAGAGACAGTGATATTCCATTTATCTCCATACTGACTTTTAAAGTTGAGAGTTTAGGAGTAGTTTGTTGTTTCTGAGTATAAACAAAATTAGTGTATTAATATATCCAGGACGCTTATCAATTACATACCGAGCCAACTGAGTATTGGCTTTTCGTCAGCTCTGTGTGCATACAGCGAACATTGCGGTGCTAATATACCAACCAATGTGAACGAAAACCAATGCTTCCTCAATATTTCAGAAATACAAACCCACTAATATGACACTACCCGAATGGTTATGAAGCAGAGGATTAACACAAATACCATTGTTTTTAATCAGATAACTTCCTGGAGAACTAACTCTTGTCTAATCCAAAATTATGACTACGATGATATCTCGTATTGTTTCTAAGTTGTATAAAATTCTATGACAATGAACAGTAATTCACAAGCTACTCACAGAAACTTCAAAGTATGCACTCTATTCACCATTCGAATGTCTCAAATCTAAGGTATACTATTCATCCAACATTAAGAATGCTCGATATCGAATTTTCAACATTTCGTAAAAAAAACCTTTTAAAAATATTTATGGAAAAACTCCTCTAACATTGTAGAGTCTGGATTACGTTGTGGCATTGCCCTTATGGTCATTTAAACACTCAAACAGGATTTTTAAATGCACATATGCACGTGTGTGCAAACTGCGCGTGAAATTGTAAGATTTGGTTTACCCGTAATCTTGTCTACTTACATGTTTGCCACTTAAAAATGTTCCCCATAAAGCAATTATTATACTGTAAGTTCTTTCAAATTTTCAGCACATATTCTTTGAATATGGATCAAGATATCTTGGACGCATTTTCTTGATGTGTCAAGTAGAGTTTTTTATTTAGGTTTTTAATATTTTAATACCTACCTAAGGGGTTTTTAGAAATTTAAAGTGTTACATACTTTGTTATTTTTGTGGAGAACGTATTAATGTTACAGAAAAATTTATTTTGATTGTAAAGAAATATAGCTGAGTAAAATATGCGAAATTAAAAAGTTGAAAATGTTCATATTTTCACCACGTGAAGCATTTCAAATGAAAGCCGCTTTTCATTCTTTGAAAATTATTTTCTTGCGAAGTTAGGCACATAGAAGCATGAAAATGAATTTCTTGCCACAATGACGTTTAAGAAAGGTATGATAAAGGCCTCAACTAAATTTGTTGAAATTTGTAGAAATTAGGAATTTCAGTAATGAGTAACGTTAATGTCATGTTGAAAAAAATAGCGTTGTAAAGCATAGTCTGGTTTGGAGTTTTAATCTTCACTAATATACCTAACCCGTGTTTTAAGACTGAAAATGTTCACAGGCGATTGCGCGCGCGCGCACACACACACACACACACACACACACACACAAACGCGAACATGGACCTTTCATTATAACTATTTTTTATCCAGAGAACTTCAAAACTGCGTGTACCTTAAAATCTCCATATCTAATTTTTGGACCAAATGCAATACCTCACACTATAGGTAGAGAAAGTAACAGGCTCTACATGAGAGTCTCCGTGTACCTCTTTAAAAGTAATGATTAAGCAGTTCCACGGAAAAACTCAAAGCACAAAAGAACCACCCCAACATAGACGCAAAATAAATGCTTTAAACCTCCGGTTTTCAAGGAACTAACAGCACGAAGTCGAAAACTATGGAAGTTCAGACATTAAAAAACTTGAAAACTGGACTAAAAATAACAAAGTAGAATTTAACGATAGTAAATCAAAGGTATTGCTGATGTCACGGAAAAGGAAATCTGAATCCATTAATACGTATTTGAACCACAAAAAAGGTTGAACAAAAACGTGAACTGAAGTATCTAGGAAGTTTCTTAGACGAAAAATATAATTTTAATAAACACGTGGATAACATAAGAGAAAAAGCACTTCTGTTACTGAATATGTTGAACAAAACTGCAAAATTACGGTGGGGCCTAGGCCACCAAGTATTGAGGATTATCTATAAAAGTGCAATTGCTCCGGTTTTAACCTATGGTTCACCAGTTTGGGAACAAGCTATAAAGAAACAGAAAAACTTAAACAAATTTCATTGAGTGCAAACACTGATGAACATCAAAATAGCGAAAGCGTACAGAATAACCTCGTTTGAAGCTTCATGTGCAATTGCTTACGTTAAAACTATAAACATAGAAATTATTAAAGTAGCAAAGATATACAGGGAAACACACAATTCCACAGAGTATGATGCACCACTGGAAATACAGAAATTGATCCACCCAGCAAAAAAGTAAGCCTAGAAGAGGTAAACGAAGACAATATATATCACATAGAAATATTCACTGGCGGAAGCAGAATACAAGAGAAGGTTGGGGCAGCAGCAGTCTTGTTCAAGCAAGGAGTTTGAGTAAGCAAAATAAAAGCCAAAGTTCATTATAACTTTTCAAATAATCAGACGGAACAAGTTTGCAATTCTAAGAGCGTTGGAAACACAAAATTTGGATACCTTACCTGAGGAAAGAAACATCGCAATATACAGAGACAGCCAAATAACATTAACACAGCTAAAAACATTTATAAACTTAACTACTTCATAGGGGAAATTCATGACCAAATCAGGAGGTTAAAGTTACGGCATTGGAAAATACATCTTGCGTGAATCAAAGCTCATTCAGGCTTCATTGGAAATGAATTGGCTAATAAATCAGCCAAGGAAGCAGCTCTTGAAAGCAACATTGTCCTAGCATATTATGATAAGCACCTAAAACTTCCATCGTCAGTAAAATTAAGGAGGAAGGGTTTCTTCGATTGAAATTGAAATTGAGTTTTATTGATGGACGCTCTTTAACTATTGTGGCCCTTAGCGTACCATTCTATATTGGGCGTGAAAGACCGGTAATTTTGCTTAGAGGCCTCTTTATCAGTCTTGAGGTTATTTTACGTGCCGTAAGTCTACGATACGGGACCACCAGCTTTACTTCCTTTCCGAAGGAAGCCATGCTAAGGATTTTTACGTCCGAAAAAATCCATTGCCCTCCGCCGGGTTTGAACCCGCGACCTCGGGAACTAGAAGCTAGCGTGGTAACCACTACATCGCGAAGGACGACAAGCTTCTTCGATAGTAACGCGAGTGAACCTGCTCATTCAAAGGCGCTACATGCAGAAAGTTTATTCCATCTGTTATCCAAAGAATCGTCGTCCTCCGTGGCATGGCTTCCTTCCGAAGCGAAGTAAAGCCGGGGTCCCGTGTCGTAGATTTACGGCACATAAAAGAACCTCAAGCCTGATAAAGAGGCCTCTGAGCAAAATTACCGTCTTTCACGCCCAATATAGAATGGGACGCTAAGGACCATAGTAGTTAAAGAGCGTCCATAAATAAAACTCAACTCAATTTAATTTAATTCTTATCCAAAGAATAAAACAAAACATCCCAATCAACTCCGCATTAACAGCAATTATTAGCGCATATGGGAAAACCAAGGCATATCTCCACAAGATACGAATATTAGATGACCCCAGATGTTCCTGTCTACTAGAAAAACAACGATACAACATCTCATCTATAGATGCCCAAAACTAGAAAAGGAAAGGGATCACCAGAAACACGCTATACAACTCCAGAAAACCAAATGACCAGTGACAAACGAGCTCTACTAAACAAATACCTAACACTTTTAATATATTCGTCAAAACAATAGACTTTGATATCCTAAAGTGAGCTCCTAAAGTAAAAATGTAAATAGACGTATTTCATGTATAGAGCAGACTATATTAATTAAGGAAAATTGCATTGTTAATCTTTAAGTGATGTAATGCAAAACTGGTATTAATATTACGTGTACATAATGGAGCATACTCAATAAAACAAAAACTTCCGGTTATCGGTGGCTACCTTTGGCGGTTGAATTGACTTTGGTCAGCGAGAAAGGAATACATGCATATAGTAAAATCGGATGCGAGTTTAATATTATAACAGCAATAATTTAGAAAAAAAGGATGTCCGCTCGGAATATAATAGAAATATAATATTTTTACGCAATCCCACCATTATAAATAGGTTATTACTGTATTCAATATCATGCGTAATTAGCTCATGATAGTACTCTTGTCAATAATAGCAATGACATATGTTTTATAGCAAGTTACGCAATATCGATATTCCAAGTTGTCTTGGCTTATAGAGAAAACATGAAACCATTCTGTTATATTCTTTTCTCAGAGCAACGAAGACGCAAAAACCTCGTATTTTATTGAATATGGAGTCATTAAGATGTGAACTTATAATTATTTACCATGGTGAGCTGATAATAGGCTACATCACAGTCCGTAACACATGTTCACTTCTCTCCTAGGAAGGGAATGCATGCAAGTGGTTGTTTATTTATCGCTTTATCACGCCAGGTAATAAAAATGAAATGCAGAGAGAAGCAAACGTGTCTTAACACATGAAGATGCTTCAATTATGTCAGCTATGGATGCCACATGGTCACTTTTTATTTCGTAGAATTTATAATGCTAAGATAAAATTATGCAACAAACTCGTGGATAAATTACTATTATTAATATTCATAAATAATGTATTATAAGGGTAAACTAAAATGATTTGAGTGAAGCCTGACGGAAAACACATCATGGCTTGTCCTCAGCCCGGGTGGTACAGTTGTGCCAAAAACGTTACCAGGCGTTAACATTTGACGTCAATAGAATTCTTTTCTATGATATCTATGTATATCTGATGTCGTAACTACTGCGCGCTGTGTAATCCTGCATTTCCAATCGGTGTCCCGTGTGCAATAAATAAATATTTTTACGCTGGCCATCATAAGCAAGCATACACTTAGAACCTACCGCCGATATATACGAACTGTAAAACTGTAGATTCTACTTCAGTTTTCAGCCCGTGTTCAATACATTATATTCAACGAATAATAAGGTACATTTATTTTTTTGTAGTTTTATTCACGAATTTATGCAATCCACGGTGGACTTATTAGCAATGCAGTGCCACGTTTTGATTATAGACCTTTGCTAACAATTTTTTTTTCTTTCGCTTGTTTTAAGCTTTGCCATGGCCAGTTTCTGGCTCACGCCATTTTAATTCACTATACGAAATCCTTGGTATCTCAATTCCATTTGATACTGCATAGCTGCGTGTATTTTATGCTGTTTCTTCTTTTTAATTAACCTCTACAGCTCTTCAGTAACTCCATACGCACCAATAGTTTCAGCTCCTATTGCACCAGTGTATCCGGATTTTGCATCTTAAATCTTCTTTCGTTTGTAGACAGAAGTGCGCCCTTTATCAGAACGCTTTTCGAAATGTTCTCCTTTAAAGTACCAAAGTGTCATCAGTTATCTTGAACTTCATAGGCGTTCTATTCTTTTCTTTTCACACACTCTCTCTCTCTCTCTCTCTCTCTCTCTCTCTCTTTCTCTCATTAAGCAACAACTTAAAAGGTAGAAGAATCTGCAAAATTAGTTTCAATCACGATAAAATTGTTGAAAATACAACAGATGTCTTGCATGGTTAAGAAACTATTTGTTGATTTACCTTATCCACTTTTAACTGCGAATATGAACGAAAAAATACAATGCTGTTTAAAGTTTGCCTATCAAACTATTTAATCTCCTTATTCTGTTGTAGTTAGAAGCGAAGCGAGTTCACAATTCAGTTCACGTTTTCTATAGCGCGGAAACTACATTTGCCATTTCAGTGGCATGACGTCACGAGCATTCCTGTAGAGTTAAAACTCAAGAACCATGCCTTTTTTCCTTTAAGTTCCCCTGTTTTACCTAGTTTACATTTTACTGTGTTTTTTGTACTGTTTTCGTTACCTCTTATTTCCGCAATTACACAACACAAAAACACCCATGCCCATGGCGGGATTTGAACCCGCAACCCTTTGCTTTGCGGAGCGCCGGAGGTATACACTCCAGCGACCACGCCTACGAGGGCCGGTAACCTTGACGTGCACTGTGACATACACTGACATGCGATAAACGTCAATGTGCTTCGGGCAGTTCTTTAAAGGGTACTCGTAGTAAAATTGCTGATTTCTACAAATGTCATCAAATTTAGCTGAAATGCCTATCAACTAATTATAGCACAAAGTTAATTTTCATAGTTCTGTGTACCTAACTTTGAAGAAAATAATGTTCAAAAATTAAATTCGAGTCTAATGTGAAGGGCTCTACGTGATGAAAACTTTGATAGTTTAAACTTTTCAATTTTGCATATTATTTATCGAGTATGCGATAACAAAATTATATTTTGTGTAATATTAAAACTTTTCTCGAAAAGTGTGTAACACGTTTACTTTTCTAAAACTCAAGCATGTATTAATTTATTAAATCTGTAAATCCAAAACAACGCTGATATCAAGAAAGGGCTCTCTAAATCTCTTCATAAACATTCAAAGAATGTTTACTGAAAATCTGAAAGAGGCTGAACTAATATTGCATTATACTGAGTAAACTTCCATTTAAATGTCACGTGTAGGCATTTAAAAGCAAAACCGCAATTGGATCCTGATTCTACAACGTTTAAGGATTCTTCCATGAAAATTCAGTTTTGGATACCTTTAAGAATTACAAGGAGTAATTAGGAGAAGTAGTAGTAATAGAGTAGTAGACGGACAGGAAATTCGTGCTAGAAGGAGAACCACCATAGCATTCGTCTACCTACCCGGGGAAACTACGAAAACACCCATGTTCATAGTTTCCGGCCCGAATACGAGGCTGACACGTTACCTCGGAGCCATCTCGCTCGATAGGAGTTAGAAGAATTCGATGTAAGATTGTTTCTATAAAGCAGCAGACTTACTGCTATTCATCAATGCAGTGTATTTATGATAAAGATCAGTGCCGTCAGGAAGTGAATTCCTAATAGCTAAAATTAAGCTTCCAAACATCTAAATTTAAATTGAAAGAAAATCCCCCAAAATACTCGATTTGCACATTTGTGAGCGGGTAGTGAACCTGGAGCCGTGCCACAGTTGATTCACTGCCACTCGCGCATGGCCACACCGCCAGGGACTGCTTGGCGTACCGGCTGGCTGACTGCCTGGCGAGCTCTCGGGCTGGATGTTTACGAATGCAAGAGACAATTACCAAGTAATCTCTCTTGTAGTCGAGGCGGAGGCCCACAAGTTTGTTTTATCGATTCTCTTTGTTTCTCCACATCGTTAATGGCTCCAAAAACTCATTTCAGTACTGATTAAAACTTGGAATAAAACAAACAATGAATTAAAAGCTTATTAAAAGCACGAAAAAAAGAACACGGAAAACTCCAAGCCAGTAACTCTGTAGTCTTGTGTTCCCTTTTTCTCCTACCCCACCCACCCTCGCTAACCCCCTCCTTCGTATTCCTCTTGCTTACTCATTTCCTCCCTTCCTACACCCACAACCAAGTTTGCACTGGGTTAATTTATTATACATCTTGGTCTTGTAGTGTATCTCTCAGAACGGCGCAGTCAATACAAGCAGATACAATCTTGTTTGCAAACCTTGAGATAAATTATAGACTATATTGTGCCTTGTGTTGGAGGTGGCTGGAATCCACAATGTGGCGTTAAATCTATAATGTTCATATGTTGTATATACTGAGTATACATTGGGTGGTGCCGAACTCAATCAGGTGCTAACTACAAACTTTCTGCTACTCCAGCAAATTCATTTATAAAGGGGTTTAAGCTCTAGTTGTTTCTACAAAGGGATGAACTTCACTCCATAGGCGCATGAGTTAGCATGTGTATCTCAGTACAAACTCCTTGGGTATGCTCAAATGGGTTTAAATATTTCTCTTTCGTTACTAATTATGCCTGATTTATGCATCGATATGCACAAAGACAGTTTGAACATATTTGCTTAACACGCTGCATCTTAGTTACATTAGAAACCATTGAGCCGTTTATGCAGCAATAGGAAATCGAAAAAAAGGTGAACTATATATTCTTATTTTCAAACCGTTTGAATCCCCCCCCCCGAGGCTTCTGGGATTTCTTCATTAACCACTAGGAGACTAATAATCATGGAAGCTGCTTGTTTTCTGAGATATAGTTCTTGATGCTTATAGATAATATATCACAACACATGCAATCAAACGAAGTTTTGAAGCTGACATGAAAGACAGCAACGAACGAACAATTGGGCCGTTTTCTGGAACCTTTCCAGAATTGTTTGTTCCAAAATCTCAGAAAGAAGAGCTAATTTAAAGCACAGAATACAGTAAGAATGCTGATTTATGCAAATATACATTGCCGGCCATGTCGCACAAATGGCAGGCGGTTGGCAATTGTTTGTTTAACTGTAGCACGTTATTTTTCTCAACGTTCACAAACGAGAACTTAGTCTCATCAAAATCTCAGAAAAATAAAAAAGAAAAGAAAAAGAAAATATATGGAAACTTACATAACTGTGTAACTACCGTCGACTATGTAAAGTTTCCAACCTCTGTGGTGTGGGGTTAGCATGTCTGCCTCACATTTAAGAGGTCCCGAGTTCAATCTCGGTTCGGGTGAGTTACCAGGATGCTGTTGTTTACGGGATTTTCCCTTATCCTGAAAATATGAATGTCTGGTAACTCGAAGCTCTATGAGCCCCGGACTCATTTGAGTTTTAATTCATCGTCCGATATGACCTACCCGGTTAAAGGTGTTCACTTAAAAGAAATGTGAAGGTTTAGAGGCTTTGCAACTGTGATCTGGTTCTAAAGCAACTTCTCGTACTCCTTGGTCTAGGGGTACCATGCTAGCCTCTAGTTCCTGAAGTCGCGGTTCAAATGCGGCGAAAGGCGGTGGATTTTTTCGGGCGTAAAAATGCTTGGCATGGCTTCTTTCGGAAGAGATGTACGACACGAAAATAACCTTAAGCCTGACAAAGAGGCCTCGGAGCAAAAGTTCCGGTCTTTTAGCCCAATATAGAATGGGACACTAAGAGCCATAATTAAAGAGCGTCCATAAATAAAGCTCAACAATGTAATTTTATCTTCGAAGTTGTCTAATGCTCTGTAAGAATATTCTGGTCAGTTGTGTATGGTGGTCAGAGCAGTTTAAAGTGCATCTAACTCGAACCACAGTGTTAGATTTGTAACCTGATAAGTAAATTTCCTGAAGTGGAGGCGCTAAAATCATTGCGAAGCCAAGGACGCTTGTTAACTGTAGAGCAACTGATACGGTCTCCTATTGAGTCTGAATACATGCGATTTTATGCATTTACTACTAAATCTAAAGAAAGGCAGGCGTTTTATGAACAAAACACGTTCATACTGGTACTCACTTTCAACAGTGTAAAGCTGTTACCACATTTCGGTTACACCCTGGATATATATGCTTTCATACATCGTGCCTCCTATTTTTCATCATCTAGCACATCTTTGTACACATACCAATAGACAAATTTATTCATAGAAAACGTATACAACTATACTTGAATTAACGTAACTTCTCAATTCTGATAGTTCCTCTCCTGCCATGTGCGTTTCAGCTACGCCGCGCGTAAAACATCCGGTGTTGTCGGCTCGTCCGTCCAATCGTGTCGAGTGGAAGAGGAGAGGAGAGTTAAAGATAAAAGTTCTTCGTTGTGCCTAACGAAATGACTTAATTTTGAAATAATATACTACACTAAACATCTCAATACCCTTCTAAGGATACAGCGTACAACACACCTGTCAACTGTTGCATTATGTTCTGTTCATTTTCGTTCTATATGAGAATAAGCGCTTATTAAATATTAATAGTTTTAATACCGTTTCAGCCTGTATTATTTTATTCTAGTGCCAGTCTTCCATTTTGTATCCTTTAAACTCCTTTGCGTGATGGTTTAAATGTCCGTACGTAATATTATATTATCTATATAGAGCAAAGCTTTAAAGCTGATTTTTCCGCTTTCACTTTCATTATATTTCTAACATTTCAAAATGCGCTACTCCACAAACATTTTTGATACTATTGCGAAACTCTCAGATGGCAGATTATTCAAGTTAGTACCATATTTACTCTGAAGTTCTTATTTTTACTGTTATGTTTATTTTAACTCTCAATTAGATAAGACAAACTTTGCATTTAAAAGTGTAAAGTAATTGTGTTCTTTCATAATAATAATAATAATAATTTTTTAATAATAACTACACATATGGCGACGAATAGCATCTACTTGGAAGGCACCTAGATGTGTAATAATTTTTGACCATGTCGGGTTTTACCTAGGGTTTCTAATATTACTTTTGAAGATCCAGACTGCAGCTTATTCATCTTTTCTTTCTTGTTCTTTCCCGATATTGACAACAGCCCGTTTACTTACTTTAAGTGCAGCAGCTGTCCTATCTGTGACATTATTTACATCAATCATTGGTCCACCGTTTTCTCTTTCCATTTCAAAATATGCGCTTAAAGCACATACTATCTCACGAGCTTGGCCGCGAATTGCAGTACCTTGTCCAAGCTTAGCGTATTTTTTCTTTGGGGAACGTGTTCGTGGTCTTCCCCTGCGCTTTTGCCCGGGATCAGACGTTGTCAATCACACAGAAATTTCAGCACAGGTTACATATTTTAAAATATTATAATCACCACAATACTGGTCATTCGCTATACTACAGCTACACGTTTAGGACTTGAAAAATAACGTTAATAAGCAATTGCACAATTCACTGATTTAAAATAGTTGTATGCTTACATTTTAAAATATCGCGCTACACTACAACGATACACAAATCACGCAAGTATCTGATAAATCAAACAAAACAACGTTTGTCGTGTGGCAACACTTCCTCTGAGCTCTGGTGAAGGGTGTGGAGGGGGCTTAAACGGCGATTGGCTACTTCAAGGTCAACCCTGGTTGTCATGACAACAGACCCGCTTACACGTGCGGAAAGCATGCTGAGCTAGCTGTCAAAATTGAGAAGTTACGTTAATTCAAGTATAAAAGGGGAAAATAAACTAACAGGAAGTAAACATCCTTTCGCTTACAATGTGTGAACGCTGACAACACGGCGAGGGAAAGAGGATGCCACAGGTAAGCTGGAACTGTAAACAGAGGTGTAAGAGGTAGGACAGAACATAAACACAGAGCTCACAGAGGCAACTCTACCATACCAGCAATGCAAACGAACCACTGACTGTCAACTATGCAGCCCTGGGTCCGTGTATTCAGTACAACGTCACGTGTACTAGGTAGGGCGGTAGTCACGTTGATTCCTCGCTCAATGGATATTTGTCCTAGCCCTAGTAATCAAATTATATGTAAGTATTAGGACACCTTCAGTAACAATGTGTACTAGGCGGAAGGAGCACAGAGTCCTTTAAAGCAGGGAGAGATCTCTATGAACATATTGAAATAGTTTTTAACCCTTTTTTCTATCTTTCATAGACTTGTAGAAAAAACTTTGTAATGCAGAGTCATTTGGCCATGGCGCGCTTTCTCTTGAAGATGGGTGGGAGAATTAGATTTCACGATCTTTATACCGATATGTAAGCTGACACGGAGCGGACGAGAGATATCACAGCTGTGTGATGACTGTGTGTGATTAGTCATTTTGTCCGTTGTTGAAACCTCGTAACTTCAGAGTAAATTACAAATTGTACTACACACATAAATGCTAAGTAGTGGCAAAACTTTTTGAAAAAATAAAAATATAGAATAGTTGCTGTCCTATCGTAGGCTTCAATACAACTTGCTTTAATCGTTCTGTATGTGTATTATAAGGCGATGAAGAGTGTGGAAAGCTTATTTTCTCTGCCAAAACGCGTTCACAGTGGAAAATGGTACTGTAAATTCTCAAACGTCCTTAACCTTCTAAGAGGATGAAATCTGTACCCTTACTATCCGGTACTTGTTGCATATTTGAAATGTTGTTTTGGAATTCGATACACAAACACGTGCTTTCTTTACGTAATACAAGAAGATTGCTTGAACATTTGAAATAAAGTTACCTACACTATGAATTAACTTGTTAGTATGCTAGAAGCGACTGGCTGTATAAGCATATTTATTGCTGTGTGTCAAATGTTATCAAAAGCGATAATATTTTAGAACTTATAATTCTGGGTCTACAATAGTCGTTAGAATCAAAGCCTTTATCTCCACCGCGGACCTGCATGAGAGTGGTGGCTGCCTCGGTTGGTGCGTCAATGCTCACCGTTGGTCAAATAATACAGGAACCCTTAGTAAAAGCACAAGAGACATGTAATACATTCTAATGCAGTTCATTATGCACTCCAAAGAGCCACAAAAGGATCCAAGAATTGATTTCCCCCATTTCATACACATTTCTGAGTCTGCTTCTCAAATTAAACATCGTATGTCTTAGCTGTCTTTGATAAATTTGATTGATGTGTTAACGGATGTCATTCCTCGGCTTGTGTAAAGTGGAGATTTGTCTTTTGCACTAATGATTAAATGTTTCATGGATACTCACAGAGGGGTTAAAACGATGGATCGAGCGAGCCATGTGTTATTGTTGATAAATACTGTCAAACATTTCATAAATTGCTGAAAGTAAACAATGGCACTGCCATTAAGGGTTTCTTGTATTACTACTATATGCTGTCTTTTTAATTTATTATTTTGAAAATGTGCTGTTTTTTTCTGAAATGTCACAGCTCGACTGGAAACATAAACTTGAGGACATGAGCTGAAGCTTTCCTGGCGATGTATGCAATTTCTCTGGAAATTATATCGTGATAGAATGAAAAGAATGTTAACGGACATGTGAAGTGAAAATAAGCACTAATTGGAGAGTAGAATAATTGGTTCTGTTATTTGCCATTTCGTAAAAGACATTACTGAAGGCATGCAAACCTTTTATCTGTTGTTCTGTAAAAGCAACACTGGCAGGTAGTAGTATAGCTTTCCCATCGGCCCTGAATGACGGTGTGACATCTAAGGCACGGTGTTACCATAATGTGCGTCAACTCAGTCATGTAAGAGAAAGCTCAGAGGCGCTAGTGCATACTTAAGCGCTCATATGGAGCCGAGCGCGAAAAGACACACGAGAGGGTTGGCGATATTAAGCGACAGAATGACATAAAAGGGTGGAAGAAAACTATATCCCGGATAGCGAAAGGAAAATTGGAATAAACTTAATCAACATTGAAACATTGTATTTTAAATAAGTAAAATGATAGGTGATGCCCACTGCTTGTTATCCAAAAAGCATATCGTAGTATATAATTAAGCTAACTTTGTGTTTCGAAGCCTTTACTCAGGAAATAACTTTCTATAATAGTGTTAAGAAAACAATTTTGCGTTTTTCAATGGTTACAAAGTTCTGTTCTCTTTCTTATTCTCTTATCTTCTTTCTCCTCATCTGCCTTCAAAATTAGCTCCTCCGTACAATTAACTTTGATTTGTTTCGAGCTAGCTCTTGGATCAGCTTCCCAGACTGCTCGGAGATTTTATAGGTAATCAAGACAGTCAGTGCATGCATTCCTCCTTTACTAGTTGTTTTTCTTTTCCCCTAAACCAGCTCGCTCCTGTTTCCTCTTTGATGTACCAAGGTAAAAGAAAAGAAAAAGAAACAAACAAACAAACAAAGAAAAGGCTGGAAGAGGAAAACAGTAAAGGAAATGAAAATGAATATGTGAGCCTTAATGTGCCACACTAAAGAAAGAAAAGAGAGAAAGAAAGAAGAAAAATATTTTAAACTCCGGAATATCTTCGGTTTTTAGAAATAGCTGTGCGTTCTAAAATGTGTTAATGGATAAGGATAATACATTTCTATGGATTAAATGTCATATTTATATAAATTGGAGAACATAGAACTGTATAGTTGGCAGTTAATATTTCTCCACACCTGTAATATGAATGACAGCCGCCTCATGTGTTTGCTACCTCCATTGATATCTCGCCATTGAAATTGACAAAAATATATACATTTAATAATACAAACAATAATTAACGGCGAATGCTTAAATTACAAAGGTAGCATTAAACATTTGGTGGGCAATATATGTTTAATAAAATAATTGCATAGGTTCGCAATTTAATTTCTTTATTTTTTGTTAAGATTAAAATTCAGTTCATTTTAATATTTTTAAAACTAAGAATTTAGTTATAATGTACATTTGAGGCGTAAAAGGCTCTTATTGAATGCTTATGTTAATTCCTACTGTTATCTCGTCATTTCAGAAAGAGCTGTTTTGTGGAATAATCTATGTACCAGTTAATTAATTCGCAATATCTAATTAACGACGGATGAAAAGAACCAATAATACTTTATGCCCACTTCACGTTCCATTTACAGTTTGTACACCACCGTTTTCCTGATCATACACAACGGAGTGGTGATTTGAGCCTACCCTAGTGTTGGAAGGACTATTAGCATTGAGTTTCACAAAAACGTTCTTGTTCTCATATCGCTGGGTTAATTCATAATTTAAAACCCTGTTTCATATTTGGAAGCACACTTTCAATACAATATGACGGCATTAAATAGAACTTTGATATCGAAAAGTTCGCTTGGTAGTTGCTCTTTTGCATTTCACTCGGCAAGTGAAATCTGTAACTATGTATATCCTTTATGCTTGCCAGCCTACATTCTTATGCTAAAAAAATGAACTGATTATACTAAGGCGATGCTTGTAAAATTAATTTAGTATAATAACATTGTTGTGTGTTGCAGTACAAATATTTTCTATGATGTCAAAGCCCCAGCATATTGTATTCGTATTTCTCAGAAACGATGCTGGTGGTTATTTCTCAAAAATAATACACTCCTATAGCTTAATCCGAAATAGAAATGTTGCACCTTTTAACGCATGGTCCTAAATCACATCCTACAGTTAAATCCTTCATGGGCATCTGTGCAACAAAATCTGCGCCAAATAACCGTGTTTTTCGCTTAAAAACACCTGAGACCGAGAGGATGCGTTGAATTACGTGCTGTTGTAGAATCCTCATTTATCACAAAACTAACAATCAGACATTTCAATTCCCATTCGTTGCAAAATTATACACATTCATAGAACCCTCCTATAGTCACACTTTATTGCTGCAACATCCAATGCCCCCTTCCTCTCGATGTGGCTGCTGCAGAAGGAGCTTTTTGAGGAAAAACCGACAAAAAGGGAGAAGTAATATCATTGTCACTGACATTCAGAGTTGCTTGTAGGAAGCATTTTGTAGCGGGAGTTGAATTAAGAGAATTGGTAGGCTAGAGGGATGGGTTAGTCGGGACCCAGTTGCCTGTTGTTGGGCGCTGTCCTGTTGTCAATTGCGGCAAGACGCAAGTAATGAGAAAACTTTTCCCTAGCAATACGTACCCACCTCCTACCGTCATGTGCTTTCTTTCTCTCTTGCACCAGTTATCACAGCTGCCTTTTACATTGGTCACACAATCTGACATCAGCAAACTAAGCTGTGTATATTTTCCAGTGAAGCTCAAAACTCAGTATGGTTTTTAATCTCTTAAATAAAGATAGGGTTTACATTTTTTAAATGCAGACATAGTACCAGATAATTATTTTATGAAAATTAACAGCACTATGGAATACTTGTCCTAAAATCTACAGTCAAGTGCACGGAAGCGTGCCGATGCTTTTGGTTTCCTATAGTATTTTTCTTTATTTCATGTTGGCAGAAACTCCTTACAATCTGTGTACCACACCAGCCCTGGATCAGCCAATCTCTTATTGGCTTGAATTCAAATCCGACACCCTGGCATTAGCTTATGAACAAAATCAGGCCTGGATGAGTGGCGAAAGGGGAGAAGTACGGAAACATTTCATTTGAGTGGCTGGAAGGCATGTTTCGGAACGACGGTCCATGCCAGCTCCTGGATGAGTCCGTCTAGTAATGGTTTGATGTCAAAGATCTGAGACTCAAGACATTAACCTATAAACACATGTTGGTTTCGGGCTCAGGGGTGAAGGAAAAGGAGGGAGTTAAACAAACATTATGTGGAGTGCTAGAACCAGGTAAGGGATGGGGGCTGGGCGTGGCAGAGACGGTTTAGTATTTCCTTACCAACATAAGCCACCGCACATTATATAGGCAAGATTGCATGTGCTCGACTGTGCTTATGGTAAGAGATTGTAAAGATATTTAAACAACATTGTCCGTCACAAGGTATTCTGCACTCAATACTTAGTTAAAAGACTATCGGTAAGCTTGAAAGTGCTTAGTATCGGGGTTGGTTGTGGTACACAAAGAAAGAAATATATATATTCCTCCAGTATGGCATGAGCTATGTATGCATTTTGAAGGAGTATATATTCGAAATATGAAGAGTGAGATACTAACATAGTGCGATTTGTTAACGCTTTCACTTATATGTTTCAACACTGCTCATAAAACGCGCTTTAGATCAGGATATAATAGTACTTTTATGGGTTTAATTATAATTAAGCGGGTATTATTCTGTTCATCCTTATTTCACTTAAGGTTTTCAAATTGTATTATTATTATTATTATTATTATTATTATTATTATTTACAGATACGCTCCTATTTGTTCCAGTAATAGCCGGCCCTCCTAGCCGTGGTCGTTGGAGTGCATAGTTTCGGCGCTCCGCCAAGCTGAGGGTTGCGGGTTCTAGTCCCCCATGGGCATGGGTGTTTGTGTGTTTGTGTGTGTGTGTGTGTAATTGTGATAATAAGTGGTAAAAGACAACAGTAAAACACAGTAATGGTAAACAAGGGAACAAAAAAGAAGTAATAGAGTAGTAGAAATTTCACGGTTAATCTCAATATTATAAGGAATATAGGAAAACAGGTTCAGGCTTTTAGTAATGGGACCACCGTTCACTATCGCCCAGCACTTCACTCAACCTGTTTAAAACAGTAGCACTGTCGACACTGTTTGCGGGTAGTAAGTATTTCTGTCGTAGTATGTCATGTGGGTAAGTAGTGGAGATAGCAAGCTATGGCAACAGTGCCACGCAATATTAAAGCTCGCGATTGCGCTACAGATCAATGGATAGCTTGGAGCGTAAATGAAGCTTAGCCTGCACCCTTCCCAATAGCTTCTTGTACTATCAACTTACGCATTCTGATAGAATAAGCAGTTTTAGTGTGGAATGCACTAGTTTGGGTGTCGATTAATACTTCTTGATTTAGCCGATATTCAGCTATAGAAAATACAGCACATTTTAAGTAGTGCATATTGGATTGACCTATACGGGACGTTTCAGCAAATGCTTGCAAAGATAAAACAGGAAATAGGAGACGCTCTACTGAGCATTTTGATACCAGGATATGGGCTCAAATATGCTGAGGAGAGTCTGAAATATAGACAAGTCATGTTGCGAATTTTAGTTTTCCTCAAGTCCATAAAATGGTTGTCATATAGTATGCATTGCCACATGAGAAAACATACCATGAAACAATGATAGAGTTGTTCGTAGCATTTAGTGGATCACTCGTCACACGCCAATTACTCCTCGAGTAGTATGAACGGATCTGTCCTTGATTTATAGTATCTATTGTCATGTGACAACACAATACGATAAGACAAAGCCACCTTGTGGTGAGGAGTTGAACGAAAATATGCAACATGGATTGCATGGACTTCAGACTCTCCTTTACTAGTTTAATCGCATTTCTCCTTAAGCTAGCTTTGTAGACAAGCTTCGTATCTCAAAATTTTCAGCACAGCATACCCTTGTTTCTGTTTAATGTTTGCAAGCTTTAACTGCATCATCCTGTGTGAAATATATATTCCCAAATGAGGCTTTAACATAACGTATATTTGTCAATAAGATAAGGGAAAAAACATAAACATGTGGTTGCTATGCACAAGTATCGTAATAACAGTAATAAACATTTATTATTATTGTTATTATTATTACTATTATTATTATACAGACAAGAATGACTCGGAAATAAACATACTGCTAGAGTCCTGCTGTTGCCGAATAAGTAAATTAATATCAAAATAAATTCCTCGGCAGGACAACCCAAGGTTTACCGCATGACCGCTACATCCTCCCTTTTCAACAACACAGGAAATCATGGACAGAATACAGAAATGGGAGTGACAGACATTCGGTTTTTCTAGGTGGTTTTGTGTTTGTGTAAAGAACTTCCCTATTTTTCCCGTCACCGCAAACCTCACCAACTTACTTATTCAACTAGAATGAGGAATTTGATAGTACACTTGTAGGATAGAGAGAAGGCTGAGTTTAATGGTGCGGCTCCAGGAATCCGTTGTTCGGACTGTACATGCAAGGTTACTACATATCAATGAGTTGCCTAGAACTATATAAACATGAGAATAATCAGAAGTTTTAAAGAGAACTGAACAGGTCTCGAATATCGTAGTATCGCTTTTGACTTATAATTCTGAAACTTTCAAATAAGGTAAGCAATAATGAAACTTATATTTTCTTGACTTGTGCAAGTGAGAGGAATTATCATATACTTTTAAACAAAGATTGAGAGAAACATCTATACAAGAAAAAGGTGATCATATAAATCTGAAATTCTGGGCTCCTATAAGAGCATGTGCGGTCTTCCTTAAGGTCCCAGAAAATATTGTAGTTATTTAACTGCAGAAGATACTGCCGCTATTACAAATAATATGTATCTTAACTGATCGGACACTAGGTATGAAAGAGCATTATTCTTTCAGTGGTATTGTAAACACACATTATGTGCACTTAAGCTTAATGTTACTCGTATTTATGCTTCTTTAATAACTGATTCCTGCTACTACATATTATTCAGCGTAGAACACTTTAGGGCAATAAACCCTTAAAAACTTGAAATCCACAGCTTTCTTTTTAGTTGCTTGAAATCTTTACCACAGTATGGTAATACAATATATGTTAAGTCAGCCAGTCAAATTGAAATGAGTATGTGCAGTTATTTCAGAGATACTAATTTTCTGTTCTAGGTTTAATCAATGTTTATATGTTAATTAGGAAACTGTTTATACATTCTACTCAACATTTTATTTTGAGTTTGTCAAATCATTTTAAGGTAAACCACCTTGGTGTTCTTTTTAATGAAAGAAATCTACGAGAGAAGGAGTATAATAAACTGTTTCCATTCGCATATTCTATCCGATTTCACAAATATTAAACTATGAAATTATTCAACAACAAATAAGGTAATTGAATACTTCAAAACTGTGAATTTTATCTTATTAGCCATAATTCCTGAACGTTTACTAAACATTACATGTTTGTTGGCGCAAAATGATAACACGCGTGTATTTTAAATGATTAAAAGTGCTCAGAAGAAGTTTTAAGAAAATTTATACTTAGAATTGATATGTGCATTACAGTAGATACTCTGTTCGATAACATTTAAATGGCTAACAATTTGCCAAGATTTTAATATTGACAAATAAAAGTTTGGGAACAGTAACTAATAAGTAGCAAAAAATAAAAGTTTTCAATTCCCCTTGGATTTTCACATACAGGTACATTCCCTTAAACCAGCAATTTTTGCAAGTTTGAAGAAGAAATTCGTTCAATTTAGAAGCTTCCATTCCTTTATTTCTGCCACTCAGTCATTATCCAAACGCCATTTCTAAGGACATTGAAACTTAGAGAATGACTTTTGGCAATTTATTATTGTTGTTATTTGTAGCAGCTAAAGTTGCTTATAGGATTACAAAAAGTGTTAATATTCATTCTTTCAGAAATATTCATAATTCAGAAATTGAGATATTCGGAACTTTTAAAAATAATACAGCTAAAACAATTGCCTCCATTTGCATGAAGCTATTTTAATGAGCATTACTACTAACATATAAATCAATAACTTAGCCATCTAACCAATCAACCTAAACTATGCCATAATTGAAGTTTTTCTTCTTCACTGAATTTCTGCAGATAAGTGCGTTTTCAGTGTCTCTCCTAAAAGCGTATTCTCATCTAAACCCTTTAGACAAAGAGAAAGCAAACCTACACATGTAAATATTTGTCGGCCCTCGTAGCCGTGGTCGCTTGAGAGTATAGCTTCGGCGCTCCACCAAGCTGAGGGTCGCGGGTTCTAGTCCCGCCATGGGCATGGGTGCTTTTGTGTGTGTGTGTGTGTGTGTGTGTGTTGCATAATTGCGGTAATAAGCGGTAAAGAATACAGTAAAACACAGTAATAATAAACTGGGTAAACAAGGGAACTTTAAAAAAATAGGATGCAATACGTGGATTTATATCAGTTTTATAAAAGAAATATGTAAGCCCTACAGTTGCGACATCTTAGAAATACTGATAACGCACAAGAAAGATTGTTCTTCATACTCACTAATTGTAGTGGTACCGCCAGAGGGTATTAGCAAGCGCGTAAGCATGCTTTCCACCTCGAGGGTCTTCGCTTTGTTTTCATAAACATGTTTCGCCTGAGGGGATAGAAAGTGCCCCCACGCAAACATGTGGTGTTGCTCGGGTGAAACGATTGTTAGCCTTAGAATATCGAAGTCTATGGCAGCATGCTGCATTATGAATCTATTTTAATTGTAATGCATTGCCACGCTATCTTAATGGTTTACCTTTTTATACCATGCATTACATGTTAATTATATTTAAAGCTATTTTCGTTATAGTGTTTTGTTTTTGTTTGTTTTTTTGGTTCAGCCTATAACGTTTAAAGCTATTTGCTTGTATGATAAGAATATTACACTTTAATGCTATTACTTTATAGCACGAATGCTTTAAATCGTTGCCATGCATAAATTAATAACCTATTTTACTGATTGCTATTTATTTTAGCTAATGATTTGTTATGCATAAACGTTCTAAAATATTATGTTAATGAGCTTACAGAATCTTTAGATTTCCCGACATCTCTGACATCACAACATCCATCCACAGCATGTTTGGATTCCAGCATCTTTGATTTTCATTAACACTGAAACCGATGATGAGTTATGCCTTACGGTATAAAAAGCTAGTTATCTTAATGAGGTCACAGAATATTTCGATTTCGCTGCATCTCTGACATTTCAGGATCGAGACAGACAGAATATTTGGATCACATCTCTGACAATCAGGCATCTTTAGATCCATAAATGACGATACCTAAGACCTACAAGAAAATTAATTATCTTAGTTTTCCCGGCATCTTTAATAACCCACCATATGAGATTTGCAATGTACCTTCAACGAAATTCGAACTTAAAGATAGGTCAAATATGATTACGGCAATGGTTTACTCTCAAAATTCCAACGCTATATAATATATACCACTCTATTATGTTTATACACATTTAATTTCATACACCACTCCCACTGAAGTCGAACCTAAACTATATGGGAAAGCCACCAGACATATTAACAATGCCTATTTCAATTACAGATTCGCTAGCTGGACATACAGCAATAAATCCATTAATTTAATAATAATAGTAATAATAATAGTAATAATAATGATAATAAGTAAGTTGCGCTCGAAAGAACATTAGTTTCCATCTTATGATTTGTCTTTTATCAGTTCGTTTAACGATCCCGTCCATCTTCTGCATTGTTTGTAATGGTATCGCTCACACTTTTGGTCACATATCTTGCACTCACATAGTCGCTCGGTTGGTGATATTTCTTATTTTTGCACATTTTGTGGTGAAATCCGTGCGTTGCCAGGCCTATGATGACATGTCTTTGCGAATGGTTGCTTCTGGTCCACTCCCTAAAGACATTAATTTGACAATAACAACTTATTACGCAACGCAACGTTTACAACAAAACGCAATAACGCATTACGTATCCTCATCCCCGGGTATACAACGTTTTGCACTTAAGGTGGCAGGTCCCTTTGCCATTTACTTGTTTACACGTGTATTACATGTTTTACACCTGTGCTCAATACCCATTTTAGTACTATGTTTATGCAATTTGGAAAAGGAGTATGTTTTCACTTGCATACAGTACATTTATTTGAAACTGAAATGCTAATAGATTCATACACTTTTGCATTCTTGCATGTGCTGTGCATTAGTCGTCCAGAACATTCGGCTCAGAAGCGTATAGGAAACTTGGAAATTCGAAGTTCAAAGTGTTTACCTTCGTATGCAAATTAAAGGGCTTTTAAGGAAATACGCTACTAGAATGTGAAAATCTAGTGAAAATGGACTTCAAATGCATGTTGGAAAAGCGAATTATTCAAAGTATATAATTTGAGAATTCATTTTAATCTTTTAACAATGAGCATGCTTACTTTTACGTATATACAACACCAAGATCTGGAATGAAAATTACTTTTATTTTATATTGTAAATTTTGGCATTGCTTTCTTAACAGTTTTAGTTGGTCATATTGTTCTATATGACTCAGTATGCATCCAATTCTTTTGAAATGTGTAAGTACATTTGCAAAAGCCAAAATAATTAAAACGGTCTTATAATTTCTTATATAGTGAAAGGTTTTTAGGTATTGCTTTTAAGCAAACAGAAATTGTAAAAAAATAAAATTTAGAATGATAATGGCGTACAACTAAGTTTTAACTAAACTAGTACAAAAATAGCTAACCATTTTGTGCACTACTCTTAGACAAATTGCATGGACTTATAAGCGAAATACTTTTCATCGTGTGGAATATATGGGATGGCACAATAAAACTCACTTTTGCATCTCAATATCTTGAAAATAAAATATATAAAGAAACTAAATATGAAATCCTTCATTGTTGAAGTAACAAAAACGTTAAAATAACATTTTCTGAAAAATTCAATGAAAACTTTGGAAAATTAAATTTTCTCTCCTCCATTTCTTTAATTTTATACCACGTATAGACCAATATAACACGAGCTAATACATGTATTTAGTATCAGTATCACTCATTAGAGAAATTACACTTCATATCATCATTTCCTAGAGACAGTGTAATGGCTACAATTATCTCTGCTTACTGTCTATGATTAGTTTTTTAATTTATATCTAACTCCTATACTTGTTGTCCCATAGCACTGTCGAATACTAGACCTCCAGAGCCAATCTCCAAACTTAAAGCACTCCGATATATAGCATTTTGGGACTTCTCTTCTTTCTCCTAACTTCTTATCTATAGGTATTTTCTTGGGTTCCGTGACTTCCCTCATTGTTTTGATGCGATATTTTCATTATGTTCCATACTGCTTCACATCTTATGCTGTGTTTTGTATTGTTAATTCTAATAATTTCATTTGGGAGGTGTTTCTTCAGATGACCTATTATTGTATGTTGAGATTCAAACCCCCTCTCGTTTTTTATATATAAAACCGAATTAAATGTGAGAATTGGTGTTACCGCCAGTTTGTTCTGTCTGAGGTGATAGGACTATTATTAGTTTCAAATGGGAAGAGTTCTAAGCTACAGCGAATGAGGTGCATTTGCGTACACAACGTTGCCACCTCGTTACCCCCACTCTTTTCATATTTCCCTCTCACTCTCACATCTGCCTGTCGCTAGAATGGTCGACGTAAAGCAACCCAAACTGAATTATCTAAACTTTTATAATTCTCCTGGTGTTTAAATTCATAATTGGGAATATACTCGCATGCTACGTACGTATTTTTAAGTGTTATATAATTATAGGTTATGAATTACCTGTGCTTTTAATGCAATGGAACTGCCAGTGGCTCATCCGTATCACTGTCATCAGTTACGTGAAGAGGCAATTCGTCACTGACACTGTCTTCATCGTCTGAGTCTTGCAAATTTATGATGATAGGTTCCAAAATATCGTCACGGCCTATTTCTTTCCAAAAGTCGTCGTCTTGTAGTTTTTCTGCGTGTCTCACGCAGGCTTCCCAGTCTTGTTGAGTTACCTTGTCAATTTCTTCGTGAATAAGACGTTCAACGTCAGTCAGTTTAAAAGTGTTATTTCTGTTTGCAACCCCTCGTTTTATTTGAGCCCATACTAACTCAATTGGATTATATTGGCAGTGATAAGGGGGGAGGCGGATTACCTCGTGTCCCATTTCCATTGCAAGTTGATCCAGCTGATACACTTTTCCCTGGTTTTTAAATGGAAGTACTCGTTGCAGTAACTCATTTTTAGTTTCTGTTGCCGAAAATTCAACCCCCTTTTTTTGCAACCATTCAACAATTTGGTTCTTTCTACTGGCAGTATTCGGTACTTTGTTTTCAATAACCGAATGATATGGTGCATTATCCATTATAATTATGCTTCCCTCTTCTAAATAATTTAGGAATCTGTTCAAAAACCATTCTTTAAACGTATCAGCTGTCATCTCTTCGTGATAATCTGAGGTGGTTTTGGACAGAAAAATCCATTTGCTTTCAGGTACAAATCCTGTCTTAGCGGACCCTACATGACAAATGATAAGTTGACTGCCTTTTCAAACAGGGACCTTCAGGCCACCCTTTTTTGAGGAATCTTGCCAGATTGAATTTTGAGTGTGGTTTTTATTTACCCATGTCTCATCAAAGTAAAATATAGGTCTCGTATCGCCAGAATTTCGAATTTCGTGCATTTTGCGTAGGAATTTTATTCTTGCCGCAACAATGTCACTCCTCTCCATTAAAAATTGTCGCCCATCATTTGTCTTTCTGTACCTGAACCCTAATCCTCTCAAAATTCTATAAGTAGATGAATTTGAACCAGTGTATGATATTTTAGTTCTAAGGGCACAAGTTATTTTCTGTATTGTTGGGAATTCACCTTGGTCATAAAACTCGAACACAGTTCTGCGTACAACGTCCTTGTCAAAGTCAGTTAAATTTGTAATCCTCTTCGGAGGTCCAATGTGCTTTCTGGGCGATACAAACACTGGAGCATCACTGGGAACAGATTTTCTTGCCTCTCCGCAAATGCGAGACACACTTGCTTTACCGACACCACACGCTTTAGCAGTAAGCTGTTGAGGATATTTGAAATCAAGTTGATTTCTGTGTTCCTCATTGTTACATTTTTTATAAAACGAGTAGACCCTAAATATAATACTTCGAGCCTGACTTCGCAATACCTGCCTCTTCGACTCGCCACTAAATTCTCCACAATAAGTCATTGCACTATTTTAGTCTTGCTGCTTGCTCTCTGAACAACAACTGAATACTGATATTAACTGAGTAGGGTAAGTAAACTCCAACCCAGATTTAAAAACAACACACAATCATAAACATGTGACGGCTCACGTTCTGCAGATTCAGCATTCTACAAGTAACACAAGTGAGCTGGGTGGGCTGTTTGCTCTCTCTCTCAGCTTTAACAAACGCCTTGGTTTTACAACATAATTCTTTATCACCATTAAGTCAGTAGTTCTGTATAATTACAATAATATATATATATATATATACATAATGTATACAATAATGCATACATACAAATAATGTGACCATTACAGTGCTTACGTGGTTATATTATAACATATGGGAATGTTTATTTGTTTGTATTATGAAAACTATTTGAGCTAAAAATATGTGGTTTTTACGGTTGTGTTACGAAAATTACTCCTTACCTTCTAGTGGGTTACTTTGTGCAAAATTTGAATTTTTGACTTAGCGCAAATTATATTTATTAGAAACACATTCGCTTAGCACGCGTCACGCTTAGCTTACGGCGAATGCAATATGACAACACAGCGGAACTCCGATTGGTTGCCGCTCTAGCCGCGCTCAAGGACAAACATCATCCCATTTGAAAAACACAGTAGGGGTGGAGGTGGACTTAGTAGTTCGGTCTACGAAGATCTTTTATGCTTAGACCACTGAAAGGTCGCCCTTGGGAGGGAGATGAGATGAGAAAAGATAGAGGGCGGCTGGACCAGGAGGCGCGACAAAGCAGAGGGCAGGGACCCTACCTTTTTCCAGATTAAAACTCCCCGCATGGCAGCTGGTACAACCGGCTCCCCTCCCTACCCGCAGGCATGCACATTCCACTGGGGGCCGGGGACTCGAAGACCTCCCCCATTCAGAAGTACGAAGTGTTACATAGAGCATCCTTTTCCCCTGCCGTGCAATGCCGAGACTCCGGCCGACACTTGCAACCCTGAAACAGCCAAGCAGATGAAAGGTGAAGTGAAAGGGGAATGAGGGTGAAATGGAGGGACAGAAAAATTTAGGGGATGTAATGAACCTTGCCAACATTCGCTTAGGGACCCGGGGAAACCGCGAAAAAACCCATGGGTCAGGAAGGTCGGTCACGGGAATCGAACCCACGACCTCCCCAATGCAGGCCATAAACGTTGCCGCCTGAGCCATCCCGCTCGATGCTGAGCTGATAACTTCTCGGTGTGTATAAAATACATTTAAATCAAACTTGAATGATGGTTACACAGATGTGTCTACAATAGTAAATTTCGAAACCTCGGGTTCACTTATCTGAAAAGCTATCCATTATGTTACCTTCAAAATTACCATCATATATAGGTGTACGACTGCAAATGAGCCCATTTATATAAAGTTAAATCTTCATTTTAGGTTTAGATCTTCTCAAAGCTATACCTTCTCGGTTATTCCTATTAATATACCGGGTGGAGAGGGAATAGATATCATTCTCTTAGCAAAGAAATCTGTGCTCAAATAGGAATAAATGATCATAATAACATTTAATTATGCAAACGCATATTTCAGCAGAAATTAAGTATCTTTGTCAGATTGTAACTCACACAAGGAACGATTTAGGTAAGCCTTATTGAAGTATACGATAGATGAAAGGTCGGTAACTGATCTAAATTTCTTGTCCGCTTCAGTTCATTCTTAAAGCACCTCGATTCGCCATCAACTAGAATTTTCATTTTGTATAAAGTGTAGTTTACCCTGGAGCTACAACGTCGCCACGGTGCTTGAATAAGTAAACCACACACACGCCGCATACAGCAATGGTATTTCTCTCTGTGTTTTTAAAGAATCATATCTTCGGTGTAAATGTTGTTTCCAAAATTTTACTTCGCTTTTATTTCATTTTGTTGGTTGTTGAAGGAAAATAATAGTTTAGTTGTTGATTTCGTTGCCTAAATGTTAAATTTAAATCACTTACTTGTTTAACCCCTTTCATGAAAAAATATTTAAATAAAATACCCATCTTATTTTACCCGTTCTTAATGAATGCTTCGAGAAGTATCTGTATTTATTTTTATGTGAGATACTTATGAAAGTCCTGTACCATTTTGGATTTTACATTAAGTGCATAATAAGCAAACATTTAAATAACAATATTTATGCTTATTATTATTTAATTCAACATTAAATGAGTGTGTTTCGGTTTTATTTGGTTTTGTTAAACATTAAATATATCGCTAAAAATGTACGAAATAACTGTCTCTGGAAATAAACGCCACTAGTAAGGTTAATATCGAAGGTTTCATACGCTTTTTCAATGAACTCCTCGAGTCTATCTCTGTGTTAAAGGATAACATACATCCCTTCCATTCGGTCATAATAAATATACGCTCTGCAATGGCCGCTAAATGAAATTCAGATTGAGTAACGTGAACCTTAATTAACATATATAAACCTTGCAGACATGGTGGGTATACAATTCCTCCTTATTTCAATTTAAACATGCATATTTGGTGTCACAAACTTGAGAATTTCAAGATAAACCAATCAATTGCAATATGCATGATAGAGTATCGTTTCATCTTTCCAAATATTATTACGAAATTATTATTGTTAGTAAAACTGAGAACTTACCTCTCGGTGATAACATATACTATCATTGTTTTAATAGTGGCTGTTGTTATTATATTTTTAAATTTTAGTTCCAGCCTTTCATGTTTTAAGTATATCACTTGAAATAAATAGGTTTCCTACATTCCTAAGTGTAAACCAGGGACTTCCAGGCATTAGATATCCTAAATGCAACGAAAATTGACTAGAGATTGATTTGGTGGAGTAGTTCTACGATTTTTTGTCGTTAAAAGTCAGCATTTTCTAAAAATCCGAAAGTTGAAAATCGGAAATTACCAGCTTTGTAATGGACTTCTAGCAGTACTTCTAAATCCGCTTATCGTAATGAAACTAAACCGTTTCTTCTAGCAGGAAGGTGGGTGTTCTGGAACATAAAATGAATCAGAATTTTCTATCCCTACGCTACGCGGAACTTGAGCGTGTATGTGTATACTCGAATAAAAATAAGCGCCATCAAATTTATATTACCCTCGTAGAGTCCAGACGTTAAATCCCCATATGAACACCTATGATATGAGGATAATCAAACTTTCCTTAGGAACTCATTGCTAGAGATTGCATAACTCCTCCTTTTCTCCCTACCTCCATATCGCTGATACTCTGCTGCAATTTTCGTCGCGTAACTAACCTAACTTACATGATCGTATTTGTTAATGAGTGTAGGTTCTCTTGGACATGGTAAAAAGTACATTCTACACACAAGCTGCTATACTAGATTCAGATTATTTATAGAACTACTAGCGGGGAATTAGTGATTATTTTTGTGCCTTGCATTAAGGAAATAGGTGTACTCTGTGAATTCAAACAAAGTTTTACTTATTTAAGCTTTGCATAATATCCGAATTTGTTCGTAAACGCAGTTTATGTTCTATTTTGCTTAGAAAATTTATAGAAAATTGTCAAAATGTTTTAAGAATTATCGTTGGATTTTTGTCTCAGAAATCATTAATTCAGTGGTTACCAAATTTAAATATTTTTAAAATTATTTTTAACACCCCTGGGTTGTTTTGCGCCCAATAAAATGTTAAATTTTTAAACGTTTTCATAAAACGCAGCCTCGTTTTAATTTACATTCATAATGTCTTGTAAAGCCTTTCATGAAATTAGCGGATTTATCTAGTTCACAAAAGAACTGGACCTAAATATTTGGGAAACTCCCTGGTATATTTATAATTACAGTCAACGCAAAAATGTGTATGAGAGTAGGTGGGTACTCAGGCAGTCGCCTGTCGCAAATGCAGTAAATGTGTAATAAAGAGGAGAGCGTTGTCACACTTTTAACGTCATTATGTGAGCTGCACTGTGTAAAATACATTTTATGTGTGTACATTTTAATTTTGTATCACCAAAGAGGTATCGCCGATATTCGTTATAAACAACTACATATGGTGTTCAATAAGAGCTATTTCTATTCTCAAGCTTCTTACCGTCTAATGAAATCATTATAGGTTTTATACCTTCCAAGCATTGTTCTTTCTATTGTTTGTCATGTCTGATATAAATAGACGAAGGTCTCTTATCATAAACGATTTGTGCTGCTTGCGTTATTAGGTCATGCACTTCGCTAACACTTTTCAGGCTTTACTTTGTAAGTTGAGAACAACCTATCCTATTGGGATTACACAGCACCGTTATGCCGAAGGCGGCAAAGTCTCGTGTCCATGTAGGTACTAAAGCTAACTCTCTGCTATAGAGTTTTTTTTCTTTATTTCGTTTATTACTTATTAGATTAATAGATTTGACTTTGATTAGACGTGTGTGCAGACATCTGAATGGTATTTTTCTGTGTAGAACGTAGGATAACATTTGAATTAGATCACAGGTGTTCCTACATTGCGCAAAGGAGGCCCACGACTCACTAGCACAGTATCTCAGTCCAACAACACTGTAATTCTACCTGACACGCAGCCGTCCGTACTATGCCGTGCTCTGTGGTATTACTCGCGCAAAACTTCTGGAATCGTGACCTTGATTGCTACCCCAGCTGCCGAGCCTAGGAATGGTTTATGTTTAGCTTAATCAACGAAAGCGATATATAACACCTTTGCTTACTCACAGTGCGTAACACATACAGTCCGCATAGAAAGTGTCTGCATCTGGTTGTAATTTTAAAGAGAGCAGTATCTAAATAGTACTTACTTTATATTTGTTATATTTATAACCATGGCTCCTATCTTTTCAAAGTTAAGTGGTAAGGTGTTACGTAGTCAAAGTAGGGAAATAATTGCAAATGTCCTCGACTTCATGAAGCAAGAAGCAGAGATGAAGGAAGAAAATATATGCTCATCCGAGTTCCACAAAAGCCTTAAGAGAGTGAAAGAAAGAGTAGTCAAAGCAACTGGTGTTTCACCGAGTTTCGTTTCCAGAGTTCTCAAAGATAAGAGAAAAAAAACATATGGATGAAAGAGTACCATTTGACACATCTGGATAGAAAGAAACATAAGGTCCCTAAACGTATTACAGAAATAGACGATTTCGAATGCGTCATTCGGCGCACGATTCACAATTCCTATGTGGAAGAAAAAACTGTGCTAACAATAAGCAGATTGCTCATCAAGCTGAAAGACAGCAGAAAATTACAAGGTGGTGCTATAAATATCAGAAAAATTATTAAAGATTTAGGGTTCAAGTGGAAGAAACCGAAATCAAATAGAAGAGCTCTAACAGAAAAGCAAAATAAATAAATAAAATAAAAAAATAATAAAATAAAAAAAATAAAAATAAAAAGTAAATGTTGCCATGATAGCTTAGTCGGTTAGACCAACGGCACGGAAAGCCTAAGATCCGTGGTTCAAATCCCGGCTATGGCATTGAATTTTTCAGTCTGATTCTACCTTTCCAAATGGGTATAATTTTATATGTACTTATATCAGTGTGTACTTATATCAGCATCAATTTTTAAGGTGGTGCTACAAATTTCAGAAAAATACTATAGTGTATGAAGATGAGTCATACATACACAGCCGTCGTACAGCATCTAAAAGTTGGAGTGACGATAGCGAATTAGGTTGCAGGTTGCTGTTGCTAAAGGGAAAATACTTATTTTATCGTTCATGCTGTTGGAAAGATCGGCTTCGTTCCATATGCCCTTCTTTTACAAGTTGCAAAAACAGCAGGAGATTTTCATCAAGAAATGAATACAAAAAAGTACATGAAGTGAATCAACGCCATGTTGATACCTAATATACCTGTTGGGTCTGTTCGACAATGCATCACACTCAATTGACAAACCACCTACCTCAAATTCCTTGAAAGAAGAAATGAGAGCTTGATTACTTAGACATAATATAGCTTTAGATGAAAGCATGAGTAAAACAAAGCTATATAACTTAATTAAAGCCAACAAACAGCTTCAGACGTCATACATACGTGACCAGATAGTAATACAACATCGCCATAATGTAGTTAGACTGCCATCGTATCGCCCAGATCTAAACCCAATCGAATTAATCTGGGCTGATATCAAAAAAATGGGTGGCAATGCAGAAATATCACTTTTAAATTAAAATATGTGGAGCAGTTATAACGCCAGCAATTTGCTGAAATTGGGAGGCCAGAATGGGAAAATGTATGTCGACATGTTGAATAAATTAAGAATCATTATTTCGAAAAATACGGAATTGCAGAAAACCAAATAGAAAGTATTCTCATCCAAGATAATGGTGCAGAAAGTAGTGACAGCATCGATGACGGCAATAATGTGAGTGATTCCGCAGAAGAGGAAGGGTTGTTAGGTGTGGAAGAATTGGAGGCAATGATTGACATTGTTTTTTATATTAAGCGCTTTTTACAGCGTAGATTTTAATATACTGTATATAATTAAGTTTATCATTGCAGCGCATAACCGGTGTGTGGATATTTGACAATGACTGTCCCACGCACTCCTGCAGCATGCAGAGGACCGGTCACCTCCTGATCTGGTAAGCAACTCGCTTCTTAGCTCTCATTAAGATTTTCACATGTCTAGAACTGTTGCGCCGACTATACATACCTCACCACTTTCTTAAACATTTCCGCAGTTATTGTATGTCGTAAACAGAAAGACATCAAAGTGGAAACGCACCGAGGGTTGAAGGCGAAGGAAGTTGGGAGCGCTTGTGACCTTGCAGTGCTCTCAGTAAACAAATGTGATGTACAGTTGAAGGCCGTACACGCTACTTCGAAGATGAATCAGGATTAAGGGTTATTATAAGGAAAACATCTATGTATGTTTACCTACTGAGAGTGTGCAAATTTTTTATGAAAGCTATTAATAAGCATTTCGAAAGCGGTATGTTTTTAAAACAATATGTACTCTTATTAGTGTATGAAGCACATCCTCCAAAAATTCTGAATTATAGTTTGGGACTGGGAGGTTGAAGGTCCACTTTCCTCCTTTTTCTTTTCTAATAATGTCACATGTTTCTTGTGTTTCATAGAATTACAATGTTGTTTAACATGATGTTTTAAACCTCTTTTTAGTTCTGTGTTACATCTGATGGTTTCGCCATTTGTGCTGAAGTGTTTCCTGTCACATTCTGCCACAAATGATGCCAAGTTTGATTTATAAACTCTTCTTTGCTTTAGGCATATTACTACAGTTCTGCACTGGTGTATATGTAGCGAATAAATGGAACAATCGCAACGTAACAGACTATTGGGGAGGGGATAAGTGTTTCCGTCGCAGTAGGTACCTCACGTCACCTATGCTCCGTGCGGTAACAGGATTGCTCCGTTTACTTACTAAAACCCCTCTGCCTTGCCATTAATACACAAGGTGTCCACGAAACGAGTACAGATCTTCCGTGTGATACTATGGTATTTACGGATATGTTTACAAATACAATGTAAGTTCCCTGTAAGCTTTAGTATGTTAATTGCAACAAAAACAAAAAGTTGTTCTAGTATATTTTATAGTGATTGTTCAAAATGCCTACCACTGAATTGCATGCAGAGCTATACGCCTCTCACGATGAACTGATGAACTCTGATACCTATAACGATGCATCCGTATTTCATTATATCAAAATACTTATGTGGATATTCTCTAAAGTCAAAGAAAATAATCTTTCTTCATTTTCGGAATACCCGATTTCTTTGATATTCTTTACAAATGCGGTTTCTTATATTATTCTTTAGTTCTCAATCTCAGTTAATAGAATACCATCTTAACCCGCATTTTGAGCTGTAGGTTTTGTAAAACTTAATACCGAGTAGTTAGTATTCAGGTATCAAATTCCACTTGAGCAATTCCTCAGGAATTTGTAATTTTGCGAAAGTTAAGCTGATACTAGCGAATGTCAGAATAGGCAGTGGTATAGGAGTTTTCTATAAAAGGAGTCACAGTGTAGAAAAACATGTAACGCTAAATTTGAACGGCGTAAAAACCACCCTGAGGAAGCAGATAAGAAAAATGCAATCCTTCTACGTTCCATCAAATCCTTATTGCAAATACGAGCACCATTTGAAAGACATTGATATTACTGGTCAATGATTGGAGCTCGGTACACAATAAACGCATTTTTTTATAAAATTCTTTATCTTATATAAAACGACACCATGCCCCCACCTTGCACCGAGGTATACCATTTAAGGTAGGGGCATGGTGTCGTTTGCGCTCTTTGCAAAGCCGTGTATGAGTGTTTAAAATTAGTAACTGTAATTCTGTCAGTTGCAGTATTTCAGTTCTTTTAAATGCTTGTGTCAGTATATTGTTAAGTTTGGTTTACGGTTTAGAGCAGCGTATTATATAAGAAAAGCGTTGGCAACACTTTAATAAAATCAAGTAACACCTGCTTAATACTTGGGAAGTCATAAAACGGAATGACACAGAATGCTACCTTGATCCTTTTACCACTCAAACACGGAAAGTTGTTGTTTGGAATCTCTGGTAAATACGCGGCTTTTCTTCTGGGCATGAAACACTTTATATTTCTTTTATATTCTGCTGTAGTCTTTTTTAAATTCATTCTTATGGTTTCGTTTTTCTTTTCCATCCCGCGGCATTTGTCTCTTTTCACTGTGTCTTTGTTGCCTGGCGATTACGGTATCCGTAGGGTTGCGGGAGAGGAGCCCCAGGGAGTGATGTTTAGATGTTGTTGTGTTGAAAGTCGGTTAAAGCCAGACAAGACCAGGTTTGGTTGGGCGCAGGCGTCATCAGCAGGGAGCGTGAATGGGGAGAGAAGCGAAAGTGCTCAGTTGGTGCCTCGGCTCCAGGCTGTGTTGGAGCTTGGCACGATACAACGAAACAACACAGTCCAGGAAAGCCGATGCGACGCGTCACGAGATGCCGGCTCCACATCTCTCGCGTTGCATCGTCAATTACTTTGGAAAACCTCATGTATATCTTATTATTTATATATTTGGTATTTTGTTGGGGATTTATTATGGTCCCCTCTTTATTTCCACCATCAGACTGCCATGTCAGAACTCAAAGCTGTCCAGTGATAGACCATAGCCACGGGGTTTTCATTTCATTCATCTGCAATAAAAATAAACAATTACATTTCTGGGGATTTGTGCCATTGGCCTTTATTTAAAGAGAAATAAGATCTTAAATTTAAATCTGGACACCTTGATCGTAATTAAACCGGTGAGTATCAGTAGCACGTCTTCTAATCCAGTGCTCGGCGTCCTTGATTTCCGCTCGATCGTCTCGGACTGTTTCTCATGTTAGTCTATCGTTTCTTATGTTTATCCATACCGCAACTAGATAGAAAACACGTTTTTTTAAATAAAATACACGTATTTTTACTATCGTATGACGTTTGGATACAGTTGACATTGCTCTAACTTTCTATCCACTGATTAGGCAATACTGAGAAAACAAAAACGTCTTCATTAAATTTGCTTTTTCTCCATTCCACCCATCCTTCCCGTTTTTGCAGTGAGGCGGACTTTTGGCAAACTGTCACTACAGGCAATGTCTGCAAGACCGCATACGTTTAGTCGATGAGGTTCAAATCCCCCTAGTGGATTGGATTTTTCTATATTGTTTGCTTTCTATGTTCTAGAAGGTTCTGCTTTACTGAAAACTTGACTTAGCTAGGAAAAACGTGACGAGAAATTCTGATTACAAAATGACTGGTGTATTACACCGATTACATGTTTAATGCGTAATATACCTGCTTCAAATTTGTGCTATCACCCGCGCCTCTACCAAAGATATCAGGGACCACCCTTAAACTGGTGCAGATCTGTGGCGTGTTGGGGGATTTTACCGCAAGAATTTGTCTGCTCGTTTCAGAATGGGATGACTCAGGCAGTAGTGTGTGAGGCTGTCATACTGGAGGCCCCCCGTTTTTTCCCCGCTGGAACACCACCCTCACGTTGTATTTTTTTTGGGGGGGGGATTCCCAGGTGGGTAAGCGAATTTTCCTATCCCATGTTTCCTCTCCTTTCATTGCCATCTTTATTTTTCAGGATTGCAGGGCCGGACGCGGTGGTCAGTGGTGTGCGGTGTATGCGGTAGTGTGATTTGAGGAGAGAACTTTTCATTGCAAATATGGAACTTTCTGCCCGAACCTGTCCATGGGATTAGATGGGGGGCTTTGTAGGGAAGGAGGGGAATGCTCAATCTAGATGCATTAGTGAGCCCACTGCACTACTCCTGTTGCCATAAGGTCTGAGCCTTCGTATTCTCTCGCCTTACTCCGGAGGTTTAGAAGGTGAAATAGGCCTAGTCTTGGCCATAGTGTTGAAATCCTCTTCCGTTTCTAATCGTTATTAGTAATCTACACAACTGAAAGAGTTAGTTCCGCGGTAACGAGTGAGGCTTGCATTCGGGATCTCCACGGTTCAAAACTCATCAGGATCATTCTTCCTGATTCCAGGACCGTCTTCCCTGACTGAAGTTTTTTTTCCCAGTTTTCCTCAGTCCCCATAACTAGCAAATGCCGGGGAGGTAGTCTAAACTTAGGCCTGGAACCTTTCCTTCCCAAAATTCCTTTCCCAAACATTATTTCATTGCACGTATCATCCATAACTATCGTCTGTAGTGCCATATGTAGTAAGAACGGGCGTTAAGCTTTACTAAAAAGAAGTAAGCTACTCGTTTTATAATGCTACTCTGTTTTCTTTTATTGCTAAACTAAGAACCTTTGAAAACATCTGGGAACGGGGTATTCCTACCTTGAAGTTGTTTGGAAGCCCTCAATGCGCAGATTGATATCTTCAGACGACCATCGCCAAAATAGAGTGGTCAGAGAGAGTGCCAAAATGAGATCCAAAAATGAAGTTTTTTCGCTGTTTAGATAGCGAACGACCCATAGAGAGATTTTCGAGAAATAGGTGCAATAAAGAGAGAAAGAGTTTTGTTTGTGTAGCTTTTGATACCTGGTCATGTATGTTCAACGTTCCTTAATAAATTAGCCCTCTTATGGCGGTCGCTGGCAGCGTAATAGACACTTTAGTTTACGGTCAATGGCTTTACTGTTTAGCGACGCGTGGTATGCTGTGACAATGACACCTCAGTTTTGTATGTGTAAGCGCGTAAACCACTGGGCTGTTACTGATACAGTCTTTGGAAGTTAATAACCTTCAATATCAGTTCCATATACCTTAATTGTTTGCATAGTTTTATACAGATCCGCCACAATATACAGGGTAAATCACCTAAATCTTGCACCGAAAATATTTCGGAAATGGAAAGTGCTATTGATGAGCAGTTTTCACAACATTGATTGGTAGTCAGGGGCTCGTAAATTTAGCCTGTAAACAGATTTTAATAATATTGAGAAAGTGTATTTTTTGAGTAAACATAAAGTTTTTTAAATGGAACAATTCCTAGTTACATCAACAGAATAAAGATAGGGTAAATTAGAATGTCATGGCGTTTGTTGCAAGATTCTAGTATAAGTAGTATACGAGAAATCTTATTTTGAAACTTTTACGCACCGACACTTGTACAACATATGGTAGCACAAACTAAAGAAAAACAAAAGGGAATTACAATATTTTTGTGGATTCTTACAAGTAAAGAGAACATAGCCTTTCAAAGGTTGTGTTCAAAATGACCACTGGCAGCTTCAATAAACGCTTCCAGTCTGCTATGGAAAGACTGCTGCACACGTTCTAGCATTTCAGCGGAAATTTCAGAGCAGGCAGCAGTAATACGTCGTTTCATATCGTCTGGTGTAGTTGGTGCATCCTTGTAGACAGTGTCTTTCAGCCTTCCCCACAGTAAAAAGTCTAAAGGGGTCAAATCCGGTGAGCGGGCCGGCCAAGGTACAGATCCTCTTCGTCCAATCCAACGATTTGGAAACAATACGTTAAGACAAGCTGTAGTACTTCGTGCGCTATGGGCTGGACAGCCATCATATTGGTACCACAGGTTCCTCCTAGTCTGCAAAGTAACGTCTTCTAGCATCTGTGGCAGATGGTCTGTCAGGAGGCTGCGATACTTGTGCGAGTTCATTGTTCCTTCTATGAACAAAGGGCCTATGAGCTGATGCTTCACTATCCCACACCACACGTTTAAACTCCATGGACGCTGATGTTCCACCTGACGAAGCCAACGGGGATTGTCAACAGACCAATAGTGCATGTTTCTGCGGTTTACCTGGCCATGATTAGTAAATGTTGCCTCATCACCAAACAAGATACATTATGAATCTGGAGTATCATGTCTTAATGCCCATGTACAAAAGTTAACACGTTTCTCAAAATCGTTTCAATGCAGCTCTTGATGGAGGGAGATGTGATACGGATGGAAACTATGTCGATGGAGAATGCACTTGCCTGACTTATGCCACTTCCCGTGCGACTGTGCGGGAACTAATTTGCGTATCTACTGCAACGGCAGCCAATACATTAATTTCTGCCTGTTCTCCAGTCACTTGTTTGTTTCTGTTACGTTTTCTATGTGTTATAGTACCACTTTCACGTAATTGGTTGAAGAGGTTGATAAATAATTGCCGGGATGGTTGACGTCTATTGGGATACGTTTCCGCATACACCGTACAGGGACGAACTGCTTTCTTCCTACTCTCTCCATACACCATGAGGATTTCGGCTTTTCTGCATTAGTAAACCCCATCTTCCATTCACGACTTACTGCTTGAACTGTCACAAACTAACTGACCAGAAAGTCGCAATGCAATCAATGAACAGAAAACACAATGCAAACAAACATAACAGCATCGTACCTAGAAACTAAGCAGGTTGAGTGGGACAAACAATTGTCGGGGTGGAAACTTTTCAAAATACGATTTCTCGTAAACCACTTGCACTAGAATCCTGCAACAAAGACCATTGACATTCTAATTTATCCTACCTTTACTCTGGTGATGTAACTAAGCATTGTTCCATTTAAAAAATTGTATGTTTGCTCAAAAAATACACTTTCTGAGTATTACTAAAATCTATTTATAGGCTAAATGTACGAGCCCCTGACTACCAATCAATGCTGTGAAAACTGCACATCATTAACACTTCCCATTTCCGAAATATTTGCGGTGCAAGTTTTTAGTTGATTCACCCTGTATAGGTATATTGCACCCAGTTATGAAAACACACGCTAATTTATTCTATGATAAATTAAAAGAAGTCAGTGTAGTCATTAGAAGCACGTAACTTGTAAATACGGGTTTCACAAAATAATTCCGTTCTTGTACTGACTTTGTTCTGAAACGTGAGGATTTTCACCTTCTCAGTCTATGACCATGTCAGCAAAGGTTACAGAGATAACACAGAAAGCGAAGCTTTGTGAAGTTATGGTAAGTTAGGACATCAGTAAACCGGTTAATAACAAATCCTGTATTTAATCTACTCTTTTCCTAGTACTCATGAATAAAGAACAAATTGGTATAAAAACAAGGAAGAGAAAAGAAAAAATAGAAATGAATCCTAGTGTGCCTCCAATCCCAGGTGCTCTCATCGGAGCCTAAGATGCAAACTGCTAGACTGGAGAAGGAAGAGACACATGTAATTTATCATTACAGTTTGTCTTTAAACCAGAGAACCATGCTTTAACAAGAGGTGATAAATTTTACTATAATGCGACCTCAGGTACGGAAGAAGAACATGTCGATCATTTAAGAAGCAGCATTGCCGCATTTGCCACTCACTGGTAGTAGAATGATTAGAGGTTAAGCATAAGGCTGAGTGACAAATCGCATTTTAAAATTGAAGCCGTTATTCGTTGTTAAATAAGGGTCAATGGGTCCAATCCTCGAACACTCATCTGGTTATTTTTACGTACCTCCCAAAGTTTGAACGATATGATTTTTCAAAATAAAGTTTGACCACCACTAAATAAGTCGTTTTATGCAAATTTTGAGCAAGTGTGTGCTGCAAATGATTTGTGCGTGTTCTACATTAGTTCACACGTAAATATTATACAATTATAGTAATTTGCACTTATATCGATTCACTACTAGATACTATAAGTGCGTCATAACTTGCAAAATATCATTGTTGTAAGTAATACGAAGAACAGAAGAAGCACTTTTTAACTGTAATATAGAATTGAGAGGTTTATCCCGAATATTATAAAATGTTCGAGGCCACCTGAGGAATATTCAGCTGGCGAAACCTTTGCAGAAATAAAGCTGCAAGAATTGGAGCGTATAATTGAGCGCATTATTATAACACACACTTGGGTTTGGGTTTTGTAACGATATTTATCCAAAAATATTGTCAGTACCCTAAACCGCATTTAAATAGGGTTGTGATAGGAATTCTAGACTCAGTATTTATAAACAGAAATTGTCTCAATTCAGTGTTCAGTGACAAATATATGTTTTAAATCCGTTTGGCCCGGCTTCAACCTCACACAAATGAATAGGAAAAACACATTTAATGGTAAAATCTACGTCCATACTACACCAGATTTCGTAGACCTGTAACATGTTTGTTTCAAAAAGAAACTTCCAATTTAATAAAGAAAAAGGCGACTGCCTCAATGGTCTGGTGGTTGGGATGCTAACCTCCAAATCCATAGGTCCCAGGTTCGATTTCATGATGGAGGGTGGGAATGTTTCCTTAGCAGGATTATTTCCTATCCCCCTTAGAGTCTGGAAGTATGAATTTGTGTGTGAATTTAATGTAATACCAAGCCAAGGATAACACCACTGTAAGCGAGTGAACATCGTTGCTGATGAACAATTGTCCCAAAGGAAAAAAGCCGCACATATAACCTTAGATGTTAAAGAGGGCATACAAATGGAATATTAGAAAAAGAGAAAGAAATAAGGAAAGAAACGAGATCATTAGGGGGCAAATTGCAAATCTTACAGCTTCCAAAATGTTAGTTGTGTTAGTATATAATCCATCATTTAATTACGACTATGGTAAATAGAAGAGTATGCAACGTACTGACAGAAAATAAATGATCACAGAGATGCTATATCTGTGGTGTTCAACCCAAACACATGATTCTGTTAATAGGTGGACAAAATATTGCTGATTCCGCCCCTATCAACTTAAACTGCGTGGATTCGTTGATCTGTGTGTTTACTGTAAGTATCATATAAGCTTGATATTAAAAAATGGCAAGGCAGAGGTGCCCAGGAAAAATATAAGTATGAAGCTAGAAGGAAACTAATTATACATAAATTCAGTGGAGTAGCTTGATACGGTGTTCTGGGTATACTAGATTTTAAAAATTGAATTTAGAATTTTTTAAATGACGCACTAATTCCCATACATTAGTGTTTCATAAAATAGTGTGAATTCGCTATTACGATTCAATTCTTGTTATTATTGTTGTTATTATTGTTATTATTATTATTAGTTGTTGTTGTTGTTGTTTTAGTAGTCATTAGCATCACTACTAGTTGCCGAAATTGAGTGAACATACATTTTAAACTAAACTAGATTATAAAAATATAGCGTTAGGTGTAACTTTACAAACCATTGTATAATTGTAAATCATGAAAATACTGTAGGTACTCACTTAGATTTTCTTGTATATAAGCTCCAATCGGTGATTTTTATTGTAAGCTTTTCTTTCAGTGTTTTTAATATTTGATATTCCTTTAATACCCCATTCCTTTTCCCCGCCAAAAAGCAAACATACGAGGCGGTACACTTTGTTATGAATGTAACTGCCAGTTAACCAATTAAATTCACTGTACCAGGATGTTTTAAATGTCCGTTTTTGGTTCTTTTACTGAAAGACAATGCCGAGCTTAGGATTTGGTCTTTTGCCTTTAAGTTCACACTGAGTTTTTAATAAGTAATCCATTAAATCGATGGAACTATCCATATTTCTAAAATCATAAATAAACCACGCACAATCAAAACAATACACAGGTTTACGTTAAATTAACAGTTTACTGCATTGCACGGCTGCACGCACATAGTGTTGGTTCACCAATAACTGAGGAATGAAATATTTATATTACACTGCCTTGCACTACTCTTGTCTCCAACCCCTATTGTCCTGTTTCGGACCTTGGGGAGAGCAGGTATACAGAGACTAAACACCTCACTAAACGTGTTAAGTCTCTGTTGCTGCCTTTGTGCCCTTAATGCACAACAAAATATAGGCATGTCTAGTACAACGAGGGGTCGAAATTTAGTGGGAAAAGCTATATAAGTCCACACTTGATGAGACTTGCACTCGCTCAAACATCCCAGTCTCTACTCCACTTTGCTGCCGCATCATGAGATTTCGAAGCTGCCTAAGTACGCAGCATTACAATCCGACACGAAATAGCAGTAAGGGTTGGGGCATTGGGGTAAACAGCGGTGAAAGTGATTGTATTAATTAGTTTTTCATAACATGTTTGAGGCTGTCTGTATTTATATGTTTAAAAATTTACTTACTTTCTTGGCAATTTATTTAGGTAGACTCAGTCTCAAAGTCTACACTTACGCTACGCCACTGCGTAAATTTAAAAACTAATTGGAACTTCTTGTGGAGAGAACAAAACCCAGTAGTGGGGCAGTAATACAGCTGGAACATTTTTTCGAACACCTCATATTTCTTCAAAAATAACAGGGACAAATTAAGAACTCATTTGCCATTTTTCAGTAATACTTGAAGCATCCTCTTCTGGTTATCATATAAATGTAGAGAAGTTTGATGCATGAAAAACTAAAGTCATGTGGCCCGCAACTGTACACCAAATTCTTACTCGGCGTCTTGAGATCATAAAACACTGTATTTTGCCAAATGGACAACAGTCTGAAGGGGTTCAAGAAACACGAAATAAGGACCTTAGGAGATTTAGGAAAAGGTACACTAGAAAAATTTCGAGATTTGCAAAAAATCAGGATTTGATCTTCCTAACATCGGATCCAGTATTTCTGCAAAAAGAAAATTGCCTGTGAAGAAGAGGGAAGATTGTAAACAGATGTCTTCAGTCTCCTCTTCAACTCTTCAATTAAACACCATATGTGCAATTTCAGGTGTTTTCAGATTTTGGTGACATAGACTAAGGTATTAATAAGACAAATATATATTTGTATTTTGTACAGTGGAGCAAATTTTTTGATGGTCTGAATATATAGTATAAGTATACTGAATATTCTTATTCAGTGACAGCACCATTTATATCTTTGGCGTTGCTGTTCACTATTACGAAAATTAGCGCAAATGGCTGGTTAGTGGGTATTTCTTGGAATTATAAACACAAATTTTATTTTCCAAATTATATATTTTATAAAAGTTGTTCTATTAAAAGATATAAAGAAGGGAATTAGCAGGAAACATTTTTGACATTTACTTGCACACAACAAACAGTGTTCTGCATAGAGAAATTTATTACAAATATGAATTACCAATAAAAATTTTACATAATCCAATCCACATATTAACAAGGAGGAAAGTCCTATCGTGCAAGATTCTACTTAGTCGATGTAATATAATGTCAATGAGGTTGATTTACTAAACGTAGTGCAAGTGTAATAGAGAATATATTTCTGTCCATCTAGATTAGCAAAATTGAACACTGTGAATCACTCTCCCTCAGAGAATAAACGTGTTGACTTCACGGTACTTCCTGCATCACTAGGTATCATCTTAAAATACATTAGACTTTGGAGTAGATGCAATTTAAGAATGTGCTTGGCTCACTGTGTAGTAATTCATAGTGCACGTAACAAATGTGTTCGGAATTTGAACGCATCTAAAAAGTTAATTACCATGGCCGATACTCGAATTATGAATCTCTGGTCTAAGCTATTATTTAACTAGTGTGACGGGACGCCGAACGGGCATTTAACTTCTCTCATTTGATTTATGTATTCCGATGAAACGCGCAGATTTTAATTACTCCAAGATAACATACCTTAGAGGCACAAGTACTGTTAATTCCTGAATTTTAGTTATCCAGTGACTAGAGTTACTTATACTCTAAATATAAGCTTTCCCTAATAGAGAGAGCTTAGAATTTCATCCACAGGACCGAAAATGTTCTATTATATCTTTGTCGAATATTAGAATAAATTTTGGTTTGCCCAACGCATAAAAAGTCCTGTTTTTGCAGATAAGTATGTAAATTACTTTCCTGGGTTCACGTTTAGCGCCAGAATTACAGCATTGAAAATATGAAATACAAATATTGTGGCATGTATGTGTGTGCATTGTCACGTCGGACACATTATTGCTTTGTAGCGACGACATTGCTGAAGTAACTCATTTTGGCTGGGGTTTTTTAATTTCGTCCGTGACATCTCTCCCCACCTCCTGGCCAGAGGTGCAGAGAGAAAGGGAGAGAAGCAAGCGTTACTAGTTTCTTTGTCTGGAAGCGTGGCGTCAGTAGCCAGTCAGTCGTGGTGTGTCTCTTCAGGGCGAGTGTTGAGTATGGAAGCGTGCATGTTTCTTGTGAGTGTTGAACATCTCCCTCCAATGTCTGTTCTTTAATCCTTTGTGAACGATGTAGTAATACCAAGTTTTAATATTCAATAAACTACAGGTAATGTGCTAATGTGAAAACTCGTGTATTTTTGTGATAATCATCCCACGTCTGCTCTAAAATTGCAGCTAAGATGCTGTTCCTCTCGTTTCCTCTGAAGCTACGTCTCCCAATGTTTATTCTGGGGTATCTAAATTTATTATCTAGCTGCAAAACCTTTTGGCCCTACCCCGGTATATAATAATATGGTGGTTGTTGTGAACCTTGCGTTGTCCATCGTTGTGTGTTGTTACTACAGACGTCTGATATAAGGAGAAGGCCCCATCAGCCGGTTATGAAACCGCTTGCTCTTCTCGAGCGCTTCCAGTGAGGGAGCTCCAAGGGATCGAGTAGGTTTCGTCTCACCTGTCCGAATGGGTGTCGGTGATCTACTAGGCCCAGCCAAGTTCCCCTTGAAGATACGAGACACGCTAGTAGGCAAACCAGCTGAGCTCGAACAACGCCCCGGATAGTCCAGTCGGCTAAGCTAGGTCACGACGGGTACATAGGAGCATGAATAGCAGAAAACTAAGAGATTTAGGTCTCAAAAGGTAAGTCTTTATTGTTTCACGTGTCTTCGCGCCCCGGCGGCTTATGCTGATGACCGTACTAGGCGAGGAGCCAGTTCTGATTGCCTACCTGGAGCCAGGAGCCAGGAGCAAGAACAGGTCGCCCGAGTTTACTCGGACGGAAGGTTAATCGCCACGGTACCTATCCGTTTAGTTACGGATTTACCCGTGCGGTGATATAGATTTCTGATTGCCTACCTGTAGCCTGGATCGGCCGATTTATACCTGTGGTAGCTGCGTAACGGTCAGTAGCACAAATAACCCGTAGCGCCATCTAGTTTATGAATCTTAAACTATTTGTACATTACCGCCGCTGTGGCGAGCGGTTGAACTTATGTTACTAATGAATTATTTACTTGTTAGTGTATATTGCAATTACTTGCTGCGTTATAACGTGCGTCAAAAACTATTTGTTGCCGTGGTGAATTTATTATTTATCTGGGGTGGGCCACTATAGTGGTTTTTCACTAATACATGCTAATACAAAATTATAATGCTCACAAACGGGTTATTAAATCGTTAAAGACAAAGAATGGCAGGATATCCACAGAGGCAAAAAATAATATCCATTCCGAACGCACCGCCTCTGCATCCTTTTCCTTATGCACAGAACAACATGTGTAGAGAGTAACAACATGGCCAGTCCTTGGGAAGTTTGCTGGAACAATATACACTGGTGTGCAAAACCTAAGGACGAGATGTGTGAAGTAACATAAGAAATGAACTACCTGGTGGAAGTAGATGAAGGCGCGGGAGCATGTTGCAAGAGGTCTCTCACACGTACACAGAAAGCTGGACGTCACATGGTGTGAGTGTAGTGAGCCTATAGTGCCAAATGGGTCTGGTCTCGCAACACGGGGCAGTTGACGAAACAGCACAAGACGGTGTGTGGCAATTAGCGAGCTGTTACGGTGCACTGTAGTGGTGTTCTTCATTGCAACATGGCCCGTAGACACCATTTGGATGACTTCACACGGGGAAGAATCATCGGGAAACTAGAAGAAGGACGAAGTGCGACGAGTGTTGCTTAGGAGTTTGGAATTGCTCACAGCATTGTTTCACGTGCATGGGGAACCTCACAAACCACTGGCACTGCTGTCCCAAGGAGAGGTGGTGGTCGACCACGCTCAACTACAGCAGCAGATGACCGCTACATTGTGCAACAGGCAAGAAGGAATCCACGCCAAACAGCGGATGCAATTGCAACCACATTTAACAAGACAGCTAGGCACGCAATCTACGATACACAGTGGCACGGCGACTACACAGAGGTGGCCTCTTTGCCCAACGGCCAGTACATTGTGTTCCATTGACATTCGCACATCGGCGGCACCGTTTGCGATGGTTCCAAGAGCATCAAAATTGGACCAACGAGGAATGGGGTCGCGTGCTCTTCTCGGATGAGAGCAGATTCAGTCTAAGCAGTGATTCTCGACGTACCCTCATATGGTGAGAGGTGGGAACACGTAATGAACCCAGGAATATCCTTGAACATGATCGTTTTGGTGGCCCGGGTTTTATGGTTTGGGGATGCATAATGTTGAATGGGCGCACCGACCTCCAAATCTTTGAACACGGTACGCTCACTGGGCAACGTTATTATGATATTGTACTCCTTCCCCATGTGCATTTTTTCAGGTGTGCAGTCGGCCTTGACTTCATTTTGTGGATGACAATGCGCGACCGGATCGAACAGCGCAGGTGGAGGATCTCTTGGAACGAGAGAATATTCGGCGAATGGACTGGCCTGCCCGTTCCCCCGATTTAAATCCCATCGAACACGTGTGGGATGCTTTGGGAAGACGCATTGCAGCACATCCACATGCACCAACGACCATCCAACAGTTGTCAACAACGCTGGTGGAGGAATGGAACGCCCTAACACAAGAACTGCTTACCAACCTTGTGGCCAGCATGGGAGCGCGATGCATAGCATGCGTTGCTGTCCGTGGTGATCATTCACCCTTTTAAGCACCATGTATCTGTTTCTATAAGTCTAGAGAGCCATCATATGTCGTATTGACTTTAGTGTAGCTTATGGTCTATGATTAAAAGTGTCATTTCTGTTCGTCTCATTGCATATTTCGTTTAGTTGCCTACTATAGCATACCGTAGCGGTTTCCTCTATGTATGATTCAAGTTGGCAGTGTCACAGCATGCGAAGATTACTTTCGTTCTTAGGTTCTGCACACCAGTGTAGTACAGAAGGCTCGAAATGTTTTCCGGTGGGCCAGAGGGTGCACAGGAAGAGGGGGAAGGAATGTCTTCTCCACTAGTCATGCCTGGCTCTTGCGGACAGTAAGCGCCGGTTTCGTAACAAATGTCACATTTATTTTTGCGTATGTTCGTATAATTCAGCGACCTGCCCCCAAGAGGAAAGAAGACGAAACTAAATATACCACATCTATCCAAGCGCAATAAGTTAACATTTCCCTTACACAATATGTTGTTTAAAATGAATATTGCACTGTTTTTGCGGGTGCTACAGAAGTTTAAGATGCATCATTCAATAAATTTCTTGAGAAACAAGTTTCACATAATGTACCGTATATCTTATTTTTAACGTTTGTTGCTAGTAGTAGTAGTAATAATAATAGTTTCGTAATTACCACGCAATGGACTGTTCTACGCGAACTCCGACAGCAGTGGGTATTTATTATCTTGAACATAATTTTATTTTGCTGCTTAATCTTCATAGAGATTTATCACAACGTTTAGCACTAGTGTGTAGTTCCATAAAGTTGGCACATTCAATTCTGATAATATTCAAGTAATATTCGATTTTAAAAATGCAGAAGCAAAAGTAATATTAATGTCAAACTCTTGAAGCAGTTTGAGCAGAATTAAGTTCAACATTCAGTTTTCTTCAAAATGAGATATATTTTGCGTTTATTACTGAAAAGTGAATAAAAATTGTTTTATTTGAAACACAATTCCCCCTTACATACTCACAAGAGAAAGGAAGAAAAACTTTGCCAACCGTATAGTGAATGTAGAATAAAAGCAACCAGTGTATCTAAAAGGAGAAAATGTTAATAAATACGAGGAAACAACGTTTAGCGCAAAATTTGCACTTTCTATATAGCTGTGTTATTCGGTTAGGATAACATAAGCTAAGTTTTCAAAATAGTGACACGAAAGTTTTAATGCAAAGCGGTTGATATGATTTTGTTGCAGTTAGTTCCGTATTTGAAAGCACTCTATTCTGAAAATTCAATTGCTTTCAAAAGTAAACTTGCTTTCAAATTAAAAATCTGAAGAAAGAAGGGGGAAAAAAGCTAGGAAAATAAAATACGGTGTTAAATTTAGGTGCTTTGTATTATGATTCACGTTGTGAATTCTTAAAATGCTTCTCTTCCCTGGTTTGGAATGGAATGTGTAACGGAGGGGACTCGGAGTCGATCCAGTATATGAGGATATTATGCCTTTGCCCCTCGGGGGAGCGCCCCTGGAATGGAGGGGTGGAGTGAGGTGAGAGACACCGGGCGGCCGGAACCAGGAGCGACGGCACAGCAATGACAGGGTCCCAAAGTTTCCAGATTGAGACGCCTCGACAGACGGGCGGGCAAACCGGGGACCCCGCCCCACACAGAGGGCCCAACGTCCCCAAGGGGCGGTCCGAATACCCGGCAACAAGCCGAAGACCGAGAGACGGATAAGGTTCCACAGAAAGCATCCTTTTCCCCCTGCCACGCCGCATCCGAACACCATCGCCGACACTACCAACACTCAAACAGATCTAACGGGGTAAGGATGATTGAAATGAGGAATTGAACGATATGAAGGGACAGGAAATTCAGGGGGGAGAGAAACCCCTCCTGCATTCGCCTGACGAGCCGGGAAAACTCCCGAAGAAACTCATGGTTCAGAGTGGGTAGGCACTGGGAAGCGACCAGGGACCTCCCGAATACGAGTCGTGGGCGTTACGCGGCGCCACCTGGACGGAACCTGGAAGATCCGTACTGCATTGAATTTTTCAGTCTGATTCTACCTTTCCAGCCTTGTCCTGCACACGGTTTGTGTGACAGAGTTACTTCTTGTTAACTTCGTTGTAAGCATAAGAAGAATGTTAACACGATAGTCAAGTTTTCATGTGGAGGCTTTGAAACCCCACGCTCTTTACATTACCAGGAGAAAAATCTAATGTGTTGCATTCTCACAATTCTACAAACTATTTGTAGTAAATCTTATTTTACTATCTACTTCCTGATAATCCAGATAAACTTTCAATTCACATTAGCCCATCTCTGTGGTGTGGGGGTCTGCCTCACATTCAAGAGGTCCCGAATTTGAATCTCGATTAGAGTGAGTTACCTGGATAAAGTTTTTTCCATAGTTTCGCCATTTCCTCAGAAGATGAATGTCACGTAACTCTAATCTCTAGGGACCTCGGCCCCAATTGATCATCATTTTAATCATTTCGATCCTTCACCGTCCGTAATGGCCTACCCCGTTAAACGACGTTAATTAAATACCAAAAGAAAATGTTCACATTTACACATTTCGTTGTACGATACATAGATAAAACGATAGTCACATTTTAAAAAAGCATGTCACTACGTGATGCTTTGAAATTCCATGCTGTTTGTATGACCGCGACAAAAACAAAACAAATAGCGACTTCCCAGTTACTAAAGTATTCAAACCAATAACAAAAAATACCTGGGAAATAGTTCATTTCGTAAAATACATGTATGACAAACAGTGTGCGTTGACGGGATCTGCATTTCTTCTGTAGTATAATTTTGCCCATCTTTTACAGTTTATCAATTATACAAAAGTTATTCAGAATGAAGAAGACTTGAGAGGCTCTTCTCAGAAAATTCAAAATATATATTTCGTTTGTCATGAAAATATTTTAAACAGAGAATATTTTAATCAAAATCATTAGAGCCAGTTTTGAGAAAATAAGAATTTTCGAAAACTTTTCCATGTAAAGGGTTATTCGGGGTGGGAGAGATTTTCTTGAAAATCTTCGTGTTACATCTTTGAAAGATGCTGAACCTAAATATGAAGTTTGGTATTTAACCGACCTTTTGTTTTGGAGTTATATTGTTCACAGTCACTTAGGTATACGGAGTAGTTTATATAAAATATGTGTTGCATTCACATGACCTTCTCTACTCACTCTTCTACAAACTATTCTTACAAAGCTTATTCCTGCACCTATTTCATGTTAACACAGATAAACCTTCATGGCTTATATACATATTTCGTTATACCTATAAGTAAGTGATTGCCAAACCCCTCAAAGCTGATCGCTATGTGATAGCCTTGAAATTCTGTTCTCCTTGTAGGAACACGAAAAAGAAAGGAAGAAAGAAAAGCAATAGCGATTTGCAATTAAGGAAGTATATAGTATTTGAAAATTCAAACTAATGAGATGACAACGAATATTTCAGAATAGATTAACACCATACAAATGCTATTTGACATAATTTTTGTGCTTTAACATCTACATTTGTTCTGCAATAAGATTTCGTCGCTCTCTTACGGTTTACTAATTATCAAAAATCATTCGCAATAAACAGGAATTTACAGACCGTTCCTAGAAAATTAAAGATATGCATTTTATTTGTCATGAAAATAGCTTAAGCATATGTGTTTTAATAAAAATCGTTAGAGGCATTTCTGTAAAAATAAAAAAATTCTAGATATATCCAATGTAAAGGGTAATTTGGAGTGGGGGATTTTCTTTAAAATCTTCTTGTCGTATCCTTGGAAGATTTGAAACTTAAACACTAAGTTTAGTTTTTAACCGACTTTTCGTTTTTGAGTTATGTTGTTCACGGATCCACACACACACGCGCACACACACACACACACACACACACACTTGGACCTTTTACTAAAAATACATTCTTTGGTTTCAGGGAGTCTCAAACATGATTTCTGGCGAATCTCGTTATTGAACTTTTGGGTGGAATACCATACTTCCTCTACTTAGTAACTACCTAGTAGACGAAATAAAAATGCTTTCTTTGGATTTAGGGGGTTTAAAGCGTGTATTTTCGGTGAATCACATTAAATTTATGAGTGGAATACAATAATTCCTCTACTTACTGTAGCTACGTAGTAGAGACGGTAAAAATGCCTTCTTTATATTCAGAAGGTCTCAAAACGTGTATTTATAGTGAATCACGTTATTGAATTTTGGGTGGAATACAATACTTCCCCTACTTATTGTAAGTGCGTAGTAGAGACAGTAAAAAGTAGAGTTGTGGTAAAGATACGCGACTGTTTGTTGCTGCGGCATCTTGCATGCAACGAAATAGGGAAAAGTGTAACTTAGACTGTAACTTGAAATAATTTCTGGCCGAAATTGTTGTCACGACTAAGGTAAGGTGCCCGAAAAATCATACTTTATAAGGATATTATGATAAATAAAGAACATATGTTAGTTGATAATGGGTTAAGAAGGTAGTGGATATTGAAAACCAAACCATTTTGTTTAACACTTGCTCATTGTACAACGATATGATGCGTCTAGTTCTAAAACATAGTTCGTATACTGCTCATGTCGCTGTGCTGTAGTGCTATTGCTGTTTTCTTTTCACAGTTATTACTTTCTAACTGCCAAGTCTAAGGAAAATGCGTTGGAATGTTATTTTCGTTAGCACTATTACATCCTCTAACCTTGTAGAGCAGGTATGAGCTAAGGCACCTGGGATAACCTCTTGATAAGACGTCCCGCTACCACCTCCCGCCTACAAACACGTGGCACGGAAAACATTTGGAGCCGTCTCCACCTCCGAAGGTGCTTCCCAAGACTTCAACAGGCTGGGTGCACCCAGTACTATAACTCGCAAGGGGCAAATGCTCCATGCTGTTGTAGGGGATCTAGCCTAGGTCTCATCGCTAGGTGCACGGCAACGTTGCTACAGCGTTATGGGTATGGCCGGGTAACATCAGCTACTCTTTATTAGGCAGGTAGACTCATGTTACGCATTTAGTGGCGAGGTTGACATGTGTCACCCCTTGTTGTGTTTCCCTTTCCTTGGGGTAAGAGACGAGAAATAAGGATGCATGTCACTTTATGTGTTCTTATAAATATGAAAATATATGAACATTCGCTTCTGATAAAGAAGGTGTAATAAATTATTTTAAAACAGTTAAGAATCAAGTACATAACAGCATTAAAACTAATGTTTATATTTCTATCTCTTATCTTGTGATTTCTTAGGCTAACCCAGTCAAGAGTACATTTTCAAGAAACTTCTCTTGGATTTCTAGTGTGTTAACATATTGATGTATTTGTAACAATCTAGTGTTATAGCATGTCACTATTTCTGGTTTCATAGTATTTTCCTCATCTATTACATCTATTCTATCCTTGTGATTTAAGTTCCAACAATAAAACAGATTCTCTTTTTTTTTAAAGAACACAGGAACCAGTAAAACGGTTTAATTATGTATTTACTATATACATTCATGTGGGATGGCATTTTGTAAATCGAAACAAATTTTGGACAATAAAACGACTTATTAAACTTATCTCGATCAATAGTTACGTGGATACTAGCGTGGGAAGCATATGTCAACCAGTCGCATATAGATTCATTGACGGTATAATATTACCAGTGGAACTGCCAGCAATATCTTCTAGGAAGCTAAAGAGCGCGAAAATAAAAAGTTACAGAAACTCCTGTGTGACATATTTAACAACATGCCCAATCCAAGGCTAAATTTCTTTACTCCCTTTCCACGTCGGCAGCGGCATGTGACAGAAGACTTATAATGTTCCCGGAGGTTTAGGGGCGTCAAGAAACTTTCTTGAACATTCCCAACGCTATAACAACAGCTGAGAATAGAAACGACGTTTATAAGAAATGTTTGTAGATTTTGAATGTAAAATTACGAAAATTTAAGAGAAATCTATACTAATTCTCTAAAAGGATGATCATAAAATAATATTTTAAAATGTCCATTAAACAAATCCTCAGCCTGTATGGAATCCGGATTCAATTTCGGTTTTGCCTTTCAGGTAATTTAAATACCCAAACGCGATATTCAAATGAGCTTGCGCAGGTGTGTGTAAATAGCGCATGGAAAGAATTAAAACTTGATATTCTCCCAATATCACTTTCTTACATGTTTGCACCTTTAAAGTGTTCCCCATTATGCCATTATTATTCAACGTCGTTCAAATATTCCGTACTTTGAAGGTGGATAAAAGGATCCAAAGTCACTTCTTTATATCAAGTATGGGTTGAATTTGCGTTTTAATAAATTAATGTATTATTGATTTTTAGAAAATTAAAAGTTACATTTTTCTAACAAGGGTTTTCGTGTTACAGAAATTACCATCTTTGATTCTAATTAACTTCATTTCAGTAAATATGTGTAGGATATGAAGGTTTAAAATGTTAATTTTCAGCACATTTGTCATTTTACACATAACCCGATTTTGATTTTTGAAAACTTATTTACTTACCTATAAAGTTAATTACAGAGGACCACATAATTTTGTTGAACAAAACTAGGATAAAACGTGATCTAAATTCGTTGGAGCTTTTACAAATTTGCTTTTCCACTGCCGAGAACCCTTAAATTGTTTTATACAGGTTGAGTTTTAAGTCCAGCGACAAACTTCAGGCGGCGATTCCTGACTGGAAATAGAGCACAAAGATTCATATCATCTTGTGTGCGGAAGTGCATAGTTTCCATGGTAGGTGGCACTGACGACATTGTCTCATAACTTGCAGTGTGCGTTTTGTGTGTTGACAGTGTGATTTAAGCAATGTAGAAGCACAATGGTCCGCTATTGATACCAGCAACAAGCCGAGATGGTGTTCGTGTATAGCTTAGCAGGTGGAGACGGTCGATGGGCAGCACGGATGTACCGAGCCAGGTACCCTGACAGACAGCACCACCCACATCACACAACATTTGGTGCCACTTTGCGGCGTTTGCGTAAGTATGGGTCCTTTGAGACAGACGAACGTTCAGGGTGACCGTGGACTGCGCGTACACCAGATGTGGAGAAACATGTTCTCCATGATATTGAGAAGAACCCTGGTACAAGCTCCAGGCAATTGGCGCGCCAAAGGACGGTTACCTGCATACTACATGACAACCGCTATTATCCGTATAATCTCCAACGTGTGCAGGGATTACATCGGCGGATTTTTCACCGGGAAAGATTCTGTCGCTGGTTTGTGCAATAGGCCATCACTATTATGGAACTTCTGTCCTCAGTCCTCTTCAAAGATGAAGCGACCTTTGGTAGCGATGGCGTCATTAACCTGCATAATTTTCATCTATGGGCTACAAAAAATCCTCGCGGAATGGTTGAAGCGTCTCATCAGAATGGCTCAGTATCAATGTTTGGGCAGGGATTATTGGCGACCGCCTACTTGGACCAGTACTTCCTCCACAACGCCTGAACGGAGAAACATATCCGGACTTCCTGCAAAACACTCTGCCTCAACTGATGGAAAATGTGCCTTTGGCAATACGACAGCCAATGTGGCTGCAGTTCGATGGAGCTCCAGCCCACTTCTGCATTAATGTTCGCCGACACCTCAACATCTTCCCCAGACGATGGATAGGACGTGGAGACCCTGTCGCATTGCCTGCTAGATCACCGGACTTAAACCTCCTCGATTTTTACTTTTGGGGGCATCTGAAAAGCATTGTGTACGATGTGTCTGTTCGTAATGTTCAGACCATAAACGAATGAGGCAGTTCATTATGCGACCTGTGAACGCGTGCATTGCATCCCATGGAGGCCACTTTGAACATCTGTTGTGACATGGATGGGATTCAGGCCATATACTGTTTGCCAGGACTCTCTGTTTGATGTCGTCCTTCAGTGGCATATGCCGTGGAAGCTATGTATTTCTAGACTCAAGGTGATATGAACTTTTGTGCTCATTTCCAGTCAGGAATCACCCTAACGTTTGTCAGTGGACTTCAAACTCACCCTGTATATTTGCCAGAGTATGCTTATTTAAACTTTCCAAACTTAAATATTGCAATACCTTTGTGTTTTTCAATTAATAAGTATTTTTGAAACCAGGGAGATTACTTGCGTACTTTAATTATGCTATGGTGCAGTTTTACAGTTTCCAGTATAGTATAATATATAATAATATAAAATGTCTAATTTTAAATGTAAAAGTTTAAAATATGTACTAAACCATGTGTCTGTAAACTTTCAAAACTTATTCAGGACAAATACAAAAAGCTTTTGTGTGGGGGTAACGTGCCTGCCTCACAATCAAAGCTCCCGAATGCGAATATCGGTTAGGGTCAGTTACCCGGATAAGGTTTTTTCTGGGGTTTTACTTTATCCTGAAGTGATGAATGTCGGGTAGCTTTAAGCTCCATGGATCCCGGGCTTATTTGAGCATCATTTCACTCACTGCATTCATTCATCGTCCGATATGACCTAACCGGTTAAAGGACGCTTAAAATATATTTTATTAAAGAAAAGTATACGCATACAGTAATAAGAGCAGGATATTCATCCAACACACATTACGAGGGTGCTACTGAAAATATTTAGAATGTTATGTTTCTAAAAACATATGAAATGTGTTTATATTTGACAGCTACTTTGCTGTGGTGTTCAGGTCACACTAGTACATGGAGGTGATAAATTGCTGAACCACCATTATTGTCACCGTAGAATGATTAATTGCCACTTTACCTGGATGGCCGTGTCTTCTCCTCTATCTTAGCTATCTACGACGTGGCGGAAGATTCTCTTGAAGATGCTGCAGTCGTCGTTGTGGTCTTTGGGTTGCCTCGGCTGCTATCGGGTTCAAGGTTGAGACGGGTCGAAGGTCCTATAGGTTAGATACGTGAGAACATACTTATTCAAATGGAAGACAGGAGAAGTTAATTGTAACAATACTATTTATTTCCTTTAGTTAATCTTTGTAGCACTGATATTGAAATATTGGTAATGAACATAAAGTACGTTACATTCGACGTGAAGTTTTCTTTTGGGCGAACTTCTACTGCTCATAAGCTAATTTGCACGAAGTTGATAGTGAATTACTTTTCCTATACCCATCACTAATTATATTACTTAGATAACTTCTCTAAACACCAAGAACTTCACTCGCCTTTTTAAAATATTTAACAAAACTACATTCTGCTTTTGGCGTGGAATTGCTTACTCGACGAACGTGGATTTTGTCTAAAAGCTTAATCATACTTGTGGGGGTATCAGGATTTAAGGTTCGATATAGTAGAGGGGATTTTGCCCTTATTTTTTAAGTGCATATTCAAGAACTGTATTTATGATGAGTCTTTCTACGCCCTAAGTGTATACAAAAACACCTTGGCGCTCTTAGAATTATTTCGAGTTTTGTCATTGGCTACCCATAACCGGGCTCTTCGAAATTTGTAGAAATCAGAAGCTTTCTCCTCAGTCTTGATTCGTCGCTACTTAGTCACATTGTTATATGCAATAGAAAGATCCCCTGCTGCTCTCTGACTCTGGGATTCCTGGAGTGTCGTGTATTTCAGTCTTTGTTACTCGTGACGTACACAAAAAGTCTTTGTTTGGTGAGGGCTTTAACAGACTTTTTATTCTTGGCTTTGCGTTGCTAAAAATGTAGTACTGGAAGCCTTCCTGTATATTTTTACATGAGAGTTATAAAAATCTAAAATATCATGAAATAAAATTCATGATAGTTACAGATATGATACAATCTGACAGTTGTTATAGTAATTAATATCTACGTACTAATGAGATACGGGTACATACCGTCTCCAGCTCCTAATGTTTTGCGAGCTGATTGCCTTGTAGTTTGTTCGATTTTCTCCAATAGTTTGCTAATTATCATCATTTAAGGATTTTGTGTTCACTCAAAAATGAATTTTACTAGAGAACATTTCTGGGCTATGAAGTTTTACGTTTTTAAATCGTCATTAACACCAAAACAATGTGAAGATCGACTTAGAAATGCATTTGATGAAGAAGACTCATCCAAGGAACAATCTATATTTAGTACAGCTAATCGATAAGAGATAGGGTTTTTCTTAGTGAGGAATTTCGTGAAGGACGCCCAAGACTGCTGTTACTGGTGAAAATGTTGCCGCTGTTTGAGCAAAGCTTTTAGAATTTCGACGGACACCTTATAAATTTATTCGGACGACATTGGGCATTGGTATGAGCCAAATCCAAAACATTTTACACCAAGAGTTAGACGTGAGAAAACTTTGTTGTCGATGATTCCGGATAAACTGACTCCCGATCAAAAAACAACGCATTGATTGGTGGAGAAAAACTCCGGAAACATTCCAAGGCGACACCTGAAAGTTAGTTTGCAATATCGTTACTGGTTATGAATCTTGGATTTATTGCTATGATCCTGAAAAAAAAACAATCGGCTCAATAGGTCTTTCGAACAGAACCTAAGCCTACAAAAGTCCGACTAATTTGCAGTGCTGGCAAGAAGATGGTTGCTAGTGTTTTCCTAAAATAATGTTAAAATAGTGTTACATCATGACAACGCATCCTTGCATATAACAAAATTAAAAACTGAACATCTGGAAGCCCTAAAGGTCAGCATCAAGGACCCTCCAACATACAACCCTGATTTAACACCTTGTGATTGCTTTTATTTCCAAAAATTAAAGATAAAATGCGTGTAATCACTTTTTCGTCATCAGATGAAGCAGCGGAAGTTTATAAAAACCCGGTTTATTAAGTGCGTCAGGAAGACTGGTATAATTGCTTTACGGGCTGATGTCACCGAATGAAAAAATGTATTGATGTTAAATGGGAATATTTTGAAAAACAATAAAATCATTAAATTTTTTAAAACAAAACCTTGTCTGATTTTCTAAAACCTTTCAGTGCCGTCCTCGTACGAGCTTACAGTTAAAATGTATCTGCACTAGGGCAGGAATTATGATTACGTCACGTATATCTAACACAAAAATGTGACATCATCCTGCAAACACCTGTACAAGTGGGTGATATTATATCCCCCACACATAGCGGATAAACAAAAGATACACGCTTGCAAAGCACTTGAAATACCTTTTAACTAGCAATGCCGTGATGTGGACATAGACTGTATTGTACGTTGCACACGGGGTAATGTTTGAAGGCGCATGAAGTTAGCCGAAGAGCATGCTGTTGTTGGCAAGGGCGAGAAGAGGAAATAACTGCTTGCTGTTTGTTCTCCCTAACTAAACAAAAACCACCGCATCTGGAGAATGATTTCACACATGAATACTGAGAAACCTGCATTGGTAAAGGTGAGAGATGCACGTGTTTGTTTTTCGCTGAACGCGGTGATCAAAGGAATTTTGTGTGTCGAGGAGAGAATAAATACACCTGAAGCAGGCCACGTCATCATTTCTGTCACTAGAAATTATGTGTGCACGCAATGAACTTTGCTTTGCTGTTTGGATGTTCCAACAAAGCCGTCACTTTTAACCCTGTTTGCCTGTTTCTCTCCTATTTTGTTGTACACTCTTTCTAATTAATATTACTTTCATAATTTCGTATTGTCTTCTATGGCTAGGGATTAACTGATTTTGCAATAATGGCGTTATTAAATTGCATATGTTTATTACACTCATCATTTTTGTAATTCAAGTTTACACCCTTACAATAAAAGCGCCACAGAGCTGTGTATAAATTACGGTTATCTTCCATATGAAATTTAAGATGTATTTTTCCCAAGGGAAACTGAAAGCTTATGCTGCGAATTTGGCTCATGCCAGAATCGGAAAGGGTTTAATTTTAGAACGCAAACAATATTCAAATAATGGGTGAACCATATGATAAAAGTGTATGCAATACCTTATATTGGTCCTTCTCTCTCAATGTGCTTCTTTGAAAGGAATTTGTAAAATTGCATGGATAAGCTAATTCAACTTTCATGTCTGCATTCTGATTTTAACTAACAAACACCGTATTATGGACTCTTACTGATTAGGCTTAAATTCTGATGGGAGCAGTTCCATTGAAATTATTCGTAAGACGACTTCAAATTGCGAATCGCGGTCGATAGGGAAACTATGAGTCGCTATCAAGGACAAAGTAATATTCTATCAGTAGCAATAATATTTTAAAAAATATGGAATCCAGTTACACAAATTCTTTAAAATTTCAGAGTTTTATTTACAAGAAGTATAAAACATGTATAAACTGGGGACTGAGGATTTTAGCGCTACAACCAATCGTTTACCTATTGCGCATAAGTGGAGGGATGAGATCAGGAAGTACTAAGGCAGGTTAAATCTAGTTGCGGCAGGAACAATGCAGCGGAATGCCTAACGTTTCCAGATGTAGTATTTCGACCCATGTCTCCCTCAATCCCCCCTATTTCCACCAATATGTTCGGGTGGAGGGTTTTATGCCAGACACAAGGGTAACGGTTTCCTCAGAGCACGTCGGCAGCGGTTTCATTGCAAGCGTAAATTATGTTTCTTGCAGGCAGGTGCACTTTAATCAAATTTACAATAATATCTATTAAATCTATTGAATCCTCAGTAAATGATGAAATTTAATAAAAGTAACTCAGGGAAATTCATAAAATGTGATGAGAAATTCTTAATCTGTATTTAAATACCTGTAATGTATTTTTGTGTCGAAGGCATTGACATCGTATACTATGCATGCAGAACATTCCTCCCTCAAAACAAACATTTAGTTCGTTGAGATGGATAAAAGTGTCGGTCAAGTAGGTTAGTTACGATAGCTAAGAAGCATTAATTTATTTAAAACCTTACCCATTAATCACGCCCGTATTTTTTGGAACTGTATAACTTGATTAAACGGCATATGGCTAGATGTTAGGCTGTTACAGTTGAAATATAAACGCGAGCTTGCACCCTAATTATTATAGCCATCTCATTACTAATAACGGATATATCCGTGGAAACGCCGCCGAGAAGTAGTGGTATCGTGCCATCGCGTATGAAGAGAATGCGTACACGACAAATATAGCTACACAGTCTGTGAATTAAAAGAAATGCTCATGATCACTTAAATAGCTTTCTACCGAGAAATCTGGTGATGAAACTAGTGAATAATGAACTATTTTGGAATTTTAATTTGAAGCTTCATAACGAAGAGGTACATATGTGTTGAATAGGTGTGTGCAGAGAGAAAGAGAGAGAGAGAGAATGAGGTAGAGGGACTTCTGACCAAGTTGCCCAATGGAAATACACGTGGACTAAGTTTCTGTGACGCCCGCAGGCTTATGGAATGTGAAACAGTGACATCAGACACGTGTGACAGCAGACGAACAAACATTCCAAGAGGATTCGTTGCACGTCCCAGTCTGTCCTCCTCTGCCTCATAGCCCCAGGATGTAGCTTTGGATTGCAGACCCTTATCTCTCCTCGAACGGTGTTGACGAGCGCTCAAAAGCGGAGATAGCGTCCAAGGCTGGAACAATATCAATGTCGAGTAATAAAGATATATTGTTTTTATCGGTGAGGTGGACTCTTAGTGTTACAGCACTGACGCGGTTATAACAATGTTATTTCATAAGTTCCTACTGTCGATACCGGTGACTTAAATGCTTATCTAATTAATACAGTTCGTTCCGGGCAAAGGTCTACACGAAACAGAAGCTCACCTCCTATGCCCATGGAAAGGTGCCAAACGAGTTGCTCTCCCATCCGTGGGTTTTTCCTTTATGCCAATACATAATTTCTTTAAAAAGCTCCCGTTTGTGCAGGCATTGCACCACTTGCGCCCGTCAAATTCTAAGGGAAAGAATGCCGTAAGCCTCGGTAGAGACGACAGAGATCTAGCACTCCATCTCCCAGTTCTCCAGGCTGGTGCCCTAGGAATTAAAGCCCCTTGCAACCTCGCACAGACATCACCGTTCAGACGTAGCATATATCCAAAATATATCGGAAAACACTACATTACCGAATCTAACCCAATCCGGAAAACTCCCTTACGGGAGTCGCTCACATTTTCGGACCGACGTACTTATAAGTAACGTCAGAAGCATCACGAGTGCTAGGAGAACGCAGAGCACGCACTACGTCAGTTGCAGGGATAGGAACTCCTCCTTTATGGGAGTCTAACCAGTACATTATGAAACACCCTCAAAATCTATAGATAATATGCACCGCATTCAGCAGTTCCAAAGTATTTTATTCTCCCCGAATTAACGGGTGCCGTCTGCGAAGGTTAGGGCGTAACAGACTAGGCAGAACATGTATAAATAAGATTCGAGTCCATTGGATTGTGGATTGTGAAGCGGAGGGGATTCGGCAGCGATCCAGGAATGAGGATATTGTACCGACACATACGACGGGGCGCTCCGTGAGGAAGGGAGGAAGGGAGGGAAGGAGGGACGGAGAGAGGGAGGAAGCGATGAAGTAAAGGGAGGCACTGGGCGTCCGGAACCAAGAGTGGCGGCACATCATTGACAGAGTCCCTAGAGTTTCCAGATATAGACGCCCCGGCAGTCGGACAGGCAGATCGGGGACCCCGCTCCACGCGGGCTCCAACGCTCTCCCCTCCAGAGTGATGCCTTTATACCCCGGCAACCAGGCAAAGTCCGAGGGACGGAGAAGGTTCACAAAGAGCACCCCTTTTCCCTGCCACACTGCACCGAAACACCATCGCCGACACTTCCAACCCTGAATTACAACAAACGGGGTGAAGGATGAATGAAATGATAAATGGAATGAAATGAAGGAGCAGGAAATTCGGGGAATGAAAGAAACCACTCCAGCATTCGCCTTACGACTGGGGAAAATCCTCGAAAAAAACGGGCCAAAGTGGGCGGTCGCCGGCCACAGACGTTACTGCCTGAGCCATTCCCTCGGTACTCGAATCCATACTTTATCTTACAATTTTTCCTAAATGTTAAATTGGGAAAAATAGTAGAGATGTGTATATTCTTATCAAATCCGCAGTTAATCCTTTATTAATAAAGGAATTAATATATTAATTCTAATATAGACCAGGGGGTCTTCTATATAAAGGCGTCAATCCATTCTTAATGTGTCTTATGAAACAGTGTTGACATTTTGCGAGGATTACAAATATGATGCATCTGCGCTCCTCCGGCAGATTGTATGGGATTTGGTTCGACTTGCGTCATGGGTAACGATGTTTAAATGTTTAAGTATATGAATTAAAAAGATGCAATAAATTAAAAAAGTAAGTTTCAATTATTCTTCAGAGGGATACTATATGGCATTTGTATTCAAATCTATTGTGGTCACAGAGAGATGTGTACCACTGGATGCTGTATGATATTTGGATCGACCCCCGTCATGGGTAACTTTTGAAGATTGAGTTAGAAATATGAAAGAAATTTTACTTATTCTGCAGAGAGCTGTGTCCCTTTGACATTTGGTTAGAGCGTTGTGAAGTACAATTTCTAAGGTTTAAGAATTATAAATATGAAATAAGATTACCATGTTCCAAAAAGAGTTTGTTTACTCTGTTTGAAATCTGGCGCATTTAAAGGTCAGTCTGTAACCTGTAAAGTAATTAAATTAGTATGATAATAAATGTTATAATGCTGAAAATAAAAGTGATGTAGGATCTTCCCTACACATTGACATGTAATTTTTAAAGAAACAAAAAGTTCAAGTTTACTCCATGACACCGAGCCTATTTATCGATACATGCCGGTATGACATGGCCAGGCTGTCAAGATTAGCGCTAGATTTTTATATATAATGTTGCTGTAGGTATGGCAATTTCGCACATGAACCGCAGCATTGAAGTGGGAAATGGGAATAGAGTCAAGGAAGAAAGCTATTCTAATGTAGTCGTTACTAACGCTCTCCATGTGGCCTATGACCTTCGAGGGATACCTCATTTCACCTTGTGATGATTAGATCATTTCTGAGGTGGAGGCACCCAGCGGGCGGAATCCGTTGCCTCCGATGGTAGGGTAATGATGAGGATGACGGTGGGATGAGAGGACCTACAGCTTTTACCGAGGACCACCTTGGGCCTCGGGGATACTTCACGTGAGCAAGTCAGAAGTGAAAGCGTTGATAGGGCCGGCTTAAAATCGCCACCCCAGAGCCGAGAATTGAACCGCAAACGCTCAGTACGAGAGCCGTTAACGAAACCACTGCACTACCCCGGCTCTATAGCTATTTTAGTGTTAGATATTGGAATTGTATGTGTGTAGTCTCCAGCCACTTTTGAAAGAACATTCAGAAAATCCTTTACACAACAGCGAGAAATCAAAGTTTGCTTGAGCTACTTACTTTGGGATAGAGATAGTAATTCATGTATGCCATTATTGCCAAAGAATCATCCTCATAATTAAATTATATATCCAACATGAATTACTGCATGAGGCGTTTGAGATATATATATATATATATATATATATATATTGTTGTTAATTACTGAAGCCTAAAGGATGGTCTTTGTTTACAGTTGATTAATATATCAGGAACACTCATTACCAATATGAATGTTTTGCTAAACCTTTAGAGATATAACATTTTAATTGCCTGATCTGGTATGCCTGCCTGCTTTGACTAAAACGTATATGTGCCTACAGAAAATTTGAACGCTGAGAAATCAGTTAGTAGCATTTGATTTTGAAAATTTGATTATACATTCAGCTGAATTAAACTTTAGAAAGCATATAACCTTTAATGTTAATTACTGCACGCAAAGAATATTCTTTGGTTGCTGTTAATACACCTAAGTCGTGGATCTGGACTGCCGATTACGCTGTATGAGTAATTTAATTGCTAATAATGCACATAAGTGAATTGCATTAGATACCTAGCGTATAACTTGGAGGTATAGTATTTAACTGTACTGCAATGCATATTTTAGAAGAGTAAATAGTGTATTTCACATAGACTGGCAAATTTTTGGAATGGTATCTTATGTTCCTTAACGGGGGGAGGGGGACTGGGCACCGATACAGAGGGGATATTGTACCTACGCCCCGCAGAGGGGGCGTTCCAGGAAGGAAGGATGAGACGAGAGGAGACATTGGACGGCCGGATCCAGGAGTGACGGTACAGGAAATCCGGGGGCTGAAAGAAACCACCCCAAGATTCAGCTGAGCCCCGGAAAAAAAGCCGAAAAAGCCCTGAGAACTGTATAAACCTATAAATTCCATTTGGATGTCAAATTTAAAAAGTAGGTACGCATTTTGCTACACACAGGGATTTTGGTGATATAACATGCAATGCAGATTATTTAGTTGCCTCTACATTAACGCCGATTACACTGTATAGAGATACGTACAACATTGATTTTCGCTCATCTAGAGTAAAATAATACCCAGTTTAATTTAAGATCACAGACAGAGTTTGGGATTCGAATAAGCAAAGGAAATTCCAATTATTGTATAATATGGTCTCCTATTTTGGAAATTCTGTTTTGTCTTTTTTTTTTTTTGACATGTACAAACTCATTATAATAAATATACAGAAGAGAGGGCCCTGAAATCGGAAATGAAACAAAGCTAAACCTTTCCTAGCGGTGACAGAGTTGAAAGATGAGTTGGAAGTATGTTGTTGAATGGAAAAGCCATATTGTGTTGCAACAACTTTCAGAACAGAACACAATCACTATATAAACCCGCACTTAAATACAGAGAACTCGTTCGATCTCCAAAGGGTTGTACGAGACATGATGAATGCTCAACAAGGGAAACTATTTGGTAAGTCTGCACACATTCATACTCCATAGAAGACTGAAGTTTTGCCAGCAATCGCTAACAAATATTGAATACCTAATGTTTCAGCTAACACACGGGTTTCTAGCGCTAATGAGGCAATTGGCATTGCTCTCAAAGTTTCGAGTAGTACTATCAAAAGGGGGTTATGAATAACTAAGAAGCAGTGCGGTGAGATGTAAAATGAAAATTGATGTATGTTTTGTAGATTTAAAGTAGTAAATAGGTGTATGTTTCATGATTTTACGGAATCTAGATTGCTATACTCACGAATTTAGCCAAAACAATGTTTTCTACATGAAGAATAGGAAATCAAATTAAGCAAATTAATTAAGGGCGAAAAATACCTCTTACAGTGAAGTGTACTGGTCCGAAGATGGAGTATCCGAACAAAATAATTGAAATGAAAAGCTTGAAAACTGCCGAAAGCGCGGTGATCACTATAGAGGAACCTCAATTATCCATTCCTAAGAGGTTCCAATCCTTTTTTTCTTAAAGTTCCCTTGTTTTACCCAGTTAATCTTACTGTGTTTTTACTGTTTTCGTTAACGCTTACTACACAATTATACAACACACACACACACACACACACAAACACCCATGCTCATGGCGGGACTCGAACCCGCGACCCTCAGCTTGGCGGAGCGCCGGAGCTATCCTTGAGCGAACGCAGCATTAAGGATATCCCCTTAAAACATTGCATAGTATGCCATGGGATGAGAAAGCTGATAAATTCCAGATGGGCAATGTTGTAACTGTGATACCTGTGAAGTTATGTATTTAAATAACTCTTAAACATTTTCAAATATTTTAAACTAACAGAAATAAGCTTAACTGTGTGCATATTTTGTGTCACAAAATGATGATGACAATGTGCAACCTCAAAACATAATATTTCCACAATTCAAATGAATTGCTTGAAAGATCTTATTCAACAATCAAGTGGTAGTCATTAATCCACAGGCCACAGTGACTTGTTTTGACTACCCTGGCTGCCTCATCCGTGATTCAAAAAATACCAGTATATATTTTAATCATATTCAAATTTAAAAATATAAATATTTAGGAAATTAACGCATATGTACATGACTTTTAACACTGATCGCTGTAAATATAATAAAGTATATTATGCACAGGTTTGGGAAATTAGGTTTGGGGGTTTCAGTTTTTTTGGGTAAATCAGTTAAATAAGAAATAAATGTCCCTTTATCTTGAACAGTTGCTTCCTGCATCAAATCATTCCTATTGATCCATTGGCTCTCTAGAAATCCACACAATTTCACAAGAATCCCGTGTCCTCTATGCCTCAAAACTCTTTCTAGAAAATAGGTATTTGGGTATAATATTTTGAGCAGTTTATGGCCATAAAAATCACCTTGAATTTTACTGCTACCTCTATCCTTGAATATGTAGGTAGGAGGTTTAATGTGTTACACCTGGGTAACATGGAATACGTCCGTACTCCAAATTGGTGTAAATCCTTTTTCGAAGTGTGATTTATGTCTAGAAATCCCCACATAATCACAAACAGCAAACTTCCTTGCGTTCGTTTGGTGATTGTAGCAATGCATTTTGGGAAGAACATAATTTATTTTTAACTTAATTTGCTTTCATTCGGTTGAATACCAAGTATCACTGCATTTAGCGATGTTTGTAGATACGAGGTCTAGCCATTTGTATGTTTCTGAATTCGAAACCCTCGATAATTCATATTGCTTATAGTCCTTATTGAAAGTTCAAAATCTGCAGCCTTAGGGGTACTGTATGTTTTTAATTTGGGATATATTGTACTGCTCCATTAAATTTTTAAAGACTTGATTGTAAAATTATTTACCATTGTCACTTTGAGTGTTCTTGGATGGGGTATCCTGCTCTCGCAAAACACCTTTCGAAGGTTTAGTTAAATGAGCACCACTCTTGTCTTTTACAGACTCGCGTATGCCATTTTAGGGTAGAATTTAACTGCAATCAACATATATTTGTAATTTTATACACTTTGCATATGGAATCATCTCAATGAAATCAATTTGCATCAAAGCATTGAGACCGTTCCTTATAATTTTCCTTCTTATGAAATTTCTTCGGACTGGGGCATGCAGCTCTGTAGTTTAATTATACTATAATTTCTGAACACTTCAACTTTTGGATAATTTTTTCATTCTCTGATGAATGACTTTATTGCAAGCCCCTCGTGATGCTATAACAATCTTGGTTGATTCACCAATGTATTTTTATCGTTCCAATATATGCAGTCCTGTTTCCACTCGAGACCCTGCATGCTTTTATAATACAGGGCGTATAATGTTTTTATACTTGTATGCACTGGTTGATATCACACGCCCTCGTCTACTGAAACCTCGTAAACGAACTAAGAGTATTTTTTAAAATATTTGAATCAGTATTTAAATCGTCACTAGTAAACTTTTTCAATGTTCACAAATGTATTTATTTGTAAATGTAAACTATATCGCTGTAAAATTGTCGGTTATTACATAAGAAATGGCTCTACTAAACACATATAAGATAATTTTGTAAACGCTATACATGGAAAACCTGAATATACATGTGCAATTCTCAGAAAACCTATAACTAATAAAATGAAATTATCTGTAAACATCGCTAGAATATGCATCGTATTTTCTCCCTGCATATTAGACTTGGGAATATTCCTTGCGTTAATTTGGCCGCTAATTATATTTTTATAGTGGAGATTAATAAATTCTGAAAGCAATGTATGCCATATTCTAATAATGATTTTAACTGTGACAGAGAGCTTACAGTATGGTGCTTGAAGACAAAGCATCTATGGCTTACGTTGCAGTTAAATACTGCTTCCTGTTTTCACCGCTAGGTTCCATGTTATCCATAGCGTCGCCACACTGATGCACATGTTTTCGAAAGATTGAAGCAATGTATACTGATCTTTTTAGGTAGAAGTAAATTTTGCACTCATCGGATCATTTGTGATTTTCTGAAGTTAAACTATTATTTTCTACATGCTTTGATTCAAGATAACTAAACGCCCATTTGACTTGTGTATGAAAGCATCTATCTTAATAACTAATTACGATACATTTACAATTTCTATGTCAATTCTATTGTCAATTTTTTGCAATACCCTCTATCACATCCTGGTCTTCGAAGACGGCATTTAGTACTCAGCCTGGGTAGGGAAGTCGTTCTTTTGCACCTTTGGCCATATAACCTTTAACAGCTTGTTACAGCAAACATTGTGCATTACAAAGCTGATATTCACATAGATGAACTTACAAAAGTCAGATAATTATTTGGTAAGTAGATTAGATTAAAATGGTGTGGTCAATGGCTTGTCAGTACACACTCTGACCTACGATATTTGTTGTGTCCGTATTTAGTATCTAACATAACTGCGTTAATACGCTCTTCACGATACTGCAGCCTAACGCGCAAAAAGTGGAATGTATACTGGGGAACAAGTAATTTATTAGACATAAATAAGTGGGGTAAAGTGAAATAATGTAAATGGTACTTAAATAATTTTAAATTTCTCTCACATAGGAAGATAATTATTGATTGCTATATTGTACTTCCATTTACTACATATGCGAACAGTTCAAGATTCAAAGAAAAGATACTGTTTATAAACAACGCGAAAATTAATAGTGAGACTTTCAGGTGTTGAAGGTAAGGGGGTCCATTTAATTCTACAATTTATTTGAACTATTAAAGCTAGAAGTGTAAATTTTGCAGGCACGTTTGCATATTCATTTATGTTATCTCGGTGCAATTTTATACCCGTAGATCTTGCAGTTTGGCATATGCGTTAATTTTACCATTGTTTTATTCACTTTCAAATGTTTCAGCCCATTTAACTTTAAAAATATTGATTCAAGTTTGTCTGCGTATTTCTTACATCATTACTAAAACCATGCGCTATTATGTGTTTCAAAACACTGAAAGGTATATACATATTTAACCGCAGATTAAACTATTACTATCTTTTATTTTTCAACTACTTTTTAACTTAACGGTGCCATATTTTAGTAGAAAATAATGGTTGTTGTTGTTGTAAGGGCATGCACAAACAGTCCTGCTTGTACTTAATATTTGTTGAAGCCTAAACCTTTTTATGTATAAATTAAAAAACAACAAAGAAAAAAGGAAGGAAAGACAGAATATTTATAACCGACAAAGAGGTTGGAACTAATCTATCCAGATATTACTAAACGGCATTGAAATGACTGTTGGAGTTATAGAAGGGCTTTAAGCTTGTATCATATTTCCAATATGCCAAGGAAAATGTTAATTATTTTTGTAGTTTGAGTAAATCTCGCCTTAAATGTCTTTCATGTAAGGCAGGATAAGGCTTTAAGAACTACTTTACTCTAATAAAAGGAGTCGATCAGCCTTTTGATTAGCGTTTAAGAGTGCAACGGGACGAAGAATTACAAGTCCCTGCGTAAGTGGACGTTAAGATGTCTCCTACTAATTAGCATCGCAATATACTTACTTGCTGCCGTTTCAAAGCATTAATATGTATACACCAGTGCAACTTAGAAGCGTTATAAGAGGGTGAAATTATATAAAAGTACTTATATATGAAACTCAATGGAACCTTTTTAAAGAGAGTAATGAAGGGAACACCGCGAGAGTAACAACGTGGTTTTATCAGAATTATATTAGGGGGTATCGATTTGTCTAGGAGTAATTATTAAGTATGAAAAATGTAGGATACCAGTTTGTATTTAAAGTTTTTGAAACATAACCGTATTCAACCTAATGTTGGTATTTTTACCGGTATTTTTAAGTGGAGAACCTTAAGTTAACATATAAGATTTTAAATATGCTTGCCCATATTAAGGTTTCCCTCAACTTCTTGACTACCAGTAGCCTCAGTAGTGCTGGCTTCCTGTGTTCAAGGTTTTGATTTCATTTGCGACCCAATCGATTGGCATGTAAGTGTCCATAAATGCAACAGTCTCATGACAGCAGATTTACTGGCAAGTAACAGAACACTTGTGGGACCGAATTTCGTTACACCGACAACACTGAAATGACCTTGGTAGTTGCTAGCGTAAACAATAAGATCTAGCAACGCTTATGATATCCTGATGCATTAATATGCTCTTGACAAAGAGTCCGCTGTACCTCCAGATCGACTGTTGCCGCCGGTCACTTCCGTGTCCGTCGTTCGGTGGGGTGATGGGAGAAACCCGAAGAAGCTTAGCAATTACCAGAAGGTTCTGGAAATCCAAAGAGCGAGTTGGCCGCGAATGCCCTATGTCAGAGATTTCGAGGATCTTATATACTTCTGGAAAGCCAGTAACTATCTACAGGAGCAGCTGGTTTGTGTATGAGGTCATCTCTTCAGTTTGCTCCCCTGAATTACGCAAAAATTACGCAGAACTGGGGCAAGCAACCTACGCGGTTGCTAACAAACCTATAATAATCAAATAAGGGCTAAATTTAGTAAACAAAGAGACAGATTTCATGGGAAGTGTCACAATTTATTTAACAACATTATAGCTCTAATTGCTGCAAGAGCAGTAAATCACTGTTTCAATAATTTCTTTCTGAATTCCCTCAGGACTAAAAAATGTGTTTCAAATGACAACTCGTCGGTTTGCAATTATGTACACCGTGTGAAAAAGGTATACATTATATTCTTTAAACTAGAGATAGATCTGAATGAGAACAGTGAAAACGTTTGTGAACGCATGCTTTCCTATTTTTCAAAGATTTATAGAAAACAGCACGCCTCCCATGTAAACGGGTGGGAAAAATAACACTTAACTGTTAAGTTCAGGCACACTACACTCATTTTCAGATGTTGTGAAGTTGTGGCTTCATTTCAGGAACAAAATTAACTTTTCCTGTGGTATTTAATTCCAAAAACAGAGGTTATTTTTTATTTTTCAGCGAAATATTCAGTTGTTTCATGAACTAATTAGAACAGAAATATGCTTGTTAAAGCTTAAATCAAACAATAAAGGGGAAAATATTTTAATTTAAACGCTTACCTACTTATTGTGAACTTAATGCAAAAGCCAACAAGGAAAGTGCCTACTTTATAACTATCACATACAAAAAGCGTCAAAGTTTATCGAACATTCATTGGGAATAAATAAAGTAAAAAATGCATTTTAATTTAACGGTTTAGAGAAAAGAAATAAGAGAAATGAATGATTCTATAGGAGCATTAATAAACGAGACTAACAACGGAACTATAAGTGTTGGCAATGGTGTTTATACCGAAGATAAAGATCCCAAGATAAGTAAGCGGGCGAGAGATACCATAACGGTTTGCGGTATGTTTGGTCAGTTGCTACGTCGTAACCTTAATGCTAATTACGTCCTAGATGTATGAAGTAAAAATGATAAACTATGATGAAACAAGCTGCTTAAGAAAGCGAAAATAAATGCATATAGATTAGTTACTGTTCACCATATACTTCTATAAGTCTTGCCTTAATCGTTGCCTGTATGAATTATATAATTTTTTCTGCTGAAATAAGCTTTCAAACACTAAGTTCGTACTATAGATTTTCATTTGTCTTTGTTTATAGAAATAATTCATAAGAGGATGATGACCTCTGTGCCGTTTCCTTCCGGTATAACTTCAATTGAGAATAACATATTAATAAAGGAGAAGATTGTGTTCTATCACTATGTATAATGTGACAGTAGGAGAAACGTTGCTCGAAAATGTTTCCTACAGAACGTATTACACTTCAGGAACTGGAGACCTCTTTTTGAGTAATAGTCACCTGGTCGCCCGCAACACAACGAAACAAAATGTCTCCATTGAGATCGAACGCGAGATGACTACACGAAAGCAGGTATTTTTGTCGTAAGGATAAGAGCAGAAAATAGGATCGCTCTGAATATGGTGGAAGGAGGACGGGTTGAGTAGTCTCGGACAGAACACATCGTTGGGGAATTGAAAGGGCGCCACTTTGTTGCTTCTCCCAGCTCTCTCTCTCTCTTTCTCTCTCGCTCTCTCTGTCACTCGGAGCACAATAGTGGAGCCAGACGAGAGGATGTGTTGTTGTTTTTGCTCGGAGTATTGTTTGCTTGAGGCTGGCTGCACAGGGCGGTTTTCTCTCCGCTGTCGTGCCACAGTGTAAACACCACTTATTGGATGGAGCCAAGGAAAGGAGGTAAAATAAGCATAAGGAATTGTACTTCTTAAGACAACATACAGCTAGGGGTGTAAAGCCTGCTGATTACCGATCCTTTTCATTGAAGGAGTTCTGCAGTTCTCACACAGCTTTTCACACGGAGTCGAATACGTTCAGATTAAGCAGTATTTAATCACAAGTAAAACATAATTTGAGATATGTTAGCCTCTAGTTCCCAAAGTCACGGGTTCAAACCCGGCGGAGGTGATGGATTTTTCCAGACGTAAAAATCCTTAGCATGGCTTCCTTCGGTAGGGAAGTAAAGCCTGTGATCCCGTGTCGTAGAGTAGATTTACGGCACTTAAAGAACCTCAAGCCTGATAAACAGGCTTCTGAGTAAAATTTCCGGTCTTTCACGACCAATATAGAATGAGACGCTAAGAACATAGTAGTTAAAGAGCGTCCATAAATAAAGCTCAATGTTCAATTTAATAACTTGAAATGAAATGAAATTACCAAGCATAATTACTATAAGTAGTACTTATGGATAACTAATGGATATTTGTTCTTTTAAACAGTAGGAAAATGCTACAATTTTCCGTAACAATCCAGCATATTTACAACGACTTGCCTGACATTTAAATTTGTTTAAATGACATTATCGTAAATATATTTGCAACATTTGAATGTCAGGAAAATCTGTCGGGAATGAAAAGTAATTAGGTTCCTACCAGAGAGACCTCGTTGTATGTTACAGCGACCTCCGAGAGGAAGAAATGGTACAGAAGATCGGAAGTTTGGGCGGATTCGAATGATGGCACTTAGCGGGGGTTTCTAACGATTCCAGGTTGTGCTTATGCTGATGCCGGCGCTAGCCCACTTCCCAGAGTGCTATCAACTAGCGGCCCAACTAACCGCGTACCAGGGAGAAATCCTTTCCAGAGAACAAATTTCACGCCCCGTCGCAGCGCAGTAACCCTCGTTGCCCGGTCCTACAACCCTGGAACACAATGAAAGAGGAATTAAAGGAAATAAGTAACAGGAAAATATATAGGATGTACACGAAATCAGTGCAGATTCTTCATTTGGTGGTAGGAAACATTCAAATGTGTATGCTAATATAATGAGCCTTGAAACGGAAATACATTGATAAGGGTGTAAACACTGAAACGCATTGCAAATTGTTCAACTTAACTTGTTGTTTATTATATTAATTGTAGGAAAAATCTAAGACATCACATGTTACTTTACAGTAATTATTGTTGGAAATGTCGGTCATCGATCTGATTGTACAGCTCAGTTTCAAAAATCCTTTGAGCTCCAGCCATTGTGCCATCAACACTGTACACAAAATGCATGTCAGTGAGTTCTGGCCACTAAAACGATCCATGTTTTAAGAATTACAGCAGATATCTAAACCTATCCTACAAGCCGGTTGAAAGTGAAAAAGGCATGTAAAAACTATAGTACCTACTCTTGAGCGTTAGTAGTGATTCTCATGATATCAACGCTGATTATCTAAATAAGCTATTCCGAAGTTAGCATACTCAGTGCCAAAATAAATGACGAAACTTCAACGTGTGCCCTAAAATTGCTTAGGACACACTTGACCTTTTAAGCTTTAAATCGTCACATACTCCGCGCAACCGACGATCACATGATACTGACTCACCCGCGCGGATCTTGTTCGCTCAATAACTGATTAGGTACTAGGTTTGCAACCACGGGAACCAATAGCAAAAGTTGAGTGCAATAGTATATTATAAACAGGTTCACTTCTGTCCAATGGGTTAGAGCATCTGTCCTCCGCCGAGGAGGAGAGGTATCCTAAAAGCACTGCCTTCCACTCTATCGGTCCTGAACATTCAAAGCCTATGATAACTTTGCGCGTGATTAAAACCGTATAATTATATTACACAAGCATTTCAGCAGAATTACAAACTTATTGCCGAACAGACGGGACACGTAACCTGTTTGAATGAATATAAAACGCTCACATTATTGTGTAAATAGCAAAATTCAAAATTATATCTGTATTATCCAGAATAAACTCTAAACGGGACAAAAGCCACAAGCAAAATATCATTCAGGTGGTAACCAGTACACATCACGAAGTTGGCTGAGCTCCGACGGATATGCTGTTAGCAGCGACAAGATTCATTAATTTTACTTTGTCAATGACCAAATAGTAGATTATGGCAGATAAAATGTATTAATTTTAATCATTAGATGTGTAACAAATATATGAATTACTGTGACTAAACATTGGCTGGGAATTGGCGTTCACTATTATCAAAGTTTGGTAGTGAATCACGCTGTGTGTACAGACGGAAAGGTACGCCCAGGGCCTCTCGGAATAAAGATGAAGCCTTCTAATCGCGATTGGCTAAAAACACAGCAAGTAGTTCACACCGTCACGCGCAACCTCCAGTGAGAACGCTCGCGGTACACGCACGGTTTCGTGTTGTGGGTCGGGGTTAGCATCAGTTGACTCAAGTCGTAGCAATCACGAAACATTGCTACGGAAATGAGCAGACAATTGCGCGCGCGCGCGCGCGCACACACACACACACACACACACACACACACACACACGCTCACACCCGCCGCCTAAGGCCCAAATCTAAATTTAATGTTTTCCGTCAATATTATTTAACCTTCTTCATGACCCTTTGCTTATTCTTCTCTGTCTATTGCTGTTTGTACGTTGCATGCCAAGAATGGCTATCTGGATGAGCATATAAACCTGCTGGATAACTCAAATGCAAACAGCTACATCTAAAGATGCGATTATCTAATTCTAGGCAGCGCGAAGGTATTTCTAACTGAGAAGTTGCATGCAAAGATTGCTTTGCTTGCCACAAATAGTTTCTCAGAAAAATACAATCAAAGAGTTGAATAATAATTTCCTTTTCTGAAAGTTCTTTAATATCAATTCAGAGTTCATGTTTTCTTTTTATGTGTTACCTCAGTGAAAGCAAGACAAGTTATATTTTCTGTCTACAATACATTTTCCATGCTAGTGCCCAATTTTATCCTTCCAATGTTAAGGCCTACATTAAACCCAGCATTCTCACACTAGCAAGCTTTCGGACATTTCGCGCCTGAAATGCCATGTACTACAACAGATTTTGGTATTCATTTACATTAAGGGGCTACATAACGCCTAATATTTTCAAGGATTGATTTCTTCAAAAACTATTATTTTATGAAGTGATTATTTATAAACATTTTGATGAAGATTTTGTTTTAATATCTGATATATCTTTTTAAGATAATCCAACATATACTTGAGAAACAAAAGTAATCAACCAATTTTCCCCAGTTTAGATTTTCAAGCACCTTTCCCGTGTTAACTCACATGAACATAGACTCACGATAGCATAGAGAAAGGATATTTTTATATGCCAGATTCTCACAAAATTTCAATACTGCTAACACAATTTCTTTGGCACAGCAACACATGTACGACCAAGGCCCATTAACAACTGCCGACCTCACGCCTACAGGCATATGGCAGATATGGGCGATCGTCAACCAGTACGGGGAACAGCCCCATGCGTCTCCCAGCAGGAATGAAAACAGTAATAGACAGAAACAATTTTAAAATTTTGCTAATTATGTCTGGTTTGAGCTGTATGTACCTCCTGAAATCTTAGTGTGGTTCTTAGTTCTTTATAAAACAAGAACAAACTGTTCTAGTGACACAATTAAAGAAACAATTTACACATTCAAGGCCTATAAGGTTAAACTATCAAATTTCATGATGTGCCTTATATCATGATCAAATATTTTTAATTTTCTGCTGCGGCTTAAAATATTAAGCTGAAAATAAATGGCATTCACTTTACATTGTGACTACAGCACATTCTCGTATGTTCACGGAGGCAGCAAGTGCAAATTTCGGTTATGGTACACTACCTGGGATTTTCTGTTGTCCTAGAAAGACAAATGTCGTGCAACTCATAGGTCAGTGGAACCGGGCTCGTTAAAGTACGTACAATCATCGCCGTCGTCTCTGTAGATCTGCGATGTTTTGAGGGACACTAAAGAATAAAGCAGAAGAAAGACTACCTAAGCCATTACTTACATTTTACCAAGCCTCGTTACGCTAACGTCTTCCTAAATGCATGGTTACGTATAGGCAAGTACTCTACATGGAAGCAAGGTTTCCGTAAGAAACACTATAGTTAGATTACATCGAAAAAGAACATCACAGCATAAACATGCTTTATCTGATTTTGAAAACTGGATCAGCGTAAACCTCATTCAAGGTATAAAGGAACTAAGTATTATCTATATTGATTTCAGTTTAGATTCCTCTATACAGGATGAACCATTTAAGTTGAGGCTGTACAATATCTCCAAAACTAAGCGCTGTGGAAGAAAATGTCTCTAATAAAAGTTGCTTGATATTATGGGGGAAATTAAATGCCATTAGTCGTGTTTTGTTCGAAGGACGTTATGATGGTCACCTTTGGGTCAATTTAATTTTTTAAATGGGAACCTACATATTGTATGACCCTAAAATGACCACCATATTGTCCTCAAAACAAAACATGACTAATGACTTTTACATTCCCCCATAATATCAAGCTACTTTTATTGAAGACATTTATTTCTACAACGCTTAGCTTTGGAGATATTACAGTCTCAACTTAAATGGTCCACCCTGTATATAGAGACTCTGGAGCTCTTATTTCATTGCATTTGTGTGTGATCCGAATTTTAATTAAAGTAATTTGCCCTTATTTCGCTTCGCAGAAGCCTGAGCACATGTTTAATTATAATTCCGTATGGTGTACTGTATGGTAACAATGAGTGAAGGTAAGTTGTCTTAAAAGAAACATACTTAATCTGTCAACTGATGGTGAAGATACAACTAAAACCACAATTTCCACACGTTAGTAACATTTCGAGGATTTTGGCTTCTATTTACTTATAATATATAACTTTCTGTACACAATGAAATACAATTTATAATTCATTGCCGACTTTCCTGGTGTTACTAGGGTCGTTAATTTCACTCACACGCCCACATGCATTTCCTGTGTTACTAGTGGACTTGTTAGTTCATTAATAGACAGTTTTCTTCTGCTGCCGAGAAATTATTTCCGCTATGCGTTATAAGCGTCCATTAGCGTATTAAGTTGCCCAGTCATGTTGGCAGCAAACGATTTATTAGATGTGGAAAAGGAGCTTATAAGTATTAAGGAAGCTTTTATTAACGTACTGTTAAATTTTAATATAAAAAGTTGGATTAAACAGACCATCGATTTTTTTGGGTCTTTCTCCCTGCAACTTAGTGTTTTGCGGCTAGATGTTCTATAAGCGCCGCTATGTTAATTGAATAGAAACACTTTGAACGATAGGCAAACCGAAGTACAAAGAAAGGGAATGGACGAAACACTGCCTCCTCTCCAATAGTGACTCTGATCTATACTATAATATTAATCATTAGCAACACGAAACTGGATAATTTACTCTAAGAGAGAAATAAGCATTTAAATGTTGCAACATTACTAACCTGTACAACTGCTATATTAGATTCCTAGCATCAAATATGGGATGCACTATAATAACGGAGTTTTTATGCAAAAGTATATTATACTTTTGTCATAGTCAGTTATTTCATTAAGTAAATCAACATAAATCCGGAGTAAGTGTTACCATCGGCACATAGGTGGTATAGCGCAGCCATTATTGCAGAGAAGTGAATACAGCTCCTCTTTCCAATGCTGGATATTTTGTTTCAATAAATTCACACATTCGGAATTAAATCGCTGTACAAACTGAACATAGATCATCTAAATAGACCCCAATAAATCAAGAAGTTCGACAAGGTCATGGTCTCTTAACTCTTTGCTTTATTATATAACCATACGAACTCCATTCTCAAAATATGTAGCCAAAGCCATCATGCTGAAATGCAACTTAGGACAGGATAGGATAGGTCTAGAAGAGGTGCGGGACTTAGCACCTCGACCTACGCAGCTCTTTTGTCCCTAGGCCCCTGACGGAACGTCACTGGGAGGGAGGAAAGAGGTGAGAGGAGACGGGACGACCGGACCAGGAGGCTCAACAAGGCAGAGGGCAGGGTCCCTACCATTTACAGATCTGAACACCCGGGTGCTGCTGCAGCTGACGTCCCTCCCCCTGCGGACTTACACATACCCTGGGGGGACCGGAGACCGCTCGCAGTCCGGAGGACAAAATTTCCTCAGATCATCCTTTTCCCTGCCATGCACGCGCCAAGACCTCCCGCCGACACTTGCAACCCTGAAAGAAATTAAGCAGATGAAAAGCGAAGTGAAATGAGAATGGAGATGAAATGGAGGGACAGGAAATTTGGGGGATGCAATTGTCCTTTCCAGCATTCTCCTGGCGATCCGGGGAACCCCCGAAAAAACCCATGGGTCAGGAAGGTCGGCCACGGGAATCGAACCCACGACCTCCCGAATGCGGACCACAGACGTTGCCGCCTGAGCCACCCGGCTCGGTTGGAATACAACTTAATTTACATACTCGTCTCGTTACTTTACTTTTTTTCTGATGACCAAGCAATTAATAAATACTTGTACAATCTATTTTAGCTTATGGCAATGAAGCATGGACAATAAGGAAAAGTGATTGGAGGCGTTAACAGTAGCCGAAATGCGATTCATGCGAAGAACTTCAGAATATTCATTATTTGGCCATAGTCGGAATGAAGACATTCTCAAAGAATTTAAAATGGAACTTATCGTGCAATACTGACTCCAATGGAAACACCACGTGAAGAGGATGGATGGTACTTTATTACCTAAGAAAATTTTGTCATATATTCAAAGTCGACGAAAACATCTGCGAAGACCTAAACTGCGCTGGCATAAGACCATAACAGATTAGGGTCTAATACATGAAGGATGATGGTGACGACGATGATTATAATAATGATAAACTTTTAAACTTTATAACACTGAATGACGCTCTGCAATCAGATTGAAGATCGATTTTTGAGTGTGGGCTCGTATCCCAGCCCTGATACTAAGTGTCACAGATAATTAAACCTATTTAATGTTTCACGAACTATTATTCAAATCAGTACCTCTTTTACACGCATTACAATGTCCTCTCGGCTTTCAGGGTTCATTACGATCTCTATGATATTGCCGCATACTATTTCTGCTCTATATTGGATATGGATGGAACTGCTCCCTCTTTTATAGCAGATCTTTCGGAACACTCCATAATTGCAAAAGCACGTTCTCTAGAATCTTACTAGAGTCTTTCCCTCGAAACAAACATCTGACGGAGCTATGAAGTCAAAGCTGCTTCCAACGTGCTCGATACTGCTTCTAACAGGTCCTGAAGGAAGTTGATTGACGTTACACCACAAACAAATGCTAATATTTGCAATCAGTATTTCAAAATAATTAATCAGCTTCTTATACACAGAGAAAGAAAACGGATAAATGTGTACTGATATTTGGTCTTTAAACTTTGAAAAGACATTCCACACCTAATGTGCCCTTACAACATGTTGTAAGCCTAAATTGCTAAGAGTGAAATGCTACGCTCACAGTCTTAATAGCCGAGGTGCATAAGTAATGGTGCTACAAATCCAGAGATGAACAGCGAGGCGTGCTTCAAAACATCACATATCAGTCCGTAGATTCCACAACCGAGAGTTTCGATTATTACGAAAGCAATGTTAGAAGGAAAAAATAAGAAAAGTAGGAGGAATGGGAGAAGAAGGAGAGAAAATGAGATTTTTTAAATTGTAAAGTATTATACCAATACAGCTATTATATGTTATTCTATATAAAACTGTAAGAAATGCACCAAACTTGCGTAATCTCTTTCTGATGAAGCAATGATATATAGTACAAACATAATTATTTACAAATACTCTATGCGTAAAACCAGCCCTTACTCGCTCATCAGTGTCATACGAGTGTGTTGGTTGAGCTGTAACGTCATTGTAGTTATCGTTATTTGTACACTTACGTTCCAAGGAATGTTTGCCTGTTCATATATCCTTACTCCCTAACCGCGTGATGTATGAAAAGTAACGTTCATACTAAGTGTTTATCACGGAAGGAACAACTTTAAATGCAGCATATTCACTTCGCTAATGCTCTTGTGCGTGCTGTTCTGACCACAAACGGCTCCTGGCACTTTCGGAAGTTGCTTTGTGGACACATCTTTTGTGCGTAATATTAAATTCAGCTTTAAAATTCTAAATGAATAATGCGATGCCTTATATTTCGCAGGATTAGCAGTATCAGTCTACGGCTTGTTGTACCCTATTTGATTTTTAAATCTTCTACCGATGTACTGCCACAACTAAATGTAAATAAATTTAGAGGCTTATAACCGCTAGAGCTGGGCTTCTTATCTAAACTCCTAACTTGCTGCTTTGTGTAGATATTCCGATCACCTCAATAAATGATCATGTTATTCCTTCATCTCTCTCCCACCTGTTTTCCCCTTTGTCATTCCCTCTCCCTCTCGCTCAGTCTGGCACACGAAACAGAAGTTCAAAGTCTCAAAACTCTCTTAATTATTGCTGTACTTCACGCTAGACTAATCTTCACAGTGCAACCAAAAAATAAACGTTATAAGAAGTGGAATCCAATTATAAGCATCCACTACCTGGGAACAAAACTTACCACAAATGTATGGGAGAAGGTAGGTATAAAAAACCGTATTATCTCTAAGATAATGGAGCGTTAAATATCAAAGGAAGTTAAAACAGAAAATAAATCATAAATACCGCAAAGAGATATTACATAGACACAAGGTCAGCCTCTGTGAAGAAATTAGCAAACACGATAGACCACAAAAAATAAAGCAAGGAACAGCTGAACTATGTCTACAATACGAAAATGAAAGTAACGAAACCACAAAGAAAACAGCAAGTCATGTACTTTGGTGAATTAAGATACTCGTAATAAAATAGAACCAGTCAATCGGTAAATGAATGTAAAAATATAAGTTTCAAGATCTGAACAAGTTTGGTTCTACTTTTGTATAGGGCAGGGATAACACTGAAAGAATAAACTGGACAAGAAAACAAGATATGAGACGACGTGCTGAAAACACTTTTAATGTTCGGATCGTGTTAGAAAACCAATCTTTTGACCTAGTTGCATTGATATTTTTTGTACCACAGATATAGGTAGTTGTTTCATTTTTATTTTTGGTGCAGTATTTATTTACATTGTCCAAAAAGGTAAGAAAAGTCATTTCTCCGCTCCAGAGCCAAGAACCTCCATACTGCTGGTCCAATGATTGCTATAATGAAGGCTTAAAATGTCAGCTAGTAAACTAAGCTGCAAGTATCACAGATGGATTTTAGTATTAAACTTACGACACTCCGCTGTTGTAAAAGATATAACAATGTATGATTTCTTAAAAGTAATTGATAAGGTTGCCAACCAACGATGGATCACGCCAAGGCATTCGTTTATTGTACCTTCTTCGTTCTTGTTTTATTGCTCATTCGTTTAGTTGCAACAGAAGAATGATGCAGTGAATGTGCTTTTGTTGTACTTACAACGCCCGAGTCCTATTATGTTTTTTTTTTTTTTTTTTTGTCGATTCCATTCCCAATAGTACATTGCTTGAGATACAACGTCTAATAAATTGTAAAAGAGGAAGTAAAATAGGAAAAGTAAAACAGAAAAGTGCTACCTGCACTTCACGAAGTGTTAAATGAAGAGGATGACAGCGGCAGTGACCTTGACTTGGTGAAAGTAATGGTGACTTAAGTAATGAAAATTTGGAAAACAGTGACCATTGTAGTGATGCATAGCCAGATTTGACACACAATATGGAAGTGATATTTCCTGAGACAATAAAAGTAGCAATTAAATATTATTTGCTAAAGAGTTATCAATTTATTCATGTTATATTTAACCAATTTCCATAGTTTTAGCCTCAGCGTATCATCACTTATTTCATTGGGAAGCACTGTTTTAGTTTTTGTGAAGGAAGATTAGCAAATAAACAGCGCCCCGTTCGCCCTTTGTTTTATGCAAGATTTCCGTAAAAATAAGGAAACATTTCCGCTGTGATTTCATTGTTCAGGTTCAAACGCGTGGGCAGGCAAACACGTCATTCTTTTTTATCCGCGCGGGTATTCCGCGAAGTATGAGAACCGGGCAGCGTCTTGCAACGAACGGAGCTAGCATCCGTTGATGTTCGAAAGTTTAAAACGCAGCCAATAGAAGAACGATGACGTCTAGCGTAAAACAAAATAGCCAATTATAGTATAGGAAGGTTTTGACTCCGAAGAAATTATCACGAAGGCTGTCACCTAGGATATATATATACAGTTTGAAGCACCTAAAACTTGCACCGCAAATATTTCGGAAATGGAAGGTGCTACTGATGTGCAACTTTCACAGCATTGATTGGTAGTCAGGGGCTCGTACATTTAACCTATAAACAGATTTTAATAATACTGAGAAAGTGTATTTTTTGAGCAAACACTCAATTTTTAAATGGAACAATGCCTAGTTATATAAACAGAATAAAGGTAGGGTAAATTAGAATGTCAATGGTCTTTGTTGTAGGATTCTAGTGCAAGTGGTTTACGAGAAATCCACCCCGACAATTGTTTGTCCCATTCAACCTGCTTGATTGCTAGGTACGATGTTGTTATGTGTGTTTGCATTATGTTTTCTGTTCATTGATTGCATTGCGACTTTCTGGTCAGTTAGTTTGTGACAGTTCAAGCAGTAAGTCGTGATTGGAAGATGGGGTTTACTAATGCAGAAAAAGCCGACATGCTCATGGTGTATGAAGAGTGTAGGAAGAATGCAGTTCGTTCCTGTACGGTGTATGCGGAAACGTATCCCAATAGACGTCAAACATCTCGGCAATTATTTATCAACCTCTTCAACCAATTACGTGAAAGTGGTACTGTAACACCTAGAAAACGCAACAGAAACAAACAAGTGACTGGAGAAGAGGCGGAAATTAATGTTTTGGCTGCCGTTGCAGTAGATCCGCAAATTAGTTCCGCACAATCGCACGTGGAAGTGGCATAAGTCAGGCAATTGTACTGCGCATTCTTCATCGACATAGGTTCCATCCCTATCACATCATTCTCCATCAAGAGCTTGTAGCGGGGTTTAAAAAAAAGTGCAATGATCGGTTCTTGGTGTTGGGTTGGTAATTCGGGAGGATTGATGTTGCTGCCGGCTACTCAGGTAGAGGAATATGGGTTCTGGAAACTCTTACCTCAGGGAGTGTGGATGGGAGATGAATGAAGCTCACTGTTCTCCTCTCAGATGGCCCGTTTATTGAAGATCCACACTGATGTCCTCGTCCGAATACCCTTTCACACAAGACGCGATTACTCCTGTCATCCCCTGTTATTGTTTCCGTGCTTTACCCTTTCTTAAGTATTTTTCGAAGTTAAAGACGTTACAATGTTACTTTAATGATTTAACCTTTAGTCATGCCCTAGCTACGCTTTTACTCACGTTTACTTTAAACTAATTTTCCCATACATAAATAATTACTCGTAGACGTCTGCACTGTTTCCCTCTCGGATATAAAATACTTTGAATTTCTACATCTATCTTATTCTCCCTCATGGCTCGACACGGAGTTACTTTCTCTACCCTACGGTTCGACACACCGTGAAGCATCTACACACGTCTGAAAGTTCCTCTCTGTCATAGATAATTTTCTATTTCACGCCTCTTTTCTAGTTTAGATCTATTTTTTTGCTATACACGTGATTTTTATTAATTCTTATTGGTTATCTCTCTAAATTTTTCTTCGTCTTCCATTGGCTCTTAATTTCGTCGCCCGAGCATCGTCCGCGTCTACCATTAACAACTTATGTTCGCTAGACTGAATTTTCTGTGCGCTTGACTGAATTCGGTTTCCGGTCCGTTGTCTTCGCATCCTGAGAGCTCTACTCGGTTCCTATTGTGACTTATCGCTTACTAATGCCTCTCTTCCTGTACGTTCCTAAGTCTTCAACCTGTTTACGGTTTTCGCCAAGTCTCTTCGTTCTTAAATGCACGTTTTCTACATTTTATTTCACTTTCTGATTATTTATTAATATCTAATCCTTACTTTATTTCTCTCGTTATGATTTTATTCCCCCCTTTTCTAATTCTTAATGTTCTCTTTTATTCTTCCCTCATATTGGTATTCCCCTCCTTATTTTGATTAGATGCTTATTAATATTCTTATTATGGCAATTATTTATTATTCCTATCATTCGGGCGGATCTTATCACTTCAAGCTGATTGGAAACGATTTTGAGAATCGTGTTAACTTTTGTACATGGGCATTAAGACATGATACTCTAGATTCATCATGTATCTTGTTTAGTGATGAGGCAACATTTACTAATCATGGCCAGGTAAACCGCAGAAACATGCACTATTGGTCTGTTGACAATCCCCGTTGGCTTCGTCAGGTGGAACGTCAGCGTCCATGGAGTTTAAACGTGTGGTGTGGGATAGTGAACCATCCGCTCATAGGCCCTTTGTTCATAGAAGAAACAATGAACTCGCACAAGTATCGTAGCCTCCTGACAGACCATCTGCCACAGATGCTAGAAGACGATCCTTTGCAGACTAGGAGGAACCTGTGGTAACAATATGATGGCTGTCCAGCCCATAGCGCACGAAGTACTACAGCTTGTCTTAACGGATTGTTTTCAAATCGTTGGATTGGACGAAGAGGACCTATACCTTGGCCGGCCTGTTCACCGGATCTGACCCCTTTAGACTTTTTTCTGTGGGGAAGGCTGAAAGACACTGTCTACAAGGATGCACCAACTACACCAGACGATATGAAACGACGTATTACTGCTGCCTGCTCTGAAATTTCCGCTGAAATGCTAGAACGTGTGCAGCAGTCTTTCCATAGCAGACTGGAAGCGTGTATTGAAGCTGCCGGTGGTCATTTTGAACACAACCTTTGAAAGGCTATGTTCTCTTTACTTGTAAGAATCAACAGAAGTATTGTAATTCCCTTTTGTCTTTCTATAGTTTGTGCTACCACAGGTTGTACAAGTGTCGGTGCGTAAAAGTTTCAAAATAAGATTTCTCGTAAACTACTTGCACTAGAATCTTTTGCCACAAACGCCGCCGACATTCTAATTTACCCTACCTTTAATCTGTTGTTGTAACTAGGCATTGTTCCATTTAAAAAATTGTATGTTTTTGCTAAAAAAAATATACTTTCTCAATATTATTAAAATCTGTTTATAGGCTAAATGTACGAGCCCCTGACTACCAATCAATGCTGTGAAAACTGCACATCAATAGCACTTTCCATTTCCGAAATATTTGCGGTGCAAAATTTAGGTGATTCGCCCTGCATAAACGCACTCTTACGAATTTCTGTATTTATTACTATTATTAATAATATTATTATTATCATTATCATTATTATTTTCTCTGGCTAGGTTTGACATATACGAGGCATTGCACGTAATACTTTTCGTATCATTGGACTTCATAAACAATAACATTTGTAGACATCGCCACTAATAAAGCTGACAAGGTAATTATAAATGAGTATGTATATTGTAACATTCATATGTGATGCTTTCATGTATAATAGTGTAAACGTTTATCTGCTTGCAGTACGCGGTTAGAAATATTCAGGCATTCAGTAAAATTCTGCGTTCAGTTAAGTTTAAATTAGCTTAGGTGATTAAAATGTCCATTCCAACAATGTTTCCAACAATGAGATTACCGGCATAAATATCCCTGACGTATGAGGAGAAGTGTCCTTCATATTTTCTTTCATATTTTTTTATGGAAAATTGGGATGTTATTTGTTGACCACAAATCAGTAGTGGCGAATACGAATTCTTTTTATGTCAATTTCTGGCATTATTTCCTTCTAAACTACTGCAGCTCTGAAAACAAGAACCACTTAGCATTATCAAAATGTCTAGATTCAGCTGCAAAATCAATAGCTATTTGAAATAAGGAAGTGAAATACGGCTTGCTAAACATATCAAATAGTCCTATGTTCACAGCATATATTTCAAAGCACTTACCTGAAAGATATGCTTCATTTCGTAAATTACGTGAGCTTTACCTATGCGAGAACTGGCCTGGGAAAATTTGTGTTTAAAGAACTGAGCGCCCAGCGATCTTTTTTAAAATATTCACAGTTTTATATGAGAAGCACTGAATATATAAGGACGTTCTTGTCCCTTACTTTTCCAAATTTAGGCCAGGGAGGGTTCCTAACTGATTTTCTTTTCTTGTCGATAGCAATAAACTCTCAAAATTTTATTTTATTTTCTGCACCTACTTTAATAATGCGTCTTTCAACTTCATAACACATGCAGATTCGATATATGTGCTTCTGCTTGAGGTATATTTAACTGAATCTTCTTCAAAATCCATGTTTACATAAGAAAACACAGCCTCCTTTCAGCTACTTCAGGGATACACTGCCAGCAACAGAGCACCCGTTAAACCACAGACAGCAAGAATGATCGCCATCGCCGAGCGCACGTTATCTGCTTGCTTCGTCATCCATCGGAAACAGTCGAAATCCACCGACCGATGTTAACTGCCGACTAAAGAGGCTACGATCTATTGCGCTCACTCAATTGCAGGTATCTCCTGTTTTGTATTTTCACTTTTATGTATTTGATATAAATATTACACATATCCTCTTGTGCTGTTTGTTTGAACTTACATAACGCATAACCTGACCTTATTTGCAACAAATTGATGCCTCTGGTAGTATATATAAATGAAAGGTATGGTGTTACTCGATAGGCTTCTTCTTTAGTACCTTATTTTACATTTATGACATTCTCTTCAAACATGTCGAAGCATATGCCCGTTAAAAGTATCACTTTAGATTAGCCACAGCACTGCTTCCCGGTGATGGTAATCGATTTCTAGGTGGCAGATGAAGGGACGTAAATGAGAAGATTCGCCTTTCAAATGCTCTTATTTCTTTGAAATTCCTTTCGGCGTTTACTCCAATTTATTACTATCACCGTCATACCTGGTGTTAATCTGATTTGTTGTTATGTATTTAGTTAATTTAGGAAAATCTATTCCAGTATTGGATTTCTTAAGACTCTTTGTTTAGATTTTCTGTCCAATTTTGTATATGTTTCGTTCTGTGGGAATGTTTCTGTGTACTTGTATTTGGATTGCATAACCGCCCACTTTTGCTAGAATACAAGAATGTAATATCGCTCAAGGGAAGGAATTGGCCTGAATCGCCAATTTTTATTTATTTAGTGGCTCTACGAACATTGGCACTGAATTCACATATACATTCAACCGAAGATCCATTCACACTCTGATGAGGGATTTCACAAAGTATGAAAGGTACTCTAGCATACGTTGGTGTATCCAATGGGGCAGATATAATTAAAGCACAAGGGATGGGAAACGGCAGGAATGTGAGCGACGAAGGCATTCGTGTGTTACCTGGGTTTTCTGTGTTAATATCGTCGCCCACACAGAGTGTGTGAATACTCTGAGGGAAACGTTTCTTTACCAGCAGTGAAGAGACTGAGACCTTGCTGTGAATGTCCTCTCAATATAAAGTCATACTCCTAGGACAATATAATAGAACTGAGGCTGTAGTTGGCTTCTTGCTGGGATATTGTGTGTTATTGCCAGAACTACCTATTTCCTTTAATATTCATGTGTATTTTAGAATACACTGAGATGGATGTGTTGAATGTGTTGTAAAACGTTGCATCACATGTCACATATATTACGCAGACTCAACTAATGTCTGTTTGGATGGCTCAGCTGGTTAGCCGTTGGATCCCAAGGTCGCGGGTTCAAACCCGGACCATACCGGCGCTTTTTAAGTGTGCTTAAACGCGATAGCCCCATGTCAGTACGCTTACTGGCATGTGAAAGACTCCTGCGGGACGAAATTTCGGCACACCGGCGGCGCTGATACGAACCTGGCAATTGACAGCGCCTTTAACAAACAAAAGAAAGCTTTTCTAGGCATACCATATATTCGCAAATATTGAAACACCAAAAAATACATATAAGCTGTATTTACATTAATAAGTAAGTATCTAAACTATTTAACTTGTATCTATAGTCGATTGATTAGTTTGTTATTGTATGTTCAACATGCAGGTATATATGTACATGGATGTACGTTTCATTATATAATAACACATTATACATAACAACACTTTAGAAGCAAATTTAAACATTATTTAATAACATAAAAGTATTCTTCAGTTAAAATTTTTTTCGCTTTCACTTTAAATATACTATAGGTAAGTTAAGGCTTACACACTCGACGGTAACTTATGAAGAAAAAAAGTCGTGAAGTCACAAAAAGGTGCTTTTTCATAATTCTTGAGTGAAGGGTTTTCAGTAGTAGCTGTATGTGTACTGCGTGTATTGTAGTTGTAATGACTTTAATATACACATCAGAGAAGACGAGCAGTTTCTTAGCTGCAGAGATTGTTCTCCTTCCTTCAATTTCCATCATGTTCACCTCTCTGGCCCTTCCTTCGTCCTCTCCCCATTCATAATCATCCCTCTCTGGACAACGTACGTGTCATGTATTGTTTAAAAACTCATAATGCAACTATTTCGTTCTCAAATATTTAATAACATTAAAACAAACATTTAATGGTACACGTGTTTGTTGCTGCTTCCGTTGAGGCAGTATTTTTAACACTTAAATGATATCAGTCTAATTATATAATATATAATAACAGCCCGCCTTAAGGCGATATGTATGCTATAATGTATAAAAACTGTATATAACAGTCATTGTATTATGTTTATATTATTATGTACCTGTATAATAATGTTATGTGAATGTATTACGTAGTTTTTACAATGTAGGAGCTGTGAGGATAGAAGCCGAAAGTTGCTAACAATGAGGTAACCTTGAGACAACAATAAATTAGAAAGTTTAATAATGCTACTAATAATTCTTGGAACAATAATGTAATATTTAAAACAGTTTAAAATACCAATCAAAAACTATAAGAAGCTTTAAGATAAATAAAAGTATTCTATTGGAGTAAAATTAGCCAATCAGGGACTTGAAATAGAGTAAATGTACAAATTTAGGCGGTAGACGCTAGACGCTACAAGCGAGCGTTCCCGAGCAGTTCGATTTTATACGTATTCAGTGTGAGACATAAAACTTCATTACGGCGAGGATAATATAAAGTTTACGTGTTAAAAAGTAATTAGCAATAATCTCACAGCTCTATAGTATGATATATCAGTGAAGTGTTATTTAATCGTGTGAAGGATTAATAAAAGGAGTGAAGTAAAAATTATAATTTGTGTAAGTCTTCATTCTTTAGCCGTACTACCCCTGCTAAGAGATACTGTTTCTGCAAATTACTACTGATGCAGCCGTGGCATACATATAATATTTAAATAAACATTTAAAAATACAAAGTTGATTTTTAAACGCGGGGGCGAAGGCCACCGGAAAAGTGAACGTCACCGGAAAGTTTGTATCGTACGTGGGGCGAACACTCCAAGAAACACGTGGTGCAACCACAACAACAATAAAACTACTTCAAGTTTGGCTCTTATACGTGGGGCAGCAATAATTCTCCTTCACGGTTATGCCTTCTGAACTATGCCGTCCCTCTAATAAACGGCACCTACATGAATAAAAGTACAGAAAACACCTACAAAAGTTCATTAAATCTTCATCATATCAAATGTTATAAATAACAAAACTGAAGAGAAACTTTATGCACATAAACTCATTTTCTGACTGCTCCTTTAACACAATAATATGCTAGGTAATTCTATATTGACTTGGTGCTTCGCTGAGACCCTCTCTTGGTGGAAATAAATCATATGTGCTATAGTATATTTTACTGAATGCTACTTAAAGTATATTATATATAAAGTTTCAGAAAAATCGGTTCGGCCTTCCTTGAGTGAAAAGGTAAAAAAGAAAAATCCACACAGAAATAAAAAATAGAAAATTTGTGTGTTACATTCACATCGCTTTTTCTATCTACCATCGCTTATTTTTATATGTGTTTTACAGTTTATTCTTGCAAAAGCTTGCTTTTCTATGAATTTCATATAAATGTAGTTAAACATTTGCAGTAACAGTTTCATTACTTAAGGATGATATATGAGAGTGAAGTGTTAGTCAGGTCTTTAAAAAGACATCGCTATATGCTAACCTTCAAAGTCTATTCTCTTTGCATGACATGATAATAAACAAAAGAATCCTGATTTATGACATAAAATATGTGATAAAGCATTGGAAAATTTAAACTAATACCAACGAATATCCCGGAAATAGACAAAGCTCTAAAAGCTTGAGCGTTTCAACAAGATCTGCAGTTTTTCTTAGTATAGGCTTTTGTTTGTCCCTTGAGGTTTATGAAATCTACAACATTAAAACAAAAGAAGGATATTTCACATGCCGTTTATTAAAATTAAAAATGTGTCTTATTCGTCGTGTCATTTTGTTCAATGTATTATTATGATTCAAATAGTAAGGGCTGTTTTTGAACAAAGGAAGAAAGAAAGAAAGAAAGAAAGAAAGAAAGAAAGAAAGAAAGAAAGAAAGAAAGAAAGAAAGAAACGCAGACCATTTTTCCATGTAAGGAGAAATTTGGGGTGTGAGGAATTTCGTGAAAGTCTGCGTCTGGTCTTAAGTTCCCGGTTTTGGTATTTATCTGACTTTTTATTTTTAATTATGCTGTTCACAGTTACGCGCGTGGGTCTTTTTTAATAATAACGTTTTGGGCGATCCAGAGAGCTCTAAACACTTATTTACGGTAAGATCTTGATATCCAATTTTTCAACATAATATTTCCTTTACTGTAGGTATGTGGCAGAGAAAGTAGAAACTGGGCTTTTATTTTTATAGTGACTGAATACGCACGTTAACATCAGTTATTTATCCAAATTCCAAAATCACTATAAAAATCGGTTACTGTTTTATTATAGGCACAAATTTCGGTTTTCATTTTAGATATTCGCTAAACTTGGTATGAAATGTCAGAAAAACCAGAATTCCCAGGCTTCTAAATATAGCACTTTGGGAAACATTTGCATATTTTCACCTGAACAAAAGAATTGTAAGGGACATTTTAACGAAGGTGCGAGAACAAGATGTTCTTGGAGTAGGCCATGATAGTGAGAATGCTTCACGAGTAAATTCGTTATTCTCCATGCAGATTTGATGAAATTATCCAAAATCCGGCAACTTTTGTGACAACGACTGCTGGGTTTGATACGGCATCGTACATTCTACAACTGTAAGAAAATGTAAAAGTTGGTTAATCACTAACTTTATTTTATTTGAAAAATAAGATCTGTTTTTTAGAATAACCTACATAACCAAAACAAAAGTTTAGCGTTTGCATGGCCACCTCTACTACAGAGGCAGGCAAAACATTACCAACCTAACGAAAGAAAATACAGCTAATATTGACTGTCAAAACCAAAATGTAGCCAATAATGATTGCGAAAAGGTTGCTAATACTGATCACTCTGACAACGGAAAAATGATACCACAGAATGCTGAATGCACTACTCCCAGTAGCCAAACACACAGGAAACCAAACGAAATAAGGAATCTCCCATCAATGAATGAACTTGTGCCACCAACAAAACAAGCTACTCTAATGTAACATTGTCAAACCCTACAAAAGAACAGGCAATTATTATTGAATCCCATGAGGAGATTAGCATCAAAGACTACATGCTTGCGCTAGAGAAACTCACTAACCCTAGTAACATACGCTATGTTGCCCGTATAGCGAACGGAAGAATCTGCGTTTTCTTATCCAGTGAGAAATATGCAGAGGAAATCACCACTAAGCACCCCAAAATTCTTATCAATAATGTTTCCTTGGAAATCAGATCCCTACTCACAAAAAAGAAAAGAATAATTTTGTCCAATGTATATCCGGTTATTCCTAATCACACAATATAAGACGAACTAAACAAGCTAGGCATGAGGATAATGTCAAAGATAACATCAATCAGAGCAGGTTTATCAATCCCAGGATTCTCTCACATCTTAAGCTTTCAAAGACAGGTGTACTTCCACAATGAAGCCTTTGATAAACTCTCAGAAACTCATCAAATTCGACATGACGGGACTAATTACTTCATATACTCATCGTCTAACCTCCCCTCCTGCTTGTTTTGTAAGGCGAGGGACTTTTAACAAAGTATTGTCCTAACACCAATCAAACACCTGAAAGCATACCTTCTAGTCTCTTCCACAGCATCAGTGGTAAAATAATATAGATTCTTATGGATTTCTCGTCCTTAACGAGACAATATCAAAGCCTAAACTTATGGACGAAGAGAACGCGTCCATCCCCTCACCTCCAGTAAGGGAAAGCACTTCGCGGTGTACTCCAGACTAATCCTGTGTAGAGAACGGATCAAATTCAAGTTTCCTCAAAATTCTCTAAAACAACCACAGACTCTACTTTCTCTGCTCAGACAGAGAGCTCTAAAGGCCCTGTTCATATGAACACCCAACCTCACAGATCTGAAAGACCAATTTCAGTAGCCATAATGAAACAGTCAAGGCTGATGAGGAACACAGTCCTCCAACTGAATCTAGTGAAAATAAACAGGTTTCTATATCTAAAGTTAACCGACAAGTAACCTAAATGGGACACACAAGCCTTATCAGTAGATGCAATACTTCAACAAATAATGCAGGCAATGGAAACCGAATCAAGTTCTTTCCGCTCAATTGCTTGCAATTTATAAGTTTCTTTGTGAATACACTAGGGGTTACTGATATAACCACAGTTGCATCTGACTACCCAAACGATTTAGAAAGCTTAGCTCGTGCGCTTCTAAAACTCCACCCTCACTTTCACAACAATGGCATTAAATACAGAAGCACGCGCATTGTTAAAAGGTTGCTCAAAGCTGCAAACATGGCAAAGGACATCTCCATACCATACTACTCAAGTAATAATTTTTCCTATCTCACACAATAATGGACATACAGCCTCTTGGACTTTTATTCTTCTAAATGTCAACAATAATTCAATGGAATATAAACGATTTTCGACCACAATTCGAATATTTACAGCTACTAATAAACCGTCACCTACCTGATATTATTTGCTTCCAAGAAACAAACTTTAGCAACAGTTTCGTTTCCAACTTAAAACAATTTAAGCTATGCTATAAAATCCATACAACCGTTCTCTATGCTAGTTGAGGAGTTTTTTATTTTTATGGACGCTCTTTAACTGCTGTGGTCCATGGAATCCCATTCCATATTGGTCGTGAAAGACCGGTAATTTTGCTCAGAGGCTTGAGGTTCTTTTACGTGTCGTATATCTACGACACGGGACCACCGGCTTTACTTCCCTTCTGAAGGAAAGCATGCTAAGAATTTATACGCCCGAAAAAAACCATCGCTCTCCTTAGGATTTGAACCCGCGACCTCGGGAACTAGAGGCTAAGCACGGAACCATTACACCACGGAGGACTGTGGAGGAGTGGGAACATATGTAAAACATAACTTAAATCACAGAGAAATCCCTTTAATTACAGACCTAGAAGCAATAGTGATTGTAGTAAATCTACCACAGTCAATCTGCATCTGTAATGTTTACATTCCAAACAGCTATACACTACACAACGGACTTTTAATTAACTTAATCAATCAACTACTAAAACCCCTCATATTGTTGGGAGATATCAACAGTCATAACGATTTATGGGGATGTCGTTTGCAATGGTTCCGCTGTTTCTCCCAAAACACAACACTGGAGCAAGGCAGCGAAAACATGCAGACGCTTAAGAAAGGTTTGACTGAGTTAGGGAACCCCGGCCAAGCGAAAAGGGAAGCCCTAACGAGTGCCGTAGGGGAAAACAAAATGGAAACCAGAACTCTCAAAAATATACTACTATTGATAAGTTTTTTTTGGGGGGGGTACTTTAATGATAATAATAAACAAACATTAATAACCAGAACCGTAAAGCAACCTTAAAAGAATAACTGTAAAACAAAAATGGCTTAAATAGTAAACCAACCAAAACCAATTGAGCAGAGCAGTAAGGCAAGTTTTAAATACAGCAAAAATTAAGTAAAACCAAAAATTCAACAAACAAAATCAATTTAGAAAGTTTATAAAACAAGGCCACTATAAACATCAGACCAATATATTTAATTATGTTTATCTAGTCAAAGATTTGCTAAGTATGTTGATCAAGACCCAAACAGACATTTATGAATTTCTAGTAAGAGTGAGCTTCAAAGTCCAGCAGAGCTAGATGTACTTTACAACCCAACCGTTTTCAGTTACAAAAGTTCAGCATGATTGGGTTCAGTATGATTGGGTTTTAACTGCAATTACTGCTCTCATAATTAACACAACAGAATTTCTGTAATTTTAAACTAACTATGCACTGAAAATCACGTACTGAAAATATAACTCAACTGCAATTACTGCTCTCATAATTAACACAACAGAATTTCTGTAATTTTAAACTAACTATGCACTGAAAATCACGTACTGAAAATATAACTCAACTGCACTTACTGCTCTCATAATTAACACAACAGAATTTCTGTAATTTTAAACTAACTATGCACTGAAAATCACGTACTGAAAATATAACTCAACTGCAATTACTGCTCTCATAATTAACACAAAAGAATTTCTGTAATTTTAAACTAACTATGCACTGAAAATCACGTACTGAAAATATAACTCAGCTAGAAAAGAACCAAAACACACTAAACATATGAACAATTCCAAGAGCCAGTCACTTTACGAATTCGTATTTTAAAACACACATTACGTTTTCCGCCCCAAAATTTACTCACCATTACCAAGATATAAAACTGATAACAAAGCCTACCTTTACATAAGGCCGATCCACAGAAAATCACAAAAGACGTTCCTTAAATTCGTTACAAAAAAACTTCCACAATCCGGATGAGTTGTTGCCGGGCAGAGAGCTATCCCTGCAATGCGACAGAAATCCACCACTCCTCGCGTACTGCCAAAGCACATGCCACGTAAGCAAACCAGAGAGGAGAAAAAAAGAACACCAAAGAGTGCGTTAAGCAAGGGGACAAGCAACGTAAAGTGACTGGCTGGATGTATAACACAGATACAAAACATAAAAGGAACACATAACAGCACACGTTATACTGACAGAAAAGGAAAAATAATAGAACAATTAGTAGAAGACTTTGACTTAATTATGCTCAATTCAAGAAACCCAACCCACTACGACTTTGCTCATGGAACATCAAGTAGTATCAATTTAAGCATTTGCTCACCTGATGTTTATGAACCACTCAATTGGTCCGTCTACTCATACTTGTTGGGTAGTGACCAGTCACCAATAACCATTTCTTGGTGTTCTAAAATTTCTATTCTTGGACCTCTACTTTTCTTAATGTACATAAATTACTTACCACTAAATATTCCCCATGCTGAAACCATGTTATATGCAGATGATTCTGACATAATTCAGGGATGTAGTTATTTAGAATTGCAAATTCAAGCAGATACTGTAGTGGCAAATATGATGCAATGGCTCTGCTCCAACAAGTTGATGCTTAATACTAAAAAATCGCACTGGATGCAAATAGCATTATCTGATAGAAGTGACACAAGTGTAGCACCTAAAATTACATATAATAATGATGAAATACTTTATGTCCACGAGACCAAATTTTTGGGGGTAACATGTGACAAATTCTTAACCTGGAAACTGCATATTCAGAACATTACTTCAAAACTTAATAAAGCACACTATATAATGTCTGTATTAAAAATATTTGTAATATACAGACACTAAAAATGATATATTTTTCTTATGTAGAATCTGTTCTTGCTTATGACATCTTCATATGAGGTTCTGCCACAGAAATAAAAGCTCTTTTTGTAGCACAACATAAAATAATAAGAAAGATGTTTAGTATAAATAGCATGACTCACTGTAAAACTTATTTTAAGGAAAACAATATACCTTACGGTGCTTATATATTTTAGGAACTGTTTGTTTCATAAATAACAACATTCAAAATTTCCAGATGAATAATACAGTACATGATCATAAAACAAGGAACAGCAATAAAATACATTTAAAAGGTTCCAGATTTACTAAAAGAGTTAACTCCATTTTACATAAAGGAATTCACATGTACAAGCTAATCACTGAGAAAATAAAATGTAAGGATAAAAAAATTCAGAAGAGATGCAAAAAGATTTCTAATAAATCATAGTTTCTATAGAACTCAAGAATTGTTTCAGTTTTTCGGATATCATTGTTAGCTGTAAGATAGCAGACTTGTATTTAACCCTTTGTTATTATACGTGTATTTATATGAATAATATCTACAGAATTCACGTTTCAACTATATTTGTACCAAAACTCTTCATTATGTACTATAGTGACCATTATGATTGTATTTTTCCTGTAATTTTCTTTTTTGGTTCTTACGTTTCTATTTTTTGTGTTATTGTATTAATTAATCTATTTTGTCCAGTAGAATGTATAGATTACATAGATTCTTATTGTATTCTATTTTAACTTCATTTTTACTATGTTAGTACTTTGTGTTTAAGACTATGTTACCATATTTCCTATTATATGTATATAAATTTTGATAAAACCATGAAATTGTAAAATATTTCTAAAGGTGAATAAAGAAAAGAAAAAATGTCTTTAAATAATTCCATAACCTCCAATACCAAGGAAATTTCTTAAAGCCAATTGGCCACTGTATCAAAACCTTATTAGAGAAGAATCCAAGAATTCCTCCACTCACTACTGGTTCTGTTAATGAAACCAATACTACTATTCTTGAAATTACAACATTAATTGTTACATCTGCAGAAGCTAGCGTACCACAATCCATTGCATCTGGCACTAAAAGAAGTCTACCATGGTGCAACGAACTTGTAAAATTTCTGTTTAAAACAAAAACAGGGCATTCTACAAATACAAGACACACCCATCCTTAGAAAATAAAATAAATTTTCTAAAGCTTAGATCAGAAACACGCAGAGTTATAGAGGACAGCAAAAACCTAAGCTGGTCGATCTTTTTATCTTCTTTAAACCATAGCACTCCCTCTTCTGTTGTTTGTACTTAGAATTAAATAAAATAAGTGGTGTATACAAATTTCCTCATTTAACTAGTCTTTGGAATGCTGAAGAAAATAAAACCGCTAGTTCTTCTACTGACATCGCAAATGTTTTTGCGAATACCTTCGCCAATATATCAAGTGATTCCAACTTCAAAGACAAGTTTTATCAATACAAAGCATCAAAACCAGAACCAGGGTTAGGTGCACTATCTGTGGGCCATGAAGATAGATACAATGGAGAATTAGCTACCCAAGAACTGACGAAGGAACTACAGCGGTGTACATCCAAAAGTTCTGGACCAGACAACATACCACATGAACTGCTAAAGCAGTTTCCTCTAGAAGAACTTACATATCTTAATGAAGCATACAACTTTGTCTGGACAAATAAAATATTCACTAATTAGTGGCGGCTAGCAATAGTTGTCTCGATACCAAAACCCAAAAAGCACCATTTCTTTCCACAAAACTTCAGAACTATTGCTCTCACAAAGACTATGTCAAACTAATGGAAAAAATTATTACCAGAAGATTAAACTGCATTTTAGATAAACATAACCTCTTCGCCGAAACTCAAAATGGCTTTCGCCGCCACCATTCGACAACCGACATGCTAATTACACTCGAAACAGAAATTCTAAATATCTTCTCAAAATTACAGCATGGCTCTATGATAAAGTTAGACCTGGAAAAGGCATATGACATCATATAGAAACCACACATTATCAGGGCACTTTTGGACTTCAACTGCAGAGGGAGATGATGAAATGTATTTACAATCCTCTTCATAACCGCAGTACATAACGCCATACACTCCAAAGAAATCAAAATACAAAATACTGTTCCCCAGGGCTCAGTGATCAGTGCGACTCTTTTCCTCATAGCTGTAAATAATATTGTATCATCTCTTCACCCGCCAGTTAAGGCATGCCATTATGCTGACGACCTTACAATTTTCTGCCAAGGCAAAAACATAGCCCCCACTCAAAAAATATTTTAGTCAGCCTTAGATAATCTCGAATAATGGTCGTCTTACTGCTGGTTTTATATTTTCCAGCAGTAAAACGAAATGCATCGCCTTCACAACTAAAATACTTCCTGAACAGGACACTGAACTGTATCTTAACGAAGAGAAACTCGACGTAGATACAACCACAAGGATTCTGTGTGTTATTTTTTACCATAAACGTTGATGGAGCCTTCATGTTAAATCCTTAAAAGCAGCTTGTACAAAACGAATCAACATTTTTAAGACTCTTGCCGCAAAAAATTGGGGTGTTGGCTTATTCAAGCTTCTCAAAACCTACAAGGCTCTCATTAGATTCAAACTGGACCATGGAACAGTTGTATACGACTCCCCAAAACATTCAACTCTCATAACCCTTGACTCAATACAGTCTACTGCCCTAAGGCTGGCATTAGGGGTATTGGTAGCAGTTCAATCTCAAGCCTCCAAATAGGGACATATCAACCGCCTTTAAATATTGTAGCGAAGCTAGCAGCAAGGATCTATTTGAGTTTTGGGGGGTTACATCAGATTTGTTAATCGGTAAGAAAATGTTGAAACTGTTACTTCAACACTGTTAAGCACTGGTATGCGGAGTTAGAATGGCTGAGGTATTTATACCTCAGAGGGTTAAATCATGTGGTCTGTCACCTACCATTTGACATTCGCCCTCGACTGGAGGTCATATTGTCACGACCAAGCTGCAAGGGGTGCCACACGCACCCTACCCTAACTAGTTAACATTTTAGCAGTTCTCTAGTCTAGACAGCAGCTACCCCAGCTCAAGGATTAAGTTCTACTCGCATGTGCTATCGCCCCTGCCTCAGGTTGCCCGTCCGCGGGCATCATGAACGTTATATTTAAACACAACTTCTAGTTTTTATACATCCCCTGCGCTTTTATTCACTACCCCTAACACGAAACACCACCTCGGCCCATCTGACCACGCTGGTACCGAAGCACCCCTATCTCTGAACTACCCTCGCTAGTGTAAGCAACTACTTGTGCAACCACCCCCAGTAGGGGTGTTATAATATTCGTAGAAAAATAAGATTGCCTCTCATACCTCCCATAAAATGCGTAACTATGTCTTTCCACTACACAAACCTTACCAGATGCCAGCAGTTCGACATAGCACTAGAATTCTCCAATACCTGAAATAAATTGATTTTAAAATCCCTTTGATCTGTCCCAGCTATACTGATTGCACCACAACCTACTGGCATTTCAAAAGTCCACCAATTGATTCCCAAATTTCATCTCACTTGAAATCTGAAACACCTTCTTGTATCCTCAAGCGAACGTCCAATTCTTTACTATAACTACCACGAAAATATTCACTGATGGATCAGCATCCACAGAAGGAAGGGGGTGCGCCATAGTATATCCTTATCAGATAATGCTGTATAAGTGAGGCACACTTCTTTAAAATTTTCCCTTCTGAAGCATTCGCCATTAAGGAAGCTCTTCCATATATAACTAATTCATCCACTAAAAGTCACTACACCATCTTCACAGATTCATTGAGTGTACTACTTGCCACCCAAAACTCTGAACCAAACCACGCACTGATCCATGAAATCCAATTGTTAAGTTACAATATAAACAACACCGATAAAAAGGTATGCTTTGCATGGACTCCCACTTACATTGGTATAAAACGTAACGAAACAGCAGATGAAGCTGCAAAAGAAGCTAACAAACATCCCGTCAGTGATTCGACGATTCCCTCTCCACACCAAGACATCATGAGTTTCATTAAACACATGTACATGCAAAAATGGAAATTGAAATGGCCATCTATCAGCAGTAAACTTCACGAAGCTCCCTCAGGCTGCACAAAACCTTTTCTGCATTTCCGAACTCTCAAAAGAAGAGATCAAGTTAGCATCACCTGGCTTAGTATTGGGCATTCCAAACTAACACACTGTTATCTTCTCACTAAGGACCAACCTCCAGACTGTAACAGTCCTCTAACCACTCAGTGCATCCTTATAGACTGTCCATAGTACTCATCAAGCCGGCATTTCCAATCTTCCCAATGCAGTTAACAGAACCAATATGCTCAAGAATACGCTACAGTTTCTAATAGATACTTAACTGTCTGATTTACTGTAAATGTTTACCTAATTCCACGTTTGTGCAATTGTAAATTAATGTTCATAATGTATTTTTATGATAACAGAACGTGATAGGACCATGCAGACAAAACCACCTTAAATAAATCTTTAATAATAATAATAATAATAATAATAATAATAATAAATTTGATTTCTTTAATTTGACTGTATAGTTTAGCAGCGCATGTTAACTGTGTACGCCAAAACGTCTTGGGATTACGCGCGAACTCTCTCCGAAATTTTCCTCTTGTCTTGCAGTCTGCCTGATTTCATATGTATTTCGCTGCTGCAAGGCGATGTTGTGTACGTTGCAGGGATGGAGGACATTTTCACCGTGCCTGGTGTGCAGAATTGAACTTAAAATCTTTACGGGATAAAATTTTGAGTCCAAAAGGAAGTGATTCCTTTTAATGATTATAAAACGACCTGCATGTATGCAAAGATGTATTATTTTAAAATAGCCCTACCAGCGGAATAATTTTTCGAATGAAGATATTACTAGTCGCCCTAATTACCTTTCATGAACAGTGATTGGATAATATATATATATATATATATATATATATATATATATATATATATATATATATAGATTCATCTCTCTCAGGATACAATTTGTGCGAACCAGTTCGGCTAAAATTAGAATCCCTGAATAGTGTTAAGTAGTTTTATTAGACAAAAGTGCAACAGCAATACAAAATTGTCTACTATTCATAACATTCTCTTCTTTTCGTTTGATGCAGTGTGTTTAAGAGATTTTTGAGTTGCAAATGCTCTATATTGTTACTGTCCACTTCCCTAAGTTCTTATCTGGTTAAACTTCACTCGTAGTTCACTTCGTTCACACTATCACTTTACTAAGGCGAACTACGAAATTTAATTCTCCGTCACTTCACTTCCTTCGTGACGTAGCCTCTTCACGCCAGACGGTTCACTTCACTCGGGAGTCGAACACAAGATATCCACAACCCGTCGCTCCGCAGTAGCACTCGCTACACGTCACAACAGCCGTCACCAGCTCGCACGGAGAATTGCTCTTGATGTTGCACGGGAAACTCACCTGCCAGTTCTCTCGCTCACTGGCTGACTGACGTAACTCAACTCACACTCGATTCGCAACTGGCTGACCGCCGCAACTCAACTCATACTCGACTCACAGTGACTCGCACTCTCGAGAACCCTCGCTTATATATCAGTGGAATCCTTCCTCAAGGTTCTCGACCATTCTAGAACTGTTTCGACTCACTTTCTGGAGGACGGGGGAAGAATGTTCTAGTTATCTGCCTACAGTGCGCCTGGTGTTTACGCTGGCGAGAGGCAATTATCATTGTTTGCACCAACCGCCCTGCGCCGACCTCCCGATAACCTTGGGCCATAGCCGCTGCGTCATAATACTAATTGTTTGACGAAACGTAGTAGGAGCACTTTTATTTTGACAACTATTTCGTCTAGTTAATCATCTTGTATATCTTCTATATCGGATATAAAGAATTCATCAAGTGGCTCCAAATAACCAGGTATTCATGGAATAACAGTTATTTTTATCATTATATACAAATTCTGTTTAAATCTGATGGACGTGTTAAGCACTCGATTTAGAAAGCAGAAACACAATGAAGGCAGTGTTCCCATACATACCCATCAGTTCATTGTAAATGTTTCGAATTTCGTGCACGACCTCGGCATTGCGAGTGCAGCTTACTCGTTTCTGCTGTACTGGTACTCCTGTTGTGAAAAAATAACATCTTGTGAGGTTACATTTATGACTCCAAGTAGCAAAATTGCCGTTTGAGAGCAATCACCACAGTTGATAAGTATGCAGAAATGCTTTCCAATACTTATTCTAATAGCATGACAACATTTCGCTTGGTTGATTTACATTTTATACAGTTTGTACTCTTGCGGTGCCCCATGGAATCAAAATAAGCAGCAGCAACACCTCGGAGTCGAACTACTTTTACGTTTATCATGAAGCACACATTATAGTCATCTGTATTAGGGCAGGACATCGATTAGAGTACTATAGTACTCGTAAAATGCGCAATTTTTTACTCTCTAACTCACATTTTATGTGGTAATTTGCATGTGCTTTTCAAATAAAATACCAAATTTAGAAGCTCTGAGATGAAGCATTATTGAGAAATTAATTATTTGCTATAATTTTGGGTACCTCTAATTTTACACTTCTTCAAAATGCTCCTCGCGATGAACGATGACAGATTTCTGGCTCAAAATGTTATTTATGCACCATTAAACCACAATAAAAAATCGGACGTGGGCTCTTTTGAGAAATACTCATTAGTTTGGGTGTAAAAAACTCTTAAATATTGATGGCATGCTTTTTCTCATTTTTTGCACTAAGTTTCATATAAAATATTTAATTGCACAATCAATATGCATTATATTAAAACGCTCAAATCAGTTTCCTTGTTCAACAGTTCTCCACCAATACCGAACATTTCAGGAAAATTGGTTGAGATTTGCTCACGTGGAGCAATATGAATGTTACAAGATGTTGAAAAAAGTATTGTCGAAAAATCCATTTGAAAGTTGGAGTATAAAGTAAAATACATGCGTACTAGCTTTTGCATTTCTGAATTATTTCATAAATATCACAGCTATTGGAACGTTGAAAGCGGAACACGAAACCAGAAAGTACAAACAGAATATGGCACTAACAATCTGAAAACTAATCTTTTGATCACAAAATGTCATCAATGGATTGCCTTAAGCAAACGAAACTCTTTTGTTTTAATCAAAATCAGAAGCTTTGATAACATTAACGAAATATTTTAGTTAGAACCATCACACATAGTTTTAATAACGTGCCTTATGAATCTACAAAAACCAATTTTCCATTTCAATTATCTATTTTTAAAAGCTAAATATTCAAGTATCTTAAATGCATAAAGCTTTTATTTCCAGCCCTCCAGGTGTAGCGTATGCTAATAGTTGCGCAATACTTATATAATTCTCTATTGATGACGATAAATTATTAGCCATTTTATATTTTCCTCTACACTCTGGTTAAATTGGTTTAATTTAGGAAATGGTTTCCTTTCACCTAACCCTACCAGTGTTGTAGCATTCCAGGTGGTGTCTGTAGTAATTACTGATGATTGCAAGAACGCATGTGTAGCGATATAATTTTAATGTTAGCTTTGTGGGCGCCTAATTAGGATATTTGGTGGGAGGGCTTGCCTTGCAGCCACAGAATCTAAAAGAAAAACGTGTATTTACGCGTTACATCTGGTGAACGTTCTTTCATTAAAGACCGTGGCTTGATATAGCAGTTAGCGTTTTCATATAGTGAGTAAAATCAACTGATTATACCACAACATTCATCAAGTACTCGTTTATTCCACTTGGTCTTATAATTTTTCCCTCCATCTCACAATTCCACATCAAGGTTCACGGCAGCGCTCTGAAATTAATACAATTTTTTTGGAGGGCTCTCTCTAACCACCATTTCTGGAACAACAGTAGTAATGGGAAGAGGTGTGGGGGACGGACATTGCTCTCATTTCGGAGGGCCAGGGGAGGGGATGAATTCCCAGCACAAGTGAATAAGTCCCAAACCTACCCAGTCCTACCCTTTCTTTCACTTCGTGATGGCGTACACCCACACCATTGTTGAGAACATCCCAGCAACACACAATTATCACTAGCACTTCTTTCCCTTGCAGACCACCCCCCTCCCGCCACAAGGGAGCTCCTGGTGGGGCTTACTTCCACTACCCCACTGTTCTGTGGGAATCCCTGCGCAATTATGTGCATATCATGAAATACGGGCCTTCTTTTCCACATGAATAGCAATTAAACAGCTCCCAACCGGATATGGTTTTTATTTTTCTGTGCGTAACGAGCCGAGCAATAATCCCGGTCTTGTTTATTGCAGATCTATTAGGGTATATTATACCATAAAAATAAAAATAATTGTTCTAGCTACTAAAATCAACACTATAATATAGACGCCATTGCTGAGTGCGTGCCTGCCTCTGGAATGGGTAAAGAATAATCTATAGAATATTCATGTTAAATATAAAATTTGCTCTCTTTTAATGCCGAATTCTCTGGAGAACAACATTTTAAAAGCTTACATTAATATTGCCTAATAACCAAGTCCTTACTCGCATTCGGTTTCCAGGCTTAGGTTTAGTTCACAACACGATGAAACGTAAAGTATAATTAAAGCGAGGGGAAACACCATGCTCCCTACAAACTATAAGATAACGAAGGGCGATTTTAATATTAGAAAATATTTATATACTTAGCAAGAATATCTGCAGGGAGGAAAGTTTATGTTTGCGTACAGATGTGAGCATTTTCTTTTATATGTATTGCGTAATGGATTGTACAATTACCGTAAGCAGTAACACCTTCAGTTTTCCTTATCACGTACCTGGTATGTAAGGAAGGTATTGCATTCTACCCAAAATTCATATGTTTTGACACCCGACGGACCCACTAAAAATATTTTTTAAAAAACGTCCTTCTGTGTGTGTGATGTAAATAGCATAACTCTAAAACGCAATGTTTGATAATCCCCCACCCAAAACAACCCTTTACATGGAAAATGTTTCGAAATGTCGTATTCTCTCAAAAATGGCTGTGACGATTTTGATTACCATATATACATCAAAAATATAATTTATATTTTGAATTTTCTGCGAATATGCCGTAAATTCCTTTTCATTCAAAGGAATTTTGTATAATTTTGCATATCTTCTTAACGAGAGATAAGACAAAGGCGTACAAGAAAAAACTTTAGATCTTGCAAACCACACATTTATTTCTAATAACTTTGTTGTGGCCTCCGCTATTTCCGAAATATTCGTTATTATTGGTTTGAAATCTTCAATTGTCATTTCTCTCTCTCTCTACCAGGCACCTACCTAGTATATAGACAGTAGGTATTGCTTTCCGGCCAAAACTTCCATATCGAAATTTCACCTCAAATACATGTCTTGATACCCCTTGAATAAATAAATAAAAACATGGAAAATATTTTTAGAAAAAGGTCCGTGTGCGCATGTGTGTGTGTCTATGAACAAAATAATTGAAAAACAAAACTGGAATAAATACCAAACTTGGTATTAAGTTCAAAATCCTCCAGAGGTGGGACACGATTTACAAGAGAATCGGCCTGAAATGAGTGTGTTTAAAATAGCATGTATTTAAGTTATTCACATGACAAATAAATATACATTTAAATTTTCTGTGAGAGTTGTCTGTTAAGTCTTCTTCATTCGAAAGGAATTTTGTATAATTTTGTATAACTAGTAAACGTTAACAGAAGATAAAAAAAATACATTACAAAAAAAATATAGATCCCTTAAAAACGTACAATTTACTTCAAATAGCTTCATTGTGGCATCAACCATTTCTGAGATGTCCATTATTCATTGTTTGATGTTTTTTCAGTGCTTTGTAATTCTTAAGTGTGGTCGTAATTCAGTTGTTTATCGCAATGCCATGTAAAGATATGGAATTTCAAGGCCAGCATATAGCGACTCGCTTTTAAACATTTGAGTATCAATTCGGTTTCCTGTATTCCCCTTGTACCTAGAACGAAATGTGTAATGCAAGGGTTTATCTTGATTAGCATGAAGTGAATAGAAAAATAAGCTTTCATAAGAATCGTTTCTAGAGTCTATACAAAAATAGTGGTTAGAGAAAGTCATGTCAATGTAGCACACAATTTTTTAAAATGGTGTTTCTAAAGTAGTTTCTCGCGATGTCATGGAAAGAGTATGGAATTTCGGGGCTAATATATAGCGACCAGGGTTTACTCATTTGGCTATCGCTGTTCCCTTCGTACTTGTAACGAAATGTGTAATGAAACTATTTATGCAAACGTTTATCACAATTAACTTGAAGCAGATAGAAGAATAAGCGGTTTAAGGAACAGTTTGTAGAGGCTATATAAAAACAAAGGATAGTGTGTAAACAAAGGCATGTAAATTTAACACATCAGATTTTTATGTTACATTTTGGTTCCTATCTTGAAGGATGGTAGCTAAGAATTTTAAATCATAAGCGCTCTTGGCGTAAACCATCCTTATTGATTTCAGTCTTATTTGAAATTAGCTAAACCCGCAACCATGCTTGCTTGATCCCTCGGTCTGCTCAGCTTTCTCACTCCGTTTTTTGTCTCTTTGTTTCTTTCTTCCACTTTTGCATTGTAAAAGCAATGGAAATGTACCTCTTAGTAGGATATCCAAAAATACTCAAATGACATATTTTAATGCACATGGCAGTTAAACCTGGGTTGGTGCATGACTGACACGTGGTATCCAGCGGTGTCTGTTCTTAATTTATTGCTCTTTTTAGCGTTGCACGTTCTGACGCTCAAAACCTTCCTAGAAGTCTCATTGTTAGATAATGTTGGTAGTTGCACTGATAATTTCATATAAATACTGACCAGTAGATTTGGTGGCCTACTTGTGCAGCGACTGTATGTCCTCGAGAGTGGGTATTATTGGCAGCTCCAACACATAACTTCCTGGCGGACAGATGCTGAAGCTTGGTAACAATGTGACACGCGCTGCGTTATTGTGATTAGTTCTTCACTGGTGCTATCATGGAGCGACCAGGATACGGAAACAACGAATTAGTTGATCTTAGTGTTTGAAGAGTGTCAACGTAATGGGAGACAAGCACGGACTCTTTATAGGAAAATGTTTCCAACTAGATGACTGGACTAGATATTTTCCCCATTCATTGGAACAAGGACGTGGAATCAAGCTCGACTGCATGCGTCAAATCGGCCACTACACACGTGCTGCATTTACACGTGCTGGGTGTAAATGCCATAAAGGAAGCTTTGTTGCCACAAATTTTCATAACAGCTACAGAGCTCTTACGCGTGAGCAAGATGGACCTTATTTTGAACATCTCCTATGAATTTTCGGTACATCACAATAAGAGCCCCTGTAGCGACTGAGGAGTAAGGCCACCCAGCCTACTGCTCTGTATCTATCCGAGCCACCCAGTACAAGCAACTAACTCGCCTATCACACGTCTATCCACGTAACAATTAATGAATAGATTAGTAGTTTTTCTGTACCATTGATCCTAAGCAAGTTCATATTTACAAAGTGTCACTCGGTATTAAAGTGTACTGTACGAAATGCATTGTTGTAACTATTTTCTTCTATAATTTTGAAATTATATTTTCAGAAGTACGTACTTGGGTGAGTGAATCAATGCAACAAAAGGTAAGCTCTGATCTGTCCAGGTGTTTTATGCTAATCCTTAGATCATAAGGATACAATGGATGAAGAAGCAGGAAATACTATGAAACCAGAAATAGTGACATCTTATAACATAACACTTAGCCTAGATTTTAAACCCATTCAAAAGGTTGATGTTACCATGCACACCCAAGGGTGGCCTGTAGTTATTTTCTATGGTTTAGTGAATATATCCACAATGAATGCATTTAGCATACATGCATGTACCTAGGTATATTACACATTTTAAAACTATAAATAATTCATAAGAAGAGGATGTCTGGGAAGTTGGCCTGGAAGATAGAGACGCTAAACGCTAAATAGAGAACAGATCAGCACTGCCAAAAGTACTTGAAGTAAGCGGATATACATGCCTTATGTTTGGAGCAACATCCCGTAGGGGAGGGTTTCCGACCCCTTCAGCTGCCGTGGTGCGAGCGCTGCGTACCCCTAGCACTCGTGGTACTTCTGACGTTACTAGAAGTACGTCGGGCCGAACATTCGAGCCCCTCCCGTTGGGGAGCTGTTGGGATTGGGTTGGTCTCGACGGGGCAGTGGTTCCGATACCCGTGGGAGATTGGGTACGACTGTATGGTTTTTCATGCGGCCGGGGTTGTGAGACGCCTCAATGTCCTCCGGTACCGCCCTGGAGAGCCGGTAAACGGCATGCTAGATTGCTGTTGACCCTACCGAGGTTTATCGGTAGTTGCCCTTCGGGGTTGACGCGCGTAAGTGGCGTATCCACTTCCATCTCCGCGCAAGCGGGGGGCCTTTTTGGAAAACAAGGTATTGGCCTCATGGGAAACCCCCACGGTTTGGTTGGCTCTGAATCCTGGGCATAGGAGGTGGACTTGGGCTCTGGCTCTTGTCCTGGTAGGCCTTCGCTCGGCATGTTTGGAGTAACATCAGCTTAGACGCCCTTATAAAAATCGAGACGGGGTTCCTGACATCTTTGCCCTTATTGTGGAAGATGGAGACCACACTACCAGAAAGTTGTACCAAAATATGCTTATGTTGTGACTACTTACGCGTTGTACGTGGTCATTTGGCTTTACTACATAAATATATTTATATATTTTTCTTCTAAACGTATGTAATTTATTTTAATGTTGCAAAAAACGTCAGAAGACGTAAAGTCTAAACGTTTGTCTCGTAAAACCTTTCTCAAAACGCAGCAATGAAAGTCTTTATATTTTGTAGTTCTGCAAACCGCCATACCTCTTTTAGGGGAAGTAATTATATTACAATATAGGCCGTTCTATAAGAGAGACATACACCACCTTCTTCGTTACCATCACCAGGTTCACATAAAGCACGACTTGTGCATGCGACTAACGTAAAAGTTCGGATTTTACTATACGTAATAACGTGCCACATTATTATTTGGCCAATACCTTTGCTCATGAGGAACACCCGGGAATCAACACTTGACGCGCTCGCGTGCAATAAATGCCAGCATTTCCATCATTCGTTCTACTGACCAGGTGCTAATGCAACCCAATAAGGCAATGTCTCAGAGCATGAAAGACCCCACGCAATTATCCAACTTAGGGATGGACAGAAAATAACGCAAGGTTACATTGTAACGGTTACCTTAATGTAACGGATACCAAAGTAACGAATACAAAGTAACTAGTTACCCAATAACGGTTATCAAGTAACGGTAACAAAATAACTAGTTACCCAATAACAGTTATCAAAGTAACTAGTTACCCAATAGCGATTACCAAGTAACGGTTACAAAGTAACTAGTTATCCAATAACGGTTATCAAAGTAACGAATACAAAGTAACTAGTTACCCAATAACGGTTACCAAAGTAACGAATACAAAGTAACTAGTTACCCAATAACGGCTACCAAAGTAACGAATACACTAGTTATCGCGTTAACGGTTATTGCGCCTGGCTGACATCATTCACGCATGTACGCAGCATTGGTACAGGTCTCGCCAGGGATATTGGCATATGTCCTTAGGACTATCCCAGTCAGCCAGCCCCCTGATGTTTCAATATCTCCCTTGCAAGTAGCACGTGGTGCTGATTAGACGAAATCAACATTGGAATGTTTACTACATTACCCACATCGAGTAGTATAGAGATACAGTCTGTATTAAAATTGTTACGCGGGAGTTGTGTCCGGCTTTCGAAATTGAAAGGGAAATCCTTGCACAGCCAGAGCTGCGAAATAGTGTCGAACGTTTATGAGTTTATGAAACAAGAAGCGAACAATAAGGAAGAAGTTCGTTCATCTCATTATTTAAAGAAAATACAGATGTTGCAAGTATGGGTTGCAAATGCTACTGGAGTGTCAGTGAATTCTGTTTCTAGGATTTTAAAGGATAATGAAAAACATTATTAAGAAGGTACTTCTTTTGATACTCCAGGAAAAAAACACAATGTGCCTAAAAAAATCCGAGATATTGATGACTTTGACAAATGTGTTATGAGACGTACAATCCACAATTTCTACGCCCAAGAGGGAACTGTGCCTACAATTGGAAGATAGCAGATAAGGTTAAAGGAACTAATCGGATATGAAGGAAGTCGCACAAGCCTTAGGAGAATATTTCGATGTTTGGGATTCAAGTGGAAGAAAACCAGAAGTAACAGAAAAGTGCTTATTGAAAAGCACGATATACGTTTACAGCGATAAAATTATCCCTTCGGCAGTGTAGGAACGAAGGCATACCTATTGTATATGAAGACGAGACCTACATACATAGTAGCCATACAAATCCTAAAAGCTGGACTGATGAAAGTAATGCTGATTTATTAACACCCATATCCAAGGGAGAAAGATTAATAATAGTTCACGCTGGTGTGAGGTATGGGTTCATACCAAATGCTCTACTTATGTAAGTCAAAGCAAAGGTCTGGAGATTTCCACCATGAAATGAACACAGGAAATTACGTTAAGTGGCTGAAAACCATGCTCATTCCTAATCTTCCTCAAAATTCTGTCCTAATAGTTGACAACGCGTCCTATCACAATGCTCAGGTAGATAAACCGCCAACATCCAACGCCATAAAAACTGATACGAGAGCCTGGCTACTAAATACGGTATTGCGTTTGAAGAGTCATTTTCAAAGACAAAACTTTATGATTTGGTCAAGTTGCATAAGCCCAGCAAAAAAATCTTATGTAATAGATCAGATATTGGCAGAACATGGACACAGTGCGCTCAGACTCCCACCCTACCACGCAGATTTAAATCCTATTGAATTAATCTGGGGAGATGTAAAACAGTGGGTAGCAAGCAGAAACACAACCTTCAAGATGAAAGATGTGGAAAAACTGTGCCGTCAAAGATTTGACGAAATTGGTCCTGTGGAATGGGGAAAACCTTGCCAACACGTGGAAACAATTGAGCAACATTATTTTGAAAAAGACTGCATCGTAGAAAACACGATAGAGCGAATACTTATTCAGGATAATGGAGTTGAAAGCAGTGACAGCAGCGAAGATGAGATAGTGAGCATTTCTGGCATGGCAGAAGAAGAAGAAGAGGAGGAGGAGGAGGAGGAGGAGAATGAGGGTGGTAGTTTGTCAGGAGTAGAAGAACTGGAAGACAGTGAGTGAACTAGAGATGTATCTCAACATTTATACCATTGCACGTTATAAACATTTAATCGTGTGTGCACGTATCGAAGGTTACTATGTTTTATACTGACTGTCCAGTTCCTTCCACTGTATATTCTTCCGTCTCAACTTGCAGCATTCCTCGAGCTGCAGCCCCGTATGCGTCATACAGATACGGTAAGTGACTCACATCGTAGCTTTCCATTAAAATTTTCACGTGCTAAAATCCGTGGCGCGACCACTGCATGGGTGTCAAAATATGTGGTTCCAACACGACGGCACACCAGCTTATTTTGCACTTGCGGTCCGACGACATCTTGACCAACGATTTGGACAGCTGTGGATAGGTCGTGGTGGGCCGATTGCTCGGCCTGCACGTTCACCCGACTTGACCCCGCTTGACTACTTACTGTGGGCTCACATGCAATCCTTGATTTACGAGATACTTGTGGGAAAACGCTACGTTTCTGGGCGTGAGTTCCTATGCTAAAGTTAACCGTCTTGGTTCCCATTACAAGTCCTCAAAGTCTGTAAAGGGAATTTAGACACACCTATATATCAAGCTACTAACTGGTCGAGTCGGTTTGTTTGGAAAGATAACACACATACATGCACACCGACACGGGTGGCAGAGTTCCTTAAGAAACAGACTCTTGAACGGAATGTCCACGTTTTGAATCCCTACAAGGTGTCAGAGATTTTATTTCAGGTTTTCCACAATCCTCGTAAATGGCAAATGCTGTGGAAGTAGCCCAAATTTAGAGCAAATTTAATTTCCCAGTCATCGTTAAGTTTGAAGCATTCGGTGTCGATAGAGTGGAATGCAATGCTTTCAGATTACTTGTCGCCCTAGCGGAGTGCGTGAGAATGTTGCCTACAGTAGGCAGGATTCAGCTGGTTTATGTAAGTGTGCAGTCAACTTTTGTTTTCGGTCTTCAAGAAACAAGCCTAATCGTCATTGTACACTATCTGTGGTGATGTATGCTATAAACACGGGCGTTAAACACTACTTAAAAACACAAAGAAAGAAACGTAATGTTGGTTTTCTGGGTAGCTGTTTACATAGGTTTAGATGGGCCATGTATCCAAAATCGAAAATGGCCATAAATTTTTCACTTTCCGTTTTATTACATGTAGAGGAGTTACAATTACAGACTTCTATGTTGCTAATCGGTTATTTTGTAAATATTCCTGGAATTTATTAGGTTAAAAGTTATTTAAAATGTGCCTTATACAGATAGAAACTTATATTATGATTGTGTAACAAATAATTTGTTATTGTCGCGATGTTTTGTACATAATTATAATTTGTGGGTGCTATTATCCTCTTAAAATAATCAGAGATACCCTCATGAAATTCTATAAACTAGCAATGAACACTTCATCTCATATTGGAAGCATCTTATGGTCTGTACTGAAGATTATTTAAAGTATTGGCTTTTGTGTTTTATCTTCAAGTAAAATGTAGATTATAGTTAAAGGCAATGGGAACCGAGCGAGATGTCTCCACGGTAGTATTTGAGGTCCGCATTCGAGAAGTTTCGGTTCAATCCCGTTGGGCTGGCCACTTTCACTTTGGGGTTTTGCAGTTTTCTCTGGTTGGTGGGCGAATGCTGGGTTGATTATAATATAATACTGCAAATTTCCTTAGAAATTACGCCTGCCCTGCCGTTTGGTGTGCGATGGACGACCAGCGAGACCTATCTGTGGGAGGTTTGCGGTCCCACCAGTCGATATGTAATATCTGGAAGTGTTAGTGACCCCGCCTGCATCCAAACCTGTCGACACGGATCTGGTCGCCCTCTTCGTCTCATCCCTTCTTCCCGGTGGTTCCAAAGGTAATAAGCCTTCATGTGTGCTTCAATGTAAACAAATTCTCCTCTGTTCCTGTATCCTATCCTATTCCGTTCTACCTTATCCTGTCCTATCCTATCCTAAGGCACCTGGGAAAATTTGGACCTTGAAGATTGATATTTCTTTATTTTATACAACAGTGATTTGAAGCTGTTGTGAAAGAAAATATATACATTAAGAGATAATTAGGACAATGTCGTTCTCAAACATTTTCAAAAGTCAAGACGTCCCCTCTAAGTGTTTTCAACAAATAGGTAAAGCAAACTAGTTTTTCCTAACCTAAAAACTATTTCTTTATTAAGTGTACACTTGTCTTTTTAGCTGTTACAGCTACAAAGCAGAAATTTGTCACAAATATCTCATATATATGACAGACATTGAGCCAGCATTATATTTTTATATTAGTATTTCTGATATTTTAAGAAGAATTGAACGTCAACTTTTCAGGTCTGCTGTGCATTTTAAGATACATGTAATCGCAATTACATTAAAAATTCTGGTTCAGTAAAAACTGAATGAATATTTATGAAAAATTGTTTTTTCTAACTACAGGGAGATCGAGAAAAAAAAGGTGATGCTTAGCATTGACTTTTTTCCCCTTTGATCATTAAATTTAGTTTTAAGAGGAATGTTAAGGCATGGGCATTCTTAAACTTCAAGTCAATATTGCTCATAATTATTTAAAAATCCAATGCGTTACATTCAGATGGCTTTCTAAACCCCATATCATTTATTTTATATAGCATCTACAAACTATTTTTGCGCAGGCTTGCTTTTCTATCTACTTCATATAAGTCGAGGTAAACGTTTACAGATATAGTTTCATTATACATTTTGTTGTAGGTACAAGAGGGATACAGGAAACCGAATCAATAGTCAGGTGTTTAAAAGCGGCTCGATATGGATTTAAAATTTTATACACTTTCTATAATATCCCAAGAAATAAGTGAATAGCGACTTTTAAAAAGTTCCAACGTATACGACAACTGAAACCAATATTAACGGATATCTCAGAAATGGCTGATGCCACAAAAAAGTTATTTGAAATAAATTGTATGTTTTAAAGAGATTCTGCAATTTTTGTATGTGTAACCTTTACCAGTTATACAAAATTCCTTCTGAATGAAGTGGATTTCACAGGCTATTTCCAGAAAATTCAATATATAAAGTTTATTTGTCATGTAAATATCTTATATGGTATTTTAACCAAAATCGTTAGAGCCATTTTTTTAGTAAATAAAACATTTCAAAAAATGTTCCATGTAAAGGGTAATTTGGGGATTTACTTGAAAATCTTCATGTAGCATCTTTGGGTGATACTGATGTTAAATACCAAGTTTATTTAACTTTTCGTTTTTGAGCTATACTGTTCACAGACACAGAGACACGCATAGGGACTTATTTCTAAAAAGCGTTTTTATTATTCAGGAGACATCTAAACACGCACTTCCAATGAAATCTTCATGTCGAATTTTTGGGGGGAATGCAGTACCTTCTCTACCTACTAGATATGTGGCAGTGGAAGTAAAAAGAAGGGCACTTCAGTGCATTCCAACAGAAGAGTTTAAGAGTGCATTAGAAGAATTCAATGTTTTCCTCACGGCTACATGATATAGGGTTGTGTCATAAATTCGTTTGCTTTTCGTTACGTCTCAATCACTAAGAACACGTGGAAACACACCTCACTTGCAGCATAGCTACGACAGCGTAGTTGCCGAACTTTCCGTTTACAAACTTCAAACACAAGGCTGTTCAAAAGATAAATAACTACGGCAGTTAGGTTTTGTAAACAAACTATTTATTTCCTGCAGTATACACCATTATTGTCGACAATATATTGCCAAGTTCCTGGCTACAGTAGCACGAGCTAAATTGAGCTCCAATACCAACACCCGAGTTGTAATTCATGGATTGTTGAATATCGTTTCATGAATTCTTTCCACGTCCGTAACCATTGGCCGTCCAGACCGAGGTTTGTCTTTTAGGGAGAAATTCCCAGCTCGAAATCGACTTAACCACTTTTTACATACTCAATTCGTTACTGCACCTTCCCCGTAGACAGCACAAATTTTCTGCCGGTATTGTGAGGCGGTTTTACCCTTACGATAGTAAAACAGCATAAGATGTCGGAAATGTTCCTTTTTGCTTTCCATAGTTTGTAAACACAAGCTCACGCCGTTCTATCAAACGTCAGTCACAAATACACACTGACATATCCAATAGCGAGTCTGATTGTTGTTCTCTAAGTCGTGGGGTGGCTAGGCAACTGGGATAAGTTGAATGTATAGAGGGTTCAGGGTTTTCAGGCGCTATAGATGGAACTTGCGACAAAGCGAACGAACTTATGAGACTACCCAATACATTAGCGCGGTTCTACATCGTTGCATAGAGTTTATACACCCTAAACTAATTACCTACTATTTTTGTAACAGTAGCAATTCGGAGTGCGATAAAGACTAGTTAAGGATTTTTCGAATTTTCTCTGTGTATTGTAAAGGCCAAAATGTATTCCAGACTTCGAGTATCTTCAGTAATGTATATCATTAATTTTTTATAAGAGTGTGGCTGGCGTATGTAACGTTAAAATATTAGCGAGACTATCGATCTTGGGACATAGAGCTCAAACAATCCCTGAACAGTGGCAGTAACGTAATTTTAATTGAAACTGAAAATCTGGTTTCGTAAGTGCGTGGGAGTTTGAATCTAATATATACGTAAGAACTTTGTGAGACATTCTTTAAGATGCGCAGAACATTTGTTGATAGCAGATCCACACAAGTAGCTAGTGTATTCCTTTTTTTCTTGCATATCTCTTTAATAAAATTACGTTGGTCTCCAGAATAAAGAATGACTGCTCTGCAACGCTTACAGAAGTAAAGGGAAATTCACTGCAAAGACGTATATTCTTGAAAAGGGAAGCCATGGATATTTGGATGCACGCACTCGGCTTCCAAGCCAAACATTTCTTTCGATTGCATTATATGTATTTTTAGCATGCCGGGTAGCGAGTAATCCCAAAAGTCCTTCCGTTTAAATACTAGCAGAAAAGGAGAGGGGAAAAACAATACTTTGTTAAATTTAAATGATAGCCTCGAACTAGGGAATAGCAAATTCAAGATGATCTCAAGAAGGCGAAGAAAGAGAACATTAATTAATGACAAACTTTTTTTTATCATTGGTATTACATCTTCGAATAAGAATTCTTAACAGTAAAAGTTTTTTGAAAATAAAGCTAAAAGATCACTCTGCTGTTGATCACCAGCCGACGGTTCTCAAACTGTGCTGTGCTCCGTGAAACATCTCCAAGTGCTCCTTAAAGAAATTTTAAGAATAAAAATATGGGCAGGTCTTAAAATTATGGATTTTGTGCAGCCATGATTCGTGTGTTGATAAACTTGATTAGAAATAATTACGGTGAATACTTGACCTTCTGGAGGTAACAATGAAAGTCAGAAGTTCCCGCAAGACGATAAGCCGTATGGCGTCTTCTTTTGTTGTAAACCTTTGCCTGCCGACAACTTCTCGGAACAACGTGGCGGCGGCGGCGGTGGCCTGAAGCACAAAGCATACAGGCAGTATGCGGTGAAACCAGATACAAAGACACAAATGACACGCATGAAGTTTCTATTACATTTAGTCACCCGTTACTCTGCTCCTCCAGTCAGTTGCAGTTCAGTCAGCATTTAGCCCAGAATCGCAAGTTTCGTGCAATGCACCAATGTCTGAAGACCGGGTCTTTAAAAATATCTTCAAAAACTCCACTACAGTACCTGTAGTTGCTGGAAGACGTTACAAGGTATTTTTATTATTTTAGAATTTTATATACCTATATTTTTGTTGGATTCGCGGCAGGATCGCAATCTTTGGGATCTTTCCACTGCTACACATGAAACAACTCATTAATCGTCATACACTTTCACACACACACACACACACACACACACACACACACACATTTATATTAATACAAAATTTCGAAGAAAATGTGTTAGTACTTATCACCTATACTCGAAATGAAAGAAAAAGAATTAAATTTAAAAAAGTACTATTTTTTCTATGATTTCTCAAAACATCTACAAAATTATACAATACCAAAAAAAGAAATATCTTTTTTCTTGCTATTTTGCAATATTTATTGTAAACAGTATGTGATTTGGTACGAATTACCGCGCTAGGGTACATTTTCCGTGTTGTTCATTATTTACACAAACATTATTAGCTATTATTGTTATGTATATTTCCGAATTTAATACCCACCTTTAGGTCAAACACTGGCTGCTCAAAATTGGGCGTTCCTGATATTCGCATACAAATGATAATATTTTAGGTTATGAAAATTATGCAGTTTTAGGTTATGAAAAGGAAACATATCACCGATAACACAAACCGATGCTTTTATTCAACTAATCAAGCTACCGGTATATTTGTGCAACAACGTCACCTCAAGATAACAAGTTCAATATAAGTCTCCATCATCGAATACAGTTTGCTTTTGCAGCACTATACGTAAAACTAGCATGCCGATTTCCCTATTCTTCAGTGTATAAGAGAGTTTTTCCTTTAAAATACGCATGGGATGACATTCGCTTGATTAGTACTATATTTCTGTTTATTATAAGCAACCTCAACTTTTCAATTAAATATGATAATTCTCATTGTTATTCTCACGAACTTACGGATATTTCCAGCAATGCACACTTGGTAGAGACTGCTTAAAAAACTTGATAGCAAACAGAATACGGAACAAAAAAATTATAGTGATATACTTAAATATTTTTGTCTTTTGCTCGTAACTTTGTATTGTACATCTTTAATTTTGGGTTGCGTCTCATAAGCAGAAAAAGTACTTCTTTCCCATATTATACATCTCTTGAATTTGGGGTACGCCTTACATTCGTGTGTGCATTGCATAAGGAAATATACACCATACGGTGTTATTATTACTATTAGTACCTATATTTTAGTTATCCGGGTTTTCCAGTCCAGCGAGGAAGTTGAAGCAGATGCTGGTGTCAGAATTTCTGGAGAAGATAAAGAAGATTTTGGACGATTCAGCGTTAGTGGATACGACAGCACCTCCTGAAGCTGAGAACCAAATGCTAAATTCTTCGGAGATCAGTGGCAGAGGGAAAATAACAGTAAAAAGGAAGTGCCACAATTCCTACTTAGACAATTGGGTTCGTTGAGACCAGCGACAACAAACCGCAATGCGTAATTTGCGGCAAAGTGTGTTGCTAAATAGTGTGATGTTCCCAGCGAAAATGTGCTGTCATTTTGAGAGGGTCCATCCAGAATGCATGCGAAAACCAATTTACTTTTTTCTTAAGCAAGGGCACTGAACTTGCAGAACCCCATAAAATTATATATTCATATTTCAAAAATAATTAATGAAATCGTTGACGTCATCATACTTAGTAGCTGTCGAGTTGCTCAAGCTGGTGAAGCCCATACCATCGCAGAAAACCTTTGTCAGGCCTTGTGCCAGGGACATATCTCAATATATGCTGGATGGGAAAGACACGTAATTAATAGACACAATTCCTTTGTTAAAAACATTATTTCACGACACATCAGGGGTTTAACAGATGACGTGAAAGCTAGTTTACCTTCACGAATAAACTTCACTAAATTTTAGCTTCAAATGAATGAATCAACAGATATAACTAGATTTACAATTTTACTAGTTTTTGCGTGCTACCAGTATTTGTAGTCTTTACAATAGGATCCGTTTCACTGCAAATCGTCACCGAGTACCAGAACTATAAATAAATAAATAAAATAAAATTCTGAAATACTCCGCCCCGGTACCTAGTTTCCTAAACCGTGGCGTACAATCCAAATTTATATTGCTTTGTTTCTATTATAAATGATAAACAAATTACACACACGTAAATAATTGTTCAGACATAATAAAATAAAACAAACCATAAACTACAAAAATCTCAGCCCCAATTTCTACTATAGCTAAATTTTAACATAAATACTGGTAACCAGTATTCCTTATAAGCTGTTAACCAGCATATACTCTCTAACTGCATGCTAAATTACACAAATAACACATACTTCTCTACCAAAGTGACAAGAATAATTGTGTTGATGTCTCCACAGACACCGTGAAGGCCATGGCTGGAACAACGTCTGCTATTATCGAAAAGATTAAACAAAAAGCAAAGAAGTGAACCAGTAGCCATTGCATCCTCCGCCGCCAAGTCTTTTATGTGAAGAAGATGCAACCTTCCCTTAAAGAAATCCTGGACGAAAGCGTGAAAGTAATTAATTATGTTAAAACACGACGTAAGAATACAAGGATATTCAAAATTATGCGTGATAATATGGGGAGTCACATACATAATTAACTTTTCACACAGAAATAAGATAGCCTTCTCCTTGCAAAGCTTTCCCTTGGCTCTTTGAAATGAAGACTGAAGTCAAAATGCCTTCGCTTTAGAAGACAGTTTTATGTACGAAAAGAAATTTGGCATATATATAGGTGATATTTTTTCATAAATGTCATCATTTAAGTCTCTCGCTTCAAGGAAAACCAACAACAGTGTTTGGCGCCACCAATAAATTGCAAGGGTTCAAAAAGAAAATCAAGTTTTTGGCAGATTCAGTGAACAATGACAATCTTGACAGTTTTCCAATGGTAAAAGAATTTATAAAAGACGTTGGGTACCTTAAATGAGTTCCAAGTTTCCCTACTAAGTTTGTTTGATAGTTTCAACAATTATTCTCTGGAAGTACTCCATGAAAAAAGAAATAAAACGTTTTGAATTGTAAACCCATTCTCTGTTATGTCAGAAAAGCTAGACCCTTTAACTACGCAGTCGTATGAATGCCTGATTAATTAGACATCACATTCTATAATAAAGGATAAGTTTTCAAATAAGTTGTCACTATTTGAATTCTGGTATCACCTAAAGGATTATTTTCCGTCGCCCTTTCCCCTTGTTTATATTTATCTGGAGAAAGCAGTCCATCGATTACCTCCTGATGACGTGTGGCTCATCACATCGGCTACTCATTGAAGATCCTGTTGTCTAGGTTCGAATACCTGTTATAATTATTTTTGTAGTAGAAACATGTTTTCCTTGATCTCCAGGGCGTGATACGTAAATGCTCAGCTGACTAACAAAATAACTGTAGACGACACAGCATATGAAATTCAAAACACATTTTCTTTTTACTGTTCTGAATTATAACAAGAAACCTACAACCAAACTTTCGAGTTGTGTGTTAAACAAAGTACATGGTTATACTTCGACTTCCACCAGCACATTACTTAATTACCCGTGTAACAAGACTTCTCCATGCTTAGTTACTCTCTCGGTGAATTTATTGTCACAGGGCTAGGATATTTATAACTTAAAAATCACCATAATATGCACAAAAATATGCTGTTATGACCAAAAATTTACCAAAATATGCAAAATAACATAATAAATATGACCTAACAATATTAAAATGAATTAAAATTTCTATTGTAAAATAAATTAGTAAGTCAGTTTTGATAATGAACTATTTATTTCAGAATAAAATGCACACGAGAAGCAAGCTGAACTATGCAATTTGACATTTCAGTATAATTTTTATTAACATTATAGGAACATAGTTAACCTATGTGCTTTTTACATCCTCATTCTCTTCATATAAGCTCTGAGTTGCAAAACACAATGAATACCTTGCGCAAATTTTCAAATGAAAAAGGTTTCCTATTGTCAGCCAACAAAGCCTTGTACTTCGAAAAGCTCCTTTCTACTTCAGCCGACACAAGAGGAGCATTTTTAAAATGAGCAATATAATTTGAATCTAATTCTGAATGATTAAGAGAGAACTTTTCACCCAACAAAATATTGAAATGGAACACAGTGTATGATACCCTTCGTTTTTTTCTAACACTTTTTCCATTTTCTTTGACACTTCCTTTCCCACTTTACCACAAACACCCTCTAATTTATTCACAACCTTTTTCACTTGTTCTATCTGCTTCACTAGTGGCACTTCTGATTCCTCCAAAGCAGTTATGACAGCAGGAATAAATCCAAAATTTGATTTTATGTATGAAGGTTTGCCTTAAATTTAACCATTATACATTAATTCTTGAGCTAATCCAATTGAAGTAGCTTCTCTGCTATCGAATGAATCAATGATGCTTTTCACAACGTTGAAGTTCTGGCAGTAATAATTGTAGGCATCAATCCAGGACGCCCATCTTGTCAAAATGGGAGATGGTGGCAAGGGAATGTCTGGAGCTAACAACTTAAATCTGCAACACGTGAAGGGGCTTTCAAGAATACCTTTTTGACACACCCAATAAATTTGTCAGCGTCACTGAATTTACTACGAATCTCCTCTGCAACTCGGTGCAAGGCGTGAGCTAAACAAGTCACCATTTTACTGTACAATGCTTTTAGAGAATCGGCAGCTTTCATCAGCATATTTTGGGTAAACGATATTTTTCTTCAGCTTCAAGTATTACCTCAACATGTTCATCATGCTATGTTCGTACGTAGGCATGTTCGCTTGCAACTCCTTGACACTGCAATGCTAATTACCAGGGCCCGAATTCTGATGACATGCCATCTTTTAATTGTTGCATCATAGGCATTAACGTCTACATAAATCGTTATCATGGATCCCAAGTTATAGAAATGCATATTTATTAGGTCATTTTATGACATTTTCTATTTTTAGAGCTGTTTCGATTTTGTTATTATTTTATGATTTTCTTGCCCGTTGCATCTTTATTTAGTAATTTTCTTGAATTTACATTCAGTATATAAGGAGTTTTATATTATTGACATTTTACATAAGAATAACTTTTTCAAATATCAGAAACTTCACTATTCAACTGAAATATAAGGATAACTTTGTACATCCTTTACTAGCATTTTTTGGAAAAAATCACATTCCTATTTAATGGTTAGTCTGGAAAGAGATACTTGTGGGAGGAGGGGTGATTGTTGTTAGGGGAGCAGGTATAATTAGTTACTGTTATGAATTTATGTCCCAAACTAGGGATGAGACAGGTCAGTTTTCCCTTTTCGCGTTAATGAATGCTTAAATTATCTCATCATTGTTCTTATATTTACTTTTTCTACTTGCATAGCAGTTTTACCCATGCGTAAATTAATTTACAATTTTCTGTATATTAATTTGAATAAACTAAATAAACATAAGTTTTAAATAACTTATTGTTATTATTGTGCCATTTTTTTAAACTTAAGTCATTTTATAGCTCATTTTTCAAACATTTTTAGATGATCAAAATCCGGGCTCTGCTAATTACCATCTTAAACAAAAAGCTTGGAATATAAACCCTTTAGGGCATTCCTATGACCTTAGAACCTTCTGACCTTAGAACCGTCTGTACACTGTTTAACCGGTGAATTCAAGGCATCACAATTATTGAAAATATTGATATCGTTGCCATACCAAGCGCCACCTGCAGTTAATAATCAGTCGATTTTATTTTCGAATATGTTCTTCAAGGTGGTTGGGGAACAAGTATAAACAAAGAAAGACTGAATGGTAAAGTGGAAGTTGGAGGCGAAGGGGGTTGAGATGTCCAGGAAGTGGAGCTGGGGAGGATAGATCAGGGTGCGGTCACTGCACGCCAAGCTGCCCGCAGGAGTTATCGCTGAATTCCGTGTCGCATCGTACCTTCGAGTGCAACAACTTCCGGGGAGGCTTTTAGAAGAGCGGAAAAGACCTGGTGAGCGATGAGAATGAAACACGACTGAATCTGTCAATATTTATCTTAAATTCGTTCTCCGAATTATTTATATCAAGGCTTAAAATAACGCTTCCTCCCTTTGACGTTTATTTTATCTTCCTGTTTAATGTCATGTGGAGTACTCGTTACCTTTCACTTTCTGTACCACGTACCTAGTGGACACAAAATGTATTGCATTCCACCCAACAATTTTATATTGATATTTCACCGGAAATACATTAAGGCCCCCTGAATACGAAAAAAAAACATTTTTAGAAAATTGTCCGTGTCCGTGTGATTGTGCGTATACATGTGTGTGTGTGTGTATGTGTGTTAACTTCAACATCTTCCTAATATGCGACAAGCAGATTTTCAAGAAAATTTCTCTCTCCGAGCTATTATTTAAATGGATTATTTCTCAAAATATTATATTTTCTAAAATGACTAACGGTTTTGATTAAAATACCGTATGTTTAAGATATTTATATGACAAATAAAATGTGTAGATATCTTAGATTTTCTGGGAGTAGTCTGTGAAGACCTCTTCATTCGGAAGGAATTTTGTATGATGTTGTATAATCGGTAAAACACAAGAGTTAGACAGAAACATACTACACAAAATGTTATACCTCTTTTAAATAAAAATTTACTTCAAATAACTTTGTGGCATCATCCATTTTTGAGATATCCGTTGTTAGTGGTTTCAATTTGACAATATATTTTTTTAAACTGCTATGACCTTAGTGATAGTAATCTTGCGTAAGAACAGTTTATAGAAGCGGTATGAAAACAAATGATAACAGTAAAAGTAATGTGAATCTAACGCATCACATTTTTGGTTATGAACCTCAGATAAAAAAAAAAGAACGTCTCTTACTTCAAAATTAATTTTTCGCTTTAGACATTTGGGTAGACAGTTATTCCACAACAATTCGGCTATTTTGTTTCCTAGAGCATGATAAATTTGTCAAAAATGTTAAAACTGTTTTCTTTATATGATAGTGTACCTCAGTTTCACGGTCAGTTTTATTCTACAAAAGTATTTAAAAATCAGTTGGTAAGAGGTTACTCACTGCCGCATGAGGAGCATATGGTGGTGAATATTACTTTAATTCTAAAGCTTGCTTTTTCCATTCTAAAGCTTAGGTATTTTTGTCAGAAACTAAAGCAAATAAATGCAATAAGCTTTACTACTAAGTGTTTATGAAAAATTACACATCTCTGCAAAAAATTTATACACGTGTTTTTAATTTTCTCACCAAAAATATAAATTATTTACGACTGAAATTATCGAACTTTCAGATCTTGGAAAACTAACAATGGTACAAAATTGTAAAAATCCAAAAAAGTAATATTATGCTCTCTTAAAAACACACATGAAACTTTAGAATGTTCCATAAGGTAGTTGCAGAAAATTTTTTAAAGAGAGCAACATATATTTTTAATTTTAAACTAAAAGTACCACGCATCCTTATAAATAATTCTTATTTTAATAAAAGTAAATAAAAATGTCTCATTGTTTATGGTATTCAGTATAAACTGGTAGTTTATTACAAAAAATCTATCCCAAAGTGAGGAAATTATTAAGCAATCTTTCCTCTGGACATAATATGTGTTTACTTAAAATTTGAGGAACATGCACTGTGCTTTACAAAACTGTTTGAACTACATAGAAGATTTTAAAAGAAAGCGATTCAAGGTGCAGTTCATAAGAGCACACTGCTATGAAGTCACTGTAACCTGAAACATATTTTAAAATAAAAGAACTGGCTTCTACTAGCAAACAATGCGTGTAAATCGCGTTGTAATTATTCAGGGCGAAGAAAACTCGATACTTATACGAAATTTCAAATTCTAAACCTATACTACCACACAATTTATTTCCAGAAATAACTGGATTAATACATAGCTATAGTGGAGTTCATCGGTTTATTTCTTCAGTGATTGTGGCTTAAATACATTTTTTTTATTCCCCTAATAATTTCCGTAGTTTATAATATGCTTTCATATGCAATTAGAAATATATTGGATCAAGAGCTGTGATGCAAAATTCAGGAGACTTCCTAACGTCGACTGCCAAAAATAAGAGGAAGCTAAGAGCGAGAGGATACATTTTCACATGCGATTACACCTGTAAACGTATTCGTCCTAATTTACTCAGTTAAGACAAAGCACCTGTGAAGGTGGGTGAAAATCTTGGAAGAAGAAATCGAAAATGTTGCCTTTAGTTCTTTATTACGTTTACACTCATTACTTTCATTTTGCGCTTTTATTTGAACGATTTGGTAATATTGCAAACTATGTGTGACAATTCATATTTTCCCGAACATAGTAATGTAATACACATTCCAATTTTAATTTCTTTTTCAAAACTGTTTTCTTGTCATTTTTAACACACAAACTGTCCAGCGTCATATATTTTCAAGTAAAAGACTCTTATACTTGTTTTTGATAGGGCATGCACAATTAATTTGTAGTTTATTAACTACTTTCGTGAAAATCCTAATGTGGAAATACCTATGCATATATAATCCTAGCTTACAAAGTTCCTGGAATTGGTAAATAACACGGAAACCAATTATCGTAATGTAAATTACAAATTTCCTTCAAAATAACTCCCCTCCGCAGCGGCACACTTCTGCTGGAAGCCAAGTGTAAAGTGGCTGGAGACATTGCTGGAAGCCATTTTGCGAAACATATCATAGTGCTCTCGTCGCATTTGCAGTAAGTTCAACAGCGTTCGCGAGTCTTCGCCCCCTTAGATGAGTTTTCAGTTGCGGAATGGGAAAGAAGTCAGGTGGTAACCGATCTGGGGAGTACGGAGGATGCTCAAAGCAGTGGCGTGGCGTTGTACCTGGCATGTAACGGTGCGTTGTCGCACAAAAGACAACATATGCTTTGTGCCAATTTTCCCGGACGTTTCCCTTTTACAGAGTTCCTGAGAAGAGGAAGGATACTAGATGCAGGTCTTTCGTTACGGTATGGCCCTCTGGAATAACATCATAGTGGATGAGAACTTTCAACATAGCTTTGTCTCTCCTCAAGAATTTTTTGTGTACGAGATGTTTTGGATATCCACTCACATGCGCGTCTCTTTGGCACCGGGTGGTAAAAATATCATTATCTTGATCAGCCATACTAATTAGATTCCAGAAATAACCATTCTTGATTCTTTGTTTTCATGAGACAAAATTTTTGAAACAAGCTTTTGAGATATGTATGTTTAAAAGTTTGCGAAGGATTGTGTAAACACTTCGAATGAAAATCCAACCTCTACTGGAAACTTCTAAATGGTTTTCCTTCGTTCACCCCTCACAACAACTCGCACACTTTCAGTGTTTGGTACATTTGTTGCCGTTATTGGTCGTCTTTTGGTGCTATTGCAGCCTTAACTGAAGCGTTTATGTCAGGTATAAATCTGGCGTTTTTAAATTGCTGCTTCACCATAATCTTATTCAAACAGTCTCAATGCCTCTGAGGGGGATTTGTGCAACAAAACACAAAATGTTACATTTGAACGTTGATCTGTAGCCGGCATTATCAAGTGCGTTAAACGAACATGCACAAAACAAAAAAGAAACAAAAAAGGGGGGAAACTGGTTGTCATCCAAAGACAACAAGCGTTATGATCATGAACATTCTATGGAAGTGACGACATGAATGTTACCAACAACTAATACAAAAATAGCATTTATTATCGTATACATTAAAATTAAATATATTATTCTAGGTACTTTTTGAGGGTGCTATATGCTGGTTTGTTAAAGGAAAAATAAAATTCTGAGTGATATATAACAAAATGTTTGACACATGCGATACTTTAATTACGATATTAAATTTGTTAAAATCGAGAACATGAGAATTAATGCATTTTAAATAAATGCATTATTATTTGAAATTTGATGATATTACCTCTATATTTCATTAACATACTGCGATAAAAATGTCAGCTCGTTCAAAAGAGAACTGCGGATTTGAACGTTTTTGACAAATACACAGCCTTAAGCAATGTCGTCATTTTGCTCGTTGACTTCGCAATGTGTAATCGAATTAAAGATTAAAAAAAACCACTTATATTTTGGTCAAATGTGTTGTCTCCATTGCACAGTGCAGATAGAGATGACACAGTGATTTTATATGTATTGTGAGTGTTTTAGTGATAAAAAGGCAATCGAACATTCTGCTGAAATGACATTTTCTACGAGTTTCTGGCGCTTAGTGTCGTATTCACCAACGACGATAACACAGTTACTTCGAATTTTAGCAGAAAATGCTTCGGATATCAGTAATGTTGCTATTTGCCAACAACATTATCTCGGTTATTTGAGGTAACGCCGAGTTAAGATTTTACCGGTGATAAGTTGTACGTAAGGTAGGAAAACTACTATAATCGGTGTAAAACATGACGATTTGATAATTGAAGTACACAGAGTAGAAAGTAGTAAAGTAGTAGAAAGAGTAAATGATAACAACGAAGAATATCACCAACATTGTACAAGAAAGTCTCCTATATGGGCAAAAGAGTGCATACATTTTAAGAGTTGCTGCATTGAGTTTATCACATAGTTTGCGCTATACCTTTAAACCCGCAAGGTTTCAAACATTTGGTATAGCTCTATGTAAACGTAGGCATGCCAATTAGCGGACTTGGGTTTAAATCTCTTCTGGCGTGAACTTTTTTCCCTTGTTTATCAATGCAATTGTAAGGCTGTTTTTATGTAATGTTTCTCCATTAGTGTTCATTGTCTGATGAAAGTTCGATTTTAGTTACCTCAAAACTCGATCTATATGTACTCTCCATCCATCCATCCATCCATCCATCCATCCATCCATCCATCCATCCATCCATCCATCCATCCATCCATCCATCCGTCCGTCCGTCCATCCATCCATCCCTCCTTTCCTCCATCCATCCTCTCACATACACACACAGGCACTTACTAAGCTAGGCTTAGTCTCGAGTTAGCCCTAAACACCGAAAGACCCAGGAAACCCGATAGAAATAGGAAAAGTCGAGAAGGTAATGGGGCTCAATTTAGTCCAATATTACTGCAATACCGCTATTGGATTTACAGTACTAATGAAAATATTCTTAAAAATTTGCCTTTTCTGTTTCTCATTCGCACTTAAAGTTGAATTTAAAACAAAGGCTAATACTAATCTGAAGAACAATAAATAATTTTATCCTAAGAGTATTAAATATAACATAATTAATGGTGGTAGTTTGCAGTAGTGCTTGCATGCTTTAGTTTTATTTTCGCAGTTAACCAATGTACCGCCTATTATTCAGATGTTTTACCTCCAATTAACTAAACGAGTTTAGTGTTGATTTATGTTATAACATAAGGTATACAACTGATACCGTCATTATTGACGGGAAGATATAAATAGCTAAATAAAGAAATAATAGTAAGGTGGAGAAATAACTGCAATAAGTGATTTCCGTTTATGAAATCAATTTATAATTTAATAAGCTTTAATTGAAGATATTTGTCCAAGGAAAACGTAATTAGCAAGTCATGTGACGCTGACCTGTGTCCCATCGGCATTAATGTTGCTGCTACTTCGACAAGTCTCGGAGTCACGGGTTCGATTGAAGATGGCAGGGATTAGGAATTTAGCTCAGGTGATTTCCTGGTAGAACTGAGGTTCTTTTCAGGGTGGTGACACCGCCTTGATAGTCTTAATAATGCTGCCGGCTAAACTAAACTATTCTTTATTTTTAAAAGATTATTTTCTGGTCGACCCGCCACCTTCGTTTATCGAAGTCACTTTCATTTATTTTAAGGTTCGCAAAGTCGCGATTTATGTGTTTCTCCCACCGTCTCTCTTACTAACTTTCCACAGAGTTGCTTATGTTACGACACTTTACACCAGACTCAAAAAACGTGGTTTCGATAATTTTCTGTGGAGTTCTCTATCTACCTTTGTGACCGTGCTAAGCTTATGATCTTTTGTCCCTGTTCACGTCCGAGTCCGGAGACAAAAGCTGGGCCTCTAGACTTCTCGGCACCATATGTATCTAACCGTAGGCTATTTCTCACAAAACAGGCAAGTGTTTACCTGGCCTTTCGCTAGAAAACAAAGTTTTCTTTCTTTCCTTTTCGGCAAATCTATTACTGGTAAGAGCAAAGCATTCAATTATTATTTCACCGATTCACTTTTTGCACATTTTATGGCCCTTTTAACTGATTACTCATTATACCCAATCGTGCTTCAACAAGTTTATCTCAGGTTATGAATTATTTGTCATGTTTTATTGGATGTTTTATTAATATTATTTTCGCATTAAAATTTATATATGTATTTAATGTTTATATTGTATTATATTATTATTTATTTCTCGCCTCGGTCTCGATAACCGGCTTCACATGTTAGGAAAAGTCATTAGTAACTGCGTGAGTAGCGAACGCGCAAGTATCCTAGTCGCGGGCATCCTTTCCCCAACCGGCTTCAAAGCGAACGGAAAGCTTTGAAGCCTGACCATAAACCCATCAGTAAACGATTAGTAGGGTCTTCCCATCCCTTAAACACAACACGTGGTCCTTTCTCTAGCTCCACCAAAGCAAAGCGTTGTTAAGATTTTATGGTGCTTGCGGTTAGGGAGGGTAGGGAACAAGTGTTTGGCTACTGCACAAAGGTCGCCGCTTGGGGATCCGAAGGCTGCGATGACCATATAAAAGTTCTTGGAATGCAATTAAGAGGTGAATTCAGTACGTTTGAACAGTCACGTATACCAGAATTCTTCAAAAGAGAAAGAGAAGGAAATTCTGAGAGTCAGAGAGTTACTCCATATTAATAGTTTCACATACGCACACGTAAGAGGACCAGGTATATTGGCCCAGATGAGAAAAGAAGGTTTGTGGGGAGTAATATGTAGGCGGAGCTTAAGTGATAAAAGAGCATGCATTGCTAAAATTAGTTCTTTCCTTTCTTTCTTTCTTTCTTTCTTTTTTTTTTTCGTGCACAGCCTTAGGGGCTTACAGTCTGTTACGGTGACCGGCAGTTCGTAGCGCCTAAGACCAGCCTGGGCTATCAGTTATTTAGCGATAGCCGAGAGGGGTTTTGCCGGTAAGCATTTTAGCGACTCACGGCAAGTTACGCTTCTAGTATTTTTTCTTGTTTGTTAATATTGCGCAAAGTCATTTCAGACTGTAAAATTGATACTGCCGAAGTTAGCAGATATAATAAGTATTGTTGCAATTTCGAGAGCTACAATTCATAATCAGTTTCATTCTTTATTTTGAAACGGTCGGCAACTCGCTTCAATAGCTCAAGTATTAGATCACATTAAATTTCTCAGTCAATTTAAACTGATGTTATCCTTTCACACCCGCCCACGCATACCCTGAGAAAAAGATCTCATAGCACATCACTGTAACAGCTTGCACACAATACAACGCAGAACAAGCTACGAGATGAAGGCAGCAGAATCGACAACGAAGCAGGTAAAGTAAACGCCTTCAAAATTGTCGTACCATCGAGCGGCTTTAAAAATCAGATAATGAGTACATTATCACAACGTAGGGGACACCTCGAACACTGCGACATACAGAGATCTTCTGTGGTTACCACTCCCCAGCAGGAAGGGATGAAGTGAAGTCGCCTCCTGTAGTAGGAGGCGACAAGCCGAAGGCATACAGGCCACACAGACGCAGGGAAGTCCCTAACATTTCATGGCTCGAAGACCCGACAAACTACTAGAGTTGCCCAGAGAGGGCGATGAACGGCCCGTGGAATCAGGCAGCCCTCTAGTATCACGGGGAAATAATCTTTCCATGGAGCATGCATCTGCGCCATCTGTCCGGCAAATGAGAGGAAAGAAATCGTGGTAGGTAAGAAATTACTCCAGCATTCAGCTACCGAACAAGAGAAACTAACAAAACTCAAGGTCAGAGTGAGCAATCGACGAGAATCGAACCCTCGACCTCCCGAATGCGAGCCTTATATGTTATCGCGGAGCTAACTCGCTCGGTTATGTTTTGGAAGCTTTATTGCTTGAGGGAGCTTTGTTTCACAGAGACTGTAAGTTTGTTATTCAGAGAGCGCCCACGTGTCAGAGTATCGTAACGCCTTTATGTTTGTGGTAAAAACTCAAATATGATCTGTAGATCAAGTAATTTTCATGAAGAATTTATAAATTTCCGTATTTATATGGATGTTTAGGTTAATCATTAAAACATTCCATCCGTGTTTGTAGCATAGATTGAGGAGTTTGCAGAGGATTGGTGTCGAGGGGCCTAAAAGCAGCTAAGACAGCGCTTACTCGATGTACACTTAGGTTATTCACTAGTTAATGGTAAAGCGGAAATAAAGTTACCTTATTGGTTAGGAGCGAAAGTTAATATAAATCTTTTGTTTTCTGTAACACATCTGCCACGAATACAAATCAGGCCTTTCTTGAATCGTTATTTGAGCCTCTTATTTTTTTTATTTTTTTTTCTTTTTGCCTTCATTTGCACTAATTCACTCCAAATAAGCTTCTGCAACATATTAACTATAAAGGTGTCCTCTAATTTTCCTAACCTAAGTAGAGACTATCGTCGACAAAAATTACATTTAGTTTTGAAGAAGGGATGTTTAGTATCTTTAAGTTCATAACTTACATTATAAAAATGTCCCTTCTGATTATTTATTTCCAAGCGACCCTAAAAGCTTTTCTGAAAAATTAACATCTTGAAAGATTCAAAATATTTTGATCCGAAATTTAAGAACCTCTTTTACGTATATCAGTTAAATTAGGGACATACATTGCAATTAAATACATTGATAATCCTGGAAATTAGGATTTGCGGTAGAGGGTTCTGCTAGTGATAATTCGAAACATAGTACTCAATATCCTTTCTTACAGCCTTTTAAACAACTGAATATTGTTAACACCCAATGATTACATTGCTTTAACGGGATGTGCGATAACCTAAGTACATAAAGCTTGATATAAATGCATGTTCACTGGATTAAATAGAGTAAATTCAAAACAAGTAACGAACAGGATTTTTCTACTGAAAGCATTAAAAGGCACTGACACTCCCTATAAAGCTTATATTTCGGATTATATGGTTTATGACAATTACTATTACTTCTCAGTTCTTTTCAACGTACATAGTTGGTAGAGAAGCTATTGCATTCCATCCAAAATATTTTTCGGTAAAGATCCGCGCGCGTGCGTGAAGAACATAACTGAAAACCGAAATTCCGATAAATACTAAACTTGGCATTTAGGTTCAGCATCTTTCAAAAATGTGAAACGAATATTTTCAGGAAAATCTCCCCACTCCAAACTATACTTTACTTAGAATACTCTAAGATATTTACATGAAAAATAAAATGTATATTTTGAATTTTCTGGGAATAACCTGTGAAGCTCATTTCATTTGGAAGGAATGTTGTAGGTATAATTTTGTTTTACTGCCAAGTCATAAGAGATAGACAAAAACTTACTACACAAAAAGTGTAGGTCTCCTTAAAACACACAATTTATTTAAAATAACTCTTTCTGTGGCATCAAACTTTCCAAAATATCCGTTGTTGTTGGTTTGAATTTTCAATACTTCATTTTTTAAAGTAGTCTCGCTATCCAGTTATTTCCCGCGATGGTATGGTAAGAGTATGGAATTTCTAGGCTAGCATATAGGGAGCCGGTTTTTAAACATCTGAGTATCCATTCTGTTTTCTCTGTTCCCCTTGCACCTACATCGAAACGAGCAATGATACTACTTTTGCAAACGTATATCTCGACTAACTGAAGTAGACAAAAAACTAATCTTTCGTAGAAATAGTATGTAGAAACTACATAAACAATAAAGGATAGTGCGTAGAGACAGTCACATGAATGTAACACAAGTTTTTTCTCTGCTTATTGTACACCTCTGAAGCTGTATCGAGGGTTATGAATGTGCTTTTTTTGTCCACCTGAGAAGTATCCATTGAAATTACAACATTTTGTAGCCTATGTCGTTTCCGTTACTAGTTTATATTCTTGTTGTTGTGGCAGCTGAGGACCAGAAGCACTGGTTCGTAGAGAATTTGCTGCCTCTCCAGGTTCTTACTCATTCTGAGCGTTACACATTATTAGCAGAGTCGTTAGTGACTCAAATTTAACTACTGCTGCTGTAGACTGTGGCTGAAGCAGTCATATGAACAAAAGTAGCTGAATTACTTAGGCATTCCCGAACAACAATGGGCTAGAATTGAAGTAGTGACTTAGGTCCTGCAATTTGAAAGCTACTTTTTCGTTTCGGGGTACAAGAGATAGACAAATGGGTGTACACACAAATAAAACAGATAGTGAAGCGAGGGAGTAGGAGAAAAGTCGGCTTGGTCGAGTTGTGCAGGGAGCTTAATACTCTTGAGTCACGCAGGTGTGAAGGAAGTAGACGTGGGAAATCAACACAAGTCAGCAACTTCCCCCTCCTCTGCACTCCACCCTTTAACCCTACAAATAACCCCCCTCCACCCCATCCTTTCCGTACCTTACTTAGACTTGCTGCCCCATTTAAAACACTAGCAAGCTAAAATCAATACCAAACAGTATATAACCTATAGCAGATCCCGTACAAGTTGGGTAAAGTTCCAGATGGAATGAAAAATAAAAGAAGAAGAGAACGAAGTAAAGAGGGAAGTACCTTAGTTCTCGGCACGAACCAGAGCCGTACCCGTGCTAATAAAACCTAATGCTACTGTTTACTCGGAGCTTAAAGTGTGGTGTGAGGGTAGTTTGAAAACCTAATTCACGCCGCGCGCGAGTTTCATTCCCACTCACTCACTCTCACTCTCTCTCTCTCTCTCTCGTCCTGTCACAGAACAGGCCATCTCATTCGATGTTTTCTACATTTTGTTGTGTTCACTGCCGTCAGTCTTTTGTCGAAATGAGATATGGCGCCAGAAGAAAAATCCAGTTCATATGCGTAACGGTTAACGGTTTATGCGTAAAATTGTGCTCCTTGTAACAATGTGTAGTTTGTAAACATCTTAAATAATATCTCGACACAAAGACAAGCCCGCTTGCCTCCCTTCTCGGAAATCATTGCTGGCCAGGGAGTGCGTTGAAGCTAATAGATGCATCTTCATTGACAAGGCTTACTCTGGGTCCAGGGATGGTCCTCTTGGAACTAAGAGACATCATACTGGTGAACCTGTCACCCCTAGGGTTCTTTATCCTTGCAACCCATGGACTACAGCCTTACATGAAAGCATTGCTCCTTCTCCCGCCTAACAAAATCTCCAGCCACGATTTTTGCAACGTTTACCGTTCATGAGCCCGACCAGTTAATAGGTACCAATGATTGTATAAACACAAAGAAATTGCAGAATTGACAGCGCAACTTATTTGCAACTTCCATAGAATACTTTATGTAGAAATGTCCAAGTTCAAGTTCAAAGCACTAAATCAGGTAGGAAAAGAATTTAAACTACTTATGGTGTAGGATTCGAACCTGCACTACCATTTTCCTAGCACTCTTTATACCTGTAGTATCGGAGCCTTTTCGATAACTTTAATATAGGGTTAAGCCACGCCTTGTTTCCACTTCTAAACCTTGTTTGTATGTTATTTTCTTTTAGACACTTTTAAGCCTGTATTAGAGGCCTTTACTTTATTAATCAAATGGAATAAGCTATTATTTATGTTATATTATGACGCAGTAATTTGTATCACAAAAATGTAAATGTCAGAGTGATTGTAGTGTGAATATGCATTGTTGTGTGTCATTGATTTGAGATGTTTGTTGATTGTAATCATTGTCGAGAAGTGGGTTTATACGGCCTTACTGAAACTGACAATAATAGCGTGCAATAATGTAGCGAGGGGGTGAGCTGTTTATCATTATTAGAGACGAGCAAATGACGTCAGAGTGGCGCGTTTTTTTTAGAATTTTCTGGAACATTTTTCCCCAGAGCATATGTTTTCGTAATTTTCATTGGATATAAATATAGACGCTAATGTTGGCGCGTTTTATTAACCAATAGCAGCTCGGTTATAATCTTTAGGCATATTGGGGCGAGGAAGTATAAATTCAGTGTCAGGGTTAAGTTTCATGTAGTTCAACGGAGGCATTCATGGAGTATGCATCGCACACAGTTCAAGGTTACGCGTCGCAAAGTTATGAAAAATCTCTCGTGTCGTAAAGTTAATTACACAAAAATTTGAAGTACGCGATTTAATAATGTGCAGTAAATAAGTTATTATAACAGTTTCAGTTTGGCGAGTGTCAAGATTAATATGTGAAAGTGAATAATGTGTTACGACAATAAAAGTGTAAAACAAATTCTTTTATCTGTGTTATCTTTGGATAAAAAAATTCCTTTCCGTTTACACACCTGTATAAGATAAGTGCTTGACCGAAAAATAATAGCTAGCCGGAGGACAGTGAACCCAAAATTAAATACAATAACAGGCGCTCAGTAAAAGATAACACGAAGTGACCGTGACAAATTGTCTTTTATACGTGCGGCAGATAAAAATGAAACATCTTCCAACTACCAACATTAATACCCTCACAAAATGGCGGCCAGAACGTGGGGCGTATTAACCAGGAAGGAGTGAAATAACTAGGAAGGGGCGAAGGAACCAGGACGTGGAGCGAATGGAGCAGTGAACTGAACTACAAGACGCGGATTCCAGAAACAACTACAGGAACGACAGACGACGCGGATGAGTGGACATCGTAATTCCGAGATTAAAAGGCAACAGGGGAATTCAACTACAGGACACAAAAACATCGAGACGACGTAGATTCATCATAATACGACGCAGAAGCGACATATACATCTAGGAGAGAGGGGCAGGAAGCTGGACATCAAAGCAACATCAACAGACAGCATCATAAAGGTCAGAGTATAGTAATTTTTTTATCCTAAAAAAAGAACAAAATTGTGAAAATTTCAATGTACTTGAGGAGTGGCAGATTAAGAAAACAATGTCTACTAATAATATTGAAGAAACAATTATGGAAGGGGATAATGTAACAGTTAGCTGTAATTCAATACAGGTTACAGAAAATACCTCAAACAATGTAGGATTTGAGGGAGGAAATGTAAGTGAAGAAAGTCAGAATAGAATAGCAGGAAATGTTCATTTTGATGCTAGTATGATGATGGAAATGCTGAGAAATTTGAGAGATCAATTGAGGGAAGATATTGATATGAGTTTAGAACAAAAACTAACTCAGAATAATAGGGAATTAAGGGAAGATATTGGTAAGAGTAATGAGAAATTAGAAAAGAAAATAGATCAAAACAGGGAAGATATGCAAAAGAATAATAGGGAATTAAGGGAAGATATTGGTAAGAGCTTAGAACAAAACAGGGAAGAAATTGAAAAGAAATTTATGGAACTAGATAGCAGTATGATGAGAATGAGAAATGAAAATCAGGAAATGATAGCAAATGAGATAGGGAAAGTTTCAAAGAAAATGTGAGACATGAGCAGGGAAATATCTAACCAAAAAAGTGAGGTTAATAATAAAATTGAACATGTTGATGTAAAATGTACAGAGTTAGGTAGCAGAATGAATAGCATTTTAAGTGAGCTTAGAGAGATGATGGAGGCTACAAATGCAGATTTAATTCAGGTGCAAGTTAATTTCAGAGGTGAGATATCTGAAATTCAGAAGGAGTCGGAAACACAAAGAAATAAATTGTCCGAAGAAGTTAAAGTTTTGTCTATAAATAATAAAAAACTGACTTCTGAAATTAACAAACACCAAGCTGTTCAAAATGAAAACTCCAATCCAGTACAGTTTATTACAGATTTGTCAGAGTACTCTCAAATTAAAAAGATAGCAGAAGAATTGAAAATGACAGTTGTTAAAAGATGTGTTGTTCAGGAAACTTTAGATTGTTTTCAAATGGTATCAGGGGTTGAAATTTCATATGAATCCTTAAAGAGGTTATTCATGAATAAATTCTGGAAGGTTACGATACAGCTACGAGTAATGCTTAGGCATACACAATTTGATCCAGGAGGGGGAATAGCAATGACTGCTAAAAAGCTAGTAAATCCAGGATAGTTAAAGATGAACTGCAGAATAAAGTATTGGAATGTAAGGGGGTTAACTATGTATGTATGTATGTCATGAGAAAGGAGAAATAAATTCAGGACAAAAATAAAACTGTTACAGCATTTGAAATGAAGCAAGGAATAATTAAAACTTAATGTCATATTAAAGTAAAAGTACGTAGGTATAATTCAAATAGTATTTTGAATGGGGTAAAGATAATTAAAACAAATACTTATGTGGCACACAGATATGTGAAATTGTGTCTAGATTTAAGTGTTGTAAATATATTTGTGTAGAAGATAAATATTTTGGTAAATGTGTTCAATTATGACAAAATGAACCAGATTAAAAATTCTTGAATGTATAAATTTTTGTCAACAACCTAAGACAGTAAACCAATTTGTAACAGTAACTAAATAATTCAGGGTACAGTATTCGCTATATAAGAATTGTAATGTTAGATGTATGTATATATATATATATATAAACACCTTAGGCCAGAGCCAGTAAATAGTGGCGAGATAAAGGCAAAACATATGTCGTGTGTTAAATGCGTGTGAAGTGTTAAGTGAAAGTGATAAATAGCGTGTGTTCCAAGATTTAGGAGACTAAAAACCCAATTATAAAATTTCCAAACAAGTTGTAAGTATTTATAATTATGTTTCTAGTGCGGCACATGACGCAGTAATTGGTATCACAAAAATGTAAATGTCAGAGTGATTGTAGTGTGAATATGCATTGTTGTGTGACATTGATTTGAGATGTTTGTTGATTGTAATCATTGTCGAGAGTGGGTTTATACGGCCTTACTGAAACTGACAATAATAGCGTGCAATAATGTAGCGAGGGGGTGAGCTGTTTATCATTATTAGAGACGAGCAAATGACGTCAGAGTGGCGCGTTTTTTTTAGAATTTTCTGGAACATTTTTCCCCAGAGCATATGTTTTCGTAATTTTCATTGGATATAAATATAGACGCTAATGTTGGCGCGTTTTATTAACCAATAGCAGCTCGGTTATAATCTTTAGGCATATTGGGGCGAGGAAGTATAAATTCAGTGTCAGGGTTAAGTTTCATGTAGTTCAACGGAGGCATTCATGGAGTATGCATCGCACACAGTTCAAGGTTACGCGTCGCAAAGTTATGAAAAATCTCTCGTGTCGTAAAGTTAATTGCACAGAAATTTGAAGTACGCGATTTAATAATGTGCAGTAAATAAGTTATTATAACAGTTTCAGTTTGGCGAGTGTCAAGATTAATATGTGAAAGTGAATAATGTGTTACGACAATAAAAGTGTAAAACAAATTCTTTTATCAGTGTTATCTTTGGATAAAAAACTCCTTTCCGTTTACACACCTGTATAAGATAAGTGCTTGACCGAAAAATAATAGCTAGCCGGAGGACAGTGAACCCAAAATTAATAACAATAACAGGCGCTCAGTAAAAGATAACACGAAGTGACCGTGACAAATTGTCTTTCATACGTGCGGCAGATAAAAATGAAACATCTTCCAACTACCAACATTAATACCCTCACAATTAAAGTATGAGACTCAATTTACTCTAGAATTCATATATTAAATTAATTTCATCTGTGTACCAAATGAAATAACTCCTACGGTAACGTGTTAGGCTTTTATCCATGAGATCCGCAAGGCCGCCCTGCCTGACTGAGGGTTTTTTTATTGGGTTTGCCACAGTCCTCATAACAACATACTGGGTACTTTTAATATAGGCCTGGGATGCTTCCTTCCCAAAAGTCCTTTCCCAAATTTCATTTCATTGCATCTATCATCAGTCCAGCGCTTGTGGTGCCGTGAAGTAGTAAGACCGTGCGTTACACACTGCTAAAAATCATCTGTGTGGGATGAATGTACAGTATCTACGCATTGTTTCTTGATCGGGAGTAGGGGTAAAATGACAGTTTACGGACACTTAATATGCATGGAATGCCTATTCATATGCTAATTAGACCCCCCCCTCCCCCCGCAGCGCCTTGGTACTTTTACTTGCAGCTGCGGTCGTAAATCTTGTTGAGTACAATGCAAGCTTGACAGTTAAGCAATTAAGGTTATCCTTCACCTGTCAAAACGAACAAAGGGATCATAAATTTTACGCTTCTGTAACAAAGGCGAGATGTTTTCCCACCCATTCCACATCCAGCCACTTCTGCACCTGTGGGAGCCCACCCAAGAGGCTATCCATCAATGTCAAAATGAACAATGTGGATGCAGGACAAAGGAAGAGATTCTATTGTGTGCCTTTCTGTTGTCCGGGGCAAGGCTACTTTCTAGCATACTCATTCCACTAGCTTTTAACAAAAGAACAATGCTTACCCTTCAACTGTCAAAATGAACAAAGCCCGTGATGAATTAGGGTCGTGACAAAAGAGAATCTGGAGCCTGTTAACAGAGAAAAAGTTCTATTGTCCGGGGCAAGCCTTCTTTCTGGCATTTCTCATGCCACTGCCCCATAACAAAGTCGGTGTTTCTCGAACACCTGGTGGCTTAACAAAAGAATCCGAGGGTGGCTTTATGCTAGTCCTGTCCTTGTTCGCGTGAAAGAGAGAGAAGCTTGTTTACCAGCTATACGTAAACATTTTAACAACGTCAGAGTCAGCCATCATGGTTTTTGCCTTGAGGGGCTGTTCTCCCCAATGTTTTACGAGATCCTACGAATATACCCGAGCATAGTTGTGTATGTGCTTGTATGTACATGTGTGCGTGTACTGGTGTATGTTTGCTGATGTGTATACAAGTGCTCGTGTATATGTGAACGATTGAATGTGCGCAAGTCGAGAAGAAAGAAAGAGATAGATAGAAAGAAAAAGAGAGAAGAAGAAACAATGGTGTCTAGGCATCGGGATATCTAAGTATACGCGATGGTTTAATATAAACAATTATAGTTGTTAAATGCAAAATTAATCCGACCGCCCGCTGCTTCAATAATTTAATAGTTATTATAGCGTTTCTCTGGCGGCCTCTGGGTTCCTAAGAACACAGCTCGTTAAACATTGTAACGTCGTATAAATTAAATTATATTTGTTAAACACGTTTTAATCTGGCCGCCCAATACTCGCATAGTTTAACATTTATTAAGCATTAGAGTTTCGCTGGGTAAGATTCGAGCTAGAACCCTCTGAACACCCTTTCATTAATTAGGGTATTGGTGTATAAAAATTTAATTATATTTGTTAAATGCATTTTAATCTGACCTTGCATAGTTTAATAGTTATTACGCATTAGAGTTTCGCTGGGTAAGATTAGAGCTAGAACCCTTTGAACACCCTTTTATTAATTAGGGCAATGATATATAAAATTTAAATTTTATTTGTTAAATGCATTTTAATCTGACCTTGCATAGTTTAATATTTATTAAGCATTAGAGTTTCGCTGGGTAAGATTCGAGCTAGAACCCTGTGAACACCCTTTCATTAATTAGGGTAATGATGTATAAAAAATTAAATTATATTTGTTAAATACATTTTAATCTGACCTTTCGTAGTTTAATATTTATGAAGCATTAGAGTTTCGCTGGGTAAGATTCGAGCTAGAACACTGTAAACACCCTTTCATTAATTAGGGTAATGATATATAAGAAATTAAATTATATTTTTAAATACATTTTTAATCTGCCCGTGCATAGTTTAATAGTTATTACGCGTTAGAGTTTCACCTAGCAGGATTCGAGCTACAATCCTCTGAACGCCTTTTTATTAATTAGGGTAATGATATAATAATATCAATCATCAATTTCTCATTATCAATAAACTTTTGATTACAGTAAGAATCGAGCACCGATCTATGGATATCCACGCAGAGGTTTAGTGCATGTAATGAAATGTATATTAAACGCTTTTTCGGAGTCGCTGCTTGAAATGAGCCAAACAGAATGTTTGTTAACTATGCTCGGGTATATTCGTAGGATCTCGTAAAACATCGGGGAGAACAGCCCCTCAAGGCAAAAACCATGATGGTTCTCTCTCTTTCACGCGAACAAGGACAGGACTAGCATAAGGCCACGCTCGGATTCTTTTGTTAAGCTACCAGGTGTTCGAGAAACAATGGAAAGGGACCGGCTTTGTTATGGGGCAGTGGAATGAGAAATGCCAGAAAGAAGGCTTGCCCCGGACAATAGAACTTGTTTCTCTGTTAACAGGCTCCAGATTCTCTTTTGTCACGACCCTAATTCATCATGGGCTTTGTTCATTTTGACAGTTGAAGGGTAAGCATTGTTCTTTTGTTATAAGCTAGTGGAATGAGTATGCTAGAAAGTAGCCTTGCCCCGGAAAATTGAAAGGCATACAATAGAATCTCTTCCTTTGTCCTGCATCCACATTGTTCATTTTGACATTGATAGATAGCCTCTTGGGTGGGCTCCCACAGGTGCAGAAGTGGCCGGATGTGGAATGGGTGGGAAAAACATCTCGCATTTGTTACAGAAGCGTAAAATTTATGACCCCTTTGTTCGTTTTGACAGGTGAAGGATAACCTTAATTGCCTAACTGTCAAGCTTGCATTGTACTCAACAAGATTTACGACCGCAGCTGCAAGTAAAAGTACCAAGGCGCTGCGGGGGAGGGGGGAAGGGCTAATTAGCATATGAATAGACATTCCATGCATATTAAATGTCCGTAAACTGTCATTTTACCCCTACTATCGGGTGTAGCCAAATTTTCTCTAGATGTTTAGATCCGCCATTTTATGTTGTTGATCTGACATTGCAGACACGTGATAGGTGTTTTACTTATCACCACGCGCTTAACAAAGTAGATTAGTATAATAAAAGCTTATAAAATCAGCTAGAGAGGTATGTATTACTAGTAGAAGGGACTAAATTTTTCAAATGGACTTGATCAGAGTCATTTTGTCTCCTAAACAGCTGTTTCACTCAGTCTCGAGTCTTCGTCTACTGCCTAACATATAAATGAGCTGCAAAGCGTGCGACGAAGACGGACCAGTATACACCTACTGCTTAGCACGTTGCAGAAATTCATAAAAACCTAAGGACGGATGCCAGTTCAGTTTCAACTCCGCAAGGGGAAGGTGTCAAAAGTGGGCTGTTTGCTTTTAACCAATCCTCTTGGTTTGCTTTGGCAGGTTCGTTGGCATTTATGGAGGAAACGTCTGTTCTGAGAAAGGGGTACACATACACAAATATATCTAACATCGCTATATGCCGGTAGGTCGACTATTGCTTTTTCTCACTATTATGTTTATAAACTCATTTGTATTTTACTAACATCCAATGCTGCTAATATTACATTTAATAGTAACGTATCTAAAAACTTTGCCTGTTTTACGCTTTGATGCGACTATGTGAGAGCGGGATTTATTTCTTTTAATGTGAGCCACGCTTATACATGTTTTCCTTTCTGCTTACGTATATACGTATACGCTGATTAATATAATTGACTGTAATTCATGGTTTGCTGCAGCTCCATAGTTCTGAGTTTGTGATTCCTTCACTTTTATTGATATTCGTTTAAACAGAAGCTGGGGTGTATAGATTCCAATTCAAGCTTACTTGTTACTAGCTGTTCCGAAAGTAGCAAAAAACTGAGCATGCTCATCCTCAATGTGAAAAGGCACATGCATCGAGGTGCAAGTCATGATGACCTTACTTGGGTTCTTCTAAAGGGGAACGAAACACAAAAATTAATATTTCATTCACCACATTAGTATATTTGTCGTCAGGAATAAATAACAACTCACGCAGTTTCACCATCCCAAGGTGAATGGTTATCGGGTTATGCCTGTTGTTAGTTGTCGCGTGACGTCATGAGAGCCACACTGCACCAAGGCCAGATGTACGCAGCATAGGTGTTTTAAATAACTAAGTTTATGTGTTAATTTCACTAGAAGTTCATAACTTCTCTGAATAATAAAGAGTAGAGCTAAAGCTAGCAATCACTTTTCATAATACAGTCAATACCTACTAGGTAATAACAGTAGTCGAATATCTGCTTTGAAAAAGAGTCAACGTGGTATACGACCTAATTAGTTGAACAAAAAAGAGCGATTTAAAGATTTACACCACTCTGAAAGCGATTCCGAGACAGTGTGAACTCCGAAAACCGTGCCCTGTGTTCCATCCATTGGTGTAAAGCGTACGGAATTTATACCTATGAATAATGATGAGGAAAGTGTGTATTGCTCGGACTATGTAAACACAAAATTGGTGAAGGGTGATTTTGTCTGCATCAAAAACCTCATGATTTTCACAAATTAGTTATAGATCGTGGTGTTTTGATATTATGAGACATAACTTAGCGTTAAAAACAAACAGTTGAGCTAAGAAGAAATTACTCACCTCCAACAATTCTCTAATAAAACCTTAGACATTCCTGCTACAAATAAATTACAGCGTGGATTAATTCATGGACTGCTATTGATCACAGAAGAACAGTTGCCATAGCACCATGTGCAATGCTTAGTATTAGAAATGCTTTTCCAGAAACCAGCGGAAGTATATATAGGCTTCAAACTTCACTAATAAACACACAAATTATAAATAGTAAGTTTCAAATTAAAACATTGTTATTATTTAAAATTGTATGACGTGTCTGTGACCAACCTCCTTATGTTGACTGAAAACGTGAAAAGTGATTCAATCGTAGTAACTAATGGAAAACGAAGCGTGGGAGCTAGACGCGCGTGGAAGCTCGTATTCTTCGATAGTGGCAGATCAATTGCTGCGTCCATTAATGGATCCATATAATGTGCGTGCATTTATTTTTTTATTTCACTTATTATCAGCAATTTATATTCTTCGTTAGATTCCTCATATTTATTTTTCATGATCCAAGATCCAGACGCTTTGGAGCACTGAGTTTTGACACCAGTATTTTTAAATTGTGTTCTAGCGCTGCTATCATTGATCTAAGGCTTTTATACGAAAAATGATTTAATTTCGAGCATATCTGAGACGAAGATTGTGATTACTTTCTACACTGCCAGTATGTATATTATAATGTCGAATATGAGCGAAATATTTTAAGAAGTAGCTGTCCAAAATAATTTTCTTCAGAACATGATAGGCGTTTGATTCGCCTTTAATCCATAATTTATTTCTTTGGTCTTCTTCCAACAATTTATCATGTTCACAAGATTTCCATTCACCGTTTTCTAGCCATTTATGTTTATGTTTATATGACGAATTGATGTAATTTTTAAATTAATATGTTACCGTTCTCACTACGATTTTGCGCACTCCACCATGAATGGTTATTTATACTGGCTTTCCATACCATCAACTCTGGGTATTTTTTCTACCCTTTTATCTTTTTCCATAACACCTTTAGACAAATACATTACGTTAAATTCCTATTCAACTCCCGAATACTGTGTTTTTAGCAGGTTCTTATATATTTACGTCTGTTGGAGAGAAAAGCTTCAACTCTACACATTTCCTGTTTTGCAAGCCTAGTCATTATGTTATCAGAAGCAGCCTTTTCCGAATCGGTTTTCACCATACCTCTTTAATAAAGTTCAAAATCAATAATCTTGCGGGAATTTAAATCCATGACAGGATAGACTGAATCTTGGGGAGTCATACTGGCTATCCCCTGCCAAGCATATAGGTATATACCACAAGCTTTTGTTGAATTCAAGTTCTGTTTTCTTTCTTGAACCCAGAATGCTCTAACATCTGGTACTGCCATGCTTCGAGCGGTTTTATCGAATGTACGCCTTGTGAAAACATTGCCAAACCCAATGATTTGCAGAAGCACATAAATTACTGAAGCAATATACCAGATAATAATAAAGAACTTGCTATTAAAGCATTTCGTTCCAGTTCCTTTCTTGATAAATTTTGTAAGTTCCAAGTGAAAGTGTTAGCGCAATAATACACACTGTTTTAACACATAGCATTGTCCCTTTAATGTAATGAAAAATTGTTTTGACTTCATTTCTACATAAAACACATACCTTGAAAAATAAAAGTAGAGATCTCCAAGCAGCAATGAAATATTCCACTGTACCTTCATTTTCAGTATGGTGAAAGTCTCTTCTTCTTCTTCCTCCTCGTTACACTTATCAGAATCTGAAGTATCAGGTTTACGGAAACTTTCATTCAGCTTATCCTGATCTGCCTCATCATTGCTTGTTTCGTAGATATTTTCAGGTTCCAACAATATACTATATTTCCTTATGATTTCAGTATCTAGTTTACATTGTACTTCTGAATTTTTGTTTTTTTCATCATCTTCTATTTCGAATTCTCTTTCACTGCTTTTATCATCATCGCCTTGGTTGTCAGTCTTATTGCAAGATAACACTATCGCACAGCTCAGAAACTACGCTTTTACGATTTCTAGCCTCATATCGTTCTGTTCTTTGTCGCTTGCTCTCGGATGAGGATGGTGAAGGATCAATTGTCTTACAGAACTTGATATCTGGAAATTGTCTTCTTTTTACTTATAGTAGGAATAGCTCCAGGTTTTAATAAAGCCCCTCTGAAATTTTCATCCGGCATAAGCTACCTTTTTAATAACTGTGTCTGTCCATACTCTGTGTCCTTAAAATGGAAGATGCATAAACAAACACCGGTACCAGACAACAAATCTTTTGTTTCGCAAAATTCTACCCATATCCTATATTTTTTGGGAGATTTGGCTCTGTTTGGAAACGCGTGAAAATGAAATCCCCTATGTGTTTCCCTTCTCACGTTACAGCCATATGCACAACATTGAGGCATTTGTTTTTTCACAATATTACGTTGTTTGTATAATACTAAACTGACTCAGTAACATCATCACCAAAGTACACAAAGTACACTACTCTTGAACTTAAATACCCACAAGAACAATTTTTAAAAACGTATTACTACACGTGCAGCAGTAACTGACTTGTGATCTCCCAACTGCTTTCAGCCCTGATGACGTATAAGGTGGTTATTATTTCACTTGCTCAGCGGTAACGGTGTGGCGGAGTAAGAAAACAATCTTACCACTGCATTTTACAGGTCATATCCTTCATTTAGGAGCAAACATGATTTTTGTGTTTCGTTCCCCTTTATACTTGCAAAGTTTGGCGAGAGCCGTTCTGACTGCCGCGCCTGAAGTGTGGCGTGTTGTGGCTCTATGTGTATATTTCGTTCAAGTTGCAGTTTCTGTTGCTAGTGCCGTAAAATGCAGGAAATTTATTAAATCATCCCTAATTGATATGGAGAAGAAGTTAAGAAGTGGGGAGTATAAACCGCAACAACAGAAGGCCACGCAAAAGTTGAGCGTAAGAGCGTAAGATTCAAGAGGACTGGTTCCAACAAGATGGGACAACTTCACATATTACCTGTGCCTCACTCCAGAGTTTGGTGATTGCATAGGTCTCCCGTGGAATCTGGCCTGTTAGGCTCCAGACTCCCGCGGAATTTTAGCCGTGAGCATCACTGAAGAGGCAGGTGTACAAAAACAGTCTCACTGGAGTACTCTGCAGTATATACCATTACCCGGTACATCGCAGAGATAACACCAGCAATACTTCAGAAGGTGCTCAACAGTATTCAGCGACTTATGCAGACATGTCTGTAGACTGAGTAGGTAATTTCCTGTAGAGAAAACTGCACTTCAACGTTCGAATGCGCAGTTTCTACTCCGCCCTTACATTGTGAATATTTCAGGTAGCTCATATGTATTACTGACGTGTGCGATAAATCACTATTGTGCTCGTATAACAGGCAAGAAGTAAGATCTGCTCCTCTACCAATGTCACTTACCTACTCTGAAATATACGGATTCTTAGCTATTCTAATTCAAGTGTAGTTATGTACCGTAGGAATGTTGTTCGCCAAATCAAATGTAGCAACAGATTTCTACGCGTACTGAGGTTTTTACGCTTTGCAAATTATAGCAATGAAGCGGAAACACCTGACGAAAATGTTTATAAATGAAGACATCTAAGATGCTCTTTGGCGTATTGAATAGCACAATTCGGGTTTGAAATCAGATTATAAAATGCTATGAATGTTTTTTCAACTGATATTGTCGCGACTACCTTTAAGGTGAGTTCGATTAAGGGAACCCAGAGATTTTTTGTAAAGTAAAACAAAAGGATTCTTTAAATAAGCTAATAACACAAGCATAAACTTTACAAGCAATCAATTAATTAATCAATTCTGAGATTTATTAAGCACTTACAGAATTACATATGCGGAAAAAGTAGTTTGAGAAAGTAAGGGATGTTAACCCATCAGGCTTGTGCCGTAGGAGGTGCCTGGGTGTAACTATTGAAGAATCAATGAACGGTCGCCTCAATGACTGCAGACACATTCCACGACGAGGACAATGAAGCGACACGGGTAGTCCAGGTCTATAATGAACGGACTCGTGAACACAAGGTCTGCGGTTCAAATCCCATCAGGACCTCCCTCCTTGACTTGAGGTTTTTCTCCCGGGTTTCCATCAGTCCTCATAACCGCAAAATGCCGGGAGATGCCCTAAACTAACCTGAAACGGGAGATGCCTGGAATGTTTCCTTCCCAAATTTCATTTTCCAATTATTTCATTTCATATATCACGAATTCAATCGCCCGTGGTGCCGTATGAAGTAAGAGCGGGCGTTTACTCTATTAAAGACGACGATGACCCACAGTGCCAAAGAAGGAAAAGAACAAGAGGGCCCCACCTGTCTGTCTATCCTTATATAAGGTGGCCATTCTTATAGGGTATTTTTATTGTAGTGCCGTGATTGCCATATTTGGGAATCCACACCCTAAAACGTGAAAATGGCCTTAAAGGACAGAAGTGACCTGCCATCATCTGATTATTCCCACGTACAGCATCGGCTTTGAAGATGTTAAAAATGCTTATTGCATCGGGAAATTTGGTGGAAGTGCCTACCCGCACATCCACTGACTGTTGAGCAATTTAATTTCTGATAGCTCTGAGTAATAACGGAATTGTTTTGACACATCAACTACAATATATAAAACATTGGAGTATTTCCAATGGGCTATAACGTGACAAAACTTTGAAGTTGTCTTAACTCATAAACATTGTACCTTACGTTTTGGTTTTCAATCTCATTTTGATAGTCTTCAATTAAAGAATAGCTTATATTCAAAGTAAAAAAATCCATTTAGGTTCTTAAAAGTTACAAATAAGCTACATAAAATGTGAAATAGTTATATGTTTATAATTTTTGCAACATATAGAAAGTAAATACTAAAAACATCTTAATGTTCACAATGACATGAATTTCTCAATAATACATTCCATTATAATATCTGAGTATTCATACAAAAATGACCCTTCTATTCGCATTACGTTACTCAAGATACATTTTGGCCGTCAACAATCTCAAATTAATCAATGAGAGCGTCGTTGCTTGCATGATACGGAAAACAAAACCGTTAGCATATCGTAGGTTACTTTTGTTGCTAGCAATCCCATGTGGGAAATAATAGCGATCGATCACGGATATACTTATAGATGTTGCATCACAAGTCAAACTCGGAAACTTACGAATGTAACAACGAATACCTTGAAAGTGTGTAATACTACAGAAAATGTTATTTCACACAAACTGAATATGTCAATTAGCTCTGCATTTTTGTGCAGATTTTATCTCTTATATTTATCAGTTGTACAACATAATAGCAAATTCATTCAGAATGAAGAGGACTTTCAGGCTGTTCACATAAAATTCAGGATATACATTGCTCTTTTTATACAAGTATGTTAATCCTATGGTATTATAATCAAAATCGTAGAGGGGGTTGTCAGAAAATGAAAAATAACGGTTTCTCCTTGTAAATAGTATTTGGGGTTGGGTGATTTCCTTGAACACCTTAGCCTGGAAAGCTTAAAGAGTGTCTGAGTCAAATATGAAGTTTGATATTTACCATACATTTCGTTTTTTTTTATAAACAGATAGATAGCACCAATATATTTCTAAAATCTCTTTTAGTTCATGAGATATCAAAGCGTATATTTCCGGTGAGTGTTCGAATTGGAATGTTTGCAATACAGTGTTTCCTCCTTCTGCTATGGATAAGTGATACGGAAGGTAAAAAGGGTGCAATTAACCTATACATAACAATCCCCAAATGAAATGCACAGGGCCAAATTGCAAAAGTAGACGTAATTTCAAAATTGAAAGTGTAGCAAACGGGTCAAGAGCTAAGCTTGTAACATAACTGCCAAAGAAGTTGTTGAAGTAATGGCTTCCTCAGGAGTGGGGTACGCAGGCGCTCTGAACATAAGCCTCGTATTTCCCAGCCAGGATCTACTCATGTGATTTAGGGTCTCTGCTGTTTGCAAAGTAACCACTAATAGATGACAGCACGAGACCTTGCCTCATGAGAGTTAAGACTACTTCTAGTGACGAATGAAGGGTGATGCGTAGTTAGTCCCGAAACGGAAACTATGTTCCGCTAATCCATTTCCGCAACTGCTTAGCTGAAATGCATAAATTGGAAACCGTTTCCTTTAGTGACAAGCTATTCAAACTAAAAGATACGTAATGTGTTTATTATAAGGACGAAAAAGACTCGTGCCTAAATTGTGGTAACTATTACTATGCAAATCCAAATCCCAGAACCCCGACTTAAGGTGAACTGTATGAATTTACGATATTTGGAGTTCAACGGACACTAGAAGGAAATTTAGTGATATTTCAAACTGCATCAAAATATTGTAAGCTTTTAATACTTACGGGGATATATTGTGTGAGCTCTTATAAATTTAAGTCCATAAAATCAGAAAAGTTCACATAAGGACATGATCAGTCCCTTCTACCATACGCTCACCACTGACGCCCATAGCAATTTTATTAACACTCTTTCCTTTATTCACCCTTCTTGACACATCCAGTTTCATTTCAACCGTAAATTTTCTTTAGTTTTGCTTCCTACTTTCTCAGTCGATATGCTAATTACGCAACATAGTACTCGACTGGAAATCTTTTGTATCACAGAATCCAGTAACATATACTACCTTGGTTTGGTTACTGATTATAATATGAGACCATATTCATTTCCATTATCTGTAAAAGAGCCGAATACTAATATAAATAAGCTTGGATTAACATTAAAAAGGACCTTATCACTAGCGTCCTCTATTCAAATGGCTTCATTCAATCAATAAATAATTATATCAATGTTTTTCCTTTTAATTAATTCAGATTTGTGAGTATCCCAAATGTACATGATTTAAGTTACCATTAATATGTTATTTGTTTTCATAAGTTGGCATATTGACGTACATTATGTAAAAATTACTATCTCTGACGATCTCTACAATAAAGTTAGGATTTGTAAATATGAAGTGTGTAATTACTTTATTAAAAGTACATAATACATGTACTTTCTGACGCAATATAGATTCTATGGTTAGACTCGCTCTTTGAGAGTTGTAAAACTCACCATAGGATCCACAGTATGTAGCGAGGGAGGAATGAACCGCTTCATGTACCGCAATGCAGTTAACTTGGGTTAGCGGTCCCCGTGATTACAAGCCTAGTGATAAGAATTCGTCATGTATGTGACACTTTGCGGAAAGCGGAATATTTGCGGAACAGTGAAATGCTTGCGGAAGAAAACACGCTGTGATGGTAAGCTATTTATTTGCAGAACGACCTTGTGACACACTCGGGGAGGAAAAGACCTTTAGGAATAGGAGAAGCAAAGAAATATCGCTCGAGCTAAAAGGTTCACCGGCAGGGGTGAAAACATGTGTAATATTAGTGTAAACACATATAAACATATGTGATACAGATTTAAACAATGTAATTAACGATATAAGATAAATATCCTCATTAAGTGTGAAACGTTACACAACCGGGGGAGCGGCTGGTTACGTACTATGTAATTGTGTGTTATATGGTAACTGAAAGTTGTTACTGTCAAGTTAATGACCTTGCTAGTGTACGTCCAGATAATTGCTTTGTTACTGAAATAGGTAATGTGAATATATATGTTGAGATTGCTATAAAAGGTTAGGCTCCAATCCAGTAGAGATTGGTGTATATAACTGAATGTGTATTTAAAATAATAGAGTGGCATTTCGACATACAAAATCGGAATATAATTTTTAGAGTAAGCCATTGAAATAAACAGATCTGAAGTATCTCGATGTTCGAATATCTTTGAGTGCACTTTGTGGATCCTTCAATCTTGGCTGTTAGAGATGTTTACAGAATTAAGATTTTCTGAGACTTTTCTGTAGATTCTAGGTGTCGTGATGCGAGAATCTAAATATGTCGGGTTATCGGAAATGTTGGGATCTAAGAATGCTATGTGTCTCGATCCTGGGATGTCATGGACGCAGGATAATCTAATCATTGTGTAACTTCATTAAGATAATTAAATGTTTAGAGCTTTAAGGCAAAACTCATCATTAGCTTAAATTTTAATTAAAACAAAAACATAAACATAATAAAAATACGAGTTCTATGATCTGTCCAGACAATCAAGAAAATGAAACTCAATCTACCAATTCGCCTTAAGTAGGGGTGGATATGCGATTTAAACAGTAATTTATTAAATTGCGTGGAAAATTGTCACTTGAGGTTAATAGTAATAATACTGTATGCAAATAAGAGGCGATTGTAATACCTAAATAGCTTCAAAGTTAATTAAGAATCAATTACATAAAAGATAAAGCATGATAATGCTTAAAATAATCAATCCCAAGTTTTAATTCAATTTAAATTCAATGAAATAAAAAGATGAACATTTTGTCAATGCTAAAGATAATAAATAGATTCAAAATTAATTAAGATTCTATGACATAAAAAGTTAAAATTATCACATATGATAGCAATACCTAACGTTATTAAAGCGTTAAATATATGGCGACAATGCGATACAGATAACTTAACTTCAAATACTAATTATGAATGAACCAAAAGTTGTAAGCAAAACTAGTTTTAAATATAATTAAGATGTAATGGGTGGTATAATAGGATAATATATTGAGATACAGGGGCAATGCATCAAATAGATTCATAATGCAACGTACATGCTTCCAGGGTCAATATTCTCGTTTTCACGTGTTAATAGAAATGTTTCATAACAAAAGTATCCTCATACAAGTGGATGTAAACCTTTTATCTATGATACCTTTAAGGATTCCCGGATATCTCAATTCCTTTTTGTGTTGGAAATATAAATATTACCATACATATATAGATGTACATATCTATCTGCAAACATACATACAAAGCGTGTTTTTAAAGTAATTTTTTTTAAAAAAATAACAACATTATTTTCCAAATGCTTTATTATAATTCATTACTTTACACCTTACACTACTTCCCCACACAGTCACCGCCGTTACTCAGGCATTTTTCGTAACGGGAAACCAGTTTTTATATGCCTTTGTCAAAGAATGATACAGCCTGTGGTGAAAGCCAAGTTTGCACTTCTTGTTTCACATCATCTTCTTTGAAATGTTTTCCACCAAGGAATTTCTTCAGATGAAGAAACAGATGAAACTCGCGTGGTGCCAAATCCAGACTGTAGGGATGATGATGAGATGTGGTTTAAGGGCGCTAAACATCTAAGGTCATCAGCGTAGGGAGAGTGACCGAATTGTTCCCAACCAAATGATGCGATCAGATGTTGAGTTTGTTTGGCTGTACGTGGCCGGGCATTGCCACTCACTATTGTTTCCCCATATACCGCACACAGTTGATGATGCATGTTTCTGGCGTAAAACTTCTCGCTTTCAAAAAACGAATCACTGATCTGACTTCTCAGTCGGCGAGTCGTTCGATTGCTTTGAATATTTCGAAACGCTCTAAGAACAGGAAAACAGAAAGTGACGATCGCTCATAACTGCATCTGGCTTCCTAATGAATGGAGGAAGTGATCATGAATGCACATGCATACGTAAATACATATATACATACATATATGACATATGAATACACATACAAATATATGCACATATATACCTATATACATACATGAATAGCATACACATATAACCATACACAGATACATAATTATTTACATAAATACATGCTTACATACATAATAAATGCATACATGAATACCCACATACATATTAAGCTACATACAGATATGCATACAAACATACATACATACATATACATACTTACATAAGATATACCGAGCCAGATGGCTCCGCGATAAGTGTGAGGCTTGCATTCGGGAAGTTCCGTATTCGATTACGGTCCAACGCCCACTCGTACCTTGGATTTTTCTTGGTTTTACGTAGTCAGTAGGCGAATCCTGGGGTGGTTTCTCATCTACCATGATTTTCTTGCCATAATTTCCCTTCCATTGCGTTTCCTTCTCATTTTTCAAGCGTGCTTCTAGGTTTCGTGGCGTGTGGCGGTGCCGAATAGATCGTCCGGATGCTTGCTCACATGAAAGGGTACTCCCCGAGGACACTGGAGGGCTGTTTGGTCGACGAATCGTTTATCGTCCTCTCTAGCGGCTCCGGAAGTGGGACAGATCTTCGAGCCTGGAAATGTTATGGATTTTCGCGCGTCTCTGTAGCTTGTCTGCCTGTGGCATCTAGTCTCCTATGGTTCCTTCACTTCATCCTTTCTTCCTGGGGGCGCTAGTCACAATAGATCTATGTAAGACGCAGTGCGTGAGGTGTCCCCTCCTTTGTATGACCTAATCTCCGTAAGATATGTTGGCAATGCTCAATCAAATACTAAAAACAGATTTGAGTTATGATAAGTAGTGCCATGAATTCCCGAACCAAACATATAATTTCATATTAAAATATAAGAAGGTGAGATAAGTGGTTGAGACGACACTCGGAATCATTCTATGATGAACCCCAGGAAACCATTACCGCGGCCAGAATCTAGATATCTCGAAGTCAAGTTTAGAAGGGGTTGCAATTGCGAGAGATAAATTAGTTCACATGTAATTAGAAATAATGCCATAGCAAAGAAGCATTAAAGTATTAAAAATGATATAAGACGAAAAGAATACAAGGTATAAAAATAATGAAAATGAAAATGTGTGTGTGTTTGTATATATACAAGTAAAAATGAAGTATCTATCTCTCTTGAGGCATCAAGCAATATTCAACTTAAATTGCGATTGTAACACAACAATTTAAGTTTAAATATCTTAAGATGGTGACCTATTGGCTTTCATGAATTTAATGCTAAACTGTACAAGGTTTCTAAAATTAACTCAGAGATCCATTGTCGCAATTAATTTTGACCTATATTAATTGTATGTTTCGCCATCTAGAAATCCTTCAAAATGTAATTATGTTCTAGGACATGTTGCATATAAGTTTATTATTAATGCAGAAACCCATTGGCAGAGGTAATCCTATTTGACCTATGAAGACAACGATTCGTCATCTTAAAACCCATCATAGACTAATTATTGTTTTACTGCAAGGGGACGTAACGAAAAAGTTATTAATTAAATCAAATCCGTTTAATTCAACTTATCCTTTAGGTAGTGGTCCTAGGTCACATCGGATTGCTTTTTTCACTGATCCATACTTTTGTATTTGTGCACTTAATTTATTTACAAAAGTTATATAAGCAAAAACAAGAGCACACTGAATGGTAAATTTATGAAAAGGTGCATTTATAAAGTATCGGAACATCGCTATTCTTACATAAAAGTAAACAATTACTAACATACACTATGATCAAAAGTATCCGGACACCCCACAAACATACGTTTTTCATCTTAGGTGCATTGTGCTGCCACCTACTGCCTGGTACTCATTATCTGCGACCTCAGTAGTCATTAGACATCGTGAAACATCAGAATGGGACACTGCGTGGAACTCACGGACTTCGAACGTGGTCAGGTGATTGGGTGTTACTTGTGTCAGAAGTATGTACGCGAGATTTCCACACTCCTAAACATCTCTAGGTCCACTGTTTCTGATGTGATAGTGAAGTGGAAACGTGAAGGGACATGTACAACACAAAAGCGTACAGGCCGACCTCGTCTGTTGACTGACAGAGACCGCCGACATTTGAAGAGGGTCGTAAAGAGTAATAGGCAGACATCTATCCAGACCATCACACAGGAATTCCAAACTGCATCAGGATCCACTCCAAGTACTATGACAGTTAGGCGTGAGGCGAGAAACTTTGGATTCCATGGTCGAGCGGCTGCTCATAAGTCACACATCACGCAGGAAAATGCCAAACGACGCCTCGCTTGGTGTAAGGAGCGTCAACATCACACGATTGAACAGTAGCAAAACGTTGTGTGGAGTGACGAATCACGGTACACAATGTGGCGATCCGATGGCAGGGTGTGGGTAGGGCGAATGCCCGGTGAACGTCATCTGCCAGCGTGTGTAGTGCCAACAGTGAAATTCTGAGGTGGTGGTGTTATCGTGTGGTCGAGTTTTTCCTGGGGGATTGCACCCATTGTTGATTTGCGTGACACGATCACAGCGCAGACCTACATTGATATTTTAAGCACCTTCTTGCTTCCCACTGTTGAAGAGCAATTCTGGAATGGCGATTGCATCTTTCAACACGATCGACCACCTGTTCATACTACACGGGCTGTGGCGGAGTGGTTACACGACAATAACATCCCTGTAATGGACTGGCCTCCACAGTGTCCTGACTTGAATCCTATAGAACAACTTTGGGATGTTTTGGAACGCCGACTTTGTGTCAGGCCTCACCGACCTACATCGATACCTCTCCTCAGGTCCGCACTCCATGAGGAATGGGCTGCCGTTCCCCAAGAAACCTTCCAGCAACCGATTGAAGGTATGTCTGCGAGAATGAACGCTGTCATCAAGAGTAAGGGTGGATCCATACCATATTGACTTCCAGCATTACCGGTGGAGGACGACACGAACTTGTACGTCATTTTCAGCCAGGTGTCCAGATACTTTAATCACGTAGTGTAAATTATAAAGTAGGTTTACCAAAATACTATAGGGTTATGTCATAAGCTCGTTTGCTTTTCGTTATGTTTCATTCACTAAGAACGCCTGGGAACACACCTCGCCTGCAGCATAGCTACGACAGCGTAGTTGCCGAACTTTCCGTTTACAAACTTTAAACACAAGGCTGTTCAAAAGATAAATAACTACGGCAGTTAGGTTTTGTAAACAAACTATTTATTTCCTGCAGTATACCATTATTGTCGACAAGTTCCTGGCTACAGTAGCACGAGCTAAATTGAGCTCCAATGCCAACACCCGAGTTGTAATTCATGGATTGTTGACTATCGTTTCATGAATTCTTTCCACGTCCGTAACCATTGGCCGTCCAGACCGAGGTTTGTCTTTTAGGGAGAAATTCCCAGCTCAAAATCGACTTAACCACTTTTGACATGCTCAATTCGTTACTGCACCTTCCCCGTAGACAGCACAAGTTTTCTGCCGGCATTGTGAGGCGGTTTTACCCTTACGATAGTAAAACAGCATAAGGTGTCGGAAATTTTCATTTTTTCTTTCCATAGTTTGTAAACACAGGTTCACGCTTTTCTATCCAACGTCAGTCACAAATACACACTGACATATCCAATAGTGAGTCGAGAGGGTTCAGGGTTTTTCAGGCGCTATAGATGGAACTCGCGAGCAAAGTGAACGAACTTATGAGACAACCCAATACATATTCGGCAATTTGGGACGTCTTTTTTGGGGGGGGGGGGGTATGTGAAAAGATCAAAGGAGAAGCGGAAATTACACAGCGAACTAAATGTTTTGAATTTTCTAGTTTGAACCCGAAGGTTGAAAGTCATCTAGAAGCCCACCATCCAACATTTTTTGGGAAATATGATGTAAACTTAATTACGACTATTAGCTTATTTTGATTTAGGGAGACAAATAATGTAAACCAAATAACGAAGCGAAATTGCAGTGAATATGATCAGGACTGTGAAATCTTCGGAAGAAAAGCTAATTTTGTAGCACGGTGGATCAAGAGGGGGAGGATCTGAAAATGTCCACCACTAAAAATATCCTGTATATATTTATCTGTAGACAACTTGTTTCCATATACAAACGAACCTTAACGAAATAAATCCGTATGGTATTAAATATAATAAATTCCGTTAGTCACTCTGAGCTACTTTCAAACTACCACATTCATTTATATTTCTCCTTCTGGTTCAAATACTTTCGGCAGATGTTTTAACTTTTCACAACGCTTACTCACACAGACGTTACATTTGGCACGCGCAATAGTTGCTTTTGTTAGTTTATTGGATTTTTCATTGAAGTTTCATATTAAAGATTGACAAAATTTCCATAAAGGGAGGAATGTTTCGTGTCCACCTGGAATTTACACTCAAATATTATTATTGGACACTTAAAACAAGATTGTCTCTACTATCATAAACCTCAATTAACCTCTAACAAATAATTTGGGCCTCAAGGTCCTTGCATGCTTCGTCCACCTTTGATAACCTTTTTAAAGAAGTGTGGACACAAAATGAAAACAAATTACCGCCTTAGTCGTCAGAGGCTTAAAAGAATCAATTCCACCGAAAAAGACAAAATTGAGTAAATATATTCCCTGCATGGTATTATCCCTTTGTTTGTTGATAGTAATTATATTTTTGTATAAATATATCAGTGAGTTTAGCTACTTATAGAATTATATTATATTACTTCATTCGTTATTCTGCATTACATAGCAAGTTCCTGAATGGGGTCAAAAATGCAATTCAAAAAACTTTACTATATTTAATTTAATACCAAATAGGTAAATCAAAAGCATCAATTTCAGCTCGGTTACTTGACCGTTTCTTGGTGTGCATATGTGATCATTTGTAAGTAAAGATATTTGTTTCGCAGGGTAAATTCATCCTAACACTGCTAGTTATTCAAAGCGGAGAAAATAATTCCGATGTAAATCTGGGATACTAACTTATTTTAACGGGTACGAATCAGTAATGTGAATCTTTCCCCTTCTCGATTCTATAGTCATTCCTTTACAATTTAGATTAGCTTAACAATTAAATTCAGCACATCCCTTTCTCCCCTCCGCCCACTGAATCACGTATTACAGCATGTGCGAAACAGCCCTAGATAGGTGAACTAAATCGAAGCCATTTCGGTGATTAAGGCAAGAAAGGCAGCAGCATATCACCCTGCCAAGAAGGGGTGGGTTAAGGGATGTAGGAAGAGGAGGAGGATCACACAAACAAAACATAGCAAGGCGGAACAAGAGTTGCTGGCTCGATCCACTGCTGACCCGACAACTTGGGGAATAAACACTTGTGTACTGTTTACAAAACCCAATTTGGCCGGGCTATAAATTTCGCGAATGGCCTTCTCCAAAAAAGGTTACCATGACAACAGAAGAAAGAGCACAATAAATTATAGGAAACGAATGCAGGGCGAAGGAAACCAGGATGGTCGGTTCACTTCGGACTTTGTAGAAGCGAAGAAACTCCGAGAGAGGGTGGAAGAGGAGGATAGGAAGGTACAGAAGGAGCAACAAAACCTGGGCCAAGGGATTTGCGTGGAAGCGGTGAATATGCAAACCATGAGGCTCTTCTTCCTACTTTGGTATATGACCCGTTCTCCACCCACTTCCCGATATTCAGTAGAGGGTATCGCTGCAAAGACTCCGTTGTGAAGATCCACTATGCGACATCTGCGTCAACTTCTGAGTTTTACCATTTCTATATTGTAAGTCGAATTAGAATGAGCTAGAGACCTATTAATAGAGCTTTCGGCTAAGCAAAGTTCATCTTGTTGAAGCCCTAACGATGAGGTTAAGATGTGTATAGCAGACAGCAATGTCTTAATTGCGTGCAATCCGTTTATCTCAAGTCGGAGAGCTACTAGTTTCGTTCTGGATGACTTTAGGAACAATTGGATTATACAGTGTGTCACAGAATTCAGCTTAAACCGTTTTAAGTGTGATACATAAAACGTATAATACTGCCACACAGAGCATAGTTAATATTTGCCTATATTCATTTTTGCTACCATAGTAGAGGAACATCGTGCAAGATACGGGATGTGCTATTCTGTTAAAACCCTTGCTACAAGGGTATGCAGGTAATTTGATAAAAGCGTAGCACTTCTTTGTCTGTGTTACGTTAACCAGAAAATGAGTTAGTACTGCACTTTTTCTGTAGGCCGGTCACATTCTGAACCAAGGTTGTTCGAATCGGATGTTTCCACACAACCTAATGTGGCCACGTGGCTAATGTAGTTTATTATACTGTTATTTAAATTACAAAAATGTCCCAATGAGCCATCGCCCGTGGTAGGGAAAGTGCATAAGTAATTAAATAATGTCAGAGACACTATATAAAATTGCATTTAAAAAAACAGAACAGAAACAGTTTGGAAAAAAGCACCTACTTAGGGTGAACTTGTTTATTTTAATAACAGTGAGCGTGTTTATAAAACTACTTTTATAAAACTTTATCTGTTGTAAATTTAAATGTTCTGAACTGCTTTTGATTACGATTAAAACCTGTGACGCAAATTTGACACCACATTTTCTATTCAACCGAACCGAAACCTGGCCATGGGAACTAATAGTGTCGCCATTTTGGTTCATTTTCCATACGAACATATCAAGAGTCCTGTATACTAACACTCGCTGTCCCGTATCGACAATTACCTACTGATTAATGATAAAATACTAAATTCTCAACATTTTTAAATGGTTAGGAGTTTCGTTATAACGCTGCTGTAAATTCTTTTCGGATGTCAGAAGTTGCCAATTTCAACTGTTCCTACGGCTGTTTTCAACATTTGCAGTGTGCATTTGGGGGAGCCTGATAAAAAAGGGGGGCAAGTTGCGTTACAAAGCAAAGCACATTCTTAGTACAAAAGTAATGAAAAATAGTTTATCTACGCCATCTGCTTTCTGTGTTGGTTCCTACACTAATATGTGAAAACTACGACGTTCATTTTGTGTGTTTTGAAATCCCTCGTTTTTTCTTTCGCCAAACTAAGTTGCTTTCCTTTGCAGTACTCTTTTTCACTTGACTTTCCTCTTTGAAAAGCGGTGCAAGTTGCTTTGGGTAAATTTCTTTCTCTTTCTATACTAGTCATTTCATAAAACATTCTCATTGTGGTACTACCGTATTATTTAACAAACGAATATTCATTACATTTCAAAATAATTGTCTAGTTGTGTCTGCTATCTAAGAAGTTGTGCGGCTGAATTCTGTAACACTCTGTATAAAGAAATAAAAAAAATGTGATGTGCAACAATCGCACAACTTGTTCTACGCGTTACCTTTGCGCAGATGTACGAGGGCTGATCAACAAAGACTGAGACTGATTTTTCCTGTAGCTTCCGTGATAGTTTCGTATCTGTAACATAAATATTTGAAAAGAGCGGGTTTTTATGTATAATGTTGTTAGGTGGCAGCACTCTCGTATTGGTAGGTTGGTAGTAATGCTCTATTTTGTAGACCCTACGTGCATTTCGCATACCAGACAATGGAGGTGATGCATTCTTTAAATCGATTATCACCGGTGATGAGTCATGGCTGCATCATTATGATCCTGAAGGAAAACAAGCCAGCACAGTGTGGAAATCGCCAGGTTCTCCAACACCAAAAAAGGCAAAAGTTGTTCCATCTGCAGGGAAAGTGATGGTGATCACATTTTTTGACTGTAATAGAATGATTTACCAGCATGCAGTTCCCCCTCACACTACTGTTACAGCAGCATACTACACGTCAGTATTGGCTACATTGAGGAAGCACATTGCAAAGAAACGACCAGAGTTTTCTCGGACTGGGTGGCGACTTCATCATGACAATGCACGGCCTCACGTCGCAAATCAAGTCATGCAGTTTCTGGCTCGATTCAACATTACCTGTGTACCACATCCACCTTATAACCCCGGTCTTGCACCCTGTGACTTTTTTTTATTCCCATCACTAAAGGCAAAGCTTAGGGGTATTCGATTTGAGAACTCTGATGCAGTGCTCAAGAAAAGTGAGGCGATTCTTAAGGACCTGACAAAGAATGGTCTGCAGCACGTGTTCAAGGACTGGCAGAGACGCTATAAAAAGTGCATTGAAGTAGGAGGGGACTACTTTGAAAAAGATCATGTAAACATTGAATTGGAGTAATAAACATCTGTGGAAAAAAATCAGTCTCAGTCTTTGTTGATCAGCCCTCGTATGTTGCTTATATAGAACGCGAATCTTTTATCCATTTCACGCGAATGAAAATAAATATTTGTCTGGAAATTACTTTGAATTAAGTCGTACATATCTGGTACATGCAATATTTGGAAACACTACTCGGTTGTTTGTATCGCGAGTTTACTTTTGTTTGTCTTAGCTCATGCCTAAACAGAATAGCACATGACACATGTTACATAGAGGTTACATTAAAGTAAACTTAAATATAGAAAAAGAATTTAGAAACAAATAAGCAGACATTACAAGCCTTTTACAGAAAAAAGAGAAGGGGGAGAATTGTTAAAATAAAGAATTTTTCAGATGGGGAATTAAATGAGAAACCGCTTAACATATTTAAAATATGGGGGTTTAAATACGAAGTGTTTAATGTATCTGACATATTATTTCTCATTTATGCTTTTCAAATGAACACACACATATACACGTATGCACACCTTCCCTCCCTACCTCTAACTCTCCCACCAAGGATATTAGGATACGTTTAAAAAGGCTGTTTCTGGCCGCTTTAAAACGTGTATTTTCTTGAAATTTCTTTATCATATTCGAATACAATACCTCTTCCTCACATTAGCTGTAAAAATATTATAAATGGAATGAGCACTCTTGATGAAATAACGTTGTAAATATCTTAGTACATATGTTTAGCAAACATTACCCGCTAAAGTGTATAATGCAGGTGATTTAGTTACCAATTGCTATTTCTATTTAGTCATTTACAATCCAGAGAGTAACAGCCGTTCACACTGAAGGAATTTTCCTAATAGCATGTGTAGCAAAGCCATTATTATGCAAATAAAAGCGAAGTGCATATCTTGGATACAAAGCGCAAATTAATTACTAATTTTCGACCAGTTACAGACTGTGTTTACTCTGCCTAAAGCGGCCTTTAACACTTTCTTACATTAAACTGCTGCAGACAATACTTCATATATCTACACACACACTTGGATTGAACAAATAATAATAATAATAATAATAATAATAATAATAATAATAATAATAATAATGACGATGATGACAATAATAATAACTGGCCAACAGGTAACTGGGCAATTTATGTTGAAATTTGTAGATCTGTCCTCTTCAAGCTCCACCCTCTCATCTCCACTCCGCCATAATAATTCTATCACGTGACTGACAAGTGACATTCCTCATCCCAAATACTGGGCAGAAGGTAACACTGCCAACGAGTTGTTTATGTGGTTGCTAGTTAAATATAGGTAAGTTAATAATTGCTGTCATAATATTAATAAGGATGGGGCTAATAAGTCACTTATTTAACGGTTAAGGCCATATCAGTGTCACTATTATACAATAGGGATAACAATAAATAGCGTACAATTATATATTTTAAGCAGTCCCGGCATTATAAACAGGTTGTTACTGTATTCAATATCGTACACCAGAGGTGGCGAAAACGGGACTCGGAGTCATTTTGACTCGCAGGCGCCGTTCCCTCTCTGCCACATTCCATTTGCTTTTCACGTGCTGCTGAGTGATGCAGTGCGTGTTGCATATTTGGTGACTGACGGAAGGAAGGCGTTTTCGCCACCCTTGTCGCACACAATTGGCTCATTGTGACAAAGTACTAGAAATGACGTAATACCGGTATTTTAAGTTGCAGCTGCTCGTAGAGAGAAGATGAAACTATTTTGTGGTATTTTTTTCTCTGGACAGCAAAGATGCAAATGCCTCTGTACATTATTAATATATAGTAGTTAAGATCTGAATTTATAATTGCTTACCACGTGTTGCGATAATAGCTAAATCACAGTCCGTAACATCTGCTCATTTTCTACCGGGAAGGGAATACATGCGAGTGGCTCTCTTGTTTTTATCAGTTCAACACGCCAGGTAATAACAAATGAAATGCAGGAAGAAAAGCTAACGCCTCATTTACGAACACATGAAGGCGCTCTCGCTTATATCAGCTATGGGTGCCGAATTATTTCATGATTTATTTCGTGCAATTTATAATGCATAAAATGTTATATCTAACCCGTGGATAATCTTAATATGACACTCATGAAAACTTGCAAGAACAACAAACATTCACTAATGCCATGATCATAAAAATTATTCAATTGTTATATAAGTATCTATTATAAAGCAATTTAAACAATTATGGATCTTAACATAGTTATTGAAGACGGCAAATATATCGAACCACCTTTTTTTTCTCGTAATTTTTTATCACTATCGGATTCGAGTCTTTAAGGTAAGTAGCCCTTGTAGGCGCTAGAACCCTATAGAATGGCAACAATAACTATAGACATTTGCATGTCGACTTCAGAAGAAACGTTTGGTGTATATATCATGGCTGTTGTATATTTTACTGCCTCAGGTAACTCCTTTCTAACCCATTCTACTTCTATAAAGTTGAGTGTCTAATCAGGTTACGTTAGGCGCCATGGTTATTTACAAGCTTGTTACTTACATTGCTTTTTAATGGCAAATAACAAGGGTTGGCCTACTGTATAAATTAACACTATCTACCTCTCCGGTCATTAGTGCGAATAGCTGTGGGTGGTAAACATAGCTTCGCTATAACTGTGAAATAAATTCCTTATACACATATCTACAGAGTGAACCAAAAAACTCCGAATCGCCTGTGCTGTGTTTTTCCTGTCCGCATCCTCGGCGCTCGTTGCCGTCTGCCGCTATCATAGAAAGGCGCGGATGAAAGCATACAACATTTTTAAAACTACTTTTAAAGGCTTTACTTACCAACCTTACGAAAGGAGATGCTGAAACTGGCCACCGTCGTTGTCCATACATTTTTGGCACCTCTTTAGGAAACTATCCATCATGACGGATGTCGTCTAATGTTTCTTCGGTAAGAACCGAACGCCGTCTTTTAGATTTCTTAGCCTGAACACTTCCTGTGGCCTAAAATTTACTGTAAGGTTCATGGATTGTTATACGGCCTGAAACTTTTACACCTGGAAATCTTTCTGCAAATCGTACTTTCACTTGGCGAGCTGACCGAGTTAACACATACGAATCATAAATAAATACACGCTGTGCAGTAGAAAACGTATACTGAGCCATAATATACTTTGTGACTAAGTACAGGACAACATAATAAATAACTCGTAATAACTGAGCTACATCACATCACTGTCAACTCAATACTACACTTCACACTGCACAGCAAAATCACGACAGCCTGCCTTTGTTTATAGCAGCAGCGCGTTGTCATGTTTTTATCATATTTCCATACGCCCAGTGGAAAAACACCACGCAGCCGGTAATACTGTTCATAAAATATCGCTCCGGGGTAACTTAAAACATAAAGTATATAAGGCAAACCCACACGCTCTGGAAGAATTAAAACAAAATATCCGCCAGGAAATTTCTCAACGTGAACTACGGCGAGAAACTACGGATAGTTTCCTAAAGAGGTGCCAAAATGTATGGACACCGACGGTGGCCAGTTTCAGCATCTCGTTTCGTAAAGTTAGTAAGTAAAGCCTTTAAAAGTAGTTTTAAAAATGTTGTATGGTTTCATCCGCGCCGTTCTATGATAGCGACAGACGGCAACGAGCGCCGAGGACGCAGACAGGAAAAACACCGTGCAGGCGGATCCGAGTCTTTTGGCTCACTCTGTGCTACTGTAATAATAAAGCGCCTTCAGATACGAGCGTTGCTTAATCATACACACATTGTTCTGCATAAGACGTCTGCTGACGATAAACTGATTCTCCAGAAGTAAAAATCAGGCTTGAACTGACGTAACATCAGGGAGTGTCTGAACCTATCTTCATCTTAATTATCCAATTGATCTGGTGACTTCCGTGAGACAACGGCCAATAAACGTTTGCAATTGCTGTTCTACCCTACGAATCATGTAGGACCGTCTTGCTCGAAATATGCAAGTTTTACAACTTAGGGCCATTTAATTGTCCTTGAATTATTTTATAATGCCTCCAAAACTCTACCGAGTTCGCCATAACGAGGTGATCGAGCAGCGTGTAAGTCCAGTACTGGCTTCTTAATTGGGATATTTAAGCCACAGACCATGTCTCCTGCTGCTGCTTTCAAAAACTTTGAAATAACTCAAATAAACTTCTTACATTCTTGTATTTAACATATGACAATGAGAACACATATCTTGAAAAAATAAACTCAACCAAGAACAAAAGTAATATAGTCAGCCGCAACCAGGGCTCGAGTAATGTATTGTTTCGCTGAGATATCATGGAACAGCATGCATACCGTTCTTATTACAGCCTCAACATATTTACTTGAGCTTGACACTTTGAGATATAGCATTAGCCCAGGTGCAATATATTATTTCTCTCCAAAGATCCCGTTGTACTATCACATTTGCGATTCACTGCACTATCTCCCGACCCCATCCTTTTCTCCTCTGCCTGTGCCCAAGAAGTGACACCTCATACCGCATCTTCAAGATGCTAGTTTACATCGGAGACGGCTCTAATAAACACTCCAGGTGCCTTGCCTCACAATTTATTGCGCCGTTGAGTGCAAGTGAAATTAAAGGGAACAGGATGGAAGGTGAGTGTTTGCATCTGAGGTTTTGCTCCTTGCTCCATACAAGGGATTGATGAATGTTTCCAAATTAAGGTGTCGACAGCTCCGATAAGGGAGAGAGGACAGATAGGCTGCGGTCACAGGCTTCCACACCCTCTCTGTGGGTGCTCGGCATCAGTTTCACAGGAACAAATATCTCAACCCCTCAGCGAAACAATGGTGGCCCTCCAGTAGGCCAAGGAGAAAGAAGAGCAAAGGGTGAAAAAGGGAAGAAAGTGTGTCGAGCCCCAGATAAGTCACATTTGTGCTGTACAGTCCTGGAAACCGACGTGTAGCTTACATTTCGTTATCATTTTACTAAATAGGTGAACATTTCTAGTTTAGGTATTTCCTAGCTTCTGCCTTACATTCTTCACAGTAACGTATTTAATGCACGATTGATATCCATAGTAATTACTTGAAGGACATAACGTGCGAAGCGCCTCCACCTCGATATTTTGCATTCAGTTTGTATCGGTGTATTCATTCATCGTTGCTCAATAAGAACACATTTTGTCACATTTCTGTCTACTGTGTTTCCGTTAGATTGCTGCTTGCATGCCCACACCTCCCTCCAAAATCATTTATGTAGATACTATGTAAGAAGCGTGGCTGTTACTTTGTGCAACACTAGTTCAGTCTCAGAGCAGGTTTCAATTAGGTTTTTCTGTTGACTGAGTTATAGTACAAAGATTTATTCAAGTATTGAATTTTCATATGCTATAAATACTTAAAGAAAATATAAATGCTTCACCAATATTGCATGCATTGCAACACATCATAGAGATGAATTAATGGTTAATACATTGGAAAGCTGCGTATTAACCAAAAATTATTTAGATAATACTCGCAGCAAGTGTGAAACTGTCAACGTCGTTTCATGAAGAAGTAAATCACATTTTCTGTGCTTTACCAATAGTGTGGCAGTTAGATGTGAACAACAGCGCTATCCTTTTCTACCTCAGTACAATAATGCGCATATGTTGTTTTGTGCTATCGGATTGCTGCTAAATTAAATTGAGCTTTATTTACGGACGCTCTTTAACTGCTGTGGTCCTTAGCGTCCCATCCTATATTGGACGTAAAAGACCGGAAATTTTACTCAGGGGCCTCTTTATCAGGCTTGAGGTTCTTTAACGTGCCGTAAATCTACGACACGGGACCTGCGGCTTTACTTGCTAAGGATTTTTACGCCCGAAAAAAACCCATCGCCCTCCGCCGTGTTTGAACCCGCGACCTCGGGAACTAGACGCTAGCATGGTACCACTAGACTTTGCTGCTAATGGTATTGTGTATTACTCTGTATACACAATATTTCATAACGGTATAAACAACATTCAGCAGTCAATTTCAACTTAACGAATGGGAAAGAACGTTTATAAGAAATTTGGTGAAATGTAAAAAATTACACTCGAAACATCTTGAATCTTATTCCTCCTTTAAAGATGAAGTATATTAAGAACATAAAAATCCGGCTATGGGCCCAGCATTATAGTTAACAGATGCCTGTGTCAGCAGTTTTTTACATTTCCGACAAAGGTGTAAAACAAAAAATGATGCCAAACTCACGGTTTAGTAACAGTGACCCGAAAGTTATTAACGTAAATGTGCAATTTATCGTGAATAAGCTGGACCGTCTAGAGCTGTTTATGAAAACGAGCATAAGGATATATTCTACTCTGCGGAGGATTGGCTTCCTCATTTCTACCCTTATTTCAAGGGATACAAGAAGTGTACATAACCACGGAAGAGTAATGCTTATTGTGAAATATGAAATCTACTCTTCTGAACTGAACTGAACTGTGTATCTAGCTTTGTTGATGAATGTGTTTTTGAATAAGTTGGCGACAAAATGAATACTAGCATACTGGTGGAATCCGTTTTCTTATTCTTTGCAGTTACGTATTTATCAAAAGTAGTATCGATGCATTTCCTAACAAATTTTGATTTAATTTTAAATTTGATATCTGAGATGACAAAGTACAAGTATGTAATTTTAACTGCGGACATACATAGTGATGTTAAAATATTTATTCAATTCAGTCTTCCAAATTTTAAGCTTCTTCGCATTGATGTCTGTTAACTACAGGCGTACTTTTAATGATAATATAGCTATGTATATGGCATCAAATATTGACAATAAGTTGTGCTCAGCTGTGGTCATCAAAAGATTACACTGCTGTTGTATTAAATGTGAAAAGAAGCCAAACTGATAACATCGACAAATCTAGACAATCATTAGTTACTTATGGAGATTGTAGTATTAGCAATTTACAACCTTTAAAGTTTGTTTTGAGCAACTTAACATTGAACACTGTTTATAAGGCAACTGGCATCAATTCGGCCTATAATGAGATCATCAGAATCTTTTTGTATGTTTTGATGTCAGTTGTAAACTGTAATAGAATGAATGAAATTCGACTCTATTTGGGTCACAGATGAGTTCATTAGGGTAGCAGAAAGCTAATAGATATGTGGTTTTGAAAACAAAAGTCAAAATCTGAACGGATGAATGTATTATACAGAATGAACCAGAACTCCACCGACAAACTTTCAGAGGTTGTTCAGGGATACTTTCTGAGTATTTTGCTATACGGGGCCCATGGTCTCCGGCGGCTCGTTACAGAATAATAATGCAATTATAATTTATTGGGTTTATTACCCCAATCACCCTTGCTTCTGTGAAAAATATCTTCACAACAGTGAAGAAGCCTGTACAATAGCAATACAGAGTAATGCAGCATCCCGCAGACGAAACACGTACAATTTTATTGCAGTGTGTTCACTTGATCTGTCAGTGTACAGTACAGTACACAACAATTGCGGAACTGTTCCCTTACAGGTATTGTTCAAAATGTCAACCACAATGATCACGGCTGAGTGTACAGCGATGCATCATCGACTGTCTTACACACTCAAGTTTTCCAGGAGTTTGGCGTATTACTGCGATAATTCTAGTAACCAGGTCCACGCGGATATCCACCGGATTCTTGTAAACTAGGCTCTTCTTATGCCCCCAGAAGAAGTCCATTGGTGTCATGTCTGGTAACCGAGATGGCCATGGAGCAGGACCACCGCGACCAATCCATTGCCGTCCAAACTGTACATCAATGTGGTTCCTAACATCAAGTGCAAAGTGTGCTGGCGCCCCGCCATGTTGAAACCACATTAGCTGACGGATTCTCAACTGCATATCTTCTAGGAGCTGTGGGAGGACATGTTCAAGGAACATTTTGTACACGACTCCGTACAGTGTATCAGGAAGTACGCCCAGTCACAAAATCGTTGACAATACCAGCCCATACATTCACAACAAACTTCTGTTGATAGGGTCGACACGCCAATGCGTGTGCATTTTAGTAATCACATGCATGGATATTCATACTGTTGAGCATGCCCGCTCTTGTAAACTTGGCCTCGTCTGTAAACAACACTAAAGCAGGAAAATTGTGGTTTTCTACACGGAGCTGTAGGAACCAACTTGCAAGCTCCACTCGAGATGGGAAGTCCGCTGACTGCAATGACTGCACCTTCTGTGGATCTTACGGGTACAATTTTTGTTCATATACGACTCTTAAAACAGTTGATTGGCTTGTGTTCACAGCTCGTGCAACGCGCCGACTGCTAGCGGCGGGATTGTCACTAATCGCGTGTAACACAATCCCTTCCAGGTCGGGTGTTCTGGCATACTTCGCACGGCCAGTATCTTCCATTCCAACACGAAGGATCCAGTTTCTCGTAGACGCTTATGTACAGATGCAAAAGCACTGTGATGTGGTTGCCGTCGGTGAGGGAACAGCTCAGCATAGCGTCGTTGTGCCACTCATCCATAGCATCTAGTGAACCCGTACACGAGGTGCATATCGGCACCTCTTAATCAATAAACCTATCCATACTACTGTGTACCGCTATTAACGCACAGCTAACAGTGCCGGAAAAGCAAAACCCTAGACAGAACCGAGCAGTACTGTATGTATATTTGAGGGCAACGAGTGAAAGAGCGCATTACTGTTGTCAACAGCAGGTACCATGAGCGAATGGAAACAATTTGTTTACAAACAAGAGACACAGAGCATACTGCCATCATTTGCACTGTTGTGCAGTATTTTCAGTGCAATACAGATACAAAGCTGATTGGTGCAAGAAACCAAACGAAATGCAATTACTCTGTAACGAGCCGCCGGAGAGCGTGGGTACCTTATACCGAAGTACTCACAACGTATCCTTGAACAACCTCTGAAAGTTTGTCGATGAAGTTCTGGTTCATCCTGTATAGGAGTGCCAAACGCAAAGATAGGCAATTAATTTCTAAGTCCAAACGTACATGCATCAGTAATGATCACATTTCACGTCCTGACAATAAGATTAAAGCGGTAGGGAATAATGTGAATAATAAACTTTGTCACAATGAAAAGGAAAATACTGGAAAGTAAAGCTGAAGGACCAATATACTGAAAATCCAGATATTGTTACTAGCATCTCTGCCGAGCATTTACAATTATTGATTAAAGCAAATTAAATGATAATTTTGCTAACAGGCCGAATCACTGCACATTAGGCTCGTATACTGACTATATACGAGGATTGGGGCAAAAGTCATGGCAACTATTTTTTTACTTGCAGATATGTGAACGGATCACAAATGCATATGTGTCGTGTGGAAGTTCTGCAGGCATAGTGTGTATGCAGAACAACAGATGGCTCTGTGATAGCTGGTAGTAGGACAGCGAGTGTTGTGAAATCAGTCAGTTGGTGAGTGTCGTGCGAGATGGAAGTAACCCGTGTTGAGCAGCGCACTTACATCAAAATAGCCATTCTCCGAGGGAGAAATGCGATAGAACGTCACAGTGAATTAGTGGAAGCCCTTGGGAATAATGCCCTACCATACCGTACAGTAGCACGGTGGGTAGGAAAGTTTCAGCAAGAACGTGTGTCAACCAGTGATGAGCAACGTTCGGGACGACGTGGCACGTGCCGTCATCGAACAGCTCCTAGATGAAGACAGAGATGGACGCTACTGGAGTTAGAGACGTCAAATGGCAAACGCACCGTCCACAAGATATTGCGTAATGACCTGCAACTACGCAAAATCGCATCGCGGTGGGTACCGCATGCATTGACGGAAGTCAAAGGTGAGTGCGCTATGTAATATGCTCCGACCATCTTGCACGCTGGCAACAGGTCGGCGATCAATTCTTGTCACGAATAATCGCCATCGATGAATTTTGAGCCAGGGCATACGAACTAGAACTGAAACGTCAGTCCGCGGAGTGGCGACATGCTGGATCACCAGAATGCTTCCCTAGCAAATTGATGTTATCGTCGCGTATAACGTCAGGGGTGTCATTGTTTGCCACTTTGTTCCACATGGCAGAACAGTGAGCGCACAGTACCACGGGGACTTCCTGTACGACGTGGCGTTCGGAAGAAACGTCCGGATCTTGTGGACAGTGCAATAATCCTACACGACAATGCAAAACCACATAAGGCGGAGTGTGTAGGGCAGCTACTGCGACGTTGGGGATGGGAAGAATTGGAGCACCCATGGTACTCTCTCGACATCTCGCCCTGTGACTTTGATCTCATTCGAAAGATTAAGGAACCACTACGTGGTAGGCGGTTTGCAATACGAGAGGACATTGCTAATGCTGTGCGCGAACAAGTAACCCGATTCACGCGTGGTGCGGCAAATGCTGAGGCAGATGGTATTCAGCGCCTCCCACATCGTTGGCAGATGTGGTGACAGTAGCGGGGGACTACTTTGAGGGTCTTTAGGTCCAGGTTTGTCGTGTCAACTGTATGTGTACTGTGTTGTCATTCTTTTGCACCGTAAAGGCCATATTGCCCTGTTACTACCGTAATAAATTAGTGTGTTACGATATTTCAGTGCTATTCATTGTCCACACATGTAGCTAACACCTTGTCCTTTCATCTGTATATTTCACATTTTCCAACCGGACTGGTATCTTCAAGAAAATAAATAGTTGCCATGACTTTTGCCCCTACCCTCGTATAAAACTCTTGTTTACTGTAACAGAAATGGAATTTATACAAGTACCTGATCAGTTCCGCTGGTAATGGCGGTATAAATATTTGTACTTTTAAGTCAGTAATTTATAGTATAATTTCACCACTTATATACCTTTTTAACTTCTGAATTTCAGAGTGATTGGTTCCAGGCTTTGAAAATTTAGAGTAATTGCTCAAATTTTGAAAAAAGATTAACCAAACGATGTGAAGAATTATGGAGCAATAGCCCTCCTTAGCTCTTTATCTAGAATGCTTGAAAAAAACTGTATACTAGGATTATAAGCTCTTATAAAGAAGAATGCAATTTCATCAAACAATGTGTGTAGTTTCATAGCAAGCAGCCCCACAAATTATGCTTGTGTTAATTTTATAGATTGTGTTTATCATTCATAAGCTTGCACGTTATGGGCATTTTCTTTGATTTAAGTGGTGCATTTGATTCCATGAATTATTCATTTATAATGTTTAAGTACAATCAATTACTGTAGGTATAAGAGATTAGGCGAATTAAATCCAATCTCTTTTATCAGATCTAGACAATATATTGTCAAATGATGAATAATATGTCTAATAATTCTACTATGCTGCATAGAGTCCCCTAGGGATCCATCCCCAATGATCTAGCAAAACATCTAAATGTGGAAAGCCTTACTACGTATGCAGATGACATAACAGTTGCCATTAATACCAAGGATGTAAAGGTTCTAGAGCTTAAAATCCCTAGTGTTTTGAATGAATTCAAATGTTGGTGTGTAACAATAACTTAATTGTAAATTATAACAAAAATGTATGTTTACATTTAACAATAAAATTGCATCTCCTTTTAGTTTTAACTTCAATAATTGTTTTCTAAAAGCAACAATGACAAATATATTTTAGATATCATTTTAGATAGCCATTTACCTTTGAGGAATACAATTAATGATACCTATTTTGTAACAGATTAAACAAAGTATGCTTTGCCATTAGAGACTTAAAAAACTGTCTTGGTATGAAAAAATTATTAGAAATGTATTACGATTTAGTTGAATTAGTTTTATCATAAAACACTGATGTAGTGTAACGCAACCGATGCTCAAAGGGTTTTCAGATACAAAAAAAGGGTGTTAGAACAATTTTAATCTCAGACATAGGGACTAATTAAGAAACTTTCTTAGAAGGTATCAGATACTGACTCTTAAGTGGGCTGCTGATACATAGGGTGGACCATTTAAGTTGAGACTGTACAATATCTCTAAAACTAAGCGTTGTAGAAAGAAATGTCTTTAATAAAAGTTCCTTGATATTATGGGAAAGTAAATACAATTAGTCGTGTTTTGTTTGAAGGGCATTATGATGGTCATTTTAGGGTCAGTTTAATTTTTTTAAACGGGAACCTACATTTTGTATGCTGTTTTCTCATTAGAAAGTGGTTTATAAAAATCTGTTTATTTTGTGATGAGGAATAAGTAAATAAAATAAAAAGTGTTGGTTCCCAATTACGAAACGTAACTTCACCCTCAAATAGCCATCCATGGATGGTCCAATCATTCATTGCGCTCTTCGTACACAGCCATTCAGAATTTTCGTTGTTATTTAGGTTGGTGTAAGAACAATTGCAAAGTGTTTTATACAAATGTTGTTTAGTTTTTTATGAGGAGTGTGAAAACAACACAGAAAAGGTAGGTTCCTATTTAAAAATTACATTTACCCTAAAATGACCATCACAACTTCCTCCAAATAAAACACGACTAATGGCATTTACTTTCCCCCATAATATCAAGCAACTTTTATTCAATACATTTCTTTCTACAAAGCTTAGTTTTGGAGATATTGTACAGTCTCAACTTAAATAATCCACCGTATATAATGCAGCTGTATGTTATAAAAAGAACCTAGAACTGTTAATTATGGGTAAAAAAGCTCACCATTATCTTAGAAGTCGCAGGAATAACGCAATATGTAAATATAAGACTGCCAAATTCTCTAATTCACCTATCTGTCTTATAAGCACCATTCTCATGATATGGAAATTGTAAAATATCGGTAGACTTTTTAAAGGTCTTGCAGGACAGTTTTTAAAGAATTATTTCCTGACGAGTCTATATGTACTTACTGCATGTCGGAATACCTAAAGCATCTAACTTAATATAATCAACAATCGGGAACAGCATTCAGATGTAGTGGTAATGAACTCTTGCGATGGAAAGAAAAAAAGTATGACAAACTTTCAGGCATGTTCGTCAGATGATATACTTAGAAAAGTACCGAGAGACCCAATGAACTATGAATCAGATGCGCAGTGTTTTTCCACTGGGCGTGTGGACACATGTTTCCCGGCGCTGCTGTAATGAATGTCACGCTACCGACGCAGGCTTTGCTCTGCTCTACAGTATTGCATTGACCGGATGCGGTGTAGTTCAGAGTGAGTAGTTGTAGTACAGTTGTTACGAGTTATTTATTATTGTGTCCTGTATTTAATCACAATTATGACTCAGTATATGTTTACTGTTGCGCAGCGTGTATTTATGTGTAATTCGTATATGTTAATGCCGTCACCTCGTCAAGTGCAAATACGATTCCCAGGTGTAAACGTTCCAGGCCAAACAACAATCCATAATCTATATAATACATTTTAGGTCACAAGTAGTGTTCAGTCTAAGAAACATAACAGACAGCGTAGGGTTCTTACCGAAGAATCATTGGCATGCCATTGCCTTTTCTCAACAAGACTTTGCCATAGACCATGCAGCCAATATTTCGATGAGAACAAAAAGGTGTGTTTGAGGAGGACAGAACTATTAGTAGAGATTTGTGGCCCATTCGGTCCCCCGATCTAACCGCCTGCGACTTTTATCTCTGGGGTATATTAAAACACAAAGTAGGTATACAAGACAAACCTACGCACCCTGGAAGAATTAAGACAAAATATCTGCCAGAAAACTGCCAACATTTTGCGACATGAACTACAGCGAGTAATGGATAGTTTCTTAAAGTATTTGTCACAAATCACGTATACTAGTCAATTCTGAATTTTCTATGCAGTAAGTTTTTGTTTATTTCTTAAAATTTCCAAATTATACAAAATCTTACAAAATTCAATCAATATCAACAGCACTTCACAGAAAATTTACAAAAAATTCAGGACGTACATTTACTTTGTCATAGTCATATCTCAAATACATAGCATTTTAATCAAAATCGTTAAAGCCATTTTTCATGAAATGAAACGAAATGAAGCCTTTTCCATGTCAAGAGCACTTGGGGTAGAGAAATGTTCCTGAAAATCTTCTACTGGATGCTTAAATGGTGTTTGACCCAAGTAGAAACGTTTCTATTTATCCACTTTTCGTTTTTTAGTTATCCTCTGGTACACACACACACACACACACACACACACACACATACACACACGCACGAATGTACATGCACAAAGAAATATTTTATGAACTTTTTTGGTCGGGGACCTTTCAGTGCGCATCAAAACTTGTGTTTCTGCTGGAAGCTCGATATGTAAATTTTGATCGAGTACAGTACTATCTTCCACCTGCTACAGATACTACAGGGTAGTTGGTAGAGAAAGTAAAAATTAAGCAGCATGTTTTCTAAGAAACCACTTTTTGGAATGTTTCAAGTTTTAAAGGAATCGACTTTGGGGTAAAACACTAATTTTCAATTAACTGCGCTGAAAGATTTTAGGCAACTTGGGCAACTTTGTACACATTCCTTAACATTTTGATAACAGATATTGAAATTATATGGAGCTACTGCTGTATTCTGCTGGATTACGTATCTATAACCATTACGACATCGAGGTAAATAACGAGTCTTCGTTTTCTGGTCTGGCAACGATCACGCGTATATGTGATTCGTTTGCACTGCAGTGACTTTGGTGTTGTTTCGCTAGCGCAATAGTAGTGAATGAGCAGCCCAAGGCCACGTTTATCAGCCTTTCTGCCTTCTGTTCGAGCTGTTAAGACTAGAGTTTGTCCATTGTGCATCTCAAAAGTGAAAGTTTATTCAAACATCTGTGTTGTGTGTATTGCTGTTGTTGGTGTTCTTGTCTTGTTATTATTCCACTGAAATGCCTTCCGAAATATTCACGCTTGAACAAGGGATTTTTATTTGCGTCACATACGTAAAATTTGAATCATGTGGACAGGTGTGTTGACAACTTTATGAGATATTCCTGATATTCCAGTTCCAAGTGGAGATACTGTCAGGTGTCTGGTTATTACGAAGTTTAGGACCAGGGGATCACTAAACGCTAAAACCAAGAAGCGAAAAAAAATGTAACGAAGGAAAAAATTGACGAAATTGGTGCATCATTCGAACGCTCTCCAAAGAAGTCCCTAAGACGTGTTGCACAGAAAATGGGTGTTTCTAAAACCTCTGGTCATACAGCTGTTAAAATTTTAAAATTGTTGGGACTGTTGTTCATGAATTACTTCCTCGTGACGATGAGGAATAACAGGAATGTCTCAATACAGATGGACACCACTTATAACACGGTTAGTACTCATTATAGTGCATGCTACTATGTGTGTAACGCAGGGGTTTTAGAATGGAAACCCCTGCTGTAATAGACAGCTCGCGGAACATAAATACAAGCGATCGTGACTAGATCATAAAACGAACGCTCTGTACTTAAAAGTGCTATAACGAACAAAGTAGAGATATAAATATCAGAACAACCTCAATGAACTACGTTTTCAACATATAACTCTGGAATTCTGGAAATAGTGGTAGAATTGTAAAAACTAAATTATTTAGAAAAACTCAGTTAACGTGCACTTAAATTTCATTACTTCGAAACTACTGTTAATTTTACTTTATTTTTTGTGTTTTTATTCTGGTCACAAAACAACAGTGAAATAAAAACATGCAGGTATGCTGTGGCTATTAAGTACACGAACCTTACCTTAGTGAACCTGAAAGTTCCACGAATCTGTTTCCACAAACATGCACCTATGAGGGGAAGTTAGAATCTACCATGCAAAGGGAAGCCCTCGTAATTGTTCACATTAGAGGGAAGAGACAAAGCAGTTTGTTATCCCAAATGCTCATTAACTGGGCGACTGATAAGTGCATGAATAGAAAGAGGAATAAAATTAAAAGAGAAAGAATAAAAGCAAACCTGCGCTTTAGCTGTGCGTTCGCATGGCCTTAACATATGCTGATAACGGTTTCTAGTTAAAGCAATAAAATATTTGGAAGCAATTTAAATGTCCCGAAATAGAACTAACTAGTTAGTAAGTAATTATAAGGTCAACTAAAGAAGCAAGTTGTACAAATACTATTTTTCATAGGTTATTATTACTTCCGAGTTGACAAGTTTCTGTCAACGCAACTGTATAAGGGCTCTTAATCGGGTTATTAGTAGCATCTGCATTAACCCTCTCTAGTAAGAAGTACACGAAGGCATTTTAGCTTATCGTCTTTCATATCCTCTAGAAGATTGTCGCATATCCACATATTTGATATTTGATATCCATATGATATCTTCATTATAAGTGAAGATGATGTTATTAAACCTCTTGTAGTAGGCAAAGAAGAAAACGTCTATCAGTGGGGGCGCCAGAATTTCCAATCTGATGCAACGGCACGGGGAAAATAAATCGGGCAATGTTTATGTAGGCGGACTGTACTTATAATATTAGTTTTCACATAAAGATACATCTATTAGACTCAATCATTTTGTTCTGCACAACTATGCGACTATGTCATAGTATTAGGTATAAGGTATACGGTATATAACGGAAGGGGACAGTTGTTGCAACGAAGGTCTACCCGAGCCGAAGCTCCCCTCTACAGCACAGGCGAAGGCGTCATCCGAGTGACCTTCCCTCCCATGGGTTTTTCCATTAGACCAATACCTGATTTCTTTAAAAAAAAAAACAAAAAAAAACAACATTCTCCTCTGGCACAGGGACGGAAGCGAATACACCACATACGCGTGCGGGGAAGACTACCGGAGAACCACGGTGGAAGCGACAGTGATCTACCACACCGTCTGCCAGCTCTTCAGGTTCGTACAGGACATTAAGGCGTCTCACAAACCCGCCTGGATGACACCACCTAGACGTACGCAATCTACCATGGGTATCGGGAACTACTGCCCCGTCGAAACCAACCCAATCCGAATAGCTCCCCATCGGAAGGGGCTGAAATGTTCAGCCCGACGTACTTCCAGTAACGTCAGAAGTACCGCGAGTGCTAGTGGTATGCAGCACCCTCACCGCGGCAGCTGAAGGTGTCGGAACCCCTCCCCTACGGGAAACCGAGGGGGATACCCCGCGCATGGCGATCTACGGCAGATGTATTGCGGCTACTACCAGGAGGAACGTATGAAGTGAGGGGACTACAGGAGGCTACAGGCCGCAGGCAGACAGACCACAGAGACGCGCGAGAAGTCTCCTCTCACTACTAAAGCTGCCTAGAGATGACGATGATTTATCCCTCCAATCAAGCAGCCCCTTTAGTGTCCATGGGAATATTCTTTCCTTTGAGCAAGCATCCGTGCCATCTGTCCAGCACCGCCCTACCCCACGAAACCCAGAAGCACACCTGAAACATGAAAAGGAAACGGAATGAAAGGGAAATGATAAAAACGAAATCGTGGTAGATAAGAAACCACTCACCAGTCGCCTTCCGACCAGGAAAACCCAAGAAAACCCAAGGTCAAGTGGGAAATTGACAGGAATCGAACCCGAGACCTCCGAATGCAAACCTCACACGTTACTGCCTAACCATCTCGCTCTGTATTGCATATATTACCTTCTGTTTCTGTAGTACGCAGGCTTTGAGTTACATTAGTGCATTTATACGTACATCGTAGTTAATGTGTTAAGAGTGCGAATTTTATGAATGCTTTGCGGTTTTATTCGTGATTTGGCGGCCTTCAGAATCCGCTCCATTACACAATTATAGATGTCAGAGTTAGTAGTCAGACGGAGGGGCTACATAACGGAGCACAGCACCACGCGAAGCCCATCGATTGACACCTATCCTGACGTTGGCTAGCTCTGCCTTAGCCACCGGCAACCTAGGTGTACCGGGAGTAGACGAAATAGGAAAGGAGTAGCCTAAGCAGTCCCGCCAAGCGCCAGAAGAAATCTTTCCAGAGCACAAATTCCGCCGTCGCAACACAGCAACCGCAGTCGCCTGGCCCTACAACCAGAAACAGAATTGGTGAAAGAAAATTATGGACAGGAAATTCGCGGCAGAAGGGGAACCACCCCAGCATTCACCTACCGACCCAGGTAAATCACGAAAATAACCATGGTCAGAGTGGCCGGACCGACAGGAAACCAACCCGGTACCTCGCGAATACGAGCCTCACAAGTTACTGCAGAGTCATCTTTACTCGGCACAGATGTCTAAAGAGTCCTCAAAAACTCCGTTAAACAGCTTAGAGAGGAACTGAAATCTCAAGAATTTGAGTCCGGGTGTACTTATCCGTTCAGAGGAAGAAGAGTAGCACTTTTTTCTGAAGTTCAACTTGCGAACTCCTGGATCGTAAAACGAGTTGAGCTATGAAGCTCAGAATGGCGTGATATGTTGAAGATGACAACAATAGTTATGCCAGTGCGTTCCCTTCCGGAACGTTTCCGCTCGCAAGCTAATGAAGGCATTGCAGTGGGATAGAAAACTTGCCTCGCAATTCACAATCCCCTAAGAGCAATGCTTGCCAATACACCGCTAACACAAAGTTGGAAGTCCACGAAGTGCACTGTGTGGCTGTAGAAACAACCGTCGTATAATTGCTATGACAGGAAGCAAGCATCAGCTGAGACCATAGATACTACAGTCAAATTTGAGACTTCCATAAACCAAGCAAATGAAGCAAACCGGAAAAAGAACATATATGAGCCGATTGTTCCATTCTTCTGTGCATCGTGTAACATCAATAAGGTGGAAGTGATCGTCCGCTTTTTTGGTGCAGTAGGTACAATACCAAAATGATGTTTGCAACAGAGCCAGAGGTACAAGTACTCCAAACGGGTTGAAGGCCACATTGCTTTAGCGGTAATAGAATACCCTGTGGCAATTGCCCGAAACAATTCATAGCATTTAAAATCCACGCACGCAAAGGCTATATTCCTATACTTTAGAAGCACATACACTACGTGATCAAACAGTATCCGGACACCTGGCTGAAAATGACGTACAAGTTCGTGGCGCCCTCCATCGGTAATGTTGGAAGTCAATATGGCGTTGGCCCACCCTTAGCCTTGATGACAGCGTTCACTCTCGCAGACATACTTTCAATCAGGTGCTGAAAGGTTTCTTGGGTAATAGCAGCCCATTCTTCACGGAATACGGAACTGAGGAGAGGTATCGATGTAGGTCGGTGAGGCCTGGCACGAAGTCGGCGTTCCAAAACATCCCAAAGGTGTTCTATAAGATTCAAGTCAGGACTCTGTGCAGGCCAGTCCATTACAGGGATGTTATAGTCGTGTAACCACTCCACAAGAGCCCGTGCACCATGAACAGGTGGTAGATCGTGTTGAAAGATGCAATCGCCATCCCCGAATTGCTCTTCAACAGTGGGAAGCAAGAAGGTGCTTAAAATATCAATGTAGGTCTGCACTGTAATCGTGTCACGCAAAACAACAAGGGGTGCAAGCCCCCTCTAGGAAAAACATGACCACACCATAACACCACCACCTCTGAATTTCACTGTTGGCAATACACACGCTGGCAGATGACGTTCACCGGGCATTCGCTATACCCACACCCTGCCATCGGATCGCCACATTGTGTACCATGATTCGTCACTCCACACAACATTTTGCCACTGTTCAATCGTGTAATGTTGACGCTCCTTACACTAAGCGAGGCGTCGTTTGACATTTTCTTGCGTGATGTGTGGCTTATGAGAGCCGCTCGACCATGGAATCCAAAGTTTCTCACCTCACGCCTAACTGTCATAGTACTTGGAGTGGATCCTGATGCAGTTTGGAATTCCTGTGGATAGTCTGGATAGATGTCTGCGTATTACTCTTTACGACCCCCTTCAAATGTGCCGGTCTCTGTCACTCAACAGACGAGATCGGCCTGTACGCTTTTGTGTTGTACATGTCCCTTCACGTTTCCACTTCACTATCACATCAGAAACAGTGGACCTAGGAATGTTTAGGAGTGTGGAAATCTCGTGTACAGACTTCTGACACAAGTGACACCCAACCACCTGACCACGTTTGAAGTCTGTGAGTTGCACGGAGCGTCCCGATCTGCTGTTTCACGATGTCTAATGACTACTGAGGTCGCGGATTATGAGTACCAGGCAGTAGGTGGCAGCGCAATGCATCTAAGATGAAAAACCAATGTTTGTGGGGGTGTACGGATACCTTTGATCACATAGTGTACTTAACCTAATCTTTTTGGCACTATATAGTTATAATCTTCTTTATGTTCTCATATTTATTACAACTAAGTTGTGGGCGTTCTGTGTCAAACCTTTATTATAAGATCAACCGAGCAAAATAAAAAGGTAGTAATGTCATGAAAAATTAACGCTTAAACCAACTGAACTAAAGTGATATAGTACTATAGCTTGTCTCAACTATAAAAGAAGTATGGAGGTAAATGGGATATCTCTGTCTCTATCTAACGCATACATGTTGCCATTAGCTTCGTCCTTTTCTGCTCTCGTGCTGGTCCAAGTTGCTACTAAGTAATAATATAGTGTAAATATTAATTTGTTATAAATTTCAGCTTTGTGGTATATGCAGAATATTTTTCTCTATTGAATATGCTATGTTTAGGGCCTTTATAGACTTTTGTGGGCACAAATTTCTAAAGAAAACGAGTTTTTCAGTAAAAGTCCGATATTTGCTGTTTCTATGCTTATTATGCAGTAACTAATAAACTAAAGGGTAGAACGCAACAAATTTGTTTTCTTAGCTAAAGTAAATTAGTTGTGCTGATACTTGCCCAGTTTTAGTTCTCTACCTTAAATAAGATGAGCGTTATAATTTTTTAAATTGAATATTTTCGGAAAATTCTGCATTCTTGCACTCAGTGTGTATGACAAACAACAGTAATCCATCTATTCAGCTAACAGGCCAGGCGCGAGGCAGAAAGCAGTGTAGGTAAACATCAGTTGTAAGGAACTGTCTACGTTTATAGCGAGTGGGACACTGTGAAGTGTTATGAAGGTTATTTATTTAATGTTTTACGTGAATATTTATGGTTATGGAGGGAAAAGCAATGAAGAGACGAAATGTTGGTAAACTAAGAATAATAATACTTAATGTGTTAGATTATTGTTCAAGTAAAATGAGTGTTAGTTAGAAAGTAAAAGAAACAGCTAAGGCTACTCGGGTGTTCAATAACAGTAGTATATACGATAAAAAAGGAAGGAATGAAAGGTCCCATTAAAAATAATACAATAAAGGACGGGGGAAACAAAAACACGCTAGGTTAACGCAATATAATGGAATAGCGCAAAGCGGAGTGTGGCACGTCGTCTATTATTTGCTGTTCGAAAACATTCTACCCACGTTGAATTTGATTTTGTCAAGGGTAAACAGTGATGATACCCTACAAAATTATAGCTTTTAACTTTTATATGTCCATATTTCTTTGATAATATATAGTTTTATGCCTGTAAAAAATATTTCGAAGTACTAAAAACACAAAGAAGAGACACAAAGTGCAGCTGAAAATTAAATGTCTTACAATTGCCTTAAATAGCAGTGCAGATATTTCACTATTTGGTGCTGTATCATTCACAAGGTAACATTAGATTGGTAGACGGATCGCAGACGCGCGCCAAAGTTGCGAGCGTACGTATAGTACATGTGGCAACAGTGCTCCCCATTTAACCTGTACTGGCTTTTAAGCGTAGGAACGCGATATAGGAAATTGAAAACTTAGCTAAATGAAATTTAATTCACCAATTGCTGTGTGGAGAGTCAAAGTCGTCTACGATAGCCTTAATATCTATAGTTTTAGTTGCTGGTCTCTCCACTCAAATAACAGCAAGACTGTTGTGGTAATCACATCCATTTTATTTCACAGCAACGTACTTATCTACCTCATAACCGGACATGTTCTTTCACATTCGTCATCTAACGCAGGAATGGTTACCGACATTGCTGTCATTTCAAACAATTCGTGGTATGCCAAACGAAACCCCTCAACAAAGCTATTGAAGCACAATAGATATAGTTTCCACCAAATACTTTCGCTCTTCCTCATATATTTTCTTTATTTTTCAAATCCGTAGAATTGGACAACAGTATGAGTTTTCTTACTGTAGGACTGAATATTTAACAGACACTAATTTTTAGAAAATACATCACAATGCCCTGTTATGCTGTTATTAACTTATTTTAAACGGTGTTGAGTCATACGTTTTACATATGCATTATTATTCATTATCTTCCGGGGGTGGTTGTGTTCAATTTAGTTTTAGGCGGACTCCAGTCCATCAAAGACACCATTGGCGCTGCCACCGGCGTGTATAAACAATAGGTGAATATTATGTTCTTTTAAAATGCAATATCAGCTGTGCGTGAGAGAATGGCCATTTAATATCTGAGGGGGTGTCAGTAAATACATTTAGTGTATCTTAAAAGGAACGTGACATCCCTTACAGAACACTGGAATAAACTATTAGTATTGTTAATTTCCATTGTGAATTTTGCTTTCTCTGGCAAGTATCTAATAGGTAGATCAAGTATTGTACTCGAGATTTCACCGGAAATACATGCTTTGAGGCTGCCAGAATAAAAAACAACACATTTTAAGAAAAAGGCCCGTGTGTGTATGTGTGTGTGTGAGTGGGTGAGTGAGTGAGTGTGAGTGAGTGGGTGAATGAGTGAGTGAGTGAGTGGGTGAGTGAGTGAGTGAGTGGGTGAGTGAGTGAGTGAGTGGGTGAGTGAGTGAGTGAGTGGGTGAGTGAGTGATTGAGTGAGTGAGTGATTGAGTGAGTGAGTGATTGAGTGAGTGAGTGAGTGAACATCATAACTCAAAAACGAAGTGTTAGATAAACACCAAACTTGGCATTTAAGTTAGGCATCCCGCAAAAATGCGACACGAAGATTTTAAAGAACGTCCCCCACCGCAAGTTACCCTTTACATGGAAAAAGTTTCTTATTTTTTCTCAGAAATGGCTCCAACAACTTTGATTAAAATACCAAATATTTGTAAACAGTTTACATTATAAATGAAATGTAGGTATATCTTGAAAATTTTTGGGAATAGCCTGCGAAGACCTCTTTATTCGGAAAGAATTTGGTATAGCTGGTAAACCTTAAAAGATGGGCAAAAACAGACTACACAAACCCTATAGAGCTCTTTAAAATGCGCAATTTCCTTCAATTAATTTTTTTGTAGTATCAACCACTTTCAAGATATCCGTTGTTATTGATTTGAGTTTTCCAATAATTTTGTCATTTTTGAATCTGTCATCATTGAATTATTTCTTATAATGTAATGGAAGGAGAATTGAATTTCAAGTCAGCATATAGCGACCGATTTTTAATCTTCTGATTACCGATTTGGTTTCCTGTATTCCTCTTCTACCTGTCAAGAAATATCTAACTATTTTTGCAACTACTTCTGGACTATCGTTTATCTCGATTATTAGTAGATAGAAAAATATTTTATGTAAGAAAAGCTTGCAAAATCTATATAAAAATATAAGAGAGAGAATGTATGTGAATGTGTGAAATCAGAGTTTTCATACCTACTCATTTCCATTTTGATAACTTTATTTAATGTAATTTTGCATCTTTTTAGAATTCTAACGTTTTGTATAGTTGCATTGAATCTTCTTATGCTTACCTATTTTCTGTGTTATTTGTAATAAATAGTGGATTTGTGTATATTTTTATTTTCAACACCATTATATGCTCTATTTAGAATTCAGAATCTCGATGGCCAGTTAAACTCTGTAGGCTGATACTGTAGACATAATTTAAAAAATATGAAGTGATACACTTACATGACCTTCTCTACCGTCTATCTTTATTAGTGAGTATACAAACTTTTCTTACTAAAGCTTATTTTTCTATCTACTACATTTTAATCCAAATAAACCTTTACAGAAATGGCTACATCACTAATTTCGTTATGGATATAAAGAGAACAACGATAGGCAAATGTTCTTAAGAACTGGGCGCTATACGCTGGTCTTAAAATTCCATATTGTTTCCATGCAATCGCGAGAAACAACTGAATGTTGACAGGACTTTAAGTGAATGACCAAGTAATGAATAATTTGAACCATTAATAATGGATTTCTCAGAAATGGCTTAAAGAAAGAGCTTATTTCGAATAAATGTGTGGTTTAAAGAGATCTACAACTTTTTGTGTAGTACGTTTTCGTCTATCCGTTAAAGTTTACCAGTTATACAAGATTATACAAAATTTCTTTCAAATAAAGAGGACTTCATAGGCTATTCCTAAAAAAATTCAAAATATACACTTTATTCGCCATGTAAATATCTTTAATATATGATATTATAATCAAAATTTTTACAGACATTTTTATAAAATAAAAAAGTTTTAAAAAGATTTCATGTCAAAGGTAGTTTGGGGTGGGGTGGTTTTCTTGAAAATATTTGTGTCGCATCTTTGGAAGGTACTGAGCCTAAATACCAGGTTTGGCATTTACCCGACTTTTCGTTTTTGAGTTATGCTATTCACGCGCACACAGATATTATTATAATTTTTTTATTCAGGGGACCTCAAAACACGTATTCCGTGAAATCTCGAAATTGAATTTTTGGGTGGAATGCAATAGCTTCTCTACCTACTAGGTGCATGGTAGAGAAACTAAAAACTACCTAAATAAAATAAATGTTATGATATACATTTTTAAACTTTGCGCCAAACAGCAGAAGTATTATAAAGTAATAAACATCGTTGGTGAAATTAAGGAAACCTTCTTTGCTAGGAATGCTATATGTATCAGGAAGACACAGTTCATTTCTTATAGTATTTCTTTACTTTCCTAAATGTTTAAGTCATGTTACATTGATTGGTGTTTCTTTTCTAAGTCAGTGGGGATATTACCTTGAGTAAATCGTTTAAACATGAGCATTTGAGGACGGGTTTTAACTAATGCAAAACAACACTTACTTTACATAAATATCTTAGCAATTTTACCGAAGTAGGATGTCAGTGTGTACCTGTATTGCATAGTGAGTTGTGATTATCGCAGATCCTCATAAAACTGGTGAAAACTAGCACCTGCGATATGAGAAATATTATCTGTGGGTATTTGTGGCCAATCTGTAGCTTTTCCCGAGGTCGCGGGTTCAAACCCGGTGGAGGGCGATGGATTTTTTCGGGCATAAAAATAATTAGCATGGCTTCCTTCTGAAGGAAAATTTTGCGGTGACCGTGTTGTAGATTTACGGCACGTAAAAGAACCTTAAGTCTGATAAAGAGGCCTCTGAGCAAAATTACCGGTCTTTCACGCCCAATATAGAATGGGACGCTAAGAACCACAGCAGTTAAAGAGCATCCATAAATAAAGCTCAATTTAATTTAATCTGTGGCTTCCCCTAAAAAGTTTGTAGCACAGCCCAAAATTGAAAAACAAAGACATCAACATTGAGTTTTTATTTATGGACGCTCTTTAAATGTCCTTAGCGTCCCATTCTATATTGGGTGTGAAAGACCGGTAATTTTACTCAAAGGTCTCTTTATCAGGCTTTGAGGTTCTTTTACGTGCCGTAAATCTACGACACGAGATCACCGGCTTTACTACCCTTCCGAAGGAAGCCATGCTAAAGATTTTTACACCCGAAAAAATCCATCGCTCCTCCGCCCTCCGAACCCGCGACCTCGAGACTAGCATGGTACCCATTACACCACAGAGGACGAAAAAAAAGACCTACCAACTCCTTAGTTACATATAGGGACTTGAAATGTATTTAGGTTAATTTGGCTTCTAGGTAAAACTAATTTTAAAAGCATATTAAAGCATAACTTAAACATTAAGTACAAAAGTATAATATTTAAAAATAAAGGTATTTTCTGTTATAAATAGGACGTGTCTATTTTTCATTTAACTCTCTGAAGCTAAATGAGTAAAAGTCGTTTCAAGGCTTTAAGCTTAGAGAACAGGTGCCACTTTAATCTTGCCTTATCTTACTTCAGATGAATTGGAAGATGTCTTCTACTGTTGATGCTCTAATGTAAAAGGTATTAATACCTGAAGCTATTGTAAGAGGTGAATATGTCACTTATTACTTTTCTCCCTGCTTCTGTGCAAGAAATATTCTATTAATACGTCTACTTTAAAAAAGTTGATAATGAAGACAACTTTTCTGTCTCCATCATCCATACCACTTGTGAGAAGGTTTTCAATTGGATTTCAATTTCTAATAGGTTGATTCCGACAAAGGAAAATCTGTAACTAATCTGTAATTAATCAAACTGTTCAGGGTGGTGCAGATGAAAATATTTAGACCAATAAAGTGAACTAAACATATTTTACTCTCAATTATGTTTTTATAGACATACGTATTTGCATATTGCTATTATATGTAATATTGTCCGACTCTTATGTAAGTCAAATTTGCGAAGAAAATTGTACTTATAACATTAATACGTGAATAAAATGTTTGAATATTTGAATTATGTCATAAGTCTTAAAATAAATTTAAAAAAGTGCTTAATAAAGAATTGTCCTGTTTTAATAATGTGTTTTCAAACAATGGTTTACCAATTCTAGCAGTTTTGAATAAGTTGATGAAAATATTCTTGCGAATTTTCGGTAAATATTTTTGCCCACCCAGCAAAAAGAATAAATTCACAGAGAAAGTCTTCTGCCCAGCATGAAGAAGAATTTGTATGTTGGGATCTACTGGTTGATCAATGGAACCGGCAATGCATTGACGATTTTCTGACTAAAGTGCGCTAAGCAGGTTAGATTTGTTTAGTTAATCACAGACAATTAATCTTTTCCTTCCTTCCTTCCTTCTTTCTTTCTTTCTTTCTTTCTTTCTTCGCATTTAACTTATATCTTAAATAAGCATGTACGGTCAATTACTCATTCACTAAAGGTTGATGTAATAACTTTAATAATTTGAAAATAATTAAATAAGATTTCTTTATCCTCCTAGTATTAAGTTATAATGACACTCCTTGTGGTGAACCATTGTGTTAAGGCCAGTGAAGCGTGTTCCAGTAACGACAGTGATAGATTTTTTTCTAATGTTAGAAAGTCTGAAACCTGCTGCATTTGTCCTTATGGTATTCCTGAGGTAAAACTGAAATTTAACAGAGATGTCGCGATGCTTGTCTAGAAAATCTTGTATGCATACAGAGATGCTTTTATGATAATGACTAGTATATAGGGTTATTTAAATAGACGAAGTAGATTTCACTTTTTGCATCAAAGAAATTGTGAAGGACAGAAACCCCTTCTAGATGTCACTGGATAGGAAACGTTTAAAGTTGTATGATCAGTGAGATTATATACACTTATTGGTAATGCACCACTGAAATTTGGTGAACATCTTGGGGAAATGCACATGGGAATTGTGCGTCCAAAAGAATATTCGAATATTGTAATTTTAAAATGAATTTTTACTTTATATTGTAGATAACTTTATATTTAATAGGTCAAAAATATGAAATCAGAAATATTTTTCTTTTTAGTATGTCAGTGTTGGCAAATTCTGTATCTCAGCATTTTCTATCATTCAACTTTTCCCCAATGGAGGCTCCATCCAATTCCTCTAAAATCTTTAATGTGCATTAACACTTAGTTCTTAAAGCTGTCTATACATTGCCTGTGCTGTGTGAGATGTTTAGTTTTAAACAGAGGATAAAAATAGTAATAATAATAATAATAATAATAATAATAATAATAATAAATTGCAGTGATAGTTATTTAAAATTATTTTCACTTACTAAAACCACCATAAAAAGCTTACACGACAATTTTGTGTGCTAAGATCAGAAAAATGAAAGATATATATATATATATATATATATGTATATACATACTTTAACATAGATTATTTTTAAAATGTCATCATGTAGAACGTTTCGCATAGGGCAGTAATTTTCATTTTTTAAATAAAAAACTGGAAACTAAAACGGATATCGAAACCAAATTTAAATCTGTTGAATGTGTAAATAACGCAAACTTAAATTATATTACCAGCATCCAAATAGGATTTTCAGTGCTGCAATTTCTTAAAAGGAATAGGCTCTTTCACGAAAAGAAAAAGGTAGTTCATTGGGGGGGGGCCGGAATCAATCGCTCCTCAGCTATTAACCCCGGCTGTACCAAATATAAATTTGCTTAGAACGAGACGCTGTTTGCTGAATATCCTGCATAAGTGACTTGTTGCGCCCGAGCAATGGATTTGGAGAAAGTAAAAGTACACAATATTATTTTTCCTGTGCTTATCAATTTTTTTACAAACAACCAGGACTGTTTTATGTCACTCAATGGAAGTTCTGAACCTGCATTAAAAAGCTTTTTACGTCTCTGTATTCAACGATGGGTGGAGTGAGTTTCTGAGTTCCGCGGTGTGCTTTAACTAAAACCTGAAATATGCTCCTTTCTATTAATATTGCACTTCTCAGAGTCCTTTTATCCGTTATATGGACGGAAGCAACCGCCGCGTGGTAGTCCTTGGAAAGCTTGAACGTTTTAGCATCATAGGATGGTTTCTTGTGGAACGTAATATTCGCGATGTAATTTCAGATTGGTTTGTCGTTAAAACCTATTTCTTTAAAACGACTAAAGGAGAATGGTGCGAAGAATCTCTATATTGAAATTTGGGAAACTTTGAGTCAGAAGAAACATTATGTGACCTATCTCAGTGCAATATCGTACTTTTCACACTTAATTATTTCCAAAAGTTTTGTTGAATGTTAAAGTAGCTCCTATTGATTTTCTGTGAAAAGGGAATACAGGCTGGGTAGACTGAATATCGGTATTCAGCAGAGCTGTAGTCTTATAAGACAATAAGACAAGAAATTTGGTTTATTACTGGCGTGAAATAAATACTTGATATTGTAATAATAGCTTTAGGTTGAAGGATATTTTAGTTTTCTCCGATATTTTTGTGAAACTCATTCCTTGTATAACTCCCTTTTTTACAAAAGAATAAAAGCCTCTTCCTGACATAATACACACGGAATGCATTTATTATATATGAAGACCATGTCTCCAAACATGCAAACTCTGGCGTATCAGTCACCGTATGTAAGTCTCATACGACAAACATGTCGAGACACCTGTCGTGCAACAAAGGTAAGAGTTTGCCTTTTATTTTGTCCATAAAAACATGGGAGCAAACAATGCTATTGTCACAAGCCATGTAGCAACACAGGTACGCTTAGAAACACTCAGGGGCATTTCAGAGTGTTGGGTGGGAGTTTTGTTTCGGTTCTAGAGCACTAGGCATCTCACTCTTCGCAATCTGTCCTAGTGAAGACAGCTTCATTTTTCCACTCTTCAATCCCCCAACCCCAACCGTACTGGTGAAGAACGCAAAAGCCGTAAAAATAGGCATACCTTTGCTTATATTTCTGTTAAAAACTGCTATGTACATGCAGGGAAGCTACGTTTATGTGTGTCTGTATACACAGACGGACAGACGTATTTTTATTATTTTGTGTTGCCATGGCATGTCTTTTGAGAGATCACAGTCAGCAGGCAGGCAGCAGAGGGCTAACTCACCTTGCTGCGTCATCGTATGCTGGCCTGAAGGCGATGTGCGCTGTCATACCGGAGGAGGGAGTACGGCACAGCAAGAGGCAAGCTGAGTGGATATCCATTTAAATGCGAGGGAGGAAGGGAGGTTTAAAGAGTTCCTTTACCAACGAAAACACAACTCAACGGGTGTGACGAGGCAAGGGCAACTGCTCTTTGTAATTGGCACGCACATACCCAATTATCTCCTATGTTTTTTATTTAATCTCTTTGTATGGTGTCTCTTGCCTAAACGTGTACAGTGGCTCTGTGCTCGTCCGACTCGGAAAGGGTAGGTAAGAGATGGGAATGAGGCGCCTGCTAGGATCCGCCTAGCCCCGTTGGCATGAAACAAAGTGCAAACTTCAGATAAGTTCTATCTGCTCTTTGTGCTTGGACGTAACCCTGTGCCTCTATGACACACACGCAACTCTCTGCTGTCACCGGATCTACGTTTTTCGCATCGAGAATAACAACGTGGAATTAACCAAAATGAGACAAATTTCTTCTGTGTTGTATGTGATAATCCATTAAAGTGACAAGCCGGTTACCTCCTGCCTTTGCATTTAGTCTCTCTGGCGTTCGGATGTGTGCGCGTACGTAGTACTCACATAAATACATACATAATTGTTTTTCTTTCCAATTCTTATAAAATAGCATTAACTTTAAAGTTCAGTGTGATGAATATGGACTGAAACATATGAACTACGTTGTATTATATAAGCACGTACAGTCTATCTGACCCCTTGCGATTTATGAGTTTGAAAATTTAAAATGGTTAAGACCAATAAATACACCACTCTACTCTTCTGTACATACTTTATTGTATTTATTGTAGAAACAAAATACAAAAAAAAATTATCATTAAAACCAAACATTTACCAATACATATACTGCAAATGCTAAATATGCCAGTTATTGTGTGCAATTTCGTAACAAGAATAATAATGTTCCCCAGGCTAACACACGCAAACATCTCAATTTTTATATATACGATATGAAGTATGTAAATCATTTATTTTAATCTCCAATCTATTAGGTGGTAATAACCGCAACGAAATGGGAAGAGAGTCGAATATTATTGAATGATTTGCCGCACAGGTATTAAACTATTTAAAAAGCTATGAGAAAGAATACTGATGTTTGGAATTGCCATTAGTAAGTCACGAACTCTTAGAAAATGACATTTCAGTAGGATGTTCGATTTCATGTTTTCGTTATTAGACTAACAATGCGTATAAAGCCATTGAGACATCTCTGCTTACAGTGTAGCAGATATTATGGTATTATGAATTAAAAGGTAACGAAGAGAATATTGCTTAACTAGGTAATTTTGGGCAGATAGGCTAATCCAGCGAGTACTGGTGTTGAGGCAATACGCACAACGCCGCTCACCAAAATTTTTCTCCGTAAAAAATGCATAACAAAAATTTTCCAAGTTTTATTATAGTTGCATTCAAATGAGCTTAAATTATTGGTATAATTAATGTTATGATTATACGACATGCCTAGATAATGCCTTTATCAAGAGAAGTGAAATATAAACTAAACGGATACAATTATAATATCTAACCTAAAACTTCACCTGCAGTTTTTATTGCTTTCTTCTGCAATCTACACAGCCTAATAGTAAAGTGCAGTGTAACAAAAATGTCTGGGTATCTGAGCAAAATAAGCAATATTTTACACATCTAAGCTTGCATAATATTTCAGTTTTTGCAACGCATAAATTCTCTTATATAACTTAGATCTCAGCTTTTGCAAAAGTTGATTACGATTTAACTTGGAATCATATGCAAAACTAAGAATGTTTACAAAACTATTATTCCCTTCATATTTATTATGATTCGTAATATTCAAATCCTTGATCTTATGAATATTAAAAGGAGCAGGTTTGCAGTACACCACGCTTTTGCATTACCATAAGCATTTACACAGAGGATTCGTTACTTATGGTAAACCATTTACATAGATTATAAACAGAGTCAGAACAGTGGCTCGCTCTCATGTGAAACTGGTGTACTTCATTAGTAATAAATGAACTCCTGGAGTTTATAAAATCATAACGGAATTAAAAAAACAAGTTTCTTAGAAAGTTAATGCTAAATGTAGATAGTTTAACGACAGTCACTCACATTCAAATTCAAAATTAAGAACTCCCCTCTATAAAATGACAATTCAAGTGTTAACAAATTTGGCATCTTGCTGACCTTGATGTCTGTGTTTTTAAAGTATAGCTTTACACATAAATATTAATAATGCTATAGATATTAACAATTTCTTTATATTTTTATATTCATCTCTTCCATCTCCCTCTCCACCCCTACCCTTCTTGCAGTCTCTCTTCTTCCCTCCCTCCTCTTCTTGCATTCTCTCCTTTCCTCCCTCGTTCCTCTTCTCACTCCCCACTTCCTCTCTTTATCTCTCCAGCCCTCTCTCTGCCCAACGTGCATGTCATGTGATGTTTAGAAAGCTAGTGTTTAAATGCTTTTCTGCGATGCTAATGAAAGCTAAAACAGAAGTGAGAGATTTGATAATACACTATTCGTACACTTTCTGTATACTTTTATGTGATATGAACTATGTTTCCCTCGTTAAGGGTAACTGGTTTACGTACACGAATAATTGCAAAAAGATTGATATTCCTAACTTCTTAAATATTCCTCCTTAGAAATTTTGGACACAACAAAACTTCTCAGGCACATTAAAAAAATTAAATTGAGTTTTATTTATGGACACTGTTTGACTACTATGGTTCTTAGCGTCCCATTCCATATTGGGCGCGAAAGTCCGGACATTTTGCTCAGAGGCCTCTTTATCACGCTTGAAATTCTTTTACGTGCCATAAATCTACGACACGGTACCACCGGCTTTACTTCTCTTCCAAGGGAGCCATGCTAAGGAATTTTACGCCCTCCGCCGAGTTTGAACTCGCGACCTCGGAAATGGAGGCTAGCATGGTGGTCCTCAGGCACATTAGGCTTACGAACTTTGGTAATATAACTTTTTCACAGGCCTCAATAATGAACAATAATTTCGATTTCGGCTTGCTGTACCAATGAAATCCCCTTCGTTGACGGTAATTAATATGCCACAAAACCTGTTCTCTAAGTGGGACTTGAGATATGTTAGTGTACTAAATTTCGTAACAACGTTTGGGACATTTTGGTTGAAAATATAAAAAATATAACACTTTTCACTCACTCACTCACTCACTCGCTCACTCAGTCACACGCGCGCGCGCGCGTGTACATAAAATTAAAAGATAGGATATTTTGCTTTGCAATAACCCATTACACATGCATAGGTCATTTATCAAAAATCGAAAATTATTATAAAAGTTCTTGTTGCAGATTTATTATATGCACAGACTCCACATAGCAGTTCTGATATCAGGGCATGGTATTATTACTATATTCGTATTATACAGTGAAATCTGCCCATATCGAATAATGGATAAGCCGGGATCCTGTAATAGGGAAAAGTTTCGATACAGTTGGAAATCATACACATTGTGTGTAATTTTTCCTTTACAATACGGAAACTACAAAGCCTGAATTGGAAACATCTGAAACTGCTTAAAAGCGAATAATAATAATAATAATAATAATAATAATAATAATAATAATAATAATAATAATAATAATCCCGTGGCGCTTCAGTCCATAAAGGGCCTTGTCCTGCCAACCCGACTGCCGGCTTCCTGTCCAGTGCGCATGGAGGTGGGCGAACATCCAACAGATACGGGGACGTGATGTTGCCAGCATCACGCATTCCCCAGCTAAAATGTTTGCCTCCATGTCCGGGATCGCTGCCTATCGCAGCTCCTCACTTTCCTCATGATGCTGAGTGGGCACGGGTCCTATACACCGGCTTAAAATCCTCACCCCAATGGGTGGGATTGGACCTGGGAGCATTCCGTAGCCGGGAATCAAAACTCCACGCTCTGGTCCACAGCACCACGGCGCAGGACTAAAAGGGAAGTTTGTAGTATTATATTAAAACTCATTTCCTTTGGAATATGCTACGCTTCCAACGAAACTGCAATTATTTCAATATTTTGGGACATATTGTACTTCATAGATAAGATTTGTTTGTAAACGTGCATACGTAATCGGATACTCCACCAAGGACGAAAGAATACAATTACAGTTGCAAAAATGTGTTTTCCTTCGGTGTTTATTGCTTGCAATGATACATTATTGACGGAAAGGCTGTGCATTTTGTGGTAAAGCATGTCGTTTTGTGATGAAAATGTGACGCTTTCTCAGATATGTATAAGTGTTGATTCTTAGTTAAGTATCGTGGTGCATGCGTTAGTTCAAGGACAAAAGGACTCAAATGTTAGTGTAAAATTTCTTGATTAGTATTGTTTGTGATGAATGTGTTGGTGAAAGAACCAAATAGTGTACTTAACATACATGTATGTACTGGATTATGTAGTGAATGTAAAACTGCATATGTACTGAGGTCCGTGCTTGTTAATGAAATTGGATGTTGTTTGCATTAATCTTAAAATTATGCATAGGAAAAAAATCCGGAATATATGAGTAATACGGAAACCTCAACAAAACGGAAAAACAGGATCATTGCACTTCCGTCTTGAACAGTCTTCACCACATCTAGTTCATCGTTCTTTCACACTGACCGGGTGTTGGCAAAGGTTAAAAAGTTTAATTCGACGGTTTAGTGTCAAATAAAGGTATCCACAAAATACGCTGTTTCCAGGATCAGGAAAAGAAAACTTTTTTTTTTTTTGCTTTGCTTTGCTTTGATGCTTCAGTTTGATGTTAGATCGCTTCTAATAATTCCATCCTTTGAAGCAGTAAGCGTCAACATTTTCCGAACGGTTATCTGTGCATTAGATTTTAAATAAACTGTTTCATAATAATATTTTTAAGCAATAAAGTAAATGCTGGTGACATACGTTAGGTTCACCCTAACAATGCATTGTCATGTGTGAGATAGGGTTTTGTATCTTAAATATTTAAAGGTGTAATAATTATTATTTTATTCGTACATTCATAAGTAACAACGTACAAACTTCAACAATGACTAATACATGAATTAACGTTTACCATAACATGATTTCAATATGAGTTTAAACCTGCATTTAACAAAATGTCAGTTAACACGTTGTAATTATTGTAACTTCAATTTCTTTGTCATTGAACATGGTGTTTTATAATAAATGTTACCGCGAATTTAGAGTATTCAGCAAAGTACATAATTATATATTAACCTATTTATATCACCTTTACCTACCTGAGTGACTATTTGTAAGTTTTTCTTTAATCTTTTATCTGATTAAATGTACCAGATTTACTTTCCATGCTTCTGTTAAACTTTCTTCTCTCTCTTGTTCTTGCGCTTCTGTTGAAACCAAAGAGTTATAGAAATAATGGTACTGTTGTTTGATTATACCATAAGTCCAAGAGGGCGTTCAATTTATACTTGTACATTTTCAATGGCTGGTTTTACGCAGGATTAAGGATAAGACTGGCAACAGAAAAGTGTCTCCTCTCTCTCTCCTGCTGATTTCAAATGAATGAAAACTCTCCTCAAGTTGATTATATTTAAAATAAACGTGATCAAGGCCGCTTTTCCTAAATTGAAACCACATTATATCCAGCCAGCGAACGGTGTTGCCTTTAGTATTAACTGTTTTCTTTTTTTAGAACTTCCACTTGTATTGCTTTAAAATCGTATATGTATAACTAATCTATTTCTTTGACTTTGTATTTATGATTCCTGGAGGCACTTCTTACTATTGCATACCAACCAGATGGGTCAAATATCACCACATTCTTGCTTGCATTTTCAATGTGGGCATGCACTGAATCACATTCCATTTGGGAATGCCCTGGATGCAAGAATATATGATTAATCACTGAAATAACCAATAACTGTGTTGCATATAGACACATAGTACTCACAATTGAATTTCTATCCTGTCCTCCAAAGGAGTCAGACACAAGCACCCATTCCTCATTACTGGCAGCAGAGTTTTGCATGTAGTCATAAACACAAGATGCAACTTCATTTGCTCCTCTACCTGCAATTCCTTTGTGCCTGTCTTGTTGCTACATCGTAAACAGTAAGATTATACACAGCTAATCTTCGTTTGTAGAATATAGCTTTAGCGTTAACTACAGAACAATGCTTGACAGCTTCCGTGCCAAATTCTATAATAGTATATTATGCAACGAGACTATAATGGTAGTAATTAAAACGCGAGTATTATTATTAATCGAGCGAGCGAAGCGAAGCGTTTTAATCACCTTTATAGTCAAGTTTCATACGACTGTTTATGCTCGACCATGTATCTAAATTAAAGGTTTCATAAGTATTCGTTTCTGGTTTGAGTGGTGTGTTACAATCGTTATTCCTTTATCAATGGTTACAATACAATGACCTTGTAGCACCTGTGTCAAACAAATTTGCTAGCGTTGTGAGACGTACTACGCAGAATAATCGATACTTGCGCTTTCACAATGTTACGTGGCCACTTCTGATTGGTCGAATACCAATACTTTAATGAACAGGTGCACTTTAATGAGGCCCATTAAAGTACCGCTACCAGTCGCATAAATACTACATTTTGGCATGGTCGAGCATAAAAGTACATTTTCCAGTTTCAGCTTCCTACTAAATAGATTCCTCACATTTCTTGCACTTTCCTTTCTTGACATGTGCCTTTAGTGGATTTCTTTAATAACAAGTTCTTCTTCATCATTGAGTTGATCATATGTGCAACATTTGTCACATTTGTCTTTCCTTGGTACATGGAAGGAGATATTAAAATTGTTATGGAAAACATTACGATAGAACCACTTCTTTTCATGCAGAACATTGTTAGTTTCACGCCCTTGAACGTACGTACGTATCTACAGTTTAGGGAGATTCAGATCTGAAGGTAGATATTATCTAGTTGTTTCCTTACGTATATAATCGGATGGTACTCTGGTAAAGGAGTTTGTGTAATCTATCATGTACTTCCTACTTTCATCAGGTCTCTTTAAGCCAGGGTTGTGTTTTCCTCTCTTGTCATCTACCACAGCGCCAAAGGCGTTCTTCTTCATTAACATATTTCTCACCCCAGTTTAAGTTTCTGTTAAAAGTAGCCAAGAAAAATGTTTGGCATACCTGAAAACGGTCTTGGTTTTTCACCAAGTAAAATTCTCTGCTTTTATTTCTCCTTTAGACATCTGCATTTGTCTAGCTACAGCGTTTTGTTTCTGGGTAACAAGCATATTCAGATATTGCCGTTGTCTATTGACATCAGCCAGATTCCAAAAGGTGCTATATATTTCCCTGCGATCGTCCTCGGAAAAGTTAAAACTGCATTTGCGAGGACACTGGGAACAATCTTGCGCCTTAACAGTTTTCTGTGCTCGAATATTACCGCTTTTTGTTTGAACTTCCTGACCTGATTGTATTTTCTTCTTTTGTGTGATTCCTCTCCAATATTCCGGCACGGCTATCCTATTTCGTGTTTTCTTCTGCCTTTCTTCTTGAATTTGCTGCTCCTTATTTTAATCTTAACCTTCATATTTATTACCTAGAGCTAATTCCACGTTGTTTGAAGGAATCTGAATTCTTTCACAGTGGTCGTTTTCTGCAGTCACATTAATATCATAAAGCAAATTGCTGGTCATATAAGAATCTGCTGTCATGACTGTAACCTCCTCACTTTCTTTCACACCGTTCTCTTCACTAGCCACAATTTTATCTCTAATTCGTGTAGGATGTACATGCTCCGAGGTACTAGCAGCTGAGAGTGGCACGAGTTTATGAGGTTTGCTTTTTGTTTTGTCGCGGTAATCTTCGTATTATCTTATTTGCTGAGCACCTGTTATTGTTTTACTATTTTGAATTTTGGGTTCTTTGTCCTCCGGCTAGCTATTATTACTCAGTCGAGCAAATCTCTTGAACAGGGCGTGTAAACGGAAAGGAGTTGTTACTAAAAGATAACCTGATAAAAGAATTTGTTTTTACACTTTTATTGCCGTCACACTTTATTCATTTCACATAATTACTCTTGATACACGCCCGACTGAAACTGTTATATTTTCGAATGTAACTATAATCACTTATTTGCCGCACATTATTAATTCGCGTATTTCACATTTTAACTAACTTTACGACGCGAGAGATTCTGTAGAATTGCGTAACGTGTACTTCGTGAATGATTCTGTTAAACTGCGCGACGTGTAACTCGTGAATGATTCTGTTGAACTGCGCGTTACTTGTCTCTGGCTTCAGAATGTATACTCCCTCACCCCGATATGCCTAAACATTATAACAGAGCTGCTATTGGTTAATAAAGCGCGCCAACATTAGCGTCTATTTTTTTATCCAATCAAAATTACGAACACACATGCTCTAGGGAAGATATTCCCTCCATTTCTAAAGAAAAGCACGCTACTCTGACATCATTTGCTTGTCTCTTCTAATTGATAAACAACTCACCCCCTCGCTACATTGTTACCCGCTCCTATTGTCAGTTTCAGTGAGGCCGTGTAAACTTATTTCCTAACAATGCTTATAAATAACAAACATCTCAAATCATTGTCATACAATAATGTTAATTTACACTACAGTCCCTTTGGCATTCACAGTGTTGTGATATAAAATACTGCCTCAGTTTGGATGTATGCAGGAATCCTTCTTTCTCTTCGTACATAACTGAGATGAAGTAGCTCCGTTGGAGTATGGATTTTCAGTTTCAATTGGTAGATATTCCGGGTCTCGGACTTCATCATATTCATCAACAGATTATGATTTATTGTCACTCTCCTACCATTGTAAAGTCAGTAAGAACCTAAAATATTACACTTTCACTCTAGTTTACAATTCATATTTAAACATATATTTGTTGTGAAGATAAAGCTTTAGATTGAAATTACATGTTAATAATTAATGCCAGCTGATGTTGCATTATATCTCAAAGGGAAGTACCACATATTTTATAATTTCCTTTGCCGTAGCAAACTATTGCTAGACAAAATAATAATAATAATAATAATAATAATAATAATAATAATTATAATAATAATATTATTATTATTATTATTATTATTGCTATTACATGAACTGCATGGTGTAAAAGATTACTTTAAACAAAGCATATCACAGCTACAAAATTTGCTACTGAATAAGGCAAAATCAACTTACTGCTAAGTCATCCATTACTCGTGTTGCTGAAGCACTCAGGAGAACCTCTGCTGAAGTGCTCTGGAGAACAGCAAGCTCTTCATTTCGCAATTAATTCTCTCGCCACGGCGGAAATTCAGTAGGAACCTAAAATAGAGTTTCACTTTATTTTCCAATTTATATTTTACAATATTTTCTTCAAATGAAATCACGGTTTACTACAATTGATATTCCGGTGTATTTCAAATTACAATAAGCTTATTATAATAATAGTCATTTCGTTCAACACGCAATACATAAGATTACTTAAAAGGTAATTCATGAAAAGAAAATTCAGTACTGAATAAGGCAAATTCTGCTTACCCACACATTATCAGCTCTTTCAGTCAGTGAGGAGTTCGGGAGATCACAAGGATGCTCTTCATTTCCTAATTGAGATTTACTATGTGAAGAAGCTGAAATCGAGCAGTCAGAATGTTGATTATTGCTTTTAGATAATGCAAATTGTACTAGTAAATAGGCTCGTCTGGAATGCAAATGTTTTTTTCACCGCTTTAGTGTGGGTTTTTCCGGTGTTTGCTCGAGTGTTTAGTTCCTTGTTTAATGCGTTTAATGTAATGTATTATTTAGAGGCACTTTGGCTTGGTGATATTATAGTGCCTGATATAGCTAAGTAAATCGTTACCGGGCGCATTGGGATTTACGTGATATTTCATTCATTTTTTTTAAATACACACGAGATTCCTTTGCATGATGCGAAAATCGGTGTGCAATAAATGCCTACAGAATAATGAGACCAGTATTTTTTTTCACTAACAATTACTCAACAACAGGGGCACAAAAGTGCTTAAAACCACTTCCCGCCAGGCACGGTAGCCAACCGCATCTACATTACAAAGGAGCAGGATGAGCCGCAAAGAAACGTATCTCAACATCGTTTCTTTGACTCTGACACCGACAGCACAATAGTTTGTGAGAGGTAACTGTAAGTTGAGATGCGGTTATTTGATACTAAACTTATTTACCAATTAGGTAGATACCACTATGGTATCTTTGAAATTATAAAAGATACACATGCAGTCGTTTGACACTAAGAAAGGTACATCCAGAGTGGTTTAAAAAACAACTATCTCAAAAGACGTATTTTTGTAGGTATGTTCGTTTGACACTAAGCCGTCCAATTTTTCTAATCTGTTCCAACTTTTCGATCTTGCCCTTTACATGACCAGCACAAGAAATAATAGATTAAAATTAACCTTATAATGGGGATAAATACAAACCTGGAATTAAAATTACTCGTAGCATAGCAAGTCACTTTGAAGACACAATTTCTTAACTAAGTTCTTCTTAATTTACTCAAGGCTGAAAGTTTTAAATGTGATTTAGTGTTTAAAATTTCCCAAATGCAAAAGGTTTTCTATTCTCCTTAAGTTAATGTCATTGCTGTTTTATTTTATGTGCACTGAAAAAAGAATCTGCATTAGCTTAAACCTTGAGTTAACATTTTTATAATATTTGATCATCTTCATCTTTAAGGTTTAGGCTAAATAGCCCGTTTTGGAGAAGTCATAAATGTGTCCATCTTTTACGGGGTCGGCCAATATCCCTTGTTCGTCTCGCATTGTATAAAAAAACTCTTTGGTCATTCTCTCGTAATCCATTCTGATTAGATTTTCTTCCATTTCCGTTTTTATGTATTAAGTTTATCTTCAATCTTATTGAAGATAGGATAGGATTAGAAATGAAACTATCAGGGAACAATTAATATGTATATATATATCCTATATCGATCTGCTTTTGTGCATCCTTTAATCTTTCGTAGAAATAACATTTCAGCTGCTGTATTTTGCTCATGTCTTTAGATTTAATTATACAATTCTCGCTTCCATATAATAGTCAGGGAACGGCCATTGTTTTATAGACTTTAAGTTGTTTTACAGTTTTCTTGTTTTCTGTCCTAAAGTTCTTTTGATGGTTCCACATATAGTCTAATGTCTAATCTAAAACACCTCTTAGTTCTTTGCAAATATTTTATTAGATTTTTGCGTCAGGCATAATTTTTTCCCTTGTTTCTTCTTCTCGTTGTCTTTATCTTGTTGGTTAAAACGTTTTTTTTTTAAATTAAGACAAATACATCGATTAACACTAATACTGGTGATTAAAACTAGCTTTGAATGAAGTATTATTTGTAAACGTTTAAAACAGCTTCTAAGCTTAATGTCGCTTGAACAGGAATGTTTATCTCGACGTACTATTTCTAGCCGGAAACCTGGTCCTTCTCGCTAGGGCGTGTCGCTCTAATGGTCGTAGCGGGAGAAGGGCTGAGGATTTGAGTCCCACCACGGGCATGTGTGTCTGTGTGTGTGCGCGTGCGCGTGTGTGTAAGGGGAACATGAAAAGCAACAGAAATAGGAAAAAGGAAAAGCCCCAAGAAAGACGGAAAAGAAGAATTGTCTTTACAAATCTCTGGATTACGTTTTTCTTATTTTGCATCTTCTGATCCTTGTTTTAGCTTCTAATTCATGTAGGAACATGGAAGCTACACATTTTGTTTGTATGCTGTACAGCAGTGGTGGCGAAAACGCGACTCGCGAGGTAGTGTGACTCGCAGGCGCAACTCCTTTTCTAGCCGTCTATTCATTCGTTTTCCATGTGCTGTTGAGTGGTGTAGTGCGTGTTGCATATTTGATGACTCGAGAGAGAAAGGCATTTTTGCCACCCTTGCTATACAGAAACTGAAAATCTCCTATTAGTATATTACAGTTATGCATTTATGTAATTGGAGTTTTGGTAATAAAATATCCAAAGAAGTAAGACTATTTTAAACTTCCTTTAGTTAAAGATATCTTACCATCAGTAGATAGTCAAACAGTGCTTGTAACATAATATGTTTACGCATGTATACCTATACATATAAAATCCATAAAATCCAAACTTTATCTCTTTTTTTAATGAATATCAATATTAGGTTTGTATGACTGGTGGTAGGTCATTATACAACTCTCTCTCTCTCTCTCTCTCTCTCTCTCTCTCTCTCTCTCTCTCTTTGTGATTCAGATATTAAAGACCAGAGGTGGCGAAAACGTGACTCGCGAGTTATTTTGACTCGCAGGCGCACGTTCCCACTCTGCAACCGTCCGTTTGATTTCCACATGCTCATGAGTGATGCATTGCGTGTTGCATATTTGGTGACTCGCGGAAGGAAGTCGTTTTCGCCACCCTTGTTAAAGACCATAAAAGCCAAAGTTGGATCCTACCATCATTCTTAAAGTTGTAAAGCATGCCCCTAGTTTCAAAGGCAACTTCTCCACCTCCCCTGTATGGCGGGAAGTATTTAATCTGAGATTGGGGATTACCCTTACTGACTTGTAAAACTTAGGCGAGGACATTTTTCAATAATGTTTAACGCTGATGATACATGAAATGAAATGGTAATTAGGAAAGGAAATTTAGGAATTAAGCGTTGCGGGCTTAAGCTTAGGTTAACTTCCCGGCATTTGCCAGCTATGAGAACTGAGTAAACCCTGGAAAAGAAAAGCCATTCAGGGAGGACGAACTTGGCGGGATTTGAAACGCGGATTTATCGTTCAAGAGTCCATGCTATTCGTGTTTGTGATGACGTTTGAAGCTTGCATTCAGGAGATCTTGGGTTCATCCCTTAAGGTAACTGACCATCCTGATGAACGATTTCTTCGTTGTTTTCCTTGGTCGCTAGCAAATGCTGGGATGGATTGTGATATACCACTGTTTTCACATTTCCCATTCCCTCTTAATTACTCCCTCTCCAACTTTCAGTGTCGCAGGACCAGGCACAGTGGACGGTGGTGTACACAGAAGGTGCTTGGGAGAAAAGTGTTTCTAGCAGCACCGGAACAGAATGCCGGAACCTCCCAGAGAGGATAGTAGGCATCAAGTGACGCTCTGCCAGGATACACCAGCAGGTAGCGTTAAAAACTCCGCTGCGTTAGGTTTACCACCGCATATCTGTCTGCTATCGCTAATATCTAACCCGAATCCCTTTCTCTCGAGGTCACATAGGCGTAAAAGGACAACTGCTGTCCCCAATGCTGAAATCCTATCCACCTCAAACCTATACTTTTGCATTCTGAAACGATTAAACCGTCTTACTTAGCATCACATTTCCGTGATTTTTCAAACAAAATCCCAAAATTTTGCTGCCTTACATTACTGTAATTTATTACTAGCGAAATACTGCACAATATATAAACAACAATGAGTAATTCGTTGCGTCACTCCTGCATGAGAAAAATCTTGTGTTTGACGGTAGATGTACATAGTATATAAGTGTATATGAAAGGCAATACTAGTAAACAATAACGAACTAGCTAGATATTAAATGACGCTCATTTAAGTTATAAACGCTAATTTCCCCATTAAAATTTCTTACAAACTACCATTTATGCTTAAAGGAGAATAAATAATATAATCTTAAGACGATACTTATAACAATATGCAAATAAAGCAAATACAATTAACTCAAGGTATACAAATTAATTTTCGTGATGAAAATTCTTTCTCTAATAACAGTTTAGTAGTGCTTTTAATTTATGAATGCTGCAGTACTCAAATCTGGATATTTTAAAGTAAATCTGAACTTTGTAGAGAATGGTTTATAGGTTCCTTCTGAATTAGTACGTTAATAGTGGGAATCTCAACGGAAAGTGTATATATACATACATACGTACATTTTTTATTTATATTTAGAAGCTTATAACTTCAGTTTTTATTTTTGCTCTTTAGGTTATTCAGCACAATATTTTCAACAACCTATGTATTAAATTCCCCTCAATCTGGGGGAAGTCCATATGTATATGAGTTGTCAGTTGTGAAAAGGCAATAAATGCCCAAAAAATCGAAAATTTTACTTTTTATAGGATTGATTTCAGGAGCGTATTCTGAACCCATAATGCACAAAAAAATAATCCATAAAAGCTTGAACAAAAGCTTGAAGTTTCCAGGGGCGTAGCTAGGGAAGGGTTTTGGGGGTAGGAACCCCTTGCTAAAAAAATGTAAAAATTAATAGCAAAGATAGTTTAGTTAAAATAATAGCCCCTTTCTAGGTTGGCGGGAACGAGATACTTCCTAATAATATCACTGGTTGCGCTATAATTACGCCGCGCGTATTAGACATTATTATTGCCAAAAGTGACAGCAACAGAAACTGTACTTTAGATGGCGTGGTTACAACCATGTTAAAATATCGGGGACATGTTTTCGTTCCGGTGCTAAATTTAAGTGGTTTCCAAATTAGTGCAACATCTCCCTTCTATTTTAGATCTTAACTAGAAACTCTATTTTGTAGTGAAATAACATGGCCTACGGCGATAATATAAAATACTTCACACTGGTCATGTCACAAAACATTTGCACTTAGAATACACTAAACATCCTTTCCTAATTTTAATTCTAATTGCTACAACTTAGTCTGCGAATATAAAATCGATTTACTTAAATACTTAAACTCAAGATTATTTCATATTTATCATATGAAATTATACAAATTGATAAAAATAGATCCCTATACATAACCCCTTTAATATTTTTCTGGCTGCGCTACTGGAGTTTTCCATACGTATGAATATGGAAACAAATCCAGAATAAGGGACACAACATACTCTAGATTGAAGTCCATCTCATAATCAGTGAAACGTATATCACTTGGATCTAATGTCAAAATCAGCCAAAAGGAAAACGTTGAATCTGTACAATGTGGCGGGGGAAGATGCTCACCTGCATCTTCGTCCTCGTGGTCGTCTGGAGGATCTGGGTTCGAATCCTGCCGAGCCGCCTGGTCGTCCTTCACATGAATCTGAAAATAAATCCCCATGCTGTTTCCTAACTAAGGGTTTCTCGTGGGTGAAGACTACATTGATAAATAATTACATCGGGATAACTTGTAGTATAACATTTGATATCAGACGCGGCTAGTAACTCTCGTAACTAACTGTAGTAATGTAGCCTTTGCTTCCCGCCATGTGAAGTATATAGGAGGGTCTATCTATACATATCTAATCAAGTCACACGCATTTCCCACACCCCTTCAGTTTCCTGGACAGCGTGAAGTTGCCTCTGGAAAAAATTGTATCAAGAGTGACGCTCAGGTAAATTTTCTCTATATTTATAAGATCTGTACATACGCCAGCTTTCCCCTTTATATGTAACAGCTATTTGATTGGATGAGAGCGTAACGTTGGTTACACAGTATGAAAAATAAATTCGAAGCTTTTCTTATGTTTAGCGTCAGTATGACACTTTTGGAATTCCCACATCTGCTCTTTCCTTTCCTCACTTGATGTTCTCTGTCTGACATCTGACTTTTTGAGAGAATTCCACCTATCTCTATCTCTTTCTAATGCTCTGGTTATCTCACTCGTCGCCTCTACAGATACCTACTTGCAATGGTTTCAAAGGTCGTTTCTAATGTCTTCGTTGTTAGCCGTGTCTGATACCAAAATGTATGACATTGAGTTCTAGAGTTACAATACACGTGAATTATGTACAATGTTATTTACATTTGCAGACATTAGTATTATTTTCTCTGTTTACATCGTCTTTCTACTTTAATCCCTATATGTTTAAATACAATTATTGTTGCATTATTGCTCTCTGTGCTGAATTGATGTTGGCTAAACCATCACAACAACTAGAGGAGACAGGACACAACTGTTCATAGACACGTCTATAAAAATGTTTAAAAACTGGGAGTAATACAGTCATGCCACACGAAGATATTGAATTACTAATTCAGTTATTGTGTGAATTACGGCCTCACAAATTCATACCACATGCATAATAGATTGTCTTTTGATTAATACCAATAAACAGTCTAACACAGGCTTAAAACGTACTAGAAGCCTATAACAAAGAACTTAATGTTGGAAGTGGTAAGAGAGCTTGTCTAGCCTAAACTTAGATTAGAATTTACAAGCCGCTTATTTTCGAGGCTCAGTATGGCTAAATGGTATCATATTGATTCGTTAAGTGTCATGACGTAATAGCGCGGGTTGGAATCTTGGATAACAGTTTATCCCTTGTTCGCCGTTCTTTACTTTCTTGGAATTGCAATCGGACATTTCTGCATAACATTTTGCTTAAAGGTTAAAAATAAACTATACCGGCTATGATTTTTAAGATCGATCACAGGGTATTAAAACTAATATTCTGTGTTACATTTGAAAACGAATTAAAATTAAACAGATAAAAGCTATTTTATAGCCTGTATACAGTAAACTAAGAACGTCATTAATAATTGTATCGTCACAGGTGATAAGGCATTAAAACTGAATAACAAAATAATAGATAAATACCGTTTTCATAACACAAACTTTGAAATATTGATCAAGTCAAATGCAGTAGTTTTGGAGCACTAATACACTCGACCACGGGGACCTTTGCTAAAATGTTCTACAATAACGTTTTCTGTAGCATCCTATTGTCATCAGCCTATTGCCTTTTAAACTGTCTCCATAACATTTACAAATATGCATCAATTAAATATAATGAATGCTGGCTAGGTACAGGCACGTGCCTTTAAGCAAAAGGGGCCATGTTTTCACGAAGCCTGTAATCTTGGGGCTGCGCAGAAAACCTTTAGTTGATTGATTCATTTTTTATAGTTACATTTATATACGGGCTTGCGTCGCTGACTTAACCCTACAGTTTTATCTGTAAGTCCTAATAGACAAGAGCGCTCTGCGATTTCGATCACAGGGCTATATGCGGTGTTCGGTGATTGCTCTATTGCTGGCGAATATACCTGAAGTAACTGAAAGAAGGCTGTGTTTTCTTATGTAAACTTGAATGTTGAGGATTCAGTTGTGTCCATTTCAAGTAGAAATACAGACACCGAATCTGCATGTGTTAAAGGGTTGCAATGCGCATTAGTAAAGTAGATGCCGAAAATAAAAGCTTGAGGGTTTTGTGCTGTTGACAAGAACACAAAGTCAGTTATTAACCCTCTCTGGAGAGTAAGGGAGAAGAGTTATTCAGTGCTTCTCATAAAAAACAAAGAAAATTTTAATAAATACTGCTGGGCTCTCAGTTCTTGCAACACACGAATGCTCTTAAGCTAGTTATCACACCGACGAAGCTCACACAACTTAGGAAATAAAGCAAACCTCTCGAGGTGAGTATGTTGGAATACATGCTGCGGACATGTGGCTATTTATGTTTAGCAGGCCATATTTCACTTTCTTAATTCAACTAGCTGTCGATTTTGGAGCTGAATATGCATATTGTCATGTTAGCTGACCCTAAATAATCGCAGAAATATTAGAATTTAGAAAGAAACTCAAGCAATTTCCCACTAATACGCCAGGGGATCTCTGTCGGCAATTTCATGTTAGAACCATGAATTTAAACCTAAGCTACTTTAGAGTTAACGAAGCGCTTCAGAAAACATTGACTTTGCTTCACATCTGCAGAATTTTACTAGGACAAAATGCCAGGAAGCAGGTAAAGTTTTCTGCATTATACATGAAAACTTCACATATTGATGTTACAATATACATGCTGTTGGATTTACCACGTTAATTTTATTAATGGTGATTTTACCAGTTTTATAGTTTATGAAGCTCACTGTTACAAAAATGTACTACGTTCAATGTGTCTTCTATGTGAAATGAAGCCGAAGATGATGATACCTATTATTGTCGTTATTCTTATTACTCTTATGATTATTACACAATTAAAAATACGTAAGATTACATTTATATAAAAATAATATAAAACACCTGAAAACCATTGGCGCTTGGTAAAACTATGAGACGATGCACATGAATGACTGTGATCATGTTCCGAATCATTAGACATTGATCAGGTGCTTGTATTGGCTCATCAACTGCCTCTCTCGTTTATGCTTTCGAATTATGCAAATAAAGCTTAGTTTTCACGTTGCCACTTACATAGAACTAACTTAGATTCAACAGTTTCTCTAAGTTATCTTAAAATTGTGCTCTACATTGTGTAAATTCTTTATATGCGCATAAAGGTATATTTCTTTATAAATAAATTTATATATAAATATAATGTACATAGAAACGTTATACGGCATTTAATTACAAAAGTAAATAAAGAAGCAAGCAAATTGTTCATCACGAGAGATCGAACCCCAGTTTCCAGTATGACAAGCAGAGATGTTAACCACTGCAGTACGGTACTACGAAGTACTATGACTGCTATTGTTGATGTAGCCACTAACTCCAAACTGTGCACACTACCACTCACTCAGCGTTGCTCTCGTGGTTACGACAGAACACGAGTACTCGGCGGGAAGCGATTCCCGGGCGATGGAAGGCGAGCGGAAAGAAAACACGAGTACGAGCGACCACGAATCGAGAGAAATCGGAAAAGCCGAGAGCCGAAACCGGTTGGGATATCTCGTTTGCAGCCCTCTCCCGTGTCACATAACATTGGGGCGAGGCAATTTGTTTCTTTGTGATGTTTAAACGTGTTATGTAACACATCAGAATATTGTGCGAGTGTTCGTCATAAAGCGAGTCTTATTCATTGGTTGTAGAATTATAACAGACTGCTAAGTGTGGTAGTGCTTCTAAGTGTGTATCGAAGCATTATAACTGAATCACAAAAGGAAGGTTTTACGTTTGTTGAGCATACGCCTTGCCATGAAAGGTTTCACGGAACGATGGTCCGAGGTTCAACTGTGGACTTCCATTAAATAAACCCCTTTGTATAACCCCGCTAATGGAGACAAGACGCTTTGTTTTGAAGCTTGCTTCTTTTCCTTATTATTATTGTATATAAATGATTTACTTTGAACAATACAGCGTTTCTCTGAAAAGAGACTCTTTTTTCTCTCGTTTTCTTTTCTGTAGAAGTTCCTTAATTTCTATTGTATATCCGTCATTGTCAAAAAAAAATATGAAAAGTTTTCTCGGTTTACTTTCAGGACTCACTTCTCTTCGTTAACTTTGTATGGGCTGAGCATATTTTATTGACACGTTCCTTCGCCATCATTAAATAATTGAAAGTCATTTTCATTTCTCGTTTCTTTTCCATTTTACAGACTGTGTGCCACACACAAACGAAGTCGCAGTTATCTCGAGGGAAATAAAGGTAAGCGGGACGCCGTCGTGGCTGCGGTAGTAGGCGACCCATTGCCTCATTAGCTTGAAGCCAGGCTTTTCCGCGTACTGTTCTTGTGCTAAGTAAACACGGCGAAACGATTGCACACGCCAACATTTCCAGTGGTGTGAGTCCAGGGTTGGGATACTTTTCCTGCTTAGGGAGGAAGCTATGCTTCTTGAAATTATGATTAAAAAATAACGTACGCACTCCTTAAGTAACAAAGATGGGTGCTATGAGTTACCACGTTAAAGATGTTCTTGTACAGTGAACTTAAGTTCTCAAGGGAAAACATATTGGGTTTAGGTTGAAAAATGAGATTGGGTTCGTTCCTGTATTGTACGTGTTAGGATGACCACGACCAACAGCGCATAACATGTAGTTTCAAGGAGTTTGGTCGACGAGACTCATTTGTTAGCCTTGACGTTTAATGACAATACAGATAACTTGGATTAGGAATGAGGGAAATGCCTTCCTTCCCCTAGCTTCAGGAATAGACCACCTATGTGACAGTACCTAGCAACACATATACCAGGCGTTAAAAAAAAGTATTCCACATTTTGAGAGGTGGTAATGTGGATAAAAAAATCCAGTAAACATGGATTCTAAAATGCATACCTTAAGAGCTATGGCCTACAGCAGGCAGTAAACAAATGAAGACTGTTATTGTCCATGGATTTAGCATGCAGTAAACATCAGTTAGTATTGTTACTGTAGTTGTAAACCATATTCACAGTTCTGGATAAGTGCAACGCATATGCTTATTAGTTCTGATAGAATCAGTTTGTGTTTTGATAAGTTTGTGAAATTCCTTTACATACAGTTTTATGTTGAAATCTATGGTGTATGAAATCTCCATTAATGATGTACAAACACTACAGGAAGGCGTCATCAATGCCTGCCACAGCATCCGTAACCAACCTGGAGTCTTTTAGAGAGTTTGTGATTCCCTAAGAAGCGGACAGAAGCGTGCCTTACTATGAATGGGCACCATATTCAGCACCTCCTTTAGCGATGGTTCAGGTCATATGTAATCGCAAGCAGATTACATTAGAAGCTATGCTGTTTCACAGTATCGAGTAATGTGTCCTCTTTGTTTACTGCATCCTGTAAATTTTACACAATAGCAAAGAGCTTGGAGTAGAAGAGATGTTGTTTCACAGTAGCGAAGATGAACAAATGTTCATAGCTCTTAAAGTATGCATTTTAGACCCCATGTTTACTGGACATTTTTTCTTGCCTGCTACCACCTCTCAAAATATGGAATACTTTTTTTAACAACCGGTATAAATGAATATCAAACGGTTTGCCGTGCTCAGCGAAAGTGGTACAGGGAGTCTAAATTATTCACTTGGATTAACGATAAGGCTGTGCTCATATTTTGAATTCCTGCAAAACACGCAGTTAATTTCTTTATCTTTAATTCTTAACTTTGATGGAAAATGATTTTTTTAAGTAATAATGCAGTGACACTCGCAAAATATATTAATTCCTCTTTGTTTAGAAAGATAAGTTCATTATGATTTGAAGGTTAACGTATAATATCATACTATGTATACCCTGAGTCAGAACAGAGAGAGTGAGAGATACCAGACTCTGGAACCGTAAAATTTGTCTCAGTTCAACAGTCGATGCACACTGGCAACTCTGAACGCAAGTCTTTAGCTTCGTTCTGTCATTAGTAATATCAAGTTCTAAATGCCAACTGTGCTCCGATAGTCTAACGCTTATAAGCCGGTAATTACCAGCAAGAGCTAAAGATATTTAATCCACTTAAAAGTGCATTTTGTTGTCTTCCTTCATATAAACGCAGTGTTTATTACACTTATGAGAATATAATTTCAAATTGCTGATGCTTATCTGATTTCAAGGCATTACAGCATAGCACAAGTATTGCAGCACTCTTCAAAACAAATATGAAATTAGTGAATACTCTTAGATGAAATGTCAAGTAGACAACAAATATAAATTAGTATCACGTGTGTAAACCTTCCGCTTCTAATACTGTCCTCGATATTGGGACATTTATTTTGAAAACAAAGATGATTAATTTGTGTTTATGATTCAAGTTTTACCAATTAAAATGTGTTGCACCGCCGTATATGAGTACGTGGAGGTACATATTCTGCCGCGGTTCCTCGCGAAGTGACGGAATTTGTCAGGTACCTCTCATTATAAAATTAGTTATAAAAAGGAACTTAAATTGTGAATAAGGTATGAACCAGATTTAATTTAATAATGAATCAAACACATCAGTACAACTTCAGGTTTCATGTACAAGTATTACAAATGTTCAATATGACTTCCTTTCGTAACACAGCATATATCTAATCTCTAAGCGAGTTCGTCCCAAATTCTATGGATCATATGACGTCAGTGGTTGCTAGAGCTTCTCCTATCGAAACTAGCAATTTATTTAGATTTGGTTCTGAATTTCTTTGAGCAGACGTGACTGATCACGATTCATGAAACAGCGGAAAACAATGAGCGCGCTCCGCACCCGTGTACGTCTCCATGCTGGCTAATCGTGACGAGATTATTATCGCTTCGTAGCGTGCTGCACCGCACGCTTACATACTCTTGTGTAGTAAACTTGGGAATATGGCTGAACTCTTTAAGCGCGTTAGACCTTGCCACTACCCTCGTTTCATTAGCACATTGGCGATATAGTTTTGTATAACTAATTTATAATAACAATGTATATAGTGTAATTTCATTCTATACACAACCTGACGGTACTGATAATAGCTGGGAGTTAACGAAGGGTATTAAGGTGCTGAAATTTCACTCATACATCTTGTACGCCATAATGTAGGTATAGAAAAACCTGATTAATTGTACAGTTTACTTAGCAAATATAAAATTAAGGCTTCTTTAGGATACAGAAATAAAAATTAATCTCGTAAAGAGTAAAAAATAATTCACTCAACATTAATAACTAATGGCGTAAAATAATATAGGAATCATAAACAAATCCTGGTTCTTGTTATTTTAACAATTATTCTTTGCACCTGTAATCTAACTATGGGACTAGTTTTTACTTCGATGTCTCAAAGTGTTTGTTTCTTTGTAAAGTTGTTTTGTTACATAGACACTTTTTCATTTTCTCTACTTCTAGCAAATTTTATTGTTTCAACGCTCCATATGACCAATGATGACGATTCCACAAAATGAAGGAACCTTTAGCTTTTAAGCTCTTTACATAATGTTTTATGTGCATACGTATATTACGATTGTTCGATTAGCATAAGCTGTTCCGGTGAGAAATATATGTCGCAAAATGTAATGTTTGTACTTAATAAAAAGTTATAATTTAGAAAGAAAGAATTTGCTTAAGAACAGTTATTCCAGATTTAATGTCGTGCACGAAATATAATTTATAATTTCTACGAAAATGTTCGTTAACATAGTAATTTAGTATTTGTAATATAGAACATTCCGAATGCCCTGAGTAAAAATATGAGCATAACATTTAAGTTATTGAAATGAAAATAAAAGGTGGCCCAGATATGAACCATAAACCTTAAAGATACTACTCCTATACCATTACTGTTTGCACTAAACTGATTTTTGCCATCAATCCATAAATGGCATCAAGGTGATGGGTCAGAGAGAAAATTATATAAGGGAAATAATATTTTAAAATTCTGTGCTCTTAATAACTAATGGTTTGTGAAACTTATTTTATATGTTAATGATGCAACTCATAATGAATAATTCTGCCAACGAGAAACGCATACAGATTTAAGCTTAAGTACGGATTGTAGTTAAGCCTTTCCAGTATACTGATGTCTTCGGAGTCATTAGCAGCTTCTTATTATTCTATTTTATCCTCTTAACATGAATAGCCGTAATAAGAAACGCATTTTTGGTAAGCATTACATTAAGCCTAACAGCATAACCTCAGTATAAGAAATGTAATCATCTTATCCAATTCTAATTGCAACCATGGTTTTCTTCAAACCATTTCAAACTTTTCTATTCGAATAAGTATTTCTTTTAAAAAAATGACGCTTCTGTTTCAACGGTTGAGAGTAAATAGGTACACGTTGGTTCAGCTTGTCCTAGGATAGCGAAACTACAGCACATGGGGAGCGATGATCTGTTGTTTCACCTTTCGCTATTTGTCGGCCTTTTGCAGTACCGCCAGATGGTGTATAGAATGAAATTACACTATACATCTAATAAATTCCGTCACTTTATGAAGAAGCGCGTCTGAATGTGTACCTCCATATTTTCTTCAGGATATGTCGATTCTTCATGATGTAGAATCTTCGTGAAGTAATGGGTTCATCAAAAGCCTACGACGCGTGCGCGCGCACACAGTATAGTAAACCTAGGGTGGCATTGTGTAATGAGCACATTTTCATATAATGTTTCCGATGATTTCGGAAATGGACTAGATTTCTGGCTGATGCTCTTTTTTATTTCCTTTCTTTTCTTCTTTCTTTATTTCTTTCTTTCTTTCTTTTGTATGGACGCGTGTCCTAGGTTGTACAATTTATATGGAGCTAGTCTCGAACATACACAATTTATCTAATGCACGGATTGAAGTATTATTTTAGCCGTTTATATGCTAAAAGTTTTTTTTTAATTTTAGAACAAAAGTGCACCACATTTTAAACGACATTTCTGCAAAATTTCAGTCGCCTTTAGCAGAAGAAACTCGTGTTTTGAACGTCGTTTTTAAAGCACTGCGCCCTATCATTTAACGCATAGTGAATATCACCGGTCTTGTTACTTTCAACTTTCTTGCTGTTTTATCGTATTCAGAATCTATCTTCTCTAATAAACATACCAAAAATTGAATTCAAAACGTCGTTTATAATATTCCTGATTGACATTTTGATATAAGTTTTGATTTATTATTTGAATACTAATTTGCGTAATTTTGCAAAATTCTTGCCACTTTACAGAATAAACTATAATGTTTCTAACTAAACATTACATTACATTAAAATTTGCGTCGGAATCTTTGTTGGTGGGGTATTAAGAAACATAATTTTGAAAATTAAACTTATTTTAATGACTGTTTGAATTATTACATTTTGACGAATCATTGAAGAAAATTAATTAATATCACCAAAATGCAATTACACATAGAAATGAAACCTTTTGCACATATGAAAGAGCAAAACCCTCGGTGTTAGCTGCAAATGGTGGCTTCACAGGCTATCAACCTAGTATAATAATAATAATAATAATAATAATAATAATAATAATAATAATAATAATGTGGACTAGTGGTACCGTGCTAGCCTCTAGTTCCCAAGGTTGCGGGTTCAAACCCGGCGGAGGGCGATGGATTTTTTCGGGCGTAAAAATCCTTAACACGGCTTCCTTCGGAAGGGAAGTAAAGCCGGTGGTCCCGTGTCGTAGATTTATGGCACGTAAAAGAACCTCAAGCCTGATAAAGAGGCCTCTGAGCAAAATTACCGATGTTTCACGCCCAATATTGAATGGGACGCTAAGGACCATAGTAGTTAAAGACCATCCATAAATAAAACTCAATTCAACTCAATTCCACCAAGCTTTCGGCCATCTTAATTCCGTGACCTTCCTCAGTGTATTTTTTCACATAGCTTCTTCTTCAATTGCTAGTAAAAACAGCTTTAATACTTGAGAATTTTTTCTTTTCAGTTCCCTAATTAGGACATTCGAAAGCGATATCGATTATAAAAAGCTGGTCCTTGTAGCCGTGGTAGCCGGAGCGTATAGCTTCGGCGCTCCGTCAAGCTGAGGTTCGTGGGTTCGAGTCCCGTCATGGGCATAGGTGTTTGTGTGCTGTATATGTGTGACAGTAATTGCAGTGATAAAAGATAAACAGGAAAACACGATATTAATAAATCGGGAAAACAGGGGAACATTAAAAAAGAAAGAAAAAGAAAGGCTGTATACTTAAATGTAATTTTAACTTTGTTTATAACTTCATCAAGCTTTGTGTAACTAAAGCTAGATGCATGTTCTTGTTAGGGATTTTGGAGAAAACCATTTGCTTGGTGAATTTTATGCAAAATTTAATAAATTAAATTATTATTTTGCAAGACGTGTCATGAAATGTCAAGTGCAGGTACGTTCACCGTTTAAAATCTTGGCTTTGATTTCTCAGTGATTATTCTTTCAAATATTTAATGGTTGTTTCATGTGTTGTACTTTCAAACTGTAATACTTAATATGAAATATGGTTTATAAAATTAAAAATACAGCAAACGTTTTAAAACAGTATTCTTAAAATTAACATTCACAAAATGTCAATACTATTTATTACTTAACTATATGTCCTGAATTGAAAATGTGATTAACCAATATCTAACGCTTAAATATATAGTATATAGTATCCATAATTAGGCTAGCCATTTCTCCAGATAAGCTCGCTTCTCCTTGATTTCTCACACCAGACATATTGATGACCAATTATGAATTCTGGACACCTGGAAGATATTTTATGACTCACTGTAGTGACTGATGTGGAAAGAGTACAGAGTTGCTCGTTCTTCACCGAATTTCTCAGATATATCTTTAGGGCATGCATGCTCCTTTTCTCACTAAGGGGACCGTCCTCTTTGTGTTTAATGAACGTCAGCTTACGTTTTCAACTAAGCCAGTTTATTTGGTTCGGGTATTTTAATTATTTATGTGTTTATTTATACTTGTGTTTCGATACCCTGCACCTTAAGGAGAATTATGATATGTCACCGAATTGGAATGCACGGAAATTTACCATTCATGTTTAATTGCCCGGAAATTACTATATTTGCGATAACCAGGCATAGGAATTCTTAAGCAGTTGGGTTCAACTATCCACACTCAAGCCATTATCACTGCAAATAATGCAAACATCAGAGGCCAAGGGTAACCGACAGGCAGTACAAACTTGTCGAGTGCTGTCTGCAAACTCCAAAAGAATGTACGAGGGGTGGGGATGTTTTGCTACCTGCGACTTCTCTGACTATACTGAAGTGACAGTTTAGCCTTATTTCCTTCCGTCCCAGTTTTAATGCTAAGAAATTCTATGCCTGTTAATAACATGCTCTGCTGCTCTGGTTCCCGAATCCTGCCCCCATATGTCATTGGCAACCGTAAAACATTTCCTGCCAGATTCACATCATACAGATGACGTGACGTATACCCGACCTGTTTCAATTCTCCCGAAATCCAAAAATTTTCGAAATTGATAGCAAGAAATCTTGCGTTGTTCCTCCTTCAAGTCCTAAAATAAGTGCTCATGAGCGTCAGGCTGGTAAAGTGAGCAGCTTCGTACTCAAATCTAAAAATTCTCTATTAGGGAAGTGAGAGCCAAAACGCTATGATGTACAAGAAGCAGACCGGCTTTCTATTTCAAATACATTAATTATAAATAAACAATGAATATAATGAAATAAAGCAGTCTGTTAGTCTGAGCCTTGCAGTCCAATAGTATGCTGCACCCTTGCCTGCCTCTTTCCCACACATTTGCCACATATTAAGATACATTCGTTGTTTGATAAGTTACGACAGCTACTGATATCTTACGATAAAGATGCGGATATGAAAATACGGAAATACCTTTATGCTTTTTGAACGCACATGAAACGTTATTCTCGTTGCTGTCACCGAACTGGGTCCAGTCAAAACAACCATCTAAAGATCGTAATTGTGAGAGACGTTAGTAGTTAAGGCCCCTCTTTAAGCAAGAGGATTAACGATAATCCCGCCGCTAGGTGGCGTTGGTATCGCGTTAATCCGTTGGATTAGTGCGGATTAAGGGATTAGCGGTAAGTTCGAAAATCTGCCACTAGCGGTGAGGATTAAGGATAATCCGCTTGCTTAAAGAGGGGGCCCTTTTTATTATTATTATTATTATTATTATTATTATTAAACAGGATACAGAGAGGGTTACAATTGTGGATATATTTATGGTAAAACAAGTACACACAAGAAGCACGAAATACACATATGCATGATAAATCGGATTATAAACTATGAATACTGTGAAAAAGCACTAAATACACATACGAATGGAATATAAAATAGATACGAATTATAAATTGGATTAATAAAAAACACATGGAAATATATCTATTGCATATATGCACGGTTTATGTTTGAGATGCATTGTCATACATGTTTACACGCTCATGCACGAGGAAAACTTTAAAAAATGTGGTGTGCTTGGGCGTTAGACGTTGGACGGTGATGTCTTGTTCTTCGTCGCTGCTGCTGCTGCTGTCGATGCGAAACACTTGTCGACGACGGAGGGGATGGGTGATGCAGGTGATGAGGTGTGAGAAGTTGTCGCTGAGATGGTCGGCGGGAGCGGGAATGTGGATGGGTATGATGAAGTCTCTGTCGAAGCTGATGGCGTGGCAACCTGACGCGGTGACTTCGTTGCAGAGTGCTGATTTAGCGTTGCTGTTGATGTAGATGATGCAGGTGGAATCTTGTTGGAAAATGTTAATTTTTTTAGGAACACAGTGCACGTGAATAACATCAGCACGATCAATGAATAGCTTGATGGTGACGGTCTTGACGTCGCCGAAGAAGGTGATGCAGGAGGAAATGATGCGGATATTGGAGGGAAATTCTCCTTTGTTGGAGAGATTGGGATTGAAGAGTAGTTTGAGGGTGAGGTTGCTGCCGACGAAAATTGGGTCGGTTTCGCAGGCCATCATGCGGAGGTAAAGTATACGACGTAACGTTTGAATCCGCTTCGGAGTTTCTCTTCGCCCTTGTAGATGATGCAAAAGGGTTCTTATTTAGGTTTTGGATGAGTTTCGGAGTGGCTTTTCGAAATCTGGAAGGGAGGAAAACCTCGGTATCGTCGTTTAGTTTGACGACGATTTTGGCTCCGTATACGGTGTCGATGGATTTGACGCTCTGCACACAGTATGGTACGTTTTCACGTAGCGATGAGACGCTGAGTATGTCGCAGCTGTTGAATAATTCTTCAAGCTGGCGAAGGTCGTCCATTTTGGCAGAAGCGACATGTTTAACGAACGGAGCTGGACCGTCGAATTGGATGCGTTGGGTTGGTAGGTTGTAATGTTTTGTGCACCTTCGGTACGGAGCACAACTTCCTTGGTGTCGATGGAAAGCTGATGCCAAACGACGTTTATGTCATATGGAGGGTAACGAGTGAAGATGGTGTTACCGTTTTGCAGGAGCACTTGACGTTCTTGGAGCAGGAACACCTCTAGGCGTTTTACGTTTACGAGTTACTTTAACAATACGGCGAAGCACCCTCAGGTCATAAGTTATTTCTGCCGGCGTATTTGCGGAGAAACTCTTGGATCTGCGGTTAAGTTGAGCGAGGTCTTCGTAGAAACCCTGGTAGTACCGCTGGCACAGATGAGTGAGACGTTCACGGAGTTGGCAGCTGCACGTGGGATGGAAGCAGAAGGAGCAGTGGACAACCGTACAGGGATCTTCTGACATGTCACAACGACAGCTGAGCACGGACTGCGTGCCAAACGTGGAGAGGAATGCTTATTTGAAGGCTACATCCGCAGGAAATGTGTGGGAAAGGAAAGGAGATATAATGAAAGACTGCAACCCCAGGAAGTGGTGCTGGTGGGGATGTTAATTGGCAGGAAGGGAGATATGGAAAACCCGACATCCTCAGGAAGCGATAATGAGTGTGGGTAAGGAAGTGAGCAGTGGGGTAATAGGAAAGCGGACATCCGCAGGAAGTGGTGGTGAGATATGGAAAAAAACCGACATCCTGAGGAAGCGATAATGAGTATGGGAAAGCAAAGCGGACGTCTGCAGGAAGGGAGATGTTGAACGGTAGGAAAACCCGCATCCGCAGGAAGCGATAATGGGAGGATTTTAATTGGAAGGAAATAACGGTCGATTGGAAAAAACCCAAGCACGCCACCAAACGTTGCTTTTGTGATAGGTGATTCTGCCTTGGTGTTCTTCTTCTTCTTGCACGATAGTTCTGTTTTCATGGACGCTGAACTTCCACTTGCCAAAATGTACCGTTAAGCATCTACCGAAGCACATGCGGTCTTGGTTTATAATTTCCTGCATATTAGCTACAGAGATGTACTGATGTTCGAAGAAAATGATTATAAAGCCTTTGTGGCAACAAAATGGAAGCATCGATGGGCCGACTGGTGCTTTACTTCTTCAAGATTTGTGTTGCAGGAAGCCCACAAATGAGATTTGAAATGGATATCGTTGAAACTGATGTTGGAGAAGACGAAATGAATTTTGCTCTCGCAGCTGTGAATGTTGACGGACACAGGTTAACCGTCGTAGGTATGATCGACGAAATGCAGTGCATAAGGAGCATTTTTCTAGGATGCCCCTCGGCTTCGTAATTTTTAAACACCTTGGTTCCCTCGCACTACACGGAGACGTAGTTTCTGTATCCCATGCTGGAGCTGTTAATGGGTCGGTGGTTGAGAAGCGACTGAGGGTTATAGTTGAGTGATGTTTTGGACGAGGAGAGGTTTAAGGAAATGTTCTATTTCAAGGAAGGTTCGAAAATTAGCGCACCGGATATACTTGGTGAGCTGGATAAAGTTTGTGGAATCGAAAGGGACGTTGGAAGCATGAAGGAGGTACTTGCGGTATGCCAAGATTTGATTTTGCACGTCCATTTCTTCTTTTCTCTGGTGATACAAGATGTCGGTAATGATTCGTTGCAAGCTATGCAGTGCGTCCCATTCTTGCGTGATGAGGGAGATGCTATTGCCTTGCAGATCTTTGAAGACGATGTTTAGCTTTCCGAATGCGCAGCTGAAGAGGGCCGAAAGGTGTTCGCAGAACTGATATTCTTGCAGATGTCCCTCGGAGTGGTGAAGGCGGTTATGGATGGTAAGCTTGGTTTCGGCGAGCTTGCACCATTCTGTGGAACTGAGGACCACGGCATTGCGTTTTCCGCATTTTGCAAGGGTCACCAGGAACTGGTGAGGAGAGGCGGGCGAAAAGCCCACGCACATGAACTTGGTTTGTTGTGGATTGAGAAAGTATATGTCAAAAAGCGGTCCGATGAAGGTAAGTTCCTTGGGCAGTTGTTCTTGCGGGTCGGCGGGGTGCTCCTCGATGATAGTAAGTTGTCTTTTGGCTGAGGGTGATTGATCCGGCGTTTATGGACTCAGGGCCCTGAAACAAGAGAGAGAGAGTGAGAGAGAGAGAGACCGTGATAGAGCATTGTGAGATGAGATGAAGTAAAGAAAGAATAAACGGAGAGAAGGAGTTTGCTTACCTGGGCCGTGTCTGTGCGGGTTGCATGTTTCACAGCGAATAAGGCCGGAGGCACGCGTATGGCGCTTTATAGCAGTGGGAGCGAGTTCTGAAAGCACATGAGAGAGAGAATGAGCACGTGTTCATGTTGAAATGTTGGAAATTGAAGGGTTTTTGGTGACGTCACCGGTGTAGGCCTTCTCGGAGACCATGGCGACCACCACCCTCCTGGGAATTTGGCCTGTGAAGACGTCGCTATAGGTCTCTTTCGGAATGCTGAGGGTGTGAAAGCTCACATCCTTGAGATGCTACTTTACGTTGCCCTTTGCAAGCGCAGCCTGATGAGCAAGCTTGATGGTGGGCGAGGGACTAATTATTTTTAAATGTAACGTGGCGGACTGAACATCGGCGTAACCTTTGAAGGTGGCCTTTTGGGAAAACAAATGGAATTGGGGAGAGGAAGGGGTGAGCTTGATGGTGACGCTGACTTTGTTGAGCAGCAATGATTCCTGCCTAAACTGGGCGTTGAATAGGGGCGCCATGAGCTGCACTACCTTGTTGGTAGTTGTGAACCCCTTGCGAAACAAGAACCCGGCGTTCGCGGTGAACGTGTCCATGATTTCCGCCGTGTCTTTCATCCAGAGAGCGGGCTGTAGCTTGGAGTTCATGGCATCTTCCGAATAATTCAGAACAGTCTCGCGGTACGTTCTATAGGGGTACGCCGCCTGTGGCATGGAGACGATGACGCTATTGAGTGATACCTCCACTTGCTGAAACAAGGAATTCAGCGCATTGTTGACAAAAGTGACGTTATCGTCGGCTTTGAGAGCCGCACCCTCGGCATAAACGATGCGATGAAAGAGCTCCAGGACGACGTAAGTCATATCGAGGTATTCGTCAGCATTTCCGGAATAATGAAAAGTAATGGGAGCATTCTTCATGATGGTGTTTTGAGGGTTTAAGGGATACGAATCGAGACTCTTTCACGTTCATCTGAACCGGAAGGTCTTTGAAGAGGTCGAGATCGGAACTCATGTAGATGACTGCTTCGGACATTTTCAGAACACGTCCTGCACCTTTCGCCTAACGCGTTTTTCAGCTTAGATTGCTTTGGCTTGGAGGGTTTCGCGCGTTTTATTGCCTTGAGACGTCTGACGGATCGACTTTCTCGTCTGCCTTCCGTTTGAGATTCGATCCCGCCTCCTTTAGCCTGAGCTTGAGGGCTTCCTTAGGAGGTCTTCCTCTGTCGGCGACGTCGGACAGCACGTGCGCGCCCACTTTGAGTGCCTCTTTGTCGACCGCCTTAGCGCCGCTTTTCAAGAAGTGTAGAACGGTTCTGAAAAGGCATCCGAGCGCAGAAAACAGGCCGCTTCCTCGCTCGTAGCGCTTACCGCGATAGAGAGCGAAATCCCGATGGTCTAGCGCGCCACCGGCTTGATTGAGATAGTATTGCGTGACCGTGTGCACGTCCATTACTGTTGCTTTGGTCGGAAGGTGACAACTATAGTGGAGGATAATCCGTCTGCAAATGGCAGGAGATCGCCATAACCGTTCCTTAAATCTATGTTGACGGTTTTGAAGTCCTGTGTTATGAGCGGTACCCAGTTTAGAGGAAAGAAATACTTTTCGTCGGACATGTACGTGTTGTTGCTTTTCTCGTATTCCACCGCCAAAGCTCTCTATTACTTGGACAAATGTGTTGCCCACCACTTGTGGTGCCGCCAGATTGCAGTAGACAAACATTTCGTAAGGGAACCCATATACGTGTCTACGGGGTGTATGGGGTCTTTCTGCAGGATAATGTTGGTGAAGGGTTCGAAGCCCAGCATATTGGCCATGGCGAGCGTCAGCAGCAAGCTGTTAATGCAATGAAGCAGTTCGGTGCCCACTGGTGGATCGGAATCGGGAGTTGCGGTGGTCTCCGAAAAGGACGGATGTGCGCCTTCGGCAGTTGGTGTCGAAGGATCGGTTTCCTCTTGTTTAGGCTGCTGTGCAGCAGCGGATGGTGGAACCGTACCGGTTGCTGGTTTGGGTGAGCCCGGGGGGTTTCACGGATAGTGTGTGCCGGCGGGTCTGGGCCTTGGGGATGGTAATTTTGGGGTTCTCGACGGTTTAGGTTTGCCCGGTGCGTCACTCATCATCGCTTCACCAGGAACCGTGGTCTTTGTGACGCGGACGACGTTCTCCAGGAGTCCGTGAAAAGGAATGTCGGGAAGTTGCTGTGCATGCGCTACTGCAGCGCTCGCGCTGACCGTTCTGTTGCAGTCGTTGCATAGGAAAAACTTCTTCAGGTGCAAATTCTGCTCGATGACGCGTTCGCCCGGCTGACGAGGTCTTTGGGATCGTACAAGATGCCCGGGGGCATTTGCAGCTAGAATTTCGAATACGTAGGGAGGTGTTTTATCGTGTACTTGCAGCCGATGAGCTGTGCGTTGCTTTGCGAAACGTTGTAGAATTTCACCGTGTAACTCGCCTTTTCCAGGGCCACTTCTCATTCTCCCTGCAGCACGATTCTCTTTGGCAATATGTTGGAAAATTTGGAAGTGGTGTTCGGAAAATTAACCCATGGAAGCGTTGCTCACAAGCATGAGCGAGAAGGGTTCGGTCTTGATCATATCGAAACGATCGTCGAAGCCTGAACCCAGGAGTAAAATTTGGAAGGGTAGCCCTTCCACTTGACCAAAAGCTGTTTGTTGCGCCTACGCCCCATGGTTTGCAGGACGCGATGAATTTTAAACGTTTGAGGAAGCTCGAACGTTTGCAACTCTTCAGTGTAAATGTTACCGTCTATGTCCTCTCCGGTCAGATCCTTGAGTTTATATACCACCGGCTGACCGCGCACGACCTTGTCGATCACGAAGATTTCGTCCGTCCAATTCTGCTCGTATCCCTTATCTAATTTCACTTTTCGTTGGTTATGCGCAACTGATTGTGGTACACTTGCACGATGTTAGTGTCGTTCCCGTCTTTTGGGTGCCATTTTGATGGACCTGTGATATGAACTGTTGTACGACTGTAGCAGTGCCGGAAGCACCTCCACGTATTTGTAGCGGTTCGTGTGCGTGAAATATGTCCACATCTTCGTCTTAAGAGTGCGGTTGAAGCGTTTGACTTTGACATTATTTTTGGTGGTGTAATGAAGCACGCCCTGTTTGTTGAGAAACTCGCTAAAGCTTTTGCTGGGGAACTCCGTTCCCTTGTCCGTCTACAGAACCCGGGGAACCCGCTCTGAGAATATGGAGCGAAACGCATGTGCCATCTCATTCCCCAGCTTGGATTTCAGAGGAACGGCCCATGCATACTTGGAGAAGACGTCGATGACGGTGAGAATGTACGCGTAGGGTTTGTTATGCTCCTTGATGCTGTTCATAACGTTGAGATCTGCCTCCCAAAGATCGTTCATATTGGTCACGTGGTAGTATCGAGTTGGAAATCGCTTGCGCACCTGTTTGTGCAACGTGTAACTGTCATGGGTTGGAAAAAAAGAATTGGATGTTTGCCTTCGATTTGCTCGTGGCCTTTCGGAACGCTGACCGAGCCGAACCCGGCAGGATGTTCCGGTTTTGCACAATAACGTCTTATCGTCTTCATTCCTTCATCGCTTACTTGTAAAGAGGTTGCCACTTTCGTATGCGAAGATTATAGCTCAGTCTGCTCGGTTTTTTCTTGGGCAAGGAAGCAAACGGTCCTTTCTTCTTATTCTCTGGCGAGAAAGGTGTAGCTTTCACGGATCTAGACGGCCCCAACTTCTCCTTCTTTATGCGTACCTCTTCGAGAAGGTGAGCGTCGTCCGCGTCTTCGCTTTCGAGATCCCGAAAGTACGACTGTCTCAGTTGTGTCACGAGATCGAGATAGTTTCCAAATTTATATTTCATTAACCGCCACTTTAGTCGGCAGATATTCTTTTTTGGCGTTGAAGGTCCTCCATTTCTTTGGCCAGCCTAGCTATGGTTTTGTCGATGAGGTGAAGCTTTTCTACGGTTTTCGGCTGCGGAGCTACGACGATCTGCCTGCCGAGTTGCATCCTGTAAGTTTCGACACGAGCGCGCCACCCAGAGAAGCCAGTATGGGTAGAAGAAACGCCGGTAAAAATCCTCCTTTCTGAATCAAAATTTTCTTCCTTTTCTTCAACGGTAGCTTCTTGCCGCTTAACTTCCTCCAAGCCGATTTATTCCTTTTTAAGCGATTCACACATCTGGCGGGTAGTTGCACGTGACCTCTGCACACGTTGAGCATGCATTCGCAAATGGCTTTGATCAGATCTCCGTTGGCGTTTTTCAACACCTTCTTGCGCACGCTAGGTTTTGCCTTGGCCAAGATGGTGAGATTTCCGTGCTGCCTCACTATGCGCGCGCTGCTGAGTTTGGCAACGCTCGTCCTACCCCGAACCATGTTTGTGAGGTAATGACGCTGGCGTCCTGAGACGCGCTTTATTTAAAAACAAAACCCCACTCATCGGCCCTCGTTGGGGACGAAATACGAGGGCGTCTCGCCCGGCAGCACGCCCGTTAGATACCTGTAGCGGTCGGGCGTTTATTGCGTGCAGTCGAGCACCAGATACCCGTGCGGCTGTTCAGTGAACTTTTGGAGGCTTCCAGCAGAAACTTCGAGTTCCTCGGTTCGATCTGTTGGCACAGCCTCTCTATTTGCATCTTATCCCTGTTGTTCTTGAACGCCACGATGTAGTTTGCGTTCAGAGATATCGGTCGAAACTTCTGTCCCTAAGGGAACACGTTCTGCAGAATGTACACGTTTCCGAAGCGCTTGAGGTGTGGGTCTCTGGTGAAAAAATTGGACACGTTCGAACACCCACCCTCTAATACGATGTCGTCGAGGACCACGAGGTCGTTCTCGTCCACGGAACTTAGCTCAGGTACGCCGGCGAGGGTTTTGCACTCTAGAGGTAGGGCTTCGAGTTTTGGCGAATACTCCGGCGGGTGGCACCACAGAACCTTGGAGGGACGCCGGCCGAACGCCTCATCGGCTTTGCGTATCAGGTTCTTGACGAAGGTGCTTTCTGCAGCGCGATGGCCCCACGACGAGCATCTTGCTGGGAAAATCTAATCGCCTAAGGCTGCGTGGCGGGCGCATGCGCGGGACCGGAGTTCAAAATGGCCACCGAGGGTGCTTGGCAACTCATTTATGTGTGCACTCTCTCCTGAATCCGCATGGATAGATGTCGCAGTTGATCAATCCACCCTGTAAATGATTCAGGTCGGGAAAGCGATCCAAGTGGATCTTCGGGTGTCCCACGGGGTAAGACTTCGTCTTGTATACGAATGGGTACAGGGAGCAGACGTCCAGGTAGAACATCTTCGTGTCGCCCACGACCTCGGTGTAGGTCTTCGTGCAGTTGGTGCGCCCTCCGATGAAGGCGTCCCTGGGATTGAGCGGTTCGAGGTGGGGAAAGGCCTTCACGAATGCTGCCAATTTGGGTCGGTCTTCGTCATCGCGTCGAATTCGCACTCCCACATCTCGATCAAGTGACACCTGGCGCTTCGGATATTTTGTCGAAATTTTGACGGTGCTCTCGTATCTGCCGGCTATGTTCTCTTTTCCCGTGTTATACGGGCCCGCGTGGCGATTGTGGAAACATTGTTTGCATCCGTGATACCAGCAGCCGTGAAAGAAAAAATCCCGCTTCGTGTCGCCGTCCTCCCTATACCCGTCCAGCTTGTGTCCCAGAACCTTCATCTCGCGCCCTCTGAGGGCGTGCTGGATGGTGATGTTATTCTGCGCCTCCACCCAAGACAGCCATATGCAGGCGATGCGCGACTGCTTGTCCGCCAGGCGGTATCCGCCGGTTGGCAAAAGCGCGATCTTGTCCCGCGGCATAAACCGCTTTCGATACAGGCATATGCACGAATGCACGATTGTGACGCATTCTCGGAACGGGTCAATTCCGTTCTCGTCCAGGAATTCTCTTCTAAATTTAGAAACTAATCGGGTCAGCAGAAACACGTGAATCTTGCAGTACATCACCATTTCCCGTTTCACGTCGAACACGTACTCCGACGACGCCCTTTCCTCGTGCCTCCGCTCGAAGACATTCCTCCCCTCCACTGACATGCCGTTCAGGCAGTGGTGCTTTCTATCGGGAATCGAAAAAACGTACTGCTCGTTTTCCTTCGTGTTGAAGAGGTATGAGAAATAGCCTTTGTCTTCCTTCAATCCGAAGGTCTGGGAAAAGCGAGCCAGCGCATGGGAATGAAGTTGAGCGAGTCTAGAATCGTGACGTCGCCGAACTTCATTTGGTAGATCTTGGTATCGTTCATGATCAGCTCGGGCGTCCACTTTAAAGTGCCCACCATGTATTTCAATAAAAATTGTCCGTCGTAGGCGCGCATGTGTTGTGTGCGAGCAGCACGACGTCCCAGGTTTCGAACTTTGGCTGCGTCACGTGATCAAACAGGTGCTTCACCGGGTCGTCGGTAAAAACGTGTTCACTCGTGCCACACTCGGTGCAGTACGCCATCTCATGGCATTCGTCTATGCACAGGGAGCACGCTTGGTAAAGCACGCATAAATTTGGAACGTGCTTGTAAGTGTTCTCTTTCTTCATGTATGGCGTGTCTTGCGTGCATTCAAAATCTATAAACATGAACACGAAGCGGTTTCTCTTTCTCGGTGAACAGAACGGCTGCATGTAGCACATGTGATTACTCTTCACGTGAATCTTGCAATTCGAGCAAAATATTTCTCCGCACTGGTGGGCCCCTTTTCGGTGTCTCAAGTTCACCAGCTTATTGCAAGACCTGCACACTTTTTCCACGTTGCACACCGACAGCGCCTTCGGGTGAAAGGCGCCTTTTTGCGTGGTTCGCAAAACATGTCGGCCCCTTAAACTCCCTGTTACACGCCCCACAGTGCAGGTACGTTTCATAGGGCTTAGCGCACTGCTGGTTACGCTTTGAACATAGGTTGTCACATTTATGAAATTCGTTTTTGCTCAGTCAGGGGACGTGACACTGGCGGCAATACCACTCACATTTAAAACGCATGTGCACGTCCACGATGGCGTTAAAGTGCCCCTCGTGGAACATGACGTTAATGTGTTTATCGCACTCCTTATCTGTTGTGTACAACACGTGTTTTCCGGTGTGATCTCCGAAGACCGTAACAGCGTATACCTTTAACACGGTTTCAAAGTGCCTCACGTCATCAATAGTAAATCTGTCATGCATTTTTCCTATTTTCTGGCACAAGGATAAAGCCTTCTGCTTCTGCAGATATTCCGAGCGTCTAATGGTGGCATAGTTGACGTCGCCATCCACCTTAGCTTTGCAGACAGCAATGGCTCTTGCTAAGCGCAGGTGGTCTTTGTTGGTAATTTCTATGATACCTTTATCTGCTCTACAGTCATCGCACGGTTTGTAGCTCGAATCAGAGAGCTCCTTGGTCCACACAAAAGCTATATTCAGCGGACCCCCTAGCAAGAACTCTTGATTGCTCTGCATACGTTTCTCAATAGATTTTATAACAGCATCGCCATTTACTTGTTCCACGCATCTAACGCTCATACTAAACGGCTTTGACGGTTGCTGGTCGTCCGAAATGCTTATGCCTAAATATCCGGGTTCGTTCTCTAACAGGTTTTCCTTTGCGAAATTTCCGATGTCGTTAAACAACAGCGTTACCCATTGCTCCGGGTTTGCATCTTTGGGTTCCGGGATCACGGTAATGTTGGTATCTGTAAAGCCGGAGAAAAGCCTTTCCATCGTTCTCTCACTAGGTAATATAATTTCGAACCTGGACTGCAAGGTTATGTCTTCGCTCCCCCCGCGTTCCAACTCCATGGTGCTACAAGTGCTTCGTTAAACAACGCCTAAATCTTCTCTCGCAAACCAACACTTTTTCTATACGGCCTGCAAAGTGCTGTATTTGCAACTACTTTTATGTTATAATTTTCTACAACAGCTAAAGTCAACGGTATGGTGATTTTTGAGCGAATTTATTTATGCAATATGACTACGTCGATCAAATTGTTTTTTCATTTCATCACTCGCAATACGGCTATTGCACGTACAGTATTACGCATAAAGTCGTATAAATATTATAGGCCTAGAACTTTCAATACACAGCTTTCAAACACACAATTCTCACTTCGGCAAGGGGCTTATCGTAGCCTGCTTTTAAAGGCGGCCTTTTCGCTACCACAGTTTCCGCCTGCGCACTCAATTAAATACCTAATTAAAAAACCAGTGGGTTATCTCACCACCATTTCCCAAGTTGTGATCGGGTTCTTTTCCGATGCACTTCCGGTCTCACCATTCAGGCACCGCTGTATCAGTTTTCGATAAACAGCAATTTTCCTAACCAGCAACCACCAAACCACATTTAAAGAATTTCGTGCTAGTTAAACATCCGTTCCCAAAGTGATTTAACTGCTCACGTGCACTTTTAGAACTTTAATCGCAGCGGCCATGTTGTAACGCACATAGCTCCTCCTCCTTACCCCATTTTTAGAACTTTTATAGCAGCGGCCATGTTGTAACGCAAATCCCCCTCCTGCTTTCTCAGCCGTTAAACCTTCGCAATTCGGCTCTCTTCCTTCATTCTCATTCGTACTCTTAAAGGCTGCTCACCAACATGAATCCACGCAGTGTTATGACAACTACCGTCAGGATCGAGATTTGTAATACTTCTCCTTCGTCTGGACGGGTTTACACATAGTTGTTGTCGCACCATCAGCACGCAGTTGAACATTCTCTCTTCGACATCCAACCAGCATCAACACTTAGGCTTTTTCACCGACGACTACCGTGCGCTGAACGCAGAAACTTTTCTGCAACACGAGCCACATCTTCAGCCTTTACGATTGTCGTTGCTGGGCGTGCCAGCTGCTGTGCAACCTCTTCCGGGTTTCCACGACGCCTTCGGTCATCTGCAGCCAGCACTCAACCACGCCATCCGGCAGGCTTTTAATTCTTCGCCTTCAGCGTCTCTGCAGGTGCAGGGTAGCTCTCAGCATTGGTTCACAAGTGCCGACAGCGCCATCTTCTCTGCGGATCCGTTCCTATCCTCTGTTGCAGGTGCTACTCCTCCACCACCTCAGCTACCAGCTCACACCTCACCTTCCTATTCTCCTGTTTACTCTTTGTCTTCGTCTCCCATCCTTGGTTGTTCTATTTTCCCCCACTTCATTGTCCGCATTTCTTCTCCCCTTATTCCCCCTACATCTCCTCCTCTTTCTCCAGTGATCCTGAGCTCTCGCCAGCTCCTCGATTCACCTCCACACCGCTAGCTTCCCCATCCTTACCCTACCTCGAACCCACGTACCTGGACCATATATAGGTTCAACCCTTTTCTCCTCCTCTTCCGACTGTAAAGTTGTGCCTCACTCTCCTTCTGCTAATCCTCCTCTTATTTTCACATCAGTTATCCCAGAAATTTCTTTCCCCATCCCCCACATTCTCTGCTCCTCCTCTTCAATACAGCCCCATCTCTCCCCCACATTAGTCCGTCTTGAAAGTCCTCTCGTGCACGCCTAGTGTCTTTCGGACAGCAAAACAGAGCCCGCAGACAGCTGTTTCCTACCGCTGCCCGGCCTTTTCATCGCCGCCTGCAGCAGACCTCCGGGTGCTGTTGCTCCAAACAATATCTCCACGACGGCTACGACTAGGGCTTCCTGGCTATTCCGGAGAACGAGCATGTGGCAGACTTTGAACTGCCTCATTTAGTGCCCATCACTGCAGCGGCTCGCTCGACAAGCGCCAACCTCATCCACGCGCAATCCGGCAGTCAATCCTCCGCCACCCAGGGTCAAGAAGCCTCGCTCTTCTTCTTCTTAACTCGCCAGGTTTTGTGACTTGATTCTGCGTTTGTGCAGTGTTGTGTGTGCGTTTGCGTGTGAGTGCAGTGTTTGTGTGTGTATTTTTTTCTCCAATGTTTAATCTTTCTTCTTCAAGCGCATATTTGTAATTTTATCCTCAACCAGAAACTCTGAAAAACATTTCCAGTGCAAGTGCTATCTAAATGTAAATAGCATTATCTAAGCATTGTGTTTACATGCTTTTTAAACAAAAGTTATGTATTTCTGCCCTTTATATAACAGCGCAACAAACACACTTGAAAAAAGTTCATTTTAACGCGTTCCCTCTATACGTGTAACGATATTTTGGTAAATTTAATTTCGCACCGTGGAGAATATCTGCACGACTTTAATTTCATAGCTCGCTGCGATATTCCTTTTAATCCGCGGTGCCTATTTTGTCAGGCTTATAAAGTTTGTCAAATTTAGAATATTCAAAATCCGTATGCCCATTTACATACATTTCTTTATAAGCGCCAACCTAACACAGTGTCACATTTCTTGCGCTAGTTTCTTTCATGCTATAGCAATGTTTTGCTGTAACACAAAAACCGGTTTCTGCACTTCATGCATTGCCAAAAAGTATGATAAGCGTGTAATGCAAACAACCTTAAACCATTACGAAGTGTTAACCTTGTGGTGTGCACTTCACAACAGTAATGTCTACACTCCCACTTGCTTGGAGTGTCAAGCACGCCGTGTATCCCAATAATTCTGAAGTATTTGTTGGCCAACAGACGTTTTTCCTGCGCTCGTTGTCAAGGGTATATCCCATAGAGTTATGCTGCGTGTTAAATTCACTTTTGTTATTTGCGCTTTGCACGTCTTTCCTTTCCCCCTTTTTTGTTGAATTTAAAATTATAATGTTTATCTAATTTAAAACATTTCTGTACTTCATTTACCCTTATCCATAATTTACCCAGGTAGGAATTCCTTTCCCTCTCCGCACATTTTCTTAGCAGTCACGTAAAATACAATATAGTAAAACAAAAAAATATTCATTTAAAAAAGGAAAAAAGAGAAAAAGCTCATAACATCTCTCTCCTTTATACATTTTGTGTGTGTGTGTTTGCATTTCATCTTACTCATAATTTGCCTAAATAGGGGTCCTTTACCTCTCCTCATTTTTTTCATATCAAGCTCAAAATATACTCCTATCCTTCTTCAACAGGTATAGAGGTAAAAAAATGTTTTATAATTAATGTATTCAGTTTCAGGTACATACCTTACAGTTTTCATCTCGTCTCGTATTCTATCACCCCTTCATCTACCTCTCCACCCCTCCCATAACCCCCTCTACTATCTCCTCTGTGTTTTCGTCGTAAAGTGCTTCATAATTAGGCATATTCTACATCTACACCAGTGCATGCGTTTTCCAGTGTACTAATCATTGCTTCAACGCCTCAAGCTCATCCAACATTTTCCCCACATTTCCTTTTATTCTGTTCACCAACTCCTGCTGCTTTGTGACGTTCTGCTTCTTGTCTTCCAATTCTTTTTTCATTCTTTCCATCATCACCCGTATTTCTCTTTCCTTTCCTTCACATTCTTCGTTCTTTCTCTTCATCGCCTCAACCTCTCTCTTCACTTCCTTCATCTTACTATCGCATTCCTTTTTCATCTTTTGTTTCGCTTTATTCATCCCTTTCCTACATCTTTCCTTTGCCGCATTCCTAATACTGTTCACCGATACTCTCCCCGCTTCCCCTCCATTTTCATTACATTCTGAATTTGGTTTCAAATTTCCCTCCACCGACCACCTTGACGATCTCTTTACCTTTCCGCTCACTTTCCTCCCTCTACCTACATTTAACTGCCATTCTCCCCATTTTTCGCATTCTCCAAATATATATAAAACATTTTCAGAAAAGTAGGAATTCGTCTCTTTTACAACGCTATAATTCATTACAAATTTACTCTCCTCCGGTGTCAATTTCCATTCCAATTCCAAACCCTCTGGCAAGTCTACCGTATCCATCAACAAACTACAATCTACCACCTCACAAGAATCGAACTGTTGTCGCTAGCATACATGCTCACCGTTTTTTTATAAGATTCGCATCCGGCTTCCTCCCTCGTCTTACCTTTTTCACATCCACACCTCGCATTTACAACGTACCGCTCAGGATATTCAAATTGACCAATTTTAACACCCCCGTACATCAACCCTCCACACCTTCCACCCCTCTGACATCTCGTTATCGGCTGTAAATAATTATATACATTCTTAAATGTACCCAAGTTAATAAAATCAGAACCAAATCTACACCCACTACCCTTCCGGTATATGCGCGTGCGGTGAGGCATCAATTCGTAATCCTTGATCACATCTTGTCACATTTTCCAAATGACCCATCTCGTCATTCAACTCGAAGCCATACCTCCCAAAACTATTGCAACTCCTCTCCGCGCTAGCAATTCCCACTATCATCAACGCTATAGCAATCATCCTTGCTAATCACTTCTTTTCTAGCTCATCGTTTCCTTTTATACCTTCTCTTTCACCCGTATATACCATCTCTTCGCACCAGTCATTCTTCCACCAATTACAACAATTTTATTTCCTCCAATCCGCACCATCTATTCCCTTCCTCCACCAATCATATCTTGTCTTATTTTCACCAATGACGCCACGTCACTTCCTGTTATACTTACTTTTTATACCTCAACCGGCATCTTTTCCCTCTTTCAGATCCCGGATTCCACACGCACACCTCGCTAACCCCCGTTGCTCTTAAGCCGTCACATTCATTTCTGTCCATTTTTCATATCTCTTTACCCAATCTTTCCAATATCCTCCTCTCCATTTCCACTCATTCTCTTTTATCCATAAACTTCTGAATCACGTGCCAGTCGATCCACCCTCACTTCTTTACCTCGTATCCTCTCTTTAAGCAAGCGGATTATCCTTAATCCTCACCGCTAGTGTCATATTTTCAAACTTACCGCCAATTCCACGAATCCACCTTAATCCAACGGATTAAGACGAATTAACGCGACACCAACACCACCTAGCGGCTGGATTATCGTTAATTCACTTGCTTAAAGAGGAGACTTAACTACTGACGTTAGAAGATATCATTATTTTATGACCCACAAAATAAATGCTATGTTGTTTGCGGTTAACACCTTTTCAAAGTCCGTTAAGTATTCAACACATATTGAAAAAGTAGGCGAAGTGTTGGATACATTTGTCTAAGTGTCATTCTTTAATGTGCATCACCTGTACAAGCTCTTACATTCCTTTGAAAACCGCTTCCCATACAACGACGTGTTTAGTTTCAGAATGAGACCAAAATTCCGAGGATGGATGCGGAGAAGGTATTCTAAGTTTTTCATTTCTATCACTATAATCAATGATTTTGATGAGGGCAGCTCTGTTACTTGTAGCTTTATCACGGAGGAATGTGGCATTATGCTGAACATTTCCTAATTGTTCAACTTGGATGATGGTGCAGAAATGATCTGCAATATAGGCATATGCGGTGTGGCCCTAATGAATACCTAGGCCATCATAATATGTAAAATCCAATTTAGAGCATGGCCGATAGTACCTAAAAGTACAATATTCTTCTCCGTTAATTAACCAAAATTGCGCATGTGCAAAACGCATTCAACATACTGTGACACAATCTTTTAAAAGTGATTTGACTTGCCGTGCTGCCTAGTGACTGGAAAATACAATATGGTTGCTTATAAAACAACCCTCACATACTTAAAAATGAAAACAATCCGTAGGATAAATATGTAAATACTAGGCCCGAAGCTTTAGTCAAAATATTTTACTTAAAACTAAACTTTACTTATGTTCTAAATCAATGCAAATGTGACCTAACCCTTCTCTCAAGTTTTAAAATCTTAAAACGTTTTATCTCAAATAATAAATAGATTACCGAATATACAAAATATTGATGTATCGAACATATCGAGGTCCAATCCCTAGATTTTTCGCATACCTGAATACTTTTGTTTCAAAGTTTTAGCCCAATATCTTGGGAAAAACAGTATTCATTATATAACAGTGCAATAAATGTTTGATATAAGATACATTTGTAAGTTACGACTTCAGGGATATGGTTACCATTTATGATTTAACACCAGTTATGGGAAATTTCTATTACAAATTAGGGAGCGCCGTCTCACAGCACATGCTGCAATTTTGAAAGCCATTTTAAGGGGCTAAAATACATTCCAACATCCCAAAATATATTTATTTATAAGTTTAAGGGAAACGTTTGTTAAGTATTTATAACTAAAAAGATATGACCTGAACACTACATGACATTCTCTACCCATCAGGAATTACCATATATCCATTTTAGATAAACCGATTTCTCTATCCACGTTGCGTGGTTCACGATATATATTTGTTACAAATGATTCCACGTTAAGCAATATGTTCTTAGTGAGGTACATCGTACGGAAAAAACATTCAAAAGTTTATTCGTGGTATCACAAGCTCTCGCTATGGAAAGAACAAAATGGAGTCGCAAACTTTCTAAGATGTCCGGTAGCTGACGTACGTATAAACATGCAACATAAATATTTCGAAAACGGTTATGGAAAGAAAAGTTTGACAAAATTGTACATTTTAATGGATTCTACAGTTTTTCCTGAAGTAAGTTATGTCGCTGTCTTATAACTTCCAAGTTACTATACAAATTAATACAAAGCTACCTGGCTTACTCGACATTGCACGGGTGACTTTTAGACCTGGAATGTCTCTTTAATTGATTTTATTTATTTCCTTCCGAATTTGTTATGGACTTATTGTACTATGATTTAGAAGATTTTTATTGTGAAATATACCCTTTTCTGCCTCTAATTGTAATGTCCGTGATATTTCTAATAACGGATGAAAAAATATTTGATGTATTACTTTCACAAGACTTTCTCTACCCACTCGTTTATTTTTATACAGAAACATTTCTTACGAAACCTTAACTATCTACTTCATGTTAAGATAATATATCTTAGAAATTTGAACAATCCACAATATATAAGACATTTAGTTGAAATTTATGACAGTTATTTCACAGATATTGTAACGTTTTTACCATGTTTCAGAATTCTAGCCTGCATGGTTATTTCAATATTAATTTGTTATTGTGTAAATTCATTGTTCTGAAAAAAACGTTGCTTATGACGCATTTTAAAAAATACTCACATACAAAACAGAAGTTTTACAGTAAATGAGTTTACAAAAATATCTATCACATCAGATTTTTTATGTACATTAACACCTAATTTTAGCAAAAAAATTTATCTTTGTATTTCCGAAAATTCTTTATGTTTTAAAGGTTAATCATTTACTTCTTAAAACTGAAACACTATTTTAAAAAGTATATGGTATTTTCTTTAATATGCTTTTGAGAAACAGCATAAACATTTTGAAACAAATTAGCAAACATTGTATTGTGTGGAGCATTTTGTGTATGGAAGAGTGATGAAGAAGAGTTTGCCAGAAAACAAGGTTTAAAGTTGAACGTCCCTATTAATTAGCATGCGCCTGTCCATTTATAGCTTCCGTTAATTGGTAGTGTAAATGTACCAAGTGATAAAAACGATATGTTTTCATAACTTTTAGAATTCATGTTCTTTTAGTATGAAAAAGAATATTTTTTTATTTCCTCACAATTTTCGGTCATACTGCACTGATACATTACCTTAATCGAGATAAACCGTTGTAGGTACAAGAGGGGTTAAGGTAATTGAAGCGACAGTCAAATGTTTAAAAGCAGATTGGCGCATTATACTGGCCTTAAAATTCCTTAGTCTTTGCTCTCATCACGAGAAATAACTGAATAGCAACAACGTTTCAAAAATGACAAGGTATCGAAAAATTCACTCAAAGAATAACGATTATCTCGGCAATAGCTGATGCCACAAACAAGTTATTTGAAGTAAATTGTGTGTTTTAAAGAGATATGCATTGTGTAGCATATTTTTTCTATATCATATAGTTTACCCGTTATACAAAATTATATAACGTTCTTTCTGAATGAAGAGGACTTCACAGACTATTCCCAGAAAACTCAAGACATGTATTTTATTTGTCACGTGTGGAAGAATGGTTTCTGCATAAATTTCATCTATTGCTTCACGTATGGAAAACCAATTTGAGAAGATGGTTTGTTGCTGCTATGTTTGGAAAAGCCGATTTGAAGTAGGAGTTGTATTATATTTCAACTGTTGGGGAGCCGAACTTGTAGTAGTTGCAACCGCACGTATAGTAAACAGTTTCCGGTAGCCTTCGCCCCAAATGTACTTTCAGGTGGCCTTTGCCCCAAATGTTTAAAAATATTAACTTTGTAATTTGACTGTTTCTTTAAGTATTAAATACTTATGTTTGCCTCGGCTGCGTCAGTATTATTGTTAGAGACACGCTTCTCTTAGTAGGGTTGTGATGCGACAAGAATGTAGGCTTACACAGATTATAATTTTACTTCATTTCTTTTATTAATGCTTGATACGATTTAAATAACACTTCACTGATATAGAGAGCTGTGAGATTCATTTTTAATTACTTGTACTTTTTAACACGTAAACTTATTTTTCGTCTCACACGAATACGTATTATATTTCTCGAGGATGCATCACGCATCCAGTTCAAACACTGTCCGCAGGCAACTGACTTCTGAATTTGTAAATGTTTCTCCTTTTCAGTTTCTGATTGGCTAATCCTAATCCAATAGAATACCTTCATTTAACTAAAGCTTTTTCTGATTGTTGATTGGCTATTTTATAAACTGTCATTAAATTTACATTATTGTTGCTCCAATAATTACTAGTAGCATTTAAACTTTCAAATTCATTATTGCCTCAAGGTTATCTCATTGTTACCTCATTGTTAACAACTTTAAACTTCACATCTCCTACATTATTAAATTACGTAATACATTCACATAACATTATTAAGCATGGATACAATAATATAAAAATTTGCAATGACTGTAATATACACTTTTTATATATTGTCACATACACGTATTGCTTTAAGGCGGGCTGTTATTGAATTTATATCATATAATTAGACTGAAATCATTTAAGTGTTAAAATAAGCCTCACACGTAAGTATCTTAAATATATGGTATGTTAATGAAAATCGTTGGAGCCATTTTTAGAAAATAAAAAAATATCCAAAATGTTTTCCATGTAATGAAAGGATAGTTTGTTATTGCGCGATTTTTTTGAATATCTTCGTGACGTATCTTTTGAAGATACTGAACTTATATACGAAGTTTGGTATTTATCGAAAATTTCGCTCAGCAGTTGGGCTGTTCACGCACACGCGCGCGCGCGAGCAGGCGCGCACGCACACACACACACCCACACGGACGGACGGTTTTCTAAAAATGTTTTTATTTTATTTATTCAGGTAACACTAAAACGTGCATTTCAAGTGAAATCTCGATATAGAATTTTTGGGTGGGATGCAATACTTCTTACTACTTACTGTAATTAAATAGTAGAGAAAGTCAAAACAATATTCACGGAAATGGGTATGAAATATCGGTGGTGTGGTACTTCTAATTTCTTAACCGGTTCTCAACAGTCTTCAAGCTTATGGAAATGATGTATAGCCTTTTAATACTCTTTACTGGTGAACAGTTATCAGAATGATCGAGTAATGTTTTAATAGCAGTCGATAGAATGTTTAACCGTTGTACCTTCTCTTTGGTCCCATAAAGAGAAAAAGGCTACATAGTGTTTATATAATCCTGAAACCCCTGGGACCAGTATACCTACAACGAAACAGGAGGGAAACTGGTGTATATGAAACTTTCCACTACTAGGCCACCACGTTTTTTTTTTTAATTATTATTTTTTTATGGCGCATAGTCTATAACCATTGGCGAAAATCATTTTCCCACTGTTAATTAATAAAATATCGGTTGATTAATTTTGATGTTATGCTGTACTCAGCTTTCCCTCTTTATACAACTCTTTAGAATACCCTATTAATGAACTCAATTGTAACGTACAGAGGAAACACAACAAAGTTTTCTTACATAACGATTATTATAACAATTTTGCTGGAATATTGTGTGCATATCGTACTGTTATGAGAAAATCGAAATGTTTCGTTATTCTTTGACTTCTGTTTTCTTAGCTGCTAAATAGCGACTATCTAGTGAATTCCTTGAATTAAAATATCCACATCGTTTGTCTTATTTTTACAAGCATGTTCTGTGGAGTTACAAATATTTTCTACTCCAAAGACTTCTCCGAAGGTAGTTCGTTTATGGCTGCAAGTTTTTCATATTCTATGTCAGAGGCTTTGCAAATCCTTGTCAGTCTTTTAGTAATTTAGGAAATGCAACTGTGTTTTATAGCATAGGTTCTGTAGTGCCTTTCAGCAGTGAAACAATTGTCAAGTTTGGTACAACATCAGCATACGAAACATTCAATTGGAATGAATATGATTTCACAGGTTTTTCACAGAACATTCAGAAATTAATTTTGATTTGTCACATGAATAATTGAAATATATTTTAATCAAAATCGTCATAACGTTTTGAGAAATTCAGAAATAACGAATATATTTTTCATAGAGTGTAGTTTGGGGTTGGGAGATTTTCTTAAATGGACCTTAAAACGTGTTCTTCTGGCAAAATATCGATATCAATTTTTTTTAATGTTTTAAAATACTTTCTCTGCCTAATATACGTATCTATGTGGTAGAGAAAGCAAAAAATGAAGAAATTTGCACAAGCCACTTTACTATGTAGGTACTTATTACAAAATCTATCTCTTTATTAATTCCGTATCACCAATATTATTTTTGGCAGTGACTGGTGTTTTTTTAATATGGCGATGTTTTAGTTTGCCTGGGGTAAAGTTTTATTATCCTCAGCAGTAAATTCCATCCAGTGAAGCGTCGCTGGATTTAATGCCATCTGATGTCATACATTTAACATGAATAAATGTTAAAGGACGTATATGTTGTATTTATTTTGTGTGACAATCTGTGACAGAGGTTTTGTCGTATGTGGGAAGTTGGTCCTCACTCTGTTTTACTGCTTCGAACTTTGCTTTCCGACAACCTGACAGTAGTGCAATTCAAGAGGAAATTTCTCAACTCCATTCCTAAAACCTCACTCTACGAGCTCTGCACAACAAATTTCGATTTCCAACTAACATTCACATCTATTGCATATTTTAAATGAAAGTGTTTTAGTGTGTACTTCTATAACAGTTTCCTAAATTACACAATTCAAACATAATTGTGAAGTTTCTCCGACTATCTTACTCTTAAATGTATATTAATATTACGAAGGGGGAATTTGTATATGTATGTGCAGGGGGGTTACTCTCAAAAACCAATCGTTATTTTTATAATTCTTTTACAATTGAATATATGTCCGCGCCTGTGATCGTTCTTCCGGATGGACATCAAGTATAATTTTCCAAACATTTTAAATCGGGAGGTAGTTATTTTCATGTTACCCAATTTTAATTCCATTTCGTTGAATGTGGAAGTCAGAGGATGGTATTTTTCATTTTATTGCGAAGATGGCATATTTTGATTAACTTCCAGCCCAAATGAATAAATGGGGTGGGGCTAAAAGTATTTTAAAATTGAGTTATTGGTAGAGCGAGTTGCATATTCTATTGGTATCACCAAATTAACTTATTATATCGCTGAACTTGTTATTTATGGGCATTTTCTGTTAGGATTTTAAAAAAGCTTTGTACACTTTGGTTTTACAATCTGACAAAAAGTATATGCTACCCTACATCTTCCAAAACCTTCCGACACAGTTCTCTTTAAGCATTATTTTCATCCCCTAAAATGAAAATCAAAACTCTTTGGCCTATTTAGATAATATCTCTACACTTTGTATAATACTATAGCACCCAACGAAAGTGTTGAGCTACCTTACAACTCTCAAAAACTACTGCTACAATTATGTAGAAATCTGCATTGTTCCACCCATCTGATTAAAATACTTTACAATTCCGTTATAGCACTTGGGAACAATCATAGGTTACCAGCTTCCAAAAGTTGCCAATACTTATTTTGAATTATATATTATGTGTAGATTTTTAAAAAGTACTCAACTCTTTATTTTCAATCCCTTATAGTGCAAATAATACTGCCTAGCTAATCAGGACAAGATTTGTGCACGTGAACTATAGTACTTGGTAAAAATTATAGGATACCTTAAAATTTCCAAAAATCTACCCGTATTTATATTTCCAACCCTTAATGTGCAAATTTGCACAGTTTTACTAATCTGAATAAACCTTTGAATACTTAAGCTTTAAGTACCAGTGAAAATTTTAGGCTAATCAAGGCTTTAAAAAACCACTCTTATTCTTGTTTACAACTCTTACTTCCAGAAAGCATCCATGCAATAGTTGTTTATAAATATGTTAGTAATTGTTATTAGTTTAACAATGCAACTACAGTCATAAGAAATAGAAAATCTTTATAGACGAACCTGCTACTGCTGTATGGCAGTATCATAGTTAATACGTTAATCAATACGTTAATGTTAATGAATATTGTTCATTGTAGTATTTAAGTACACAGAGAAACTTCCGAGGTTTTTGCATTATCAGAAGAATACCTTCAGAGTGACTACAGTTATATGATCTTACAATTGATTTTTGTGGTCTAAGAATCATTATCTGGTGTTCAAAAACAGGAGATATGTATGAAATACAATAAAATAATAATCATAAATTTTATTAAAGTTTATAGTTCAGTACGATATACTCAAAAACAAGGAAATTCACAAATAGTGATTATAAATCAATTTGCAATGCCTCCACCGTGTTGTGGCAGTAGCAGGATTTAACTCACATTCAAGAAGAGATGAGTTCGAATTTCGGTTGGTGTGAGTAACGTATGAGGCTTTTCCCGAATTTTCACTTATCCTCAGAAGATGAATGTCGCTCAGCTGACCCCAGGCTCAATTGAGCGTCTTTCATCCAATCATTCACCGTTAAAATACTTTAAACCCACAATTCTAATTTTCAATATGAAATGAGACTGCTTTATTAACAAATCCCCTTCGATAATACACACTAACAGAAGCCGTAGCATCTCTCTCGTTATTATCATGTCACTCATGGTCCAGTCCCGTTTGTGAAACATATCTTAAGAGGACGCTCTGGTACCAAAATGGCAAAAATGTTATTTTTTCAGAAAAACTGTTTTTAAAAGAAACAATATCTTCAACATGTCTAAAATACACCAGTAAATATTACGTTTGAAATCCGTCTGGAAATTTGTGTAATCCAAACTGATAAGTGAAGAGCAATATAACTGTGTTCACAAACTTTAAATACATTTTTCTCCATATGGCAATTTTTGTTTTTTGAGATATACTTTTTTGCAGTAAGTATTGATGAACTAGGCTGAAATGTTCAGGACATGTAGAATATAACTTGTTAAAGATAACTGTGCATTGCTTTCTTGATTACTCTCATATATACAAGTGTATGTTTTTTCGTTGTAATTATAACTAATATTTTTTTTATTTAGTTCTAAACAAAACAAATTATATTTCTAATACATATTAATGTCTTGGAAAAACATGCATACGTTTATTGCATAGGAACGAAACAATTAGCATACCAAATTTCAGACCGCTATTTTAATTCTAAATTGCAAAAATTGTACCTTTTATTACTATCTAATTATTTGCAAAACTATCATAAATAGTTTTAACTACAAAGATGAATAGAGCAATAAAACTTATACCAACAATATATAAGGGCAGATACAATTTAACCTAGAAATTTCATTAAAATTGGTTGGTTAGTGAAGAAAGCCCATTTGGTACCAGAGTGTTTCCTTAATGATGGTTTTAAAGACGATAATAAACTATTTTTCTTGCAGTAATAATTAAAATAATAATTATCAGCAATAATTAAAAACAAGGTGTGTAATATTGCACAGACTGTGCCTTAAGTTTGTAGCTTTTCACACTGTTATCTGGATATAACAATAAAAATTCCAAAATTGTAATGCATCAAAAGTTAGCTTGCGTACGCGTATAACTGTAGCGAACATTTTTACAACTCCTTCAAACATTCATGTATGAGAGTAATTTCAAGAAACATTATGCTTGAAAGTATTCCTATATACGATGTTTAAAAATTCAAAAATTAAAAAGATACTTCCAAAATTTTAAATGCACATTTTACAGCTACAACTTAGGTGAGGCAAATTGATGATAGTTTGTTTCCTACGTAGAACTCAACGTGTGCTGTATACCCGGTTACATGCCATCTGTTCAGTCATTCTTGTTAACATACACAGATACACATACAACTAAAACAATTTGAAAGTGCGATTTTGGACTTCAATTTAGATCATTATAAACGTTAACATCGGATATTTCTCCCAAATCGAAAGCTCTGGGATCATTGAGTGCAACAGTTTCATTAATTCATAGATCTGCTTGTATTGTCAGCTTTTCTGAGAGGTATTTTTTAAATTAGTTTTATGCATTTTTTTAGTTTGCTTTCGTTCTTCCTTCTTTTTTCATCGTGTCTGTTAAAATCTGTTTCGAAAAGTGATGATATTCCTTCTGACATACCATAAATCTTAAAATATAATAATGTGTGTGCTTACGTGTGTGTGACAGCAGAAAAAGAATTTGGGTATGGACCAAGTATGTCTAATTTCACTTACGTAATAACTTTTTGACACCGAAAGCAATTTAGTCCTGTATTATGTTCAAAACAAATGTGTGCGTATTCTTTGTGCTCTCTCTTTCTCTCTGTAAATTTAATAGAGTTCAAATGATCACATCAGAAGATGAATGAAAATATGAAATCAACGTACCAGTGCATTCGCGGATCTAAATGAACCTGGCGTTCACCCTAAGGACGAGGAATATTTTCGAATAACATCAGTCAGTTAGTTGAAACTATTTCGAATTAAAACCTGGTATCTAAAGTGTGAAGTTAACTTATATTAATTTTAATGACTGAGAAAGAACACACATAACACTCACCTAGCATGTTGAGCCGGATTGGAACTGTCACAGAAGCGTGAGAGGCAAAAGCTTATGCTGCCTCTTAGACGTTCGGAACAAATCTATATCACAGGGTGAGCAGAAAACACCAGGATTTTTCAATTTAGTGTGAGCATATCCGAATAATAAAAAAAAAATTTAATAACTCCTTAAACATTTTTCATATCGGTTTGTAATTTTTTCAGTAATTTGTCAGTAAATATATGCTTAAAAAATTTTGTTACATAAGCTTTTTCACAAAAGTTATGAATAAGCGAGAAACATAGAGATTTTGAGTTCCTTCCCTTTTGTAGTCCTTCCTTTGAGAAAGTAATTAAGATGTCATAAGGCACATTTTCTAAGTGGATCAAGAGTGTATAATGTACTGTTCATAGCGATCAGTGCAGCCATTTTGAAGTGAAAGGTAAAACAAAAAAAGCACACATACGCACAATTTTTAAAATTACAAAACAATTTCTATTTAAAATTTAATTTAATTTTGTCATTTTTATGCTTAACGTCTATAGTCATAATGCAAGCTTTTCAGTGTTTGTTCGAATGTATATGAGTAATTGTCGGAGACAATAAACTTGTGCAGAAAAAATGTCCTTCAAACTCCCTTCTGTACTACCTCTTTTGTTTTTGTCAACGGACACCAGCTGCAGTTTTGAAATATACTGCTCATCTTGTTTTAATTGCTTTTTTTATTAGTCAATGAACTTTGGGGGTTGTGGTAATTGTATATTGACCCATTATTTATCTGTGCGGCTTGGCAAAGCCATGAAAAACATTAGTCATTACGGTCGAATAATTTTTTCTGCGTTAGTTCATCCGGAGTGCTAGCCAGAGGCGTCTCCACTGGGGCATCTTCATCTGTTACATTTTAAATATCGGTAAATATTTATAAAGATTATAGCTTAGGTGAAACTATAACTAAAGGGTTTCAATAAATGCCAGGGGCTGAAATGTCACATTTAAAATCGCAGTTGCTTAGCATTTATTTTTTATTTTAATGATAAGTTTCTGTCATAGAAATCCAATGCTTGGATATATGCAGAATCTGAGAGACCAGTTAAATTTTTCCTTTCTATACTGGATACCAATAGTAGTTGGAGGAAGTATTGCATTCCACCCAAAAATTGGATATCCAGATCTCACCAAAAATACAATTTTGAGGCCCTCTGAATCTAAAAAGAACTTATTATTAGAGAAGGGCTTTCTGTCTGTTTGCATGTCTGCCTTTGAACAGCGGAACTCAAAATCGAAACATCTGTTAAATACCAAATTTCTTACTTGAGTCAGACACCGTTTGAGGATTACAGATAAACAAATACACTTCAGATGGAAAGATTTTTGCAATTTTTTTTTTCTCAAATATGGTTTTGATTAAAATATTGTATGTTTTACAGATTAGCAGACAAATGAAATATTATATATTGAGTTCTCTGGGAATACTCAGTGAACTTCTCTTAATTTTTATTCGATGTTTGATAATTCTATATAATTGAAAAACTATAATAAATAAACAAAAACATACTTTAGGTAAAATGTAGATTTAATAAAAATATAACTTTTTGTGGTGGCGTTAGTTTTTCCGAAATATTCGCCGTTTTCTTTGTTTGTTTGAATTTTGCAGTATTTTAAGCACTACACTTTAAAGTGCCCTTTTTTGCTTTGTTTCTCTGAGTTCATGGAAAGAATATGCAATACCAAGGCAGACAAACAAAATAGCTGACTGTCGAATGAACCTCCTGTACGCTCTTGTGAATCTGCTAAAGTACTGAAACCGTAACTGCCAAAATTATCGTGATTAACTAACAAGAAGTAGATAGAAAACTAGTTATTTTTTTGTGAGTAATTTATGGGATAGAGATGAAAATAAACGATACTGGGTAGAGAAAGTTAACTAATTGTAGCGCATCGGATTTTTATTTTCTTGCGTCCTATAGTAAAACCACTGATTTTTTGCTTCAACCCCGGGTAGGGTATACCGGACGCTGAAATGATGCTCAAATGGTCCGGGGTCCCTAGAGCTTAGAGTTACCCGACATTCGTCTTCTCAGGATACAGGAAAACGGAAAACTTCTTATCCATGCAACTCACTCTAAAATGGTGATTGTTGCTCCACCCCCCCCCCGAAACGGCCTGTGCTGAAGATGCTGTAGCATTGTATACACCTGTAATTAAAAACCTTCTGGGCTTGTTTGTGTGTTTGTTAGGAAAATGTTTATTGGGAGTGTCATGAAGCATTCCACTGCTTCCAAGGAGATTACCGGTTTACGTAATATACATTTAGTTCAACACCTAAGCGTGCCATGTTAATTGCATTTGCGTCTATGAAGTTTACGGGCTCATTTCATCCAGAAAGGTGTGTTTCACCAACACTAACTTGTCAATTTACACTGCTCACCTGGCATCCCTCTTGCCTCCCATCTGTGCCACAGTACATATAAGCTTCCTTTTCATCCATTCCGTACTCCCTCACCTCCATCCTTTCACTCCCTCCCTTCGATCCAGGTCTCCCCCTAACCCAACCCAGACTGGCTCGGCAACCCCAAAGCTCTTTGCAGCCCGGCACGGTGTGAAATTGAAACCGCGGCAGTACTTAGAGCGGGCTGACCCATTTATCTTCCGGGGAGGAAACGACACATAATAAATTAAGGGATATTACATAAAATATCACTAAATGTGATGCTTCGCAGCTTGAAAAAGAGCAATACCAGAGGAAGGGGAGTAAGCTCCTATAAGCTTGCTTTATTTTATGCTGTTTTGATGGAATATACATTGCATTCTAAGGAAAGTGCTGAGTCCACTTCCAGCATACCGAACACCCCACTTCTGCTGAAGCTTGACATCTCTCCTTGACTTTTACCACATCTGTTTCTTCCTCTCCTCTTAGTCCTTTCCTTCTACATTTTGCTTTTTCCTCTGAGTTTCGTATTCTTTATGGCGCATGTTTTGTAGGATAGCTATTGATATCGATGTGTTTGTCACCAACGTTCTGAAGGTAGTTATCGATGTACCTACAGATTAAAACCTGTTCAAAACAAAGTGGCGTGCTTCCAATACTTTTCGTGTTTTTCTCGTGCTATTCTATAACAAATATTCTGGTTTTATTTTTAATTTCGTTAATTTTAAAATTAGTAAATATTTTGCGAAAATATTTGCAGTATCGAGCATTTTATTGAAGATGCATTTAATTGTTAGCCATCCATTGCATAAACCACTGTCATGGCACCTGGATTTTCTTTGTAGTGTTTAACGCCCGTTCTTACTGCAGGCGGTGAACACTAATGATACATGATGTGAAATTATATTAGGGAAAGGAAAGTTGGAAAGGAAGCGTTCCAGCTCAAGCTTAGGGTATCTCTTCGGGATTTGCCAGTTATGAGGACTGAGGAAAAGCCGGAAAATATTTCAGTTAAGGAGGACGACCCTGGCGGGATTTGAAACACAGACCTCTCGTTTTCACGAGCCCATGGCTTAACGACCTCTGCTACCCGTGTCAGTAGATCGCAACTTATAAAGTTCCACATTATGACAACAATCTTCTGTAATGTGTTCACCAAAGAACTAATACATAAATTTAACATCATCTCATACCATCATTATTACCTACAAAGCATAGGTATACAGATCATGCGTTGCTTGTTTTTTTTTAATGTTCATAGTTTTGCCACGTATGAGAATTACTTCTTTTACATCACCTCAGATTCCTAATTTGGTCACTTTACCTTACGGATCAATGGCAGGATCCAATTTTTGCGCGACATTACGAATTACAAATTGCACTGCCCAAAACAAAAACAATACAAGCAAGTACTGAAGGATAAATTCGACCCTACTCAATAACGCAATAAAAGTAACATCAGCCTGCTGCTCCTCCTAAATATAGTCTCCCCTGACGGTACTTTTATAAAGAAACCTAGCTTATACTCAAAAACTTTTAATTTTCAGTTTTCTGGAATGCACATATAATTCCAAATGTAGCAAAACCCCAGGACTGGTTTTGTTACGATTTCCTTTTAAATTGTTGAGCAGTTCCGCTTTATTCAGAAAAAAATAGCGCGTAAAGTACAGTGCGTCCAGAAATTAATGGAGAGAAAATTCTTATTTTTAATGTGCATAATGAACAAATGACATTACTTTACACGGTCCAGCATTTTAATTTTATGAAATTGCACCGAAGTTTTTAAAAAATCAAGTTTTGTTTAATGTTTACATATTATTTTGTATGCGTTTAGTAGGTCATTTTTATGTAATACCTCGCACTGTCACCAACATATTATTTAAGCTTGCCGAGAAATATAATATCTGAAATCGTTAACCAAAAATATAACACTCTTTAGCAGAACTTACACTAAGACTTGTAGCCTTTATTATGTTTAATGAAAACTTCATATTCTGTAAGTTTTCATTGCAGGCTCAAATGCTCGACCTGTAAGTTTATGAAACAGCTCCCTGCAGATTGCTTATGTAAAACTGAATGTTGATACCGTAATTATTGACGGGATGATATAAATAATGAAATAAAGAAATGATAGTAAGATAGAGAAATAATTACAATAAATAATTTCCTTATATTAAATCAATGTATAATGTAATAAGCCTAAGTTGAAAGATTTGTCCGGAGAGAAAGGTCCTTAGCGCATCACGTTAAAGTAACATTTGTAAAGTCATTTGTAAGAGCCGGCTAGGGAACACATAAGTATAACATTTCCTGGAATGCAGTTAGAGATTGAATTCAGTACGTTTGTAAAATCACGTAGGCTAGAATTCTGTAAATTAGAGAGGGGAATGAAATGTCGTCCTCCGTGGACTAGTGGTACCGTGCTCGACTCTAGTTCTCAAGGTCGCGGGTTCAAACCCGGCGGATGGCGATGGATTTTTTGGGGGGTAAAAATCCTTAGCATGGCTTCCTTCGGAAGGGAAGTAAGCCGGTGGTCCCGTGTCGTAGATTTACGGCACGTATAAGAACCTCAAGCCTGATAAAGAGGCCTCTGAGCAAAATTACCGGTCTTTCACGCCCAATATGGAATGGGACGCTAAGAACCATAGTAGTTAAAGAGCGTCCATAAAAAAAAAGATTCCGCATAGAAACAGTATCAGAGACGCATACGTAGGATTTTAGGATTGGGCGGGTCAGGAGGAATGTTGGTAGGGGTAGCGGTAGTTAGGTGGAGCTTAAGTTAAGAAAAGAGCGTGCTTTCTAAATGAGAGTCACTTATTTACTTAATTCTGTCACTTACCCGTGTGATGACCCTTGTGATTGTGAGTTTCACTTTAAATAGTGTATCGCCTAGAGAGCGCTTGAGTGAGTAAGATTTAGCGGCTAGTGTGAGGTATCTTTCCGAGTAACATTTCTGCGACTTACGCCAACTGACGCTTCACTTAATTATAGTTATAGAAGTAATTAATTCGTAAATTTAACAGTCGGCGACCCTTCTCAAACTGAACATTTTAGTCAGCATTAAAATTTCTCAGCTGATTAAACTGATGTTATCCTTTCAAAATACACTCACCCATACTCTGAGATAAAGAACTCACAGTTATACCACTAGAGCAGCTGACGCACAAGATAACAGAGAACGAGCTACAAGATGACATAATAAAGCTCATCGATAGAGCAAGTAACATTAAATGTTATAACAATTTGAAGCAGCAGGCGGCATCAAAGTCTTAGAGAACGACTTCAAGGTTTGACTGTTTGGTCTCTGTAGTATAAGCGAGAACTTTTCTTCTTTTTTTTCCTTCCAAGGTATAGGCCAAATGACCTGTTCCGAGGCTATTTTTAAATGTTAGTTGTGTTGAGCACTCCATCGTCTTCGTGGTCGTCCCAAGTCTCTGGTTCCCTTAGGTTTATAATACACTGCTAGCTTAAGTAATCTACAAGGTGACATTCTCATAACATGCTATTTCCATTGCTTCTGGTAGTTGCATATTTCACCTACTATATTCTCGACTTCCAACTGTGTTCTTATGTCTTGGTTTCTAACTCTGTCTCTTCTAGTCTTCCCCACCAGATAACGCATAAAATACATTTGTGCTGCTTCTAAACGGTGTTTATCCCGGCTTCTCAGCGTCCAGGTTTCACTTCCATATCTTAGGGCTGGCTTGGATACTATATTATACAATCTCTGTTTATTTCAGTTCTCATACTGCTTCCAAAATGTTCTTAATACATTCATTCAGTTTGTTGTATTCTATAATGTTCGTTTCCAGGTCGTCATTCATTCGTTCAGTACTTATATGACATCCAAGGTAATTGAAAGTGAAGACCTGTTCTATTATTTTATTATCTACTACTATTTTCACTCGTCTTCGATGTTTCCCATGCATGGCCATTGATTTGGTTTCTTGTGGTGATATTTTCATATCATATTCCTTTGTCATCGCATTCAACATATTCACCGATCTTTGTAAGCTATCTTCAGAATCTGATAGTAGTAATTGATAATCAGCAAACAATGTTGTTTTTATTTCCTTTTCTTTACTTAGTGAATTCCTTCGGGTCTTTTATAACCCATTTTTCCAGAATTCTATTCATATACATTACAAACAGCAGAGGTGATAGAACACATCCTTGTCTAAGTCCTTTATTTATCTGGAGGGTATTTATGTTTGCTGCGCGACTATTGGTCTTAATTGATATTATATTATTGTTAGACAGAGATTTAATAGCATTAATTAGGTTGGGTTCTATCTTATAGTGATATAATGTCTCCCATAGTTTTCCACGTTCACCTGGTCATATGCTTTTTCATAGTCTAAAAACGAAAGGTACAGTGCTTCATTAAATTCTCTCTTCTTTTCCATAATTTGCTTCAGTTTAAATATAGCATCAATACATGATTTTCCTTTACTAAAACCACACTGTTCTTCCAACAGTAGTTTTTCTGCAATTGGTTGTAGTTTTTTTTTCAAAATACTGGTGTACAGTTTGTAGCAGGTATATAAAAGAGTAGTTTGTAGTTTTTGCACTCGTTTCTGTTCCTTTTTTGTTAAATATTTATAATTTGTGCCGTGTTCCATTCCTCTGGTATTTTCCCGGCACCCCATTCAACAATTGTAGCAATCTCATTTTTAGTATTTTACTTCCATACTTCCAAAGTTCCATATTTAATCCATATATCCCTGGAACCTTCCTGTTTTTTTGTCTGTTTCAGGGCTACTTCTAGCTTATTCATTTTTATTGCATTCCATTCATTGGTTTCTGCATTTTGTATAATGTTCCTATTTACCAACAATTCCTCATAATATTTGAGTCATTCATCCTGTTGTATAACATCGATCTTTGCCTTATCTTATGTTTTTTCCCTTAAGATTTTTAGAATTTTGAAGCCATATCTTTGAGATCCCGTTACGTCTCTTTCTAACAGGCTCATAAACTGATTCCAAGTGCCTCTTTTTGCCTTCCTACTGAGTCTACATACCTGTGCTCCTATGTGTTTATAATTTACATAATCTTCTTGTTCTTTCGCGAGAACTGAAGTTATTAATTATATACAACGTGGTGCGCACTAAGCAAATCTTAAATTTTTAATGAATTGTAGTTTTCTGCCATAGGTTCTTAGTTCCAAGCTCAGGATCTTGCATTCTCCGGTCTCGTCCTCTCCGCATACAAACAAATTATTTTAATATGCTGTATCATACTTTTTTCTTCCTTAGCAAACAGCTTCTGTTCACCCACTATTCTTGTAAGCTTCTTTTCCTCGTCCTGGTCAGTTTCAGCGTTGCTCTTCTTTCATCCACTCTTTTTAAAACTGCTTCATTACCTATTCCATCTGTATATTTCACTAACTTTTTTCTTCTATATGCACATATACATACATACATAAATACAAACATACGTAATTTTCAGGAATTTCTCAACTTATTTTCCTCATTTTATCACAACGTCAAATTTTCCACACGAAATAACGCTATTAGATACAGAATACTTCAGTAATTTCACCGTTAGCTCTTTCCTAAAGGGACCATAAAACAATTAAATGCCTATTTTGTCATTGCTATCCTGTGGCGTCTTGATAACAGCTCATATTACTACTTGTGGTACGTCCTAAAGCTATCTACTTGTGCTACTTACATGATTTCAAGTTTGCAAATGAATGCGCTTTATTTTTCTTCTGGTAAACATAGTTGTTGTCTTTATTCTATTGTTTTTTCTTAATTTTCTTTAATCAGTGCTCTTTGCATTTGTAACTTATTTCCGTTAACATGTTTCGATAGTAAACTCATGTCATCAGCATATATTATGTATTTTATTCTTCTTCCTGCTACTATCATTCTTCCCTTGTTCTAGAAACAACTCTTCCTTAAATTCTCCATATATAGATATTTAACAGGGTCATCACTGTTGTTCACCTCACGCTATTCTTCTCTCTGATGTTTGTGCTCCTATTTTGACTAATTAGTTGTGTCAATTAGGGATTACTTAAGAGCACTTTTCATTTCTGATCCACGTCAAGTTTTTCCGAATCTCCAGAATCCTGTTTACTCTATCAAATGCAGTTTCCAGATATATAATAACACATACACTTCTTCGTCATTATCGTTCGCTGAATGCACCCATTTCCCTTTCTGAAGTCCCATTGTTTTTCTGATCCCTCTTCATCTTAAAAGCAAGCATAAATCCATAAACCATTTCACTGAAAATACAGGAAATAACTAACTTAGAGGTTAAGCAGCACTAGCAGAGTTAACATCGTTCCTGTAATGCAGTAAAATATTCGTGGCTGCATCTGAAAACGGGGCGTGCATTCCAATCCGTACACACGCGTGATTTTCTCAGCCACCTGCAAGAGAGAGTTTTTCAAAGAGTTTTTCTACAAAGAGAAAAATAGTGCTTATAAAATGTTTCAACATACCCAACGATGTCTATCTCTGGTTTGAAGGATAACATCTACATCCCTTCCCTGATATCTATATCTATACTAATATTATAACGAGAGAAAAACTGTGTGTGTATGAGTGTGTGCGTGTAGGGTAATCCTAAAGAACCACTCAACTGAATTTGATAATTCTTTCACAGTTGTAAATCTCTATTCTTCCAGATGGTCACAGGCTATCTATGTTTCCAAAAGTTTATAAACTGGGGGTTAGGGTATTTTTTCATATTCATGTCATCAAATTTCATCCCCGTTTCGTTGAATGTGGACATCAGAGGCTACTTTTTGGGGGACTTTATTGCAAATATGGTAGAGTTTTAGTGACTTCGAGCTCAAAGGGATAAATGCGGTGACTTAAATATTATAAAATTTAGTTATTTTAGGAGTGTGTATTATTCATATCGCCCCTCAAATTTCCCTGACGTTTTACCAACTGATATTTTGGTATGATTTTAACAAACTCGAGTACATTTGTATTCTAGAAGCTAACAAAAATAAGCTAACCTTACATTCAAACCCTATTTTCAACCCCTAACATACAAATCGACATTGTTTAGCGTATCTAGACGAAACTTTGTACACTTAACTATAGGACCAAACGAAAATTATAAACTACCTTCCAACTCTAAAAAGCTGCCTCTACCACATTTTCGTGTATAAATCTGCACTATTTTAAGCATTTGTCAAAACATTGCACAATTATACAATAGGAGTTAGCAGACATCATAGGTTACGCTACAACTTACAATAAACCCTAATCGTTATTTGGAATTATATAGTACTCGAAATTTTTAACAGCTACCCTTTCTTTATTTTTAAGCCCCTGTAGTTAAAAACAACTATACTGCTTGTTCAACCAGGGCACAAATTTTGCGCTTGGACTATAGCACTTGGCAAAAATATAGGATACGATAAAGCTTTAAAAAGCTGTCCATACTCTAAACTTTTACCCCTTAATTAGACATTGTCACTATTTGATCAATCTGGACAAAACTTTGAACACTTACACTTTAGGTACAAGCAAAAATTACAGACAACTTACTAATTTAAAAAAGCACCACTATTCTTATTTTCAACACCGTACTTATATAACGTACCAATACAGTGCCGGGGAATACAGTACTGTTATATACATTACATTTAAAGTATTTTTTCAAACTTACTGCCTCATTAGATTGTTTGCCGAATGAGACATCAGGTCTCTGATATCATCACTTGTTGACATTGATTGTCGTTGGTTTTGATACAATCGCTGTCTCCATGGGGCCCTAACACCATTGACACGTAATTGCATAAAGTTAATAATATAATGTCTAAATATCCTAATTTGGGCTCACTGTGGGAAAAATATTTTCTTAGTCCAGCTAAACCGGCAGAATGTATCCTTTACCACCATCTCGTATCATATGAAGAAGGGTTTCCTTTGCGCGTTGTTTGTTGCCAGTATGACATTTATTTTCAAGAAATTCGGAACCCCCGGCATTGCCATGAAACCTACTGCACCACGAAAACAAGCATTTCTGTTGTTTTTTATTCTTTACTCATAAATTCAACAGCCTGGTGTTGATTTTGCTGAAGTATTAACTAAAGTTCCAGGACTAGAGCAGCTTTGGCAAAACGTTTGCTACTGTATTATTCCCCGTCAAAAACAGCGCAATGAACGAATCCGCAGTAGACAAATCTCCTAAATATATGAAGTACTTGTAAAAGCTAAATTATAAGTTGACGTTAAATGGTAGGTTTGGTAAAAATATTTTCTACTGTCATTTCGTTGTTCCAAACTTACTCTTATTTTTATCAATCAATAATACCTTTCTCAAGCGCAAGCCCTTCAATGCAAACCCAGCATCCTTAGTTGTTCATATTTCGCTTTTCCTCTTCGCCTCCATTTCCCTAATATTATCTTCCCCTGAATATTTTTCCAATCGCCATTCCTTTCAGTTCATCTATCAGCAACCAGTTTTAGTCGTCCTCCGTAATCTAGTGGTACCAGATTCAAACCTGGCGAAGGGCAATGGATTTTTTTCGGGCGTAAAATTCCTTAGCATGGCTTCCTTCGAAAGGGAAGTAAAGCTGGTGGTCCTATGCCGTAGATTTACGACACGTAAAAGAACGTGAAGTCTGATAAAGAGGCCTCTGAGCAAAATTGCTGTCGTTCACGCCCAATATAGAATGGGACGTTAAGGACGACAGCAGTTAAACAGCGTCCATAAATAAACAACTCAATTTAATTTTTTAGCAACCAGTTTCTTCTCTTAGTAAATCTCAATTCTTCTCCCTGAGTAGTTTTAGCATTCTTATTTCTTCACCTACTCTTTCCAAAGTAGGTTCTTTACTTATCTTGTTTGTCCATTTTATAAGATGCATAGTTCTCCATATATAGATTTCAAATACTTCCAGTGGTTTCTCCTCACTTTGTCGCCTTGTAAAGCTGTCCGGACTACGCAACGCCGCACTACCCATAGAGCAATCCCCAAATGTTTTTCTTAGTTCTTTCAATAACTATTACTGGAAATTATTTAAAAGTAAATTTCGAGTACATTTCCACTGCTTTCGCTGCAGCTCTCAGGGGTAAGTGAATTTAGATTTCGTCCACTTTGCCCTTTGCTCCCTGTATGTTAACGACCGGAGGGTCATTGATTCACAGAAACAAATAAGATAACCGAGAGCAGGGATGGCATATTCTTCACTGCACCCATAAGTATGTCTTTCACTCAAATAAGCATTGACACAGTAGAAACGTGTCACTTACGTATCATTTTCCGACAATTGTATTTTTTGATCCACTTCCCGTTTATGCTCTCATGGAGGAAAGTTGAATTTCCTGCATTTGGTGATGGTAACCTAGCTTACACGCGTGTTTTACCTATTTTATTGCGCGTATGTGCATGAACTATATTAAATCCTCTTACTTATGATACATTTAGTATTCCAGACATAATCATGATTATCACCATAATAAACATAATCGTATTTAATAGTTTAATTTCATAATTTAAATCTTACTTGGGTATTTGCTTGCTTTGTATTCCTTAATATTTACTTGCGATTTAATTCATGCAGCAGCTAAACTATGAGCTGCAAGTTACTGATTGTTCTTTTAAGATCAGCAACTAGGTGTGGATAATCGATCACTAGTTCGCCACCTAGGTTAATTTGGAAACCTTGATATGGAATCACCACGTTGAGCAGCTTTAGTGATTAATTTATTTTCACATAAGTACTATTTCTGTTATTCATTATCGTTCGAAAAAAAATGTATGCACTACATATGCATTGAGTGGATTGCAGAATCTCGGAAAAACTCTTCCTCGTTCTCCAATGATGCGCTTATCGCATTTGTATGTTACAGCATCCCAAAACATTTCCAGTGCCGCTGAAAGTCAATAGAGCAATTTTAAGGCTTATTGAAATTAATAGGCAGAATAACAACTCCTCAGAACTTGAGATGAATCTCCTCAGAACGTGGACTGCATTCTTTGTATTCTGGTTGTTAATGAGGGTAAGTGATGAAGTTTAAGATTATTGTTTTGTTGTGGTAGAATATATTATCATTTAAGTTTCATGTATAATTGGAAATATCAAGATGGAAAAACGAATACGAAGTCAATTAAGAAGTAGTGCAGGAGATTTTGTTAACTACTTTTTCCACCGCTATGAACTGAAAATGTATTTGGTTTAGACCTCTATTCACTTAAGGACAGTAATTGCCAGTTATGGTGTCACTAGTGGAATTATAATTTCAAGTTTTGCTGTAGCATACTTCTAGTGGTATGACACATATAGGGAAAGACTCTAAGATGAGTAACTGAGAGGAGAAGTACATACTTGGGCGTGGACCATTATCTTAAGTATTCTTTAAGGAACACTTTAGTGAAGTGGTGTGGAGAGTTGTTAAGCATCATACTAGAAGAGTTTGATTGTGTTGAGCATTACGGTTAGGGTGGGAGTCTAGTCGAAGCTGGTTGCCTCTACTTGTTTGCTTGCTTTCTGCTTGTGTTGTTTACTGAAGCAGCGGGTTGGGATCTCGGCGGATAGGGAGAAAGATGGAGGAAAGAGAGGGGTAGTTTATTTCAGGGCTCTGTACCCATCAACAGCTAGATTGTAGGAGATGGGATGCGGCCTCCTGATAAATCGTATCTCGGCTCGCTTCATTACACGGTCTTCAGGGGTCTCCAAGCCTCTCGGGAAAACTTCACGAATATTTCACTTCAATCCGTTTATAGAAACTGTGTAAAAACAGCTTGCTTCCTTCCTCTGGGTTAGTCAGGAATGCCAACCAAATCATACTTTTGCCAACGCTGTGTTCCGTAACCCCTCTGACGTTTATCTCGGCTACCACAGTCAGTTATTGGTTCCTAAGAGAATTACAAGATAAGCGATTCAGTCTACGCCATTTTTTCAGTGTTACATCGCCAATATGCTATTTATGACTTGCACAAGGGTGCAAAAGATAGGGTGATATTACGCTGGTTTACCATTACCTACCACAGTATGGAATAAAGTAATAGCACATACACCCGGCCTTAAGACCACGACTCAAATATTTCCATGACTGATTCCACTGAGGGGCCCCCCCCCGGGAATTAGAGCCGATTTCCTTTGTATGCTATATAGGAGCATAAACAAACACATCATAGACCAGACTATAGGTATAGAATATTGATACTTAACCTAAAATCCGCCCACGTCTTAATTTAAGCACCCTGCAGGTGCGTTATGGATATTTACCTATTCTCAGAAAGCATCACAAGCATACCAGATTATTATTAATTATTAGACAGGATGATATTACGCTGGTTTACCATTATCTACCACAGTATGGAATGAAGTAATAGCACACACATCCAGCTTTGAACCCACGACTTAAACATTTGCATGATTGATTCCACTGAGTGCCCCCCGCCGGAAATTAGAGCCAGTTTCCTTTGTATGCAATGTAGGAGCATAAACAAACATATCGCAGACCAGACTACAGGTACAGAATGTTGAAACAACCTAGAAGGCGTGCACGTTTTAATTTAGCATCTTGCAGGTGCGCTATGGATATTTACCTACTCTCAGAAAGCATCAGAAGTATACCAGCGTATTATTAATTATGAAGCTTTCTTGACGTAGGTTGTTTATAATCGTTTCATGTGCGATCAACCTTGTAACATATTTGGAAGCTTCCAGCCTGCAGCCGTAATCACTCTTTAGCCTTCTTGTTTGGTTCTGAAAGAAGGTCTAAGAGTCATTATTGCCAAAAGATTGAAAGTATCCGATGACATTACTCGACTGATCGCCCATGAAATGATTATCAACAATGTAGTATTCATTTATCTTTTAATAATATAGAGAGATGCGCTTGTTCGCTACAGGATCGTGATATATAATACTAATTTTATAAGATAATGAATCGTGACAAGGCGTTAACCAATGCATCTCGCATACCCACCATTGCTCCTCATGCTGCCTGTGTAGGTCATCAGAGCGGGCAGGAGGATACACAGGTTATTGCTTACTCGACAGCTCTGACCATCTTCTTTCAGGATGGTGACTGGACGATCATGAGAGTTTTCTCATGCAAGTGGAATGATTTTCAGTTTTTCTTTATATCTGTATTTTTGTCTTTAATTCACGGTATTTGTGTCTTAATTTCCTTTTTACACTGTTGGATATGAAACTCAGATGGCCATTTTGTGACACTTGGCGCCACTCCCAGTTTCCTCCCTCCAACATATCTTGCGATAGACGAAACGAACGGGAAAACACGAAGATGTTATCCTGACGCAAGAATATTGGACTAGTTATAATCGATATTGCATTGTTACCGTTTAACTTCCTTCTGTAGCATGATCCGGTTAATATTAATAATTTATGTATGTATAAGAGTATTTCTGTGATATATCCATTAAGAAATGTTTATTACAGTGACGAATAACAGCAACACTGTCGTCTGTATTTGTTTCCATTATTGTGTGTAAGATCCAATCTTCCCACCTCCCTGATACCCAAATCAGTATCTGTGGATCATCCGCCTCTCATTAATTACAGATTTCTGATCTAAACACAAAGTGAGCATACATATAAAGAAACACCTTGGAAAAGTAGACCTTTCATATGTTAGAGCCTCTTCAAACAATATACACTCGCACGCAAGGAATACTCGCATTATTTACAACACAGTAGTTGAATCCACGAGGACAATTCCTTTATCCAGCGCTGGGCTTGTTGAGATGCATTGGAAAAACCATGGATAGAATTCTTCAATCAACCGCAACAGGGAGCGAACCTTTCACATACCAAATATCATCCCATGCCTCCGCTTGCACCCAGAGTAATTCATTTTGTCCAGCGATATTCTTGTCATCGTAACATGTATGTGTAGTTCGCACATGAATGTACGTATGAAAAGACACCTCATAAATTTGCTATGAGAGGCTTATATTTCTGTAATTATGCTTAAATATAAGTGTATAAAAGAAATGTCACTTGAAACCACAAAGTATCTCCAAGAGAGGACTTCTGGTCTCTTATGTACAGTTCCATTACCTATATTACTTATCACAGGGGCATACTGACAAACTCCTAGGTCAAGAGGCCGATTGTCCAACTTGGGGCTTGGAGTTTGTATGCGTGTCTGCATCTCAATAAGGACCACAGTTCACAATGGGCGGGTGTCCATTTTTACCATATCCTATTTTTTACAGATTTGTATGTAAAATGTCGAAATTTATCAGACCCCTAACGTCTGTTGTCCAGTTCCCAACACCTTTAGAGAAACACAGTTCTACATGGGCATATGTCCATTATACGATTAGAGCACTGAAGGCTCAACTGAACTTTTCCTTATGCCTCTCTTTCCTCTATGTAACTTCTTGTACACTGCTGCCATTAGCGATGTAGTTTTGAGGACACCCGCCAGATGTGATCAAACATATTAGTGAGGAAATAATGAGTTGTTCTCAACAGTAATGTTATCTACGCTTCATTATTGATTCCGGCGCCAATAATGGAACCTGCTTATGCTGCTCATTGTGTAGGTTATTCTTTAGATGGATTTCTTTCGTTGCAGAAGTGTTTTTCTAATAGTGAGATGCATGAGTATGAGAAGTAGAATGATTGCAAATCTAGCTCTGTAGCAAAGTGGTAATTAAATTTACTTTTTTCCATTGTTTGTAATGTGTACCGTACAACAGATTAATATATTTCCGTTACAACGTTCCCTGAAAAATATTACGAATGTTAGGAAGCGGTGACAGTGAAGTTATGTTTCTAGCGTTTCCTTTCAGAACAAAAATATGTGCAGCGTCCTAAAAACCTGTTATCGCCATTGGCTTCAGGAGTAATCGGTGGAAAGGAAAAGCTATACTTGAATTAGACCAAAATCTTATAAGGGAAAATGTTCTTAATGAATTCAGTAATGATGACATAACTGATTATACTCCGGATGAACCAGACTACAACCATAGTGGTTTCAGCGAAAATCCTAGTGGTGGCATATTGATTTCTTTGGAAGAGAAGTCAGCTAGGAAGAGAAACAGAAGTCCAGAAAAATGGAAGAAAATGTAAACAAAATGAAGAGGGTTGGACGAGAAGAATATGTTGGAAGGGGAGGCAGGGTTGTCAATGAAAGAACATTACATATCTCTTGCAATTGCCGAATGAAATGTCAAAATTTAATACCTGAAGATGTCCGACAGTCGTTACATAAATCATTTTGGAACAAGAATTACAGTTGGCAACGGAAAGATTCTTTGATTGCAAGTACAGTAAATTCAAGAGAAATTGTACGTCACAGACCTAGAAATGACAGTCAAAAGGGGAGACGAACAGTAAATTATACTTATTCATTGCCCCTTAATGATTCTACAAAAGTTTCAGTTTGCAAAAGTATGTATTTGAACGCTCTTTCAGCAACTGAAAAAAGGTGCGAATTGTGCTGCAAAAGAAATTAGTCAGGAAATATGTTTATTCCTGGTGATAAAAGAAGTGGTCATTCCCTTGCCAATACACCCTCTGAAAACCAAGGAGTAATAAGCCATATACACTCATTCCCAGCAGAGTGTCATTCTCAAGAGAAAGAAGCAGTTGCAAATGTTTAAGTCTCCAGCTTAATGTCAATATCATGTACAAAATGTATTTGGATTCTTGTAAGGAAGTAAAGTTAGATAAAAACAAATAGCGAAACTCAGTTACTATAGAAACATTTTTATACCGAGTTTAATCTGAGTTTCAAAATGCTTTACCATGATACATGCGACGATTGCGATAAATTTGAAAAGGATATAAAAATACCTCCAATGAAGATAAGAATGCTTTAGAAGATCTTGGAATGAAACATCTTGATGAAGCAAAGAAGAGAAACAATCTAAAAGAAACTTACAGGATAAGTAGGCTTCCTGAATCCCATGAAATAGTTGCCATGATTGATATATAAAAGTGCTTACCAACCCCTAACTTAACCAACAGCCAATCATATTACCTCAGAAAACTTTGGACGTTGAACCTTACAATAGTAGATGCTATGCCTCAAGAAAGTCACTGCATGATTTGAGATGAATCAGTAGCTGCAGAGGAGATAATCAAATATCCTCATGTATTTTGAAATGGGCACAATGCTTACCAAATGAGATAAAAATAACAATATGGCCTTCAACTGCCCATCCCAAAACATGAATATCATGCTGATTCTTTCCTATGTTTGGCTTCTGAAAAATCATCCATCGTTGGAAACTATTAACCATAAGTATCTTTTACGTGACCATACACATTTGGAGGCAGATTCAGTTCATACAATAATTGAAAAAAGAAGAAAAAAACTGTCATCGATGACAGTAAAAGTTCTACACGACTGGCACTGCTGATTAGAACATGCGGTAATAATAAGCCCTACCATGTTTACCAAGGTTTCAAGGATTTCATATCTCTTGGAGAGTTATCTAAATCATCATTTGTCTTCAGAAAAAAAAATGTTAATAATGAACCTGTTCTTCTCAAAAAAATAGTGTACTTGCAAGTTAAAAACATGGCCTAGGGGTGTTCAAGCATAAAACTGATTTCAAGGAGGACTCCAAAGCCGCTGATCTTGAGTTTCCACAGTATCTTCCTCAAATGAGAGATAATTTGAGATCCATTAGCTCTTCAAAGTACAAGGATCTCATGACTGCTCTCCAGTGGGTTCCAAGAAGTCTCCATGGGTACTATAGAACTTCCACACTTGTGTAATGCATCAGAATATCCAGAAGGCGATGGCTAAAGAGAAAAAAGTGTATGGGTAGGTATTTGTGGCACATAAGAGGCATTTTATGGAATTTACAAAATGTTTTAGGAAACCCGTCTTGAAGTTTGTGAATTTACTGTAAGGCAGAAGTCCACCTTTCCCCCTTGAACTAACCTTGAGTGAATATTTTCAATTTTACATGAAAGACAAAGGTTGATTTTGTAACTTAATGCATTTAAAGTTGATGTTATTTTGAAATAAACCAAAAGAAATGCACTGTTTTACAAGTCTTTTGCTCTTTACCATTTTCTGAAAAACTTGTGTTTGCGAATCCCGCTCAGCGTGAACTATGTTACGGATATTTAACATTATTCCAGAACATTTCCGATTACTCCATGTATATACATCTTTATGTAATTGATTTTTGTCAACAGTCTTCACTCTCATTACTTACCTTCAGAATGTTATAAATAATCATAAACGCGACAATGAGCCAAGAGAGATCTACGTGACGTTAGATTTCATTAAATCCTCTTTTTTCTCTTTACTGGACATAGTGTCTGAAGGCACTCAAGCACAACGCTTTCTTTGAGTACGACTTAGCTCGAACTCCTAACCTACAACTACCATTAAAGAAAACAAGTATTTAGATACCAATCCAAGTAGACATGAGTATTTCATCATTCCATGGAGCATTCTTAAAATTAGCAAGATTCAAATCCATCTTAAGTAAGTATTAATAGCATTAATATATTTAACGTAAATGACGGCTACCTTCAGGAGTCTATCACTGTTGATATCTCTTATACGCTGGAAAAATGCTTCCTTCTTTGTGTCGCTTGAAGCGAACTTTGAAAATCTTTTTTTGCTCTTTTGTATTTTTAAAGAAAGCCTCGAGAGGCGAGGCGGTTAAGGGAGTTAGGCTGTATAGTGTATTGTTTGGAGATCGCGCCTCTGCGTATCACACCTATTAACACGGGCTAGAACTGCCTGATGCCAACAAGATATTAACGCCAGTGACAAATTACCCGGTGATGATTGAGAAAGCGCCTTCCCGGTGTTGCCTCCTTCGTCTTCCCTTCTCTCGGTGGTCGTCTCTTCTCTTCCTACTTTCCTCGCATTGCTCTTCCATGCTGAAAGAACTCTGGATGACACCCTTTAAAGCAATCTCCGTAGCAAATTAAAAATAAAATAAGGCTTGACTGGAGAAAATGGTAGCCCCTGTATTCTTGCCGACATTTTCTAATTATAAAAGTAGAGTAAAGGCGAGCTTTTTGGATGAGGTATGAAGCTTTTTCTTTCTTCCCGTCTTCCGAGCATACTGCCGGTAAGCATTCCACGGGCACCCTTCAAGAACGCAACTTGTCTTGCTCACTCTTTCTCTTTCCCCTTGCACCGCTGTGGAAGCTTCACTCCAAATCCAAAAGAGTGAAAAATGAGCCACTCCTTATTCCTCCATAGAATTGCCCCACCCCTCCTCCCTTCAACTCCAGTATTGCTCTCACTCATCCGCCAGTGTTCATTGTTTTTATTCCTCCGCAAAGAGATGTTTCCTGTCTTGTGGCTAAATTTCGAAACGACTAGAGACATCCCAACTCCCGTACTACCAGGGGCTATTTATATCTGATTACGTCACGCTGTGATAGGAAAAAATCTTATGTTTTGCATTCACATAACTTTCTCTACCCATTATCGTTTACTTTTATATAGATTCTCCAAACTACCCCTACAAAATATTTTCCTATCTACCTCATGTTAATCGAGATAAACCTTTCCAGAAATAATATGACTACACATTTCGTTGTAGCTTCAAAGGGGATAGCGCGAGCCGAATCGATAGATGTTTAAGATGCTATATCTGGCAATAAATTTCCTTGCTCTTTCCATAAATTTGCAAGGAAGAACTGAATAGAGAGTCCTTTAAAATAATGACAGAGTAATGAAAATGCTAAACCAATAACGGATATCTTGGAAAGGCTTGTTGCCACAAAACTTACGGAAGTAAGTTCTGCGTTTTACAGATATCTACATTTTTCTGTGTTGTGCGTTTTTTGTCCATCTCTTAACGTTTACCAGTATTAGAAAATTTCTTCCGAATGAAGAGGACTATAAAGGCTAGTCCCATAAATTTCAATATATATCTATCTTATTCGTCATGTAAACAGCATGAATAAGTGGTATTTTAATCAAATCGTTAGAGAAATTTCTGAAAAAAAATAAAGTTTCGAACAATTTTCCATGGAAAGGGAGTTTCGGGATTGGGGGAAATTCTTAAAAATCTTCGCATCACAACTTAGAAGCATACTGAATTTATACCTATACCAAGCCCGGTAATCATCCGAATTTTCGTTTTTGAATTACGATGTTCCAGTCACGCATACAAACACACGCGCACCATTTTCTAAAACTTCTTTTACTGGATTCAGGGGGCCCCAAAACATGTATGTTGGGTGGAACCTCGACATTAAATATTGGGTTGGTATACAATAACTTCTCTACCTACTAGGGACGTGGTATAGAAAGTAAGATTGTTTTTTATCAGCCCATCATATTGTCTTTTTCTTTTTTAGAAATTTGAAGGAGAAACAAAATATATTAACTGTGGAATAGTGATGTTAGTGGCAGAGGCGACGGCCTACTCATTTTCTTTTCTTTCCCGTTTTCGTGTTTATCTTCAAGTATGAACCACTTATCACATTATTGCCTATCACTAGTAAGCTTTTTGGCCTGAACCTTTCTCCCAATCGATCCCTATTGTGACTATGTTTTCTATTAAATTTCTCTGCATCATGGCATTAGTCTTTTTGTCCCTCCAGTTGTGGGTGTTTCTTCCTTCCAACCAGTACCCATGCACATAATTTCCATGGTATTCTATTATAATGCATTCTTCTTAGGTGAATAACTCATATCAATTGCTTTTCTTTATGCTTCATCCAATATCTCTTATATCTTTATTCTACACAAACGTGTTTTCTGTACCGAACGCCTTAAACATTACGTATCTGTTGCTATTAGTTTTCTGTTGACGCCTTTTTTAACATTTCATATTTCTATCCTATAAAGGACTCCGTCTGTACCAGGGGTTTAAATATTTTCTGCTTTACTCTCTTCCTTAAATTGTTGTTCCTTAATACTAAATTCAATATTCTGGTTATGCTTTGTGCATAGCAATGCTTTTGGCATTGTTCTTTGTCCTACTACATCTCATCCTGGCTATCGATCTGTTTATTAAAGGAGCGTTGATCCTTTAGATTTAATTACACAATTTATCTCCATACAGTATCAGACTTTCTACCCAGTCATTTCCAACTATCAGAAATTCGCGTCTTTTTTCCTCAAAATTAATAAGATAGACTAGTGTCAGCATAGACATCCAAAGCTTCCTAATCTGGTAAGAGAAATCCTGCGCGTCTTCAGCTATTAACAGCTGGTCGTCAGTAAAATATAACATGAATATACTATAATGCACTGGAAATTCCATATTCTTACACTTCTTGTGCCAATTTTGTAAAATTCTACTTGAGCAAAATTTGAATATTGTTATTGAAAATCCGTCCACAAATTTGTTACCTACTTTCAATCTTACTGTGTTGTAACTTAATTATTGAATTAAATAATATTGGTGTGTTTCTCATACCCTGTATCTGCCTCCATAATAAGCTTTTAGCAAATCTATAATTATAAATATGAATTTCTTTTCCAACTTCTATTTTTTGTAGTGATGTATTATCAACCTTCATTCCGAAATCCTGATTTTTATTATTACTGCTTATCTTGTGTATCCCTCTAGAGATTTTTTTTCAAACCATCAGTGTTCCATTATTCCAAAATTTCTGTGTAAACACAGTAAACTAGAAATTTCACCATATGTGTTTTAAGGTAGTAATTATTCCAAGATTAACAAAACATATAATGCGAATTGATCACTAAATACTCCTACTTCATATGATTACATTTCTATTTTATATGTGTTATAGTGTACTCCCTGATGTATAATTTCATCATGTTTGTAATGGCCTAATGGTTAGTTTTCTTATGGAGTGGAAGAGTTGGTGTTAGCCCTTAGACCAGCTTGTAACGTTTCTCATTCAGGGTGTTACGGGTCGAAATATATCGAGTTTCGTGAAGTCATGAGGTCTCTAGACAGCAACTAGAGGAGTAGTGGCTGCTATTGATTAATGAAATTCTAAATAAGATATATATTCGGAAATGTAAGCGTAGGTAACTCAATAATAGCGCATTCTGCAGGGTTAGGAAAGAAAATGGACATTGGACTATTTTTAGGAACTTTTAAAACACGAGTGAAGTGAAAACGAAGTGAGTTTAACGCCAGAATAGGTAATACAACTGCAAGCAACGAGCAGAAATGGAAAGTGCATGTCAATAATGATGGAATGAGATAAACTATCCAAAACTACAACTGCTGTCGAATAGTGGTAAATGTTCGTGCCTCTTTGGCTACATCCTCGAGTTTGAATCGTAAATGAACCAGAATGGTGTCTTAAAGATGTATATGCTTTCTAACCCTTGTTAGTTTATGCATTCATTCGTCTGTAATGATCTATTCGGTTATAAAACAAACCTACAACAACAAATAAAATGAGGAGGCTTGAAAAAATTATAGTAATATATCTTCAAAGGGGGAAGAATGAGTGGAAGAATTTATAAAATGAACTATCCTTGTTCAGCATTTGTTTTATTTCCTACAAGTTACTGAAGTGCCTACAACTTATATTTATTTACAATTAAAACTGTTTTAGAAATGTATGCAACTAGTTGGCCACGATATGAGTGCGTACTGTGGAAAGAGGAACTAAACAGTTACGGAACATCGGAAGGACAATCAGTTAAAGAAAACATCCGCAGTTCCGAGTTGCATTTACTAGTGAGGCTGAGGCCTGCAAATGCAGTACTGTTTTCATTTTGCAATTGTACATTCACCTATAGCCCTTACTCCCCTCTAATCCTTAGCCTTGATGACGTTCGCATTGTCAACAAAAGCAGTGCGCCCTCCTCCAAGCGCATTCATATCGTGGCCGACTAGTACCTATATGCTACACTAACTCTAGTCTTCATAACTTCTCATGGTGGATCCATATATCGACACATGAACCTTCAGTCCCTCCATTCTTAATCAATGGTAGAAACTTCAATACTAATAATATAAATACAAAGAACGAGGGAGAGAGAGAGAGAGAGAGTGTGTGTGTGTGTGTGTGTGTGTGTGTGTGTCTGTTAATCTCGGAAACCTTCAAAATATTTCGATAATTATTTCACCAATGACAAGCATTTTTCGCGGACGAACATAGGTTATAAAATATTTCCATAAATATTGATTGTGGGGAGTTTAAGGGAGGTTTTCGTATCCATGCCATTAAATTTCAATTCCGCATCGCTGGATATGAATATGAGGGGATAAGTGTATGCACTTTATTGCGTACATGGTAAATGAGGGGCTAAAATCTTTTAAAATGCGTTACCGTAGGAGGAGGAGAGTTGTATCTTAAGTTCTCGTCACCAAGTGTCCCTCTGATGAGCTTAAAATTAGAAACCAAGGAGTATTTTTCATATGAGTCTGACAAAACGTGGTACACTTAGGATCTGACAAAAATTGCGACCTGCCCTACAACTTTAAAAAACTCGATTACCCTTATTTTCAATCCCTAACATAAAAATCAACGCTCCTTAGCCTATCTATACAAAACTTTGTACACTTATAATATAAAAACCAAAGAATATTACAGACCGCACTGCAACTCTCAAAAATTACGCCCATGCATTTTCAATACCTTATCGAAAAAACTGCACTGACATTTGGTCAAACTGATGTAAAAGTATAATACAGCACCAGAGAAGAACCTAGGACTTCCAAACTCTACCAACCCTTACTTTCAATCATATAATAGCTCAAATTTTTTAAAAACTGCCCTTGCATATATTTCGGACCCATAGACAAAACTTAAACTGCTTGACCAATCAGGGCTTGACCAATGTGTGCACTTGAGCCATAGGACTTCTAAAAACTTTTATAGAATAACTTAAAACTTCCTAAAGCTATCTATACTTATATTTTAACCCTTAATTTACAAATTTGTAACATTTGATCAATCTGTAGAAAATCTTGGACGCCTAATCTTTAAGTACGAGTGAAAATTTTAGGCTGCTCACGACTTTCGTTACCATCTCATATCCTTAAATCATATACTTACTTATAGACTGCATCGTACCAAGCCGGATAATACAGCTAGTAGTTATAATGGCTAATCCTGTGAGATTACTTGAAATGTATTTTGCGTTATTTTAGCATTGTAGCAGCTGAGGACACATTTATTAAGAATCTTTATTTACAGAACTGCGATAGGTTTATGAAAGTTTCGACAAGGTGTTTATGCTTAAATCGCACATAGAATTATTGTTATTATTTTTATTATTATTATTATTATTATTATTATTATTATTATGCATTGCTAATTGCGGCAATGTTTAAAATTAAATGACATAGTGGTAATGATTAACAACGGGTCAATATGCTTACCAAAATCTACTTTGCGTTTTGAAACACCCAACAAATGCACACCTACTCAGCGAATCGTGCTCCCTTGTCTAAATATGTAGCCGACCCTTGTCCATGGTCACTAGAATGGCTTGAGGGTTCGTTACGTGGACGACCATGGGTTCGAGTCCCGCTTGATTGATTGGTATTTGTGTCCTTGTAAATGTGTGTGTGTGGGTGTGTGTAAAAACAGAAAACAAACAGAAATAACGACGAAAGCAGTAAAATAAATAAGAGATGACAATAAAAGGGGAAGAGATGACCAGTATCACACATTCAGATGAAGTGAAAAAGCTGGACACTTATGGGACACAATTTGCCCCATGATGAGGTCCGCCTCAACAACATTATATCGTTCTCCAAGGGTTGGACCAGCTTTCTTGCCCATTTTATAAATTCTTACTGAACAATATATTTTGCTACTCACTTCCGAAGCCTAATAATGAATGAAACACTATCACATGGATCCAGTGTCAAAATTTACGGATCTAAACAACTAGATAAATAATAAGGTACAGCAATGAAGCGACAAATCTATGCCAAAATGGGTGCTGTACAGTCGCGTCAAATCAAATATACTTAATTAATAGGTACTTAAATTCAGATGTGAATTACGCATCATGCTTTTGATACTATACGTACATAATAGCTTGTGACATTAATATATGCTTAAACTGGTGCTGAAGGCCAGTAAAAACATATAAAGAAAATTTCGAAGCGAAGACAAAGGGTTCGTCTAGCATAAATCTAGATTAGAAATATTTAAAATCCCTTAAATTTAAGCTACAAAGTAGATCAATAATATCTTACCATTTGCCTAATGTTACAAAGTAGTAGCATGCGTTCAAGTCTTACATGGTAGTTTAACCTTTTATCCCTCCTTTCTTTATTGGGTATTTTGAACTAAAATATCGTATTGCAGTTAGAAATAAGTCACATCAAAACAGGTTAAATTTATAATGCCAGAAGGAACTAACACTATTATTTGAGATGCTCTCCTGGATGCATTTGAGAAAAATTAACATTAAATAAACAAATAAAAGTTATTCTGTAGCAGAGAACACAATATTCTTCGGCTCAGATGAGAAAGGATGAAAACTTAATAAATACAAAAACTGTCTTGTGATGCAAAGATGATTAACTATTGACCATTGAGTCCGCTATGTGATCTTTGGAGCGCTAATATACTAGACTATGAGACACCTTTGCTCAGCTTTGTGCAACGAAGTATTTCAGTACCATCTTGATTTCAACCTATTTATTTTTAAGCCTTCTGCAATTTCTTTGCATTGGTGCAACCTTTAATAAATATTGTCTTGGACGCGAGAAGAAATAAATAAGTCACAATAAACTTAGCCATAACTTTTTTCTTTTTACTTTTTACTACATAGGAAAAGCATTACATTTCACCCAAAAATTCAATGTCAACATTTCATCGGAAATATATGTTTTGAGACCCCTAAACCCAAGAAAATCATTTTTAAATAAAGGCCCGTGTGTCTGTGTGTGTGTGTGTATGTCGGATAAATACCAAAGTTGGTATATAAGTTCAGTACCTTCCAACGGTGCGACATAAAGGTTTTCAAGAAAATCCCCGCCCCAAAATACCCTTTACATGGAACATTTTTCGAATTGTTTGATTTTCTGAAAAATGGCGCCAACGAATTTGATTAAAATATCATATAGTAAAGACATGACAAAACGTTTATCTTGAATTTTCTGGAAATAGCCTGTGAAGTACTCTTCATTCGGATGGAATTATAATCATGTATGACTGCTACATGTTAAGCGATAGACAAAAACGTACTACACAAACAATGTACATCTCTTTAAAACACACAAGTTATTTCAAATCATTTTTGTGCCATAAGCCATTTCTGAGATGTCCGTTATTAATGGTTCATATTGCTCAATACTTTGTCATTTTTTAAAGTCCTGTATATTTTCAGTTGTTTCTCCATGGAAAGAGTGTGGAATTTTAAGGACAGCATATAACGTCCAGTTCTTAAACATTTGACTGTGGCTGATCCCTTTGTATCTATAACGAAATGCGTAATGCAGGTATTTCCGGAAAGGTTTATCCGATTAAAATTAGATATATAAGAAAAGTTTGTATACTCACTAATAAGCGATAGAGGGTAGAGAAAGTCATGTGAAAGTAACATATCAGATTTTATATATATATATATATATATACATAAAACAGTCGATGTATCCACATAAGTCTAAAATATGCGGGTTGCGCAGGTTTAGAAACACAGCGGCTGATTCACCTGCTATTTGTAATTTATTTATCATATCAGTATCTCAGAGTTTTGATCCTTGAATTTATTTTCAGCAAATAAAATATTCCTAATATCTTTCGATAAAAGAGATGTATTAATAATGTGGAATTTCCTGAATATTTAAGCTTAAGGAACAGTAAAATATGTGCTTATGGTGAATTCTGTATCACGAAATGTTCAGTCGAATACATTATATCTTCTATCTTAGATTTCTGAGCCAGGGATGGCGAAAAGTTGTTTCGGAATTGCATTTTCATTGAATTTGTTGCCTTCCATCTGAACTGCAATAGCCGTGTTTACCATTAATTGTATTTTACGAAGTAGCATGTGCCGTCATGCAGGTTGCCTATTACTGGTACTCGTGAAGAAAAGCAATTTACCTACTCACCTGAAGTGAGCTGTAGATAACATAAAAATGAAATGATTCATTAGCAAATCTTAGATGTCGCACCGAAACAGACTTCAGCCTTAGAAAATTTAATATACAATCGCGAATATTTCGAAAATAGTAAATGCCACGGAAGTGATTTTTATAAACTGAATGTTTCAATAAGCTTTACATTTAATTGTTTGTTTTCTGTTTTTGGTTTGCCAGTTATACTAAATTTATTTATATTGATGATAACTTAATCGTCTATTTACAAAGCATTTAAAGTGCATACTTAATTTATGTCATTTTCTCAAATTAATAATTCCAATACAGATGTTTTGAACCATTTTTGATAAAAAAAATTATAAAGGAAACCTTCTATATGAAGGGTTATTTGGGAAGGGAATAACATCATAAAAACTCTACCTTGCATCTATAAAAGTTGTCCTAATTAAGAATAAAAATTCATATTCATCTGACTTTTCGTTTCAAGTGATATTGTTTGCACACATCGGACATACCTACGCATAAAAGTGTGGACTTCGTCCAAAAACCCTTTTCGGGTCTCAAGGGGGTTTCAGAATGTGAATTTCCAGCGAAAAATCCATATCGAATTTTAGGTTTGAGTGAAATACATCTGCTTTAGTCAGCGGTAGAGATTTGGTAGTAATGCAATAACACTGAATTTTGATATAGTCAATATTAAAAGTTTCAACAATAAACATGCAAAATCTGAAATCTAAAGGTTTCCATTGATCCAAAATTTTCATTAATCGCGTCTTACGTCACAAGGACGCATAATTACATCAATTTGTATCACTGAAACGTCTAGACCAGGCATAATTAATACTTCATTTAACAAGGCTAACAACTGCCAGGATCATACCAGCAACGCCACAATTTTATCGCGCAGGAGTTTTTTTACATGTCAGCAAGTTCTACTGATATGAAATAGTCGCATTTAAGCATAATTAATACTAACACTCCTGATTTTCTTACATACCAAAGCGCCCGAAGGGAGACAGTTTGACACATAAAAAACTCAGGTTTATTTATGGACGATATTTAGCTAGTGTGGTTCTTAGCGTCCCATTCTATATTGGGCACCGAGCGGGACGACTCAGGCGGTAACGTCCGTGGCGCGCATTCCGGAGGTCGTGGATTCGATTCCCGCGGCCGACCTTCCTGATCCATGGTTTTTTCGGGGTTTCCCCGGGTCGCTAGGCGAATGCCGGGAAGGATCATCCCCCGAATTTCCTGTCCCTCCATTTCACCTCACCTTTCATCTGCCTGGTCTCTTTCAGGATTGCACGTGTTGGCGGGAGATCTCTGCATGTGCATGACAGGAGAAAAGGATGCTCTGAGTACACCCTCGCACCCGGAATGGGGTCGGTCTCCGGGTCCCGAGTCCCCCAGGGGATGTGTAAGCCCACAGGGGGAACGGGTTGCACCAGCTGCCATTCGGGGAGTTTAAATCTGTAAACGGTGGGGACCCTGCCCTCCGCCTGTCGTGCCTCCTGCTCTGCCCTGTGTCTCCTCTCACCTCGTCCTTCCCTTATAAAATAATAATAAGTAGTTTTTCATGTTAGAAGTTTTTACTTCTTTTCAATAACTTCCTACATACAATGAGTTGACGAGAAATGGAATGTCTGGTGAAAGGGAATTCTTGGTATAATTTCAAAAAAACAAGCATTGTAGTTATAATTTGTAATTTCTGATAAAATTTACATTATGAAATTTACAATCACTAATTTACGCTCACATGAAACGCATTTAGCTTGTCAGCATGAAAAAAGGATACTTCTGCAGAGAGGATCAATACGGCTCCTCCAGGCTTTTACAGTATATGACATCATCAGTCATAGCTGAGTGTCAGGAAACAATTCATTTCTGGCGAGTGTAGTGAGAACATAAAATGAATAAAATTCACAGAAGGAAATTGTGATGAGTTAATTTTGTTCTACCAAAACTAGAGATTAGATTATACCTAGTGGTCAAATTGACCCCTCTCGGCCTTGTAGCGTTAAATATCACCAACCTGTGTAGGAATCGAACCCGCAACCTTGGGCACAGAAAGCCACTGCTTAAACAACTGTGCCACCAGGAATGGAAAACCTCGTAGCAGGAACAGGTAGTTAAGTAGCTCTTGCAGTAAAAGTGACGTGGTAAAGATAAACACGTGGTACTTGGTCGGTATCACAGCGCAACTTTGATACGTGCTAACTGCAGAGTGTATTGTTAACGTTCACTGCGCGTGCCGCAATGAGATGGTTTTAGCTCAGATAACTACACTATGTAATCAAAAGTATTCGTACACCCCCACAAACATACATTTTTCATCTTAGGTGTATTGTGCTGCCACCTACTGCCTGATACTCATTATCCGCGACCTCAGTAGTCTTTAGACATCGTGAAACAGCAGAATGGGACGCACCGTGGAACTCACGGACTTCAAACGTGGTCAGGTGATTGGGTGTCACTTGTGTCAGAAGTCTATACGCGAGATTTCCACACTCCTAAACATCCCTAGGTCCACTGTTTCTGATGTGATAGTGAAGTGGAAACGTGAAGGGACATGTACAGCACAAAAGTGTACAGGCCGACCTCGTCTGTTGACTGATATGGACCGCCGACATTTGAAGAGGGTCGTAAAGAGTAATAGACAGACATCCATCCAGACCATCACACAGGAATTCCAAACTGCATCAGGATCCACTCCAAGTACTATGACAGTTAGGCGTGAGGTGTGACCTTGTATTCCATGGTCGAGCGGCTGCTCATAAGCCACACATCACGCAGGAAAATGCCAAACGACGCCTCGCTTGGTGTACGGAGCGTCAACAGTGGCAAAACGTTGTGTGGAGTGACGAATCACAGTACACAATGTAACGATCCGATGACAGGGTGTGGGTATGGCGAATGCCCGGTGAACGTCATCTGCCAGCGTGTGTAGTGCCAACAGTGAAATTCGGAGGTGGTGGTGTTATTATGTGGTCGTGTTTTTCCTGCAGGGGGCTTGCACCTCTTGTCGTTTTGCGTGGCACGATCACAGCGCAGATCTACATTGATATTTTAAGCACCTTCTTGCTTCCCACTGTTGAAGAGCAATCCAGGGATGGCGATTGCATCTTTCAACACGATCGAGCAATTGTTCATACTGCACGGGCTGTGGCGGAGTGGTTATACGACAATAACATCCCTGTAATGGACTGGCCTGCACAGAGTCCTGATTTGAATCCTATAGAACACCTTTGGGATGTTTAGGAACGCCGACTTCGTGCCAGGCCTCACCGACCTACATCGATACCTCTCCTCAGATACGCACTCCGTGAAGAATGAGCTGCCATTCCCCAAGAAACCTTCCAGCACCTGATTGAAAGTATGCCTGCGAGAGTGAACGCTGTCATCAAGGCTAAGGGTGGGCCAACACCATATTGACTTCCAGCATTACCGAGGAGGGCGCCACGAACTCGTACGTCATTTTCAGCCACGTGTCCGGATACTTTTGATCACGTAGTGTGTATAGCAGTGCATGAAGAACTAGCATACAGCAAGTCGTAGCTTGTTACTTACATTTTTACTTTGCCTTCCACGTACTAGTTGGTAGAGAAGGTATTACATTCCACACAAAATTCCTTATCGAAATTTCACCCGAAATAATTTTGAGATCTCCTGAATAAAAGAAAAACATTTTTAGGAAAAGGTCCGCGGGCCCGCGCGCGCGGTGTATGTTTATATGTGTGTGAACAGCATAACTCAAAAACGAAGAGTTACCAGGATACTTGGTAATTAAGTTCGGTATCTTCCAAAGATGCGACACGAAGGTTTTCAAGAAAATCCCCCAACCCCAAACTACACTTTACATGGAATATTTTTCGAAACTTGTGATTTTCTGAAAAATTTACTCTAACGATTTTTATTAAATTACCATATATTAAAATATTTACATTATAAATAGTATGTATATCTTGAATTTTCTGGGAATAGCCTGTGAAGTCCTCTTCATTCGGAAATAATTCTGTATAAACTTGTATGACTGGTAAACGTCAAGCGATGGACGAAAACGTACTACACAAAAATGTAAATCTCTTTAAAATACGCAATTTATTTCAAATAACTTTTTTGTGTATCAGCAATTTCCGAGATATCGTTATTGTTATTTCGAACTGTTATATGCTTACCTAAGTCATTCTTTTAAAGTCCTGTTGGCATTCAGTTGTTTCTCGCGATTGCATGGAATGTTAAGGCCAGCGTGTATCGTCCAGTACTTAAATACTTAACTATCGCCGTTCCCTTTGCATCTATAACGAAATGTGCAATTCAGCTATTTCTATAAAGGTTTATCTCGATTAAAATGAAGTAGATAGAAAAATAAGCTTTCGTAAGAATAAATAATTTGTACACCCACTAATAAGTGATAGGTAGACGATGGAAAAAGACACGTGAATGTAACACATACGATTTATTATACATTGAAGCTGTTAAATGTTAAATGCATTAATTGCTTGCACCAAATATCAGAGTTCATTGTATTTTGCAGACATAAGACAAGAAACGATCTTGGGTTTGGAATATTAGTAATTATTGGGCTCATCAATCGCAAATGTAAGTTACATGGCACAGAAACTCCACAGTATAGGCGTGGTAAACCAGATAGTATCCGGCATATGCAGAGGTCGCATTAAGATTGAAACTAATGGTACCTTCATCTAGGAATTCAGAGGTGTGATCTTGCGTATAAAATCAGATCTACAATTCATGCAATATTAATGTGAATGCACAATTAACACATTCGACTAAATATAAAACTTAACATGGAGTACAATCTGTAAACAATGCTATTTCCTCCCTATGAATTAGTTTCGAGCGCATTTACTATAGCAGCAAGTCCTGATAACAGTTGATCTGTTTAATTGTGTCCCGTTTATCCCGATTTTAAGTCGACCGAGACAATCGAGAAGTCTCAATTACAAGGTTTAGTTCTTTCTTTCTTTCTTTCTTTCTTTCTTTCTTTCTTTCTTTCTTTCTTTCTTCCAGAACTCAGCTTGTGAAAGCTCTGGCGCGAGTGCACGGTGAGACAGACTGTGCAGTACAGTAAGCATAATGTAAACCATGTTAGACGTACAAGAAGGTACTCAATATCGAGTTAAAATTTCGATTCATTTCTGTTAAACATTATAGTGAAGTACAGCAAAGCATATCATTTGTAAAGACAGTAACGTCGTAAATTATCATGACACAGGGCATGAAGAAATATAATCAGTGTTCGGGAGAAGGTAGGACTAAATCGAGTTCAAACATCTGGGAACAATATTTAATATTATGTGCGTTAATATCAGTAACTATATGTTTTCTCGTAATAATCCCATTATAGAGTGAATATGTCCAATTGCTGCAGTGGCTTATAATTTCATTTATAAAGTCAATTTTAATATGAATTAGTTACCCAATACTTGGAACTGTAATTAATAAATTATTCTAAAAATATTGAACCTGTAATTTATGACGCCTAGGTGCATATCGACTTAATGGAAATTTGCGAAAACTACATACCACATACAGCAGATATTAAAAGAAATTCAACTCAAGCGTAACTGCAACAATTACGCTTTTTCCCGATGTTTCTATAATTTGTGTCGTTTACACAATAATTCTACATTTATAAACACTAATAGGAGCCAAGACAATGTACATGATAGTTAATGTGTTTAATATCAATTGTAAATACTTAATTCATATCCAATGTTTACAAGACATGCGCTGTTTGTCTTCTTTCCCGTGCGCGGCCAAAAACAAGCTGTTAGCGAACATGCCAATTAAAGCCTTCTCATTCCTGCTCTAAGGCCTGCGTCGTATTCTTTTTTCCGTTTACTTGCATTCCGGAAAGTTCCGGTAGAATGAAGTAGCTTTCCTTCTGTGGATGAGGAGCATCCTATGTCTTGAAGCACCCCCGCATTGCTTCAAGTTACTACATCAGTAGCCGCATGTGTTACCCAAGGAGTTGATGAATTCCAGGTCAAAGGATGATGGAACGGTGCCTGTGTCGTCAAGGAACGCAAATGAGTTGGACCTTAACGCTCGTATGAATGAGGTGGGGAAGGGTCGACAATTCGATACGAAACGATACGATGGCCGGATGTCTGAGGCAAGTGAGGGAGGAAGGGAGAGAGTGGGCGATCAGATGGACGGACGGATGGGTTATAGTATCGGATCGGATATTGCTCGTGGACAGTAACCAGTAAGGGGACAGTATATCAGAGAGGAGTTGAGGTGAAAACCCATGCTTTCCCTCATCCTTCACCTCCCTCCGTTCCCCTTACGCTACCCGTCTCACACCCTCTTCAGTCCGCATGCCATTCGAGCTTTAATTATTTCTCCATGTCACTGCGAATATTGGAATTAGGGAACAGGGAAGGGGTGATTTGGGCTGTGTGTATGTATATGTGTGTGTGTGCATGTGTCTAACGACGGAAAATTCGAGGACGGTTTTGTGGGAGTGAGAAAGGGAAGGAGAAATTCAAGGGTAGGATGGGGTTGGAGGGGAGTCAAGGGAGGGAGTTACTCTTCAGGCATACCTCCCTCTCTTCGTCTTTGTCTTGCTCCCGTAGATGAACCACAGAGCACTGGGAGGGAAACAATGATTTTTAGTCTCTTCACTTCCAATAGTCGACCAATTCCATCGGCAATATTCAGTGGCGAAGCAAGAGGACAGGTTTGGTGTTTGTGCTGTTCCACCCGAGGACATGATCTTCGGATACCTATTTTATTTTTGCAGCATATGTGCTTTTCAGGCATGCTCTTGCTTACATCATCGATACATTTCACCGGCAACCATTGGGTTTCATCTGTGACGGATACTGCTTTAATAGCTAGCTTTGTTCTGCATTGGTCTGATGAATTATCAGGTCTTTGCTAGAAGAGCTAAACGAAAGGTAGTCCAGTGTGCCAACACACCTCAATGGATCCACTATCAGCATTTAAATAAATTATTTACCACATAACACATTGTTAACACTGAACCAAAAATGGGGAAAGGCAAATCTTGGAATGTATAATAATTCACTTTATATATAAAGATAGGAAATACCAAAAGTTACGAGTGATAGGTTTGAAATTTTACAGGAGAGGCGTAAAATTACTTATATCGTTTTACAAATGGCTTATGCCTGGTAACATGATTGGGAAAGTACCGCGATAATAATTAACTATGCTGTGAGATTTCTGTTTAACGAAAGCTAATAGTTAATTAAGGGGAAAGAAGAAAATAAGCATTGAAAATGTTCTGTGTGTCCCATTTAATATCATTTCAAAGAATTTCATGGATTTCAAAGTTTTTCGTTTGGGTTTCTATAAATATTTATGCACGGGATTTTGTTTGAAATACCTTTTAAATTGGTAATAACCGTAGAAACAAACACATTTTATGTTTATTCCACTTTTCTTTTGCTACATAAAAAGGCAGAAAGCATACATATATTCGGAAACAAATAACGTCGTGCCTTCTACTTCTTCTTACATATCTTAAATCTCAACATTTTACTTGAAAACTGTTCTTTATCATAATTTTTCCGTAAAACAAATGGTATCCAGAGAAACATTAATTTCTAGAGAAATATTATAAGAAAACTGTAAAAGAAAATATTTCTTCTGTGATGTTCTCAAAAGATATTTTAATCAGAGAAACAGGGTTTTCTTACGCCAGTGGCTACAGTAGCCGCAATTAGGGTGACGCGAGCCCGCGCAACCAATTATAGAATCGATATATTTTATTTGAACTCTTACAATTATCATCCCTACGGTATTATGGGCTTGCATCACATGAAATGCAGACTGTTTATGGCTGTCGTACATACGAATTAACATTTAATAAAATTAACGCATTTTGTTTCCTACGTCTGTGAGAAGAGTATGCCCTCCATGAGTATTTAATTATTTCATTTATTTTTCTATATGATTAAAAGAAGCTAATCTACGCACTAAGTAATATGAAAAAATTCGTAACATACAGCACAAAATTGTAACTGTGTTTCAACGATTTTATCACATAATAAGTATGCAAAGTTTTAGCCGTATTACTATTATAATTTGAGGAAAACAAACATTGTCCGTTCCAGTTAGTTTCAATTTAAATTTAAGGCAAGGAAATGATGAAAGGATTAGTAAAAGTTTCTTAGCTTCGAAAATTAATTTCAGGTTTTGGATTTCCAATATACATAATTTTTCTCTCCTAATGCCTTCAGCCTCTTTATTGACCGTATATGCGCTTAGGCACGTAAGGAAATTGAAATGTTATTTTATTTCATTCTCTGTTTCCTAGAATTTAACGCATATAAGGTATGCGTTTCATTGAACACATAATGACAAAGGTTGTTGCGCCCTTTCCTTGAAATACAAATACAAATACAAATGTTCTTGAATGTGGAATGAAAGAACATTTTGGAGAATCCTAGTAAGTTTTCACAAACATCTCTTGAAAGTATAAACTATGTAGAATGTTCCACATACTGCAGTTATATTACTATCCTCAGTAATAAGCAAGCAGAATTGAAGAAGCATATACCAGTTCTGAGTACATACACGGGGGCATTTTTTTTCAACCTCTAATCGCGCAGGAGCGCAACCACACGAGCGGTGGAAACTGTTTGTGCGTGGAGGGCGACTGCGCATGTCCCCCACTCTACCCTCAGCCACAGCCAACTTCAGCATGTCATTGTGAGCCTAGTTTTTGGCACGGAAACATTGCCGCTACGATTGACTCTCCCGCTAAATGCGAGTTACGTAGTGTTTATTGCGAAACATTACGACGTCTGCGGAGAGCCACACAGAATAAACGAAGAGGCAAGCTTACATCTGGGTTGTCTTGATTCATGACAATGCCAGCCCCCACAGTGCTCATGTCACCCAACAAATTCTTCAGGAATTTCGATGGGACATTTTCGACCACCCGCCGTACAGCCCTGATTTGGCGCCGAATGATTTTCACCTCTTCCCTGGACTGAAAAGGTGGCTGGGAGGGCGGAAGTTCGATAATGATGAAGTCCTTCAAACTAACGTTCGTACCTATCTTAACTCACTGGCGGCAACATACTGTGCAGAGGGAATCGAAAAGTTTGTCCACAGGTATGACAAATGCCTCAACCTTAATGGCGATTATGTTGAAAAGTAAACATATTTGTACCTAACATTTGGTAATAAATTTATTTGGCTATGTACTCTCGTCTTTTAATTATGGCCCATCGGAGGTTGAAAAAAATAGCCCTCGTAATTAATGAAGATGTTATGTTTTACCTTATTTGCTTTTTCTAGACTGAACGTTACACATAAGTTTAATGGATAAGCCTTTAATGAGTTACTTAAAACAGTTCAAGTTAAAAAGTGCGAACTGGTACCACGGTTACTTATATACTGTGCTAAATATTTCAACAATTTTGGATAAAAGTTGTGGAAGGTGCAAGAGTTCAATTCTCTGGCCTCAATGAAAGAGAACGGCTCCCTTTAATTCATTCAGCAGAGCCCAAAGAATATTTTTGGGGAAGGGGAAACATAGCTTTAAAATATACTGATCATTACAGTTTATCAGTTTTGCAGAAAAAAAAGAAAAAGAAATGATACAAAACGAATGTTTCAGGAAAATAAATTCATATAGCTTATGATAAATAAGGTTTAAATGAATACTTATTAAAAATTGGCAGATGTGAACATAATTCGTTTTATAAGTATTAATCAAAATAAGAAAGGTAATTTCCTCTTATGGCGATAAGGTACAATGCATACCAATATGGCTGATAGTACTTTGTTCTTAAATGTAGTTTTGAACTCATTCTTTTCATTAGATTGCTATGTTTATTCAGAAGTATATATTTTAAAGAAACAGTTTCTGTATTTTTCAATATCTAAAGTGTTGATTTCATGATACGCTGATATAGATGTTTTTGTTTTATTAAATATTTTTCACTATAATAGTTATCGAACTTTCATTTTTGCTATCGTCAAGTAAGGAACACTCCACTCGAGTTACAGAGTTAGCTGGAGGTGACGTACTTCTCAGAAATTGAAACGGTTTTGGCCCAAAGTTATATTTAGGTCCACTCTCAAGCATAGAAGATCGGCCGGCTGTGTGCTCGATGCCGTGAACTACTCACCAGTATTCGGTCTCTGCTACTTCCGGTTTCTCCCATTCTTACGTTCCTTCCATGGGCAAGGCACAAGTCCTTTGGAAGAGTGAAGTGGGCGTTCTTCTTCTGTTTAAATGGAAATGGAATCCTTTAAAATTACTGTACGAACTCCAACTTGTAACACTTAAATAGGTCGTTAGAGTCGCTTGGAAAACCAAACTAAAACCGACTTACCAAGCAATGCTGCTACCGTTTTAATTTAAACGATTAACTATGTGTTATTATACCCAGTACTGAGAGATGATTATCCTATAAATCATTCTGAATTAAAGCTCACTGTCATTGTCGCCAACACAATAACGTCCATTCTTGCCAGAGAGAGCCTGAAAACCTCCGATTTCGAATGAAAATAAACTAGACGTTCCCTGTACAGATAAGTGCTTTACTTATAAATATTAACCGTAGTTGGCCATTGGTATACCTCAGAATGCAATTTTTAAGTTTATTTAAGAAAAAATGGATAGGCTAATTGGTTATGTTATTCTTAAATATTTTACTTTAGAATATTCATGTCTATTTTGGTTCTTTGTAACTAAAAATTATTAGTGTTAAAACCTGGATCTCTGTGCCCAGAATCCTTGCGGTCGCCTTTGAGGAGAGTACTCGACAGACGTATTCTCCGTTGCCTGCTGGTTTTTAGTCTTCGTTTGAGATCATAGGAATTTTTTAAATTCCAATTTTAAAATAGAACCGGCTACACATTTCACCTTAAACGTGGGGCTATGATGATAACAGTGAACTAACGTCAAACACTACTCATTCGATACTGCGATTTCGTTCTGGTTGCAAAGTTAGCTGACTGAGGTGATGTTCTCTCATAAATTGATAAAGCTTTGCCCAAAGAGATATTTAGTGCCATTTACAAGCGTTGAAGGTTTGAGCGGTCGACTTTGTACTCTGCGCGTTGAGTCAATTATTAACGTGCTAGGCTTTCGGTCTCTCTGTTATTGCCGGCTTCTCACATTCGACTTTCCTTCACGCGCCAATCACAAGGCCTATTGCTCAAACTTTCTTTAATGTTTTATTTTAAAATAAAGTTGTCATATTTTAAAACTCTAGACTTGAGGTCGGGCAGTTGCCCCTTTATGCATTTCTCCTTGAGGGCCCTTTAAGGAAAGTAATCCCCAGTTGTACTCCGTTGGCTTCTGGTTTTGGCTTTGCGTTTGAGGCCATAAGTACTGTTCAAAATTGGAGCCGGTACCCATTGCACCTTAAACGTGGATCCATGGCGGCGGCTATAAACGGTTAGCTACAATTTGTCATCACATGTTTGTACAATAAATAAATAACTGAAACTATCTGAAGGTAATCAATTGAAAGCGACATAATTATGTGCCATCGCGTGACTGCATAATCCACCTCCATTGCTGTTTCCTTCGTAGAAAGATAACCTTAATTCTTGCTGATATTCCCTGTATCCGTGTCAAATACGGGTGCATAAATGATGTTCATAAAGCGGAACAATGGCAACAGAAGTACGCATAAGTATTGCATTCACTGCAGTATTGAATAATATTTAATCAGTACCCATATAAACGACAGGAAACAGACTCTCTAGTCAATGTAATGGAATTCCTTTTTGAGAAACGCTTTCGAATCCTTAATCTTGTAGTGTCCTGTAACTCCAATGTTATGAGACTGAAGGAATCCCTAATTAATTTTGTTCCACTGAAATCAAGGTAATTACATCATTTAGCGGCCTATATACATTATCTGTGTTTGCATTTTCACTAACAACTTCAGTGCCACACTGTAATCTTACGCACGGTGTTCTAGGATCCATTTCTTGAAGTTATCTCTCGTAGTTGTGCACGACGCGCCGGTAATGTTGATTGTATGTTGTAGGGGCTTCAAGGGTGGTACACATTTTAATCAGCAACGAGTTGTAACTCTGTACATACATGTATACGCAAAGTACAGTATGTACTACAAATAGAAAATCCTACAGACGGGGGCAGGATTCAAATTAGGAACATCCTCTTTTAGAAACCCGCCGCCCTAACCACTCGTGCACAAAACACAGCTATGGATATTTAGGTCAAAGCAGTTCCTAATATGTAATCCTTAGATGTCTGATTCATAACGGACGGAACGTATTATTATTATTATTATTATTATTATTATTATTATTATTGAAAATGGTGATAATTAGTAATTGTGGTAATATTCCATAAAATATTTCAATATAATATTTCATTAGTATTCATATTATAAACATTATATTACTATATGAAGAATACAATTAATAATTCAGAACTAGTACGTCAGATTGATGTAATAATCAAAGCTAAATGTTAGTATACCAAATAACTTGCCTCCTACGCGGTGACAGTGTTAGCAATACCAGAACGCTCTTAAATAAAATAACTGTAACAGAGGCAAGTAGTCCTATGTAATACAATAATGAAAATTTAGGAATATTTTATCATCCCTGATGTCATTTGAGTTGCCTATTCGAACAAATTGGACGAGATTCGGGAACACCGTGTATTTAAAACGTAAGACGTCCCTGTGAGTTATAATGGGCTTTCTGGAGATTCTGTTTTACAACGTTCTACTAAAACATGAAAATGTATTTAGATATTTCGAGGAAATTCTGTTTCTAGTGGTCCCAAAAGTGCCAGATATGTAAATCATCTATCTAGAATAACTATTTTAAATAGCAATAGTTACTCATGGACAGCGACTACAAATAAAATGCTTAGGTACCTTACCTAAGTAGAGTGTGTAGTACACACGCTGTCGCGACTCAAAATGAATAACAGATTGGATAAAATCAATCATTTAAAAGTAACAATACATAGTTTATGAAACATCATCTCTTTAGATGGATAGCGATGACCACAAGTTGTACTATTGCTATTTTAAAATATTGTATTTTTCATTGTAATCATGTCCTGTATTCTAAAGTAATCGTGATTTGACTTTGTACTTGAAGCTACAACAAAGAAATTAAAAAAGTAACCACAAGGAATCTATAAACTGAAATATATTATCCAAACGTGGTTTACAACAATTATAATGAACATTAGTTAATTGTATTCAACAGTGAATACATACACATACAGGATCAAAAAAATGAGTGGAAATAAATATGCTGGGTAGGAATAGAGGAGGATTCAGCACTTTGGCCATGGTTAGTAAAATACCCGATGAAAGGAACGAGGCTAGGAAGAACGAAATGCAACCAAATCCAATGCTGGCAAACACAGTGCAGCGGCGTACATATCATTTCCAGATTGAACATACTTGGACCCCGTCAATACTCCCCCTAGATTCTCACGGACAGATTCGGACAGCAGATTCTGTGTCAGAGAAGAGTTATCTCCACAAAGTTCATCCACCTATCACGCCACATACCAACCGTTCATCGCTCCTGGCTCTGCAACCTTGAAAAATAAAAGGCAAAAAATCCGAGGAAATGAGGGCAGGAAAATTCGTGGTAGGCATACGACCACCGACTTGGGAAAACCCCGAAAAATATTAAGTTCATGGTGATCAATCCAAGGGAAGCGGACGCGGAACCCCCCAAATACAAGCCACAGTACTTAATGACTGAAGCATTTTGTTCGGTTGAAAACAAATAAGTTTAATAATAATGCAGGCAAACCAATTGTTTGCAACAGTTTTTTAAATGTATCTTTAAGAATATGTCATCTTCAACGGCTTTAGATGTGGCGATAGTAAAACAATTTCATATTAAAAACATATTTCCTAAAATACATCCCTGAATTTTCGATTATGAATTATAATAAAGTGTTTATGATTTCCCGTATCTCTTTTATTACTGTGTGTGTGTCTGTGAATAGCATAACTCAAAAACAAAAGTCGGATAACTACTAAATTTGGTAATTAGTTCAAAGATGCGACACGAATATTTTCAAGAATAATCCCCAACCCGAATCTACTCCACATATGGAACATTCTTTGAAAACTTTATTTTCTCAAAAAATGCCTCTAACGATTTTGATTAAAATAACGAGATATTTAAGTGACAAATATACCTAATGCATGTCTTGAATTTTCTGGGAATAGTCATCTTCATTCGGAAGGAATTTTGTATAATCTTGCATAAATGGTAAACGATACACGAAAACGTACTACACAAAAAGTGTAGATCTCCTTAAGGGTGCCAATAGCTGAAATGTGGTCAAAATGTTCAAGAAATTAAAATATCAGTTTTTATGTCCCAAAAATACTTTGAACCTTTAGCTTCAATTACATGTTATGGCTTTTGCTATTACAGCTCTTTAAAGCTTCAACACGTATACATTTAAATGTTCAGGAGCACACTGCTTAATGGCCTCTATTTACTTCCAAGCCTTTTATCTGACTTTGAATTTTCTTACACATTTTTGTGCTAAAATGTTCCACATGATACACATTGTAACCAATATTGTTCAAATTTTTAGCATAACTCGGAGAAAATGAACATAAGAAACTGGCATATGATTTTTGCTACACTTTTCACTTTCTCAAAATACGACGTAAGTAATTCGATCACTGAGGATAAGTTGTTAGAAAAGTTATATCCTAAGGTTTAATTTTTTTCTGAAAGAGACCAGAAGAGTGAAAAGCAATCTATATGTCAGTTTTGTGTGTTTGTGTTTAAATGGCATGACAGTATTTTTATTTCTTAAAACATAAGAAATCTTGTATAACGTCTGACTGATTAGTATAATAAAAGTAAAACAAATATATTTCTCAAAAACTATTAAAGATATCTGCATGAAATTTAAGACACACTTACAGTTGTGGAAGAGTAGCACGTGACAAAATGTTGAAAACATGCGGATAAAAACTGCAAGATTTACATATTTCACCTATGGGTACCTTTAAACATACAATTTATTTCCAATTCATTTTTTCTGCCATAAGCCATTTTCGAGACATCCGTTGTTAATGATTTGAAGTTTTTATTACTTTGTCACCTTTTTAAAGTCCTGTCGATATTCAGTTATATCTGAGATTACATGTGAATAGGATGGAATTTTAAGCCCAGCATACAGCGCCCAACCCTTAAATATTTGGCTGTCGCTATTCCCTTTTTATCTATAACGAAATAAAAAAAGCCCCACGCGAGACCTCGGCCTCCTTTATTTGGGAAAAGTGGTGCCTATTTTATATTGCAGACTATATTACCGTCTTTATTGTTTCTTTCTCATTACACTTGGGTTACAATATTTTTAGCTTATTGTGATTATTATAACATTCATTACATCTGTAGTAACTTGGGTTTGTCATGGGTGGTTATTCCTTTGTTTACAATTTACATAAATGGTTACAATAAATGTTTATTATAGCCTATCTGTGTACAATTTTATTAATACTACTGCTACTTCTACTTATTCTAAGTTATTTGCTAAGTCCTTAATCTAGGGTGGCCACTGTGGGTGTCTTTCTCGCAGGTACGCCGCTCGCGCTCTCGTAGAGAAGGCATCAGCCGTCCTGTTAGCTCAGGACCACAGTCTTTTTTGTCTAACAATCTGGTAGATTTTTGTCACAGTAGCTCAATGGTTACAGCAACCGCACGGAGAGCGGGAGAACCGTATTCAAATACCGCCTGTGGCGTTGAATTTTTTAGTTGACTCTATATTAAAAATCTGGTAGATATTGCGGTTTTGGAGATGGAAGAGAGCTTTTGTTCTGGTAGTTTGCGTGAGCGGACACCCCCAGACCGCATGCTCTGGTGTCTCCCTTGCTCCACATCTGCAGACATCGTCATTCTTGAGCCCTATAGGTCCCGTTAAGTAGTGAATGAGTCCTCTTTTTGGTTTGAAATACTTCATGTTCAGTCTCCCTTCCACATTCGGGAAGATGTCGTATAGTCTTCGTCCAGTTGTGCTGCTGCCATTATGCGGTGAGGTGTTCTTTTATTTCTAATTCATATCTCCCTGGAGCACCTGCCAGTTGCGCAGCCCTGACGTTGTTCTTTCTGAGTCAGTAACAGGCTGCTCTACGTCGCACTTCCAAGTCTAGTGGGAACAGGCCCAGTGTTACGAGTTGGGGTAATGGAGAAGGCTCCTGTCATCTGTAGGAGGCATTTCCTCTGTGTTTTCCTTATCTATAACGAAATGTGTAATGTAGCTGTTTCGTCAAAGGCTTACCCGATTAAAATTAAGTAGACAGAAAAATGAGCTTTTGTAAGAATAGTTTGTATAACCACTAATAAACGATAAGAGAAAGCCATGTGAATGTAATACATGAAATGTTTTAATTAAGGATTCTTATATCTTATTTAAAAGTTATTCAATATACTTTTTTCTTTAACACTAATAACATATATTAATGCACAGCTATTTTAAAATGCATTGCTGTAGTATGTTTTACAGAATGTTTACGGTTGTAATTCTTGCACTTTCTGTTTTTAAGGCTTTAATTTGATATTTGAATGAACTCTATAGTTCAAATCCTAGCTGTGCTACTTTGAAGATTAAAATAAATTAGACATGTTCACATCTGAGACATTCGTGTTTAAATATTAGCACATTACTATTATTATTATTATTATTATTATTATTATTATTATTTGGAAATTTTAAACTCTCTGCTATTGAAACAGTCTTTGACTCTAACAAGAAACACTTGCGAAAGCTATGGTAACTTAAAGGTGGAAAATTTCAGTCAAAAAGTAAAAATCTCTCAGCTGCTACCCCATTCTTTCAAGTTCATGTGTTGAATGGATTATACCAATTTGGGTTTACTTTCAACATTGAGTTAAACTTTATACAATTTTCTGCAGAGATAACAGTATTTTCATACTTAACAAAAATGAAAAGTAGAATATTTAGAAGAAGGACCATTTTAATATTAATGCACATCTTAAGCTAATGAGTGATATTTCGTTTAGTTTTTACACATCCATGTTTAACGAGGCTTTACACCAAATGTGCACTCACATTCCTGGCCAGGGGTTGTCCAATATAATGATGAACTAAACTGTGAATCTTTAATCTGTAAACGGGCGTTCCAATGGTGGGCCGTGATTGTTAACCTCCCACTGTTCGATATGTTCCTGAGGTGATGTGACGCCAATAACAGGCATGCATATCCCAGCCTGCTCGACATAATTGAGGGCCCAATAGTCTACAACGACGCCCAATCAGTGATCCGTGAGCAAAAAGTAGCCTCCGAGGTTTTTCCAAATAGCCAGCTGGCCTTGATGGGAAGAGGTAGTTGGGAGAGTTATTAATGAATAATAAATTGTTGAATTATTGACCTGGGCTGGGAAAGCGTAAGTCAATAATTGTAGCCCACGTGGCTTTATGAAATGAGGTACCTAACCCTCGAGCTGAAAAGAATGAGCACCGCTGATCTAGTCATAGTATTACATTGTTAAAGAGTTTTCAATCGTCACGTACACTCGGTTCAGCAAAGCTGAGTCGTAAAAAATCACCGTTGATTAGGACGCAGTAGCAAACACAAGTTGTGCAATCCAAACTTATTTTAAAAATCTGTTACAAATATGATCCAAATAGTTTCAGATTTTTAAATCCAAATATCCTTTAAAGCGAAATATCAGCATTAATGACAATGTTATGGTAGAATATTTAACCAACGTCTACCTTATGTGAGTTAATTAATCTATTCTCAAACTCTGACAAATACAATAACAGTCTACATATAAGCCTTTTCCTTGTTATCTAAACTTCAAGGCATCTCTCTGGTGACTTTCAACATTCTTGATACGTATTTCCTATATGTATGTGACAACCAGACTAGCAGAGACTTGTGCCAACCCTGCGAAAGGCCAGTGCAAATGTTTTTAAATTGCAAATAACAAACTACTCTATTCTCCTTTTACCGCAAGCGAAACGAGAATCTAGAATACCTTTTCCACGTCTGAGTGATGGGCGCACATTTGCTAATTTAGAAATAAACTACAAATATATGCCTTAAATAATTCGTTTTTACATTGAATCATTAGTTCTAACAGTCCGTATTACATATTCGTGTTCTTATTTCTGATTATTTAACTTTCGATACGTAGATTATTCTGAATTTTCTGTTCATAACTGTGTAAAGCACATTCCTTCCCCAGCATTTTTGTTTTCATTACGTGTTCATGATCTCTTTTGGAGTGAAACGGAAATCCTAAAACCTTTCAGGAAGAAATAAATAATAAGAAACAACATTTTGAGAATCAAAACTCATGCTAAGTATAAATGCAAAGGAGAGGATCAATAAAAATTAAGAGTTTGTTCTTTCAATGCGTATCTCATTGATTGATTATTCGTAATATTGGAAAACAAAAACAGATAAAATAAAAGGGATGTGTTCTTAAACATTTTAGGTCCTTAGTATATGTTTATCTGAAAGTTGCTTTAACCCTAGAAGGCCTATGCGTTTCTACAACTAAACTGGGTCCGTTGAAATCACTTGCAACTTCATAGCACTATTTGCAACCATTATATGTTTTAGATCGTTGTCATTTACGTTTTATTTCCTGTCTTTAGTAGTGTTTAACACCCGTTCCTATTACATACGGCACACAGGCGGAACGCTGTCTCAGAGGAACAACGCTCTCTGAAAAGATTCAGCACATCCATTATATTTTCATACCAAGAGCTTCTCACACTAGGAATTGAAGCACACCTATCTTTCTTACAGCGTTTTCTCACTGACATCATAACAACAAAGTGGAAGGTCCTTAATTTTCTTCACGTTCGTTCTTACACGGAATAGTCTGGACCCACTGAAGTCCACAATTACTTCACCAAATGACTGCATTTCATAACACGCCTGATTACTAGGAGACCTATAAAAGCTTACACTACTAATTTCTCACCAGTTCTGCGATTTAGGAGTAGGAGTAGTCAGGCGGAGGGGCCTTCAATAACTGGGGCATAGCACCACACGTAGCCCACAGTGGACCTTTGGGCTTCTAACGGAAGGGGTGATGGGGAGACCCGAAGGGCGACCAGATCCAGAAGACGATATGCGCTAGCAAGGACGGGGTTCCTAACGATTCCAATGTGACACCAATCTTAACGCCGGCTAACGCTGCCTTAGCCCCCGCAACCTGGGGGCCCCGGGAATAAACGAGACAGCTCCCAGTAATGAAGGTGGCCCCAGCAGTCCCGTCAGGGAGAAATATTTCCAGATCACAAATTCCACTGACCCGCCACAACACACCAACCGCCATCGCCTGGACCTACAACCCTGAAACAGATGAGGTAAAACGGATGATCGGAAATAATAGGGACAGAAAATGGACAGGAAATTTGTGATAGAAGGGGAACAACCCAGCACTTTTCTAATTACCCAGGGAAACCATGAAAAAACCCATGGTTAGAGTGGCCGACCCAATGGAAATCGAACCGGGACCTCCCGAATGCGAGCCTCACATGTTACCGCGGAGCCATCTTGCTCGGTGCTTCTGAGATTTAATTTGCAAAATATAAACCTAAACTAATGTGATCTTCTTTTATGTATGACATTTTTCGTAACTCGGCGGAGGGGGGCAGCAAATACTATCTTCGAAACTACGCTGATATCACTTAGATTTTCATCTTTGTGTTTAATCTCTCCAAACTTTACATGTTGTGGTATCAAGAAACTGCTTATGCACATGGTCTTACCATGAAATGAAACTGCGAAACCATTGATACGGTGGAGCAGAACAGTTTGATTTATTTTTAACTACTAATTTGGCATTATCCGTCCGTTGCCCGCCACTAAGCACAAATCTGCACAGCTAACCCCTTCCACAAAACAAAACAACAGCTGATTTTCTACAATAGTTCAAAATATTCACCCAAGGAAATGTGTCGTAAACATATGTAAAATTCGCTTTATAAATTTTAACTACGTGTTTCGTTATTCCATCAAAATACCCACTGAAATATTGTGTGTTTTGCGGCCAAAACATAACAAATAGGTAACCATGCGGTGATATACATTCCGGTCGGTCCCGCCTGACGCAACTACAACCCACTTGACAGGAAAATGAACCGTGGTGTTACTGCCAACTTTATGCATAAAATGAGCTTAGGTTTGAGCTATGTGGCGACTTTTTTACGAGGGAGATTGGCATGCTTACCTTTTGAGTAAGAGAAGAAGTTTGTGACTTGCACATTCCTTAGACAGGTATTATATAAATAAAGGAATTATCATAGGAATACATTTATTTAAATTATATTATAGGATTTATTTTCGTGTTGTTGAGAAAAACTGAGAAACCTACAAAGAAAATTCAGAGAGAAACTATTGCAAAAAGTGCATCGTAATTCAGGTGAAACCATTATACCAATTTCAGATTTTCTTCAGCTAAAATGAGTTTTAGGATGTTGCGTTTTATATAGTGGACGCACTGCGTTTCTTAATGGTCCATTGATGTTCCAAATGTCCTTTTTAGCGGCACAGTTTAGTAGACTTGCCAATTGGTTTCTCCCAAGAGGTTAATTACACTTTAAATTGCTCACTGCAACAATAGTCGTAGATAGAAATGTGACTCTTAAAACCAAGAAAACCAAGAGAGAACAGCAGAAGAGAAACATCCCAAGCCTGCTGATAATACCCAATATCAATGAGACAATAATAGGCAAGTTACTGTGAGGTATGACTTGACATTCTAGTAGTTTTTGAGATACACAACAAGGGATTGGAAATTTTTACTCTTAAAAACGTAATTTGTTTTCAACAATTCAAGTATTCTCGTAGATGTTCAGTATCGCTTGCACTCCGAGGTATATATACCTCACAATAAGACTAATAAAATCGCAACATTAGATAGCAACGCGAGTAAAATAGGAATGGTTTCAACACTTAACAAAGGGTTGATATCCCTAAAAGATATGCTGGAATGTTGCCTTAGTAATCTATACTGGAATGTGGTAGAAGTTTGTTAAGAATCTCGTATGTAATCAAGACTCTTTCTGTTTGTATTGTGAATCCTAAACGGAGAATGCCGAGCCACGAATGGATTTTCATGTGATACCACTCTTTCATTTTGGTTTACTTTGAACGAACACCAGGCTGGCAGCCGGGAACGTACACTACAGCTGCTCATTCTCAGCCCTTTGCGCGATTGACAAGTTGTAAAGACCTGTTACCTTCTTCAAATAAGATACTAAAAGTATTCCTTGTTTGCTATGGTACAGGTACCATAGCGCATAAGCATACCTTTATTCACACGCTTCTGGATTGCGGCTATTTTTGTACCATTTTTACGGTGTTTTGAGGATCATCTGTGTTTTAATAATTTTTGTTTCAGAGCACTTCAACTTCAAGGTCATATCGCGACCATTGTAAGAATAATAACAATATGTACACTATGTGACTTGACATGTGATGTGTGACACTTGTGATCAAAAGGATCCGGACACCCCACAAATATACGTTTTTCATCTTAGGTGCATTGTGCTGCCACCTACTGCCTGGTACTCATTATCCGCGACCTCAGTAGTCATTAGACATCGTGAAACAGCAGAATGGGACGCTCCGTGGAACGCACGGACTTCGAACGTGGTCAGGTGATTGGGTGTCACTTGTGTCAGAAGTCTATACGCGGGATTTCCACGCTCCTAAGCATCCCTAGGTTCACTGTTTCTGATGTGATAGTGAAGTGGAAAAGTGAAGGGACACGTACAGCACAAAAGCGTACAGGCCGACCTCGTCTGTTGAGTGACAGAGACCGCCGACATTTGAAGAGGGTCGTAAAGAGTAATAGGCAGACATCTATCCAGACCATCACACAGGAATTACAAACTGCATCAGGATCCACTACAAGCTCTATGACAGTTAGGCGTGAGGTGAGAAACCTTGGATTCCATGGTCGAGCGGCTGCTCATAAGCCACACATCACGCAGGAGAATGCCAAACGACGCCTCGCATGGTGTAAGGAGCGTCAACAGTGGCAAAACGTTGTGTGGAGTGACGAATCACGATACACAATGTGGCGATCTGATGACAGGGTGTGGGTATGGCGAATGCCCGGTGAACGTCATCTGCCAGCGTGTGTAGTGCCAACAGTGAAATTCGGAGGTGGTGGTGTTACCGTGTGGTCGTGTTTTTCCTGGAGGGGGCTTGCACCCCTTGTTGTTTTGCGTGACACGATCACAGCGCAAACCTACATTGATATTTTAAGCACCTTCTTGCTTCCCACTGTTGAAGAGCAATCCAGGGATGGCGTTTGCATCTTTCAACACGATCGAGCAATTGTTCATACTGCACGGGCTGTGGCGGAGTGGTTACACGACAATAACATCCCTGTAATGGACTGGCCTGCACAGAGTCCTGACTTGAATCCTATAGAACACCTTTGGGATGTTTTGGAACGCCGAGTTCGTGCTAGGCCTCACCGACCTACATTGATACCTCTCCTCAGTTCCGTACTCCGTGAAGAATGGGCTGCCATTCCCCAAGAAACCTTCCAGCACCTGATTGAAAGTATGCCTGCGAGAGTGAACGCTGTCATCAAGGTTAAGGGTGGGTCAACACCATATTGACTTCCAGCATTACCGATGGAGGGCGCCACGAACTTGTACGTCAATTTCAGCCAGGTGTCCGGATACTTTTATTACGTAGTGTGTATATATATATATATATATATATATATATATATATACACACTACGTAATATATATGTGTGTGTATGTTAAGCGAGATAGTTGGTACATTATTAGGTATAATTAGAACATTTGTCAATATTATTATAACATTATTAAGCGCAATTTCAGCAGTGGTAAATTGAACGTGATATATGAGTTTATATTATTTCTGTACATAAAAGTAATTATCTAACAAAAGGCTATTGTCACATTGATGTTACAAGTCGAGCTGGGATTATTGTTGGTTAAAATACACAAAAAGCAGAAGTACCCGTGTCTGGGCTTCCTCTCCCGTAGGCTCAAGATTGACATGAAAAAAATTACTTGCGAATTGGGATGATTCACTGATAATATCTAATTAAAAGGTATTAAACGAGAGAACTTACAAAAATGTGCAATTTTTATCCCTTCAGTTTTTTTCTTTCTTTCTTTTCTTTCTTGGAGGCACGCATCGCTGGGGAAAAAATGAAACATAACTGCTGTGGCGAGAGCGCTTCCTACGCTGATATCTCCCTCGTGGTCATTTGGGTGTCCTTGGTTCGTTGTCCGCCTCTGATCGTTCTTGTAGAAGCCGTGAATCAAACCCTATCTCTATTTATTTCTATCTAAGAGTTTGTGTGGGTGAAGATCATTCTTTAAATTATAACCACGTTTTTCGGGTTTTAACCATATTTTATTAAAGAAGAATACTTGTAATTAGTTACTGAATAACATGTTGAATAGCGACGTGGCTAGCAACACTTTTCTCCGAATCAACTATTAAAATGATATCTTAATCCCACCATCCGAATATATTTAAGGGGTTAACTATCTCAAGTCACACGTAATCATTCTCTCCCTCCCCTGCAAATCAAGAAGCAGCGTGGAACTGTCACAGCGCGAACCAGAATAAATGAGCAATGAATGAATTTCTGGACATGCTGCCCGTTTTATGGCGCTACTTTTCGCGCCGGAATTTGTAACATGACTTTTGATTGGCGGTGACAATAGCGTTGGATGCGACATATGAGAAATAAATTGTATACAGTTTTTTGTAAGCGTAGGGTCACTGTACACTTAGAGTTTTTCTGTATTGCCTGTCTCTTTCTTGTTTGCCGTCTTCTCTCACTGTAACATAGTCTCATTTCAGCCAGCTCCCTGTGTCGGGACTGACACTCCGAAGAACTGAATCAATTGCTGTCTCTATCCATTAGCTGCCCCCCTCTCTCTTTCTCTCTCTCACTGTGCCTGCCGTTTTCCGAATCTCTGGGTTACAAAGGTCGCTAACTAATTTGGCTGGTTGCTTGCATGCGTTTCTACCAACGTTTATACAACGTACATATTTTATAAAGGTTGTTGTTTTTCAATGCATATAAGTTATTTACAATATTATGTGCATTTCTTATGACATTAATATTTACCCTATTTAGAATCTGTTTACATTTGCCAAAACTTTCCTGTTATTTTCTTCCCGTTGCATTTTCAATCCTATCTTACTTTATTCATGATTAATATAACCGCATGATTATTTATATATCTGTGTCGGATATTGTGTGTAGGTGGTCCCTTACACTGCGCTACATGAAATCCTGGTTGTAAGTTATCTTTAGTACGGTGTTGCGCGCAGATACTTGTAGGCCTGGTGCGAGACAAGGTTTATTATCCCGTCCCATCTGCGGTGGTGTTGATAAGCTTGAGTTGATTTTCTTTCCATTAGTTCTAAGTCTCCATGCAGCGTGGTGTGTGTTAATTCTCCCTAAACATTAATTGAGGAAATACAGAATTAATTAATTGTTAATGATCTAACTGCTGGAACGTCTGAATGTGTATGTTATGTGCATGTGTGTTTACTCAATTCAATAATACTGTATTTATTTATAATGACATATTATAAAGATGAGTCTAGATTTGCTTTTGATATGAACTATATTTGAAATAACAGTTTTTAAACTGTGGAGCAATATAAAAAGTATTTGCAAAAAGTTCTCCTATGTTCTAAGTATGCGTTCTCATATGAAAACTGTTTAAACATGCATAATATTATGGATTTAATTCATGTGTGTCACGCATTTCACTTGTCAGTTCCGAATTCGTTATTCCGTTTCTTGAGAAATACGACATTAATTTCCCTTGTGACTATCTTGCATACATTTACTGCAGCTGATCGTTGAGCGGAAGACAAGCCTAAAGTTAGCCGTTACAGCTTAAAGCTTTATAATTTTTCTTTTTCCGGCGAAGACAGACAGACGAGTCAGATTACTTTAATTTTCAATGTATTTTCAGATAAAAAAATCGCAGCTCAATCTGCGACACCAATGTGACAATGGCCCCTTGTTAAAGTAAAACAGTTTTAGGTTTTAAACTGACTTGCATTTGCCGATGTATTTTAAGAAAGAAAAAAGTTTGGGGAGAAATTGGCAGTTTTGTTTAATACTAGTGAAAGGTCTTCTGGAATTTTATGCTATCTCCTTTGGTTGTTGTATTGGTTGCATTCTATGATGAAGTGGTTAAGGTAAGTTTTTTTAACAGAAGTTACAGGTTGGTTGGGGCTGGCCAGAGGGAGGTAAGAATGAGTGAGTTGAGTACGGCCAATTTAAATACGGTGAGAATGGTTTGTTCTTTTCTGGTAAGCAGTTTTGTGGGATGTGGAGCTGTAGAACCATTACGTACAGCGTGTAATTTTCCAGGCGGTTAGTGACTCTAATGGTATCCCCATTTCTCAACTGGTATCTAGAGAGATGATTCATACGCTCGTGTACGTGTCAGGATATTTATTCATTTCTTGAGGTGATAGCATGGCATCTTTAAGCAATTTTGTTCAGCATTTTCATTGCCTGCATTGTTTTGATGAGAGGGGATCCAGGTGAATATTATTTTGTTATCAAAGTCAGTGGCGGTATTGATTAGCTTTTGAGTGTCTTGTAAAAGCTGCATGTCTGTAGTATAGTTGCTTATGTTGTATAGTATACCTAGAGCATCGGTTCATATTACACAGCAGTTGCAATTAAATGAAATAATGTATTCTAGTGCTTGACAAATAGCATATAGCTCACAGATGAAAGTGAAATAGTAGCCAGGTAACTTATACTTCAATATTTTCTCAGGAGCTATTACTGCTCACGCGGTACCATGATGTGTTTTTGATTCATCAGTGTAGGGAAATTGATGTCAAGGGTACTTATTGTGCACTTCCTGAAGTAGGGATTTGTAAATATTTGAATCGGTGTTCGTTGTCTGAAGTTTTGCTTGACTATAAGTATTTTGGGAGTTTTGAGTTTCTAGAGCGGGGTGTTGTGGATATCACATGTCAAAATTGTAGGGAATTTTATGTCGTACATATTTAGATATTCTTGCAGTCGTTAGTGAAAAGGTAACCAGTGTTTGTGTCGGTGACGATTTTCATTCTGAATTTGGAAATACGTAAGTGTGAATTTTAGAATTTGGGCGTGCTGGAAGTTTGATTCCTTATTTCATGATTAACTATATTCTGCCGAAGTCCCATGATATTTCGTATGCTTCTATAAGTAAGCTTGAAGTGGGACTAGTGCGATATGCTCGTAATATTAATCTAATCGATGAACGTAGAATAAGGTGGTGTAGTGGTTACCATACTTCCCTCTAGTTCCCGAGGTCGCGGTTTCAAATCCAGCTGAGAGGGCGATGGATTTTTTTTTCGGGCGTAAACATCCTTAGCATGGCTTCCTTCGGAAGTGAAATAAAGCCGGGGGTCCCGCGTAGTAGATTTACGGCACGTAAAAGAACCTCTAGCCTGATAAAGACGGCTCTGAGCAAAATTTCTGGTCTTTCACGCCCAATTTAGAATGGACGTTAAGGACCACAGCAGTTAAAGAGCGTCCATAAATAAAACTCAATTTAATTTTATCTATAGAATCGAAGAGTTTACACAATAGCTACATAATCAAGTTTACTTTTGATAAGGGCCTGCTAAGTCATTTGATAAACATGCCGATCAGCATCCAGTTGCGATATCCTAAGGTTTTTAGTATGTTCAATCGCCTTTGGCAGTCCACGCTTAGGATTCTGATGTGTGGTTTCCATGTAGCATTTGATCCAACATTAATCCCAGCAGTTTTAAATGCTTAACTCCTTCAATGGGTTTTATTTGATTTGATTTAGCGTTTGATTTGATACCGGGATTTGGGAGACGTGCAGGTCCCTTTTTTTACATATACATTTCGATTTTTGTTGAGCGAAGTTATATCCTGTTTGTGACGCCAATGTTTTAATCTTCATAATTGCTTTTTGTAGTAGAGCACGTGTCATTGAGATGTTTCCTTTACATGCGATGGTGAGGTCATCAGCAAGTAGATATACTTTTACGGGGAGTAAAATGTAATTTATTCCATAGAATGTAATTGATTCCATACGAAAAATGTAACACTGATCACAGAACTCTGAGAAACTCCGTTATCTATTATAACTTGTTTGATTAAAGAAGCATTGACACATACTCTGATGATGCGTTGCTGGAAAAATTTCGTATTAAGAAAAACATATTTTAAACTGTTGCAATATTTTAACTATACGTGTTCTCCATGCAGTATCGGATGCCTTTTCTATATCTAGACTGACAAACAGAAGATGTTGATTTTCATACAAAGCGTCTTATATTTCAGATTCAAATGTAATTAGATAATCAGTAGTTGAGCGGATTTGCCTAAATACGTATTGAGCTTCACGCAGTACTTTCTTGCTTTCGATGATCCAGCGTAGACTTTTGTATATGACTGTTTAAGGAAGTGCAGGATAGAGCTATCGGGTCGTAGTTACTCTATATACATGGGTCTTTATTAGGTTAAAGTAGGTATTACTATTTCAGAACGCCAGTTATCGGGGAATATCCTATTGGTACATATAATTAAATATGTGGCTGTCCATTACAAATAAGCCATGGATTAGTCTCGTTTCCTGAAATGTAACTCTCGGAACAGGAGCGGTATACTTCTTTACTAATGGAGTACCGACGTTCACTTCCGTCTTCTTTGGGGATCTTATTTACGAATAAGCTCCTTATTTACAAAGCTCCTTAAAGAAACCACCCGTTGTTAAGTCTGGGGATCGAGGACGCCAAAACACCAGCATTAATTATTCTTCCATCAATCACCTCAGCATTTGCAATAATGAAGTGTGAACTATATGCGTTATTGCCCCAAATTGCTTAAAGGAGTCATAAATTCGTTCATCATTAGTTAATTGAAGAAAAGCTGTTTAAGGATAATGCTTTGTATCGGCCAGGATTAAGCGTTTCACGAAAGAAAATCGGGACGATTATTGGTCTGAGATTAACGGCAGTCCATACATCGATTTTAGTGTGATGTAATGGGATTTAGCGTACAAAATGAGGATTCCCCATTCTCCATTACGAATCGTTGTTTTGAGTGTTAAATTCGCCGTTCGAACAAATCAGTGACTCGTCAGTAAAGGTCACTGTGTTTCTATACAGGATGTATCTTTATTGGTGTCATATATTTGGGGGACGTGTTCCTGACATCAAAGCAGTAAAAGAAGTTCACATAAACATGGGTCTGAAAATCATTTATTTCAGAGTTACAACACAAAATCGAAAGTTACAAAAATTGCTCGAAGTGGCTTCCTCTTACTTCGATGCATGCAGTAAGCCTGCGTTCCATGCTCTGGCGTACCCTGTCGAAAATTCCTAGTGTGTTTCGTATTTGGTCAAATCCAGTTTGGATACGTCCACTCAAAGTGTCAACATCAGGTACAGGAGTCGCATAAACCAAGGACTTCAAATGTCCCCAGACGACGAAATCCATTGGATTCAAATCAAGCGATCGAGCAGGCCATGCAATGGGTCCCCCTCGACCTATCCATCTTTGCGGAAATCGAACTTTCAAGAACGTACGAACTACATACTGAAATGAGCTGGAGCACCATCGTGTAAAAACCACGTTCGTTGAATGATGTTCAGAGGCACATTATCAGTTAAGTGATGCAACTCATTTCTGAGAAACTGGAGATAGGTTTGTCCATTAAGACGCGGAGGGAAGAAGTAGGGACCAATAAGGTGATCATGAATGATTCCACTCCAAACGTTGAGAGAGAACCTCTATTGATGGTTGTCCTGTCGTACTTCATTAGGATTTTCAAATGCCCAGTTATGAGTGTTATGAAAATTGAAGATGCCGTAGCAAGTAAAACCAGCCTCATCCGTGAATAAGATACAGGCTAGGAAATTGATGAACACAGTGCACTGCTGTAACATGCGTTGACATAAACGACTTCTTGGCTCAAAGTCCGCCTCATTTAATCCTTGCACACGTTGAAGGTGATACGGGTACAGAAGATTTTCATGCAGAATTCTCCAGATAGTCATATGACTAACTCTCTCCCTTACAGCCATACGTCTTGTGCTTTGTGATGGGTCTGCATCCACAGCACGAATAACTCATTCTTCAAGCTCAATGCCTCGTACCGCTCTTGGTCTCCCAACATCCCTAGTACTCCTCTTAAATGCGCCATTCTCTCTCAAGGGTTGGTGAATTCGTGCGAATATTCTTGCACACGGTAACTGCTTTTCAGGGTACCTTTCTGAATAAATTTCACGTGCTCGTGCTGCATTGCCGTCTGCACGACCATACGTCAGTGCATATCCGTCTGTTCACTCATGGAATACATATTCTTTGACCTATAACAACGAAACGGTTGATTTTGAGACCCATGTACATATGAACTTTTTTTTACTGTTTTGATGTCAGGAACACGTCCCCCAAATATATGACACCAATAAAGATACAGACCCGTCTCGTACGAACCAAAAAAATCTACCTTTACAAAAGGCATTCTCCCTCTCGGGTAGGTCTGCATAGCAAGCACTTCGTAATGTAGCAAGTATGAGATTTAAGCAGGTCGAAATTTTCTAATGCTCTTTTGGTCCCTCCTGTTGTGCTAACCTTGTCAGAGATTTCCCATACTTGTTGGCTGTGATATTACATGGTGCTGTGCGGTCTTTTTATGTTCCGTTTGTATGCCGCCTTTAACATTCAAGGTCATATGTGCGGCTGTTTACCTTAGGAACAATAAAATTGCTCATCAACAATAATGTTCACTCGCTTACAGTTGGTATTACTTTTGGTTATTACATTCAATTCTCACACACATTCACACTCTTATTCATACTTCCAGACTCTAGGGAGGTTGGGGAATAATCCTGGATAAAGAAAAATTTCCTCCTGGGACCTCTGGATTTCGAGGTTAGCACAAGAGCTGTATGTTATTTTCTGCTCCAACGTTGATTCTGTTCCGTCAATTTAAGCACTATTTTAAGAACTGTATATTCGTCAGGCAAATGAACATCCTAAAACGTTCCGAAAATCTGTACGACAGTGAAAAGCTAATAATGTTCAAGAGATGAAAATGTGTTGCTCTGCATTAAACACTTTTAACCATGGCAAACAGAGAAATGTAATGTAATAATGCAATAACTCTTCACTGTTTCAGGCCTAAACAAACGGTAACCGGCTTATTAGCGGCAGCACACATTTTTGACTCTGATGCTATGACCTGCTTGGTTTGTATCAGTTCACCTGTGGGGAAAACCAAAACGAATATTCCATTAATGTTTGTCTCGTGTACATTTGCCGGTAAGCCCGTTCCATTAGGGACAATGTCAACGTTCAGCAGCGCTATCAACCTTATTGATAAATGAAAACGAGACGAATAATATTGAACTACATAATATGTATATATGTATTATATTATAATGCATAACTTATCACCAGAATATCGACCTGTTGTCCAGATATCCGTTTTATATGTAAAAAACTCTGCAACATTTAAAATACATTTTCAAAAATCGTGTATATGTTTGTCATCGACTAAACCCTATTTATCGACGCTTCTTTCATGACCAATGACGTATGCTACTTGACTGCTATTACCTTTATAGAAGTAGGGGAACTGAATGGTGCTGTTTCTTACCTGAGATTTACAGCAACAGATAATATCAAAGAATCAGAGAAATAAAACACGTATTTTGCATTGCACTATTAAGTGTATGCAGTAGCATGTTTATAAATTTAAACCACATAAAATGAAATGCTATTATGCTCACTGTTAGAATCATGTTTATGTTTTTGTTTTCAAAACCTGCTCCTGCATTTCGAAACCTTTTCCTCAGCCTCTTCGAAAAGCCGATTACACTGATACTTAAGTTATACAATGTTTAGGTGGGGTATACCTTACGAACAATAGAGTAGCCTCCCAATAACCGACAAAAATCTTGCGTTATGGTCTATCGTGGCGATTGATGAGCTATACTGTGCAATGGCCACCACACCTGATCATGCCTGCAGCGCTCTTGGTGGGGAATAATAGGATTGGCTTTTCCAGGAACATCTCGTTCCCTATGTCGAAGCAGTGAGTTCCAGGACAATACAGGGAAATTCTCCCTCGGGCCACCGAGATAGGTCGACATCCGGTATGTCTGTTCAGCGCGGAGTTTGTATTTATAATCGATGCATACAGTTGCGGTGAATCCATTTCACATTTACCTCCCCCATAATAACGCTACAAAATCGGAAAATACCCCTGTACACCCTCAAATATGCTGTTATTATTTTTTGTGTAGGGGTGAGAATGACGTTATGATGTATTTGACAACAATGCAGGAGCTGAATATTAGGTTACGGAGTGAGTTATACAATTGACATTGATGAAGAGAACAACTTAATTCATGCGCCCTCTAGAATTCTAGATGCACGTTGAAAGGCTCGCAAAAGCAAACCCAGAATAGCTGCTGAGAGAATGTATCCAGTTTTTTCTGACGCAAGCAGTGAAGCACAATAAGGTATATGGGTTCACTTCATGTAGAGACGTATTACTAAGTAAAGTCTGATGTGGGTGCGTGGCCTTATGGGAATAAAAAATTATGATTTTCATCACTTTTAAATTTTGAAATCACTGAGAATTTTAACAGTATTTTAAAGTGTTGCCAACTATTTTGTTAAACAATTAAAATGATATAATAGCATATTTTTCGTATACTATAGGTATGTTTTTTTCTGGAATAGCACAGTTTCTCATACAAATTCCCAGTTACTTAATAAATTAAGCATAAAAGAGATACACCAAATATTTTTGTGCAGCAATAACACAGGTAACCCAGAATCGCCGTACTCGTATTTGCACATAGCACGCCGGCAATATCGTTTATAGCAGTTACAGGGGTGGTAAGAATTATATTCACATACGAGATTGTTATTGGTTTGTTTCCATAAAAATAGGATGTAATAATCTTAAATGTGACGAATGAAAATAGCTCCTGATGTGTATTACATCAGTGTAAATGGTTTGTTAGTGTAGGGGGAATTCATGGAACTGCTAATTCGACATCACCTAACTTTATTATATTCTCTAGCTCCTAATTATAGTAGGTGAGGGAAGTACAGTATTCCAACAAGAAATTCGACAACGAGATTTCACCGGAAATACATTTTTGAGGTCCCTGAATAAAACAACAATTATTAGAAAAACAGCTCATGTGTGTGTTTGAACAGCATAACACAAAAATAAAAGGACGGATAAATATAAAAAATTGGTCTTTTAAGTTCATAATTTTCAAGAACATTCTCTAAATCCAAAACATTTTGCGTGAAAAAATTGTTCCTTATTTCTTAACTTTTCAAAAATCGCTTTAAAGAATATGATTAAAATGATAAGTCCAAAATATTTACATAACAAATGAAAAATGTATCTTAAATTTTATGGGAATGGCCTATCACGTCTCCTATATTTGAAGGAATTTTGTATAGCTAGGAAATCATACGAAATAAAATCATACTACAAAACATATGTAGAGATCGTTGTGTTAAATAAACTTTTTGATACCTTTAGTGGTTTGCGAATTATTCCATATTGCAGGTTTTACATTTTTAGAAAGTGCAAGTGCGTCATCTCACGGACAGCTTGAGATTTTACTACTCTCCTTTTGCTTTCTTTCTTTCCTACTTTATTTCTTTCTTTCCATTGCAAAAGCTTTACCACGAATAAACATGTAAAGCAGCTCTTACTTAATCTGAAATCATTTATAATAAAAAATATATTATGAGTAACGTAAGGTGAATTATTTATGTGAATACTATAAAATATACCAGAAAATGTGAAATTGTCATGGGTGTGTCGTTACCACATTCATTGTTTTTCCTTGAATCCCGCTACAAATTGGAGACACAGTATTTTTTAAAGTTTCGTGAGCAGTACACCTATACCGTTTGCTTCATCCTCTACAAATATCGAATTGTAGTAATAGAATATTATTTGTTTGATGTATCTGGATTGATTGTGCGGAATACTGAATTACCAGGGGTTCAGCTATCCAGGCTGTGCTCTCTGTATTAAAATAAAATTTAAGATTTCATTATTTGCATTTAACTTTTATCGTGATCCTCCTTATAATCTTGTCGTCCTCCGTGGTGTAGTGGTTACCATGCTAGCCTCTAGTTCCCGAGGTCGCGGGTTCAAACCCGGCGGAGGGCGATGGACTCTTCGGGCGTAAAAATCTTTAGCATAGCTTCCTTTGGAAGGGAGGTAAAGCCGGCGTTCTCGTGTCGTAGATTTACGGCATATAAAAGAACCTCAAACCTGATAAAGAGACATCTGAGCAAAATTTCCAGTCTTTCACGCCCAATATAGAATGGGACGCTAAGAACCACAGCAGTTAAAGAGCGTCCATAAATAAAACTCAATTCAATTCCTTATAATGCTTTGTGTACAGGTTTTGAAATGTTTCTTTAATTCATATGTACTAAAAGTAATGACATGTTCAAATATTCAACATATAAACCACGAAGAAATCCAAATAAGATAATATAATGCAGTTTATGATTTAATTGTAATGTTATTGTAAAACCAAGCTTTGTGTTAACCCTCCTGAATAAATAAAATTAGCGGATAATGCACACAAAATAATTCTCTGCCTTTTAAGTTCATGCGCCTTTAGTAATAAGGAATACTGGAGGAAACCACAACGATATTCACATTATTTAATACTGGAGAAAACCAGAACGATATTCACATTATTTAATTTGTCTCCTTATAGCAGTGGGAGGATTTTGCAGGTTCGATGTCTAAGATGCATGTATAGCAGGAAAGAATTAAGTATTAAACACAAGGGATTTAATGATAGCCCACTAGCTCACTGTAATCACGCCAAGACTTCAGCATTAGGACTTCAATTACCTATGCACGTAAGAAATTTTATCTTATTTGTAAAATGTTATTCCCGGTTGAAAGCAAGGCTGAAAGATCCGAATATTATTTGGCAAACAAACCCAGATTGTGGTGCCAGTAGCGTATTTTCTGATTACTCGGTGACCTACTTCGAGGCTATCTTATTTCTCATTTTGCAACTGAGCAGTCTAAAATGAGACTAAGTTCCTTTTTCTCTCATAGGAGCAAAAATGATGTTGTAATTAGTGGAAAGTAAATGACCATCAGAATTCTGGCGCAGAATGTTACCACTCGTATATAGCGCCTTCTTTGCTTTCATCGTGAGACTATAATTTTCGTTACATCTTTCTCTAACATTACCCATTTTTTAACTTGAGAAACAGCATATCCAGTCATTTTCGATGGAAGATACTATAGAATTTATTTACGTTTTTAAAAGAAAAGTGTGTGCTTCTAGGTTCGTCACACTATCTTAGACATTTCTGCTGATCAATTGGCGGGACACTTTTCTTCTGGATTTAGCCGGTACTGACAAGGACACAGCATGACACTGCCGCTTCAAATCCCAACGAACTTCACGCAGTATTTAACAAATAACGTAGAGCGCTTATGCGTTGCTTTCCAAGTTTCGCAAACGTTGTGAAGACGCATCAATTGGCATTTTTTGGTGAGTTCCATCACGCTGCTGGCGCCCGGGACATATGCAACGTAAACTTTGCCCATGACGTAGGCTACTGCAGCTTTAAACCTTCGAGACGAGAATATTCTAGCATTGACATGGGGTATATAAGGGGTCTTCAGAATTACTCAGTCTTTACCGCCAGTCGGTTTAAATGAATGGCGTCATTATTAATTCATCGAGCCCCTTGTCCCAAAGGGTAGGTGGGGAACTGATCCTCGGACTGCATGCGTTTCCGATTTCATAAAACAGATTGAATGTACTGTGGCAGTGCAGAACTGTTTAAGAGATTTTTTGCGTTCTCTGCACGCGAGATGGAAGTGACCACCTACCGGTCACAGAATTTGCATGGTTGAGTGTTACTTCCGAACTGGAAGGATACGAGAGGGAGTCTATCGTTATGATATTGGCCGCTGTGTGAATTTTTTTCTTCGTACTTACCCAGAATTTCATCAAGTCCCCAGAAAAAACATGCTAAAAAAAGAAACAGCTGTTTTTTCTTTTAATAAAAAGGAAAAACAACTAAAATGTTTTAAAATACTTATGAAAGTTACTTCATTGCTTTATACTAAAAAAGCTAAATTTGTTCCATTAAAACCGAGACACTCTACTCTGCAAAAACCGTCCAATTATTTTAGATACCTATCAGCATACATGCTGATATTGCCAGTTTATGAGACGCAAGTGAAAGAAGTTCTAAATGTAAATACTAGAAAGATGCATACAAGTTCCATTTTACTAAGATGACCTCGAAACTATTGACATCCACCCCTCACTGTCTTTCGCTAATCCTCTCCCAGATGTACTGGTGATAAACTCGCTCCAAAGTATTTGACGTCATGCGCAGACAAACGATTGGAGGTAACGGCGGAATAAATTTGAAGACCCCGTATAAACAACAGTGGGACCTAAGACAAATAATACTGCTAACGAAGATTTGGTAAATGTGTTGCAGACTCTGTTAGATCAAATACACCACTGATTGTGGTACCAATGGTAAAATGCCAGTCTTATCGTTATGTAGATGCAAAAAGTCCTAAAATAAAAAATGCAAGGCAAATTCCTGCCTCTTCTTAATTCATTACCGAATCAAACTAACATCATATTACCATTAAGAACTTTTTCTGAATGTATGGCTCTGCGCATCAAGGTAACCATCCATTAATCCCAGCCACTTGACATGTATTTTGGGTAGGGGTACAAATTATTTACAAGAAGGCTTGGGAAATAGATTAGGTTGCTAAAATGAAGCATATAGTATAGATTAAGGGTGGCGAAAACGTGTGTCTTCCGCGAGTCACCAAATATGCAACACGCACTACACCACTCAGCAGCACATGGAAAACAAATGAATAGATGGCTAGAAATGGAGTTGCGCTTGCGAGTCACAGTGCCTCGCGAGTCGCGCTTTCGCCACCACTGGTATAGATGATAAGATATTTATCTTAAAAATGCAAAGCCAAAACACTATTCCATGTTAGGGTGTATACTGTAAGCATCTTGGTACTTAATATAAAATAACAAACTCGTTTTCAAGCATTTGTTAAACATAAATTGTCACACATCTTATGAATTTGGTGCTACAAACCGTAAAGAAGATGTCATTGTACCCTGCAGCTGTTGCAATATGCACCTATGCTATATACGTGCTCTTTTGGAGTTACATTATCATGTGCAGAAATAATAATTCGGTAATAATAACTACTTAATGTCGTTAATATGTGTGTATTTTCTTTGTATCTATACTACATTATATTTCCGATTCAGATCAACGGGGATACCGGTTTATTACATGGATACTGATTTATTACATTTTTCGGTAGTTTTATATGCGCCAGGCACCTGCAACGCAGAATAACTGATGTAAGTGAAACCAATTAATGTTTGCTCCAAGAATTTGCAAAACGTAAGAAGCAAAGCATGCGCGATTAACATCATTCCCAATCCCTACGAAAGTTTCTCAAGGATCTGAAGCGAAAAAGGCAGAGGGTTCCCATGGTGTTCCATGGAATTCTGCTCTGCAAGCATTACAATTCCATAATTAAGCCTTTCGCTGTTATACACTTCAGGGATATAGCGACCTCGTGGTACTGCCTCGGCCAGCATTCCAGCAATCTAGAGCAGGTCGCCCAAGTTCACCTGGGCCGGATGTAGATCACCACAGTACCATGCCGCTGATTCGGCTTTACCTATGCGATGTAGAAAATAACAGAAGTATTGCGCAAACTTTTATATACTTGTAAATGGGCGCAGTATAGCTTCGTGTACCTCCATTGGATGGGTCTCGTCAAGTCACTGGGGAGGTCATGTGTCCAAGTGATGGCCGAGCCCAATACTGCTTAACTTGAGCGGCCGTTTGTGAGGCCGTCAATGTAAGCAGGCCGACTGGCAGCGATGCAGAATGGGAATTATGTATGGTGTTGGAGACTGTCCAATTTAGCAGCCTGGCGAGACACTACTGAAGGGTCACTCATCCATTCAGTGACCAAGCCCGATGCTGCTTAAATTGGGGGCGTGTGGTGGACAGGAGTGATAGCCCTTAAGCCCGAGGTCCTAAGGCGTCTGGGTAACCAGAAACTCTTCCTTCTTCTGGGTGCCCTGTGGTCATAGTAACCCAGGGTTGCACCAGATGATTAGTGTGGAAGGTCAGTTTTCCGTACATAATGCGGGTTCACTCCAGCACCATGTCCATGAAATATGGGAGACCGGAGTGGGTGTGCAGGATGTGTGACGGGAATCTACGCCCGGTATCATAGTTCACCCGAAGCGCCATATTCTGGACGGTCTGCAACCTGCGGATGGTACTCGCTGCCGCCGATTGATCAGACCTCACAGCCATACACGACCAGATTGGGACAATTGTCCGATATAGGCGTAATTTGAGGCCTGTGGGCATGGTGGATGGGAATATAGGGTACAGATGCCCGAGAAAGTGTGTGGTCGAGACCGACCTTTGCCCTGATATGTGGATCGAAGCTGAGCCCACGGTCGAGGTGGACTCCAAGGTAACACAGGGGATTCTCCTCCGCCTTAACCTCGGAAACCGCTCCGTCCGTCAGCGAAGAACCTTCGCCAGGATATTTTTGTTCTGTGCCATTATGAGGACATCGCCCGCATACTGGTACGTAGCAGTCCTGGGTTACGTAGGGAAGTCCGACATGTAGGTCGCGAAGAGAAGCGGCGACAGTACACTGCCTTGCGGGACTCCGGCGGCTACGGGTCGGACTGATGAAACCATCCCTTCCACTCTCACCCTGAATGTGCAATCCCGAAGGAAGCTGCTTATCAGGGCGAGCTATGCGGGAGGGATGTCTGACTCCTTGAGCTTGTACAAAAACCCTTGGTGCCACTAGATGGCAAAGGCCTTCTCTACGTCTAGCAGCATTGCGATTGTCTTGAAGTTTTCCTGAAAGCCCAGGAAAGCCTTCTCGGCCAATGACAGTAGCTGTAGGGTCGTGGAGTGTCCATGACCAAATCCGAACTGGTGGCCCGGGAATCAAACAGGGGGGTTAGACGGACTAGGAGCAACCGTTCAGAAACCTTTGAGACGATCGGGAGTAAACTAATGGCGCGGTAACTGCAAGGGAACACCGGATCCTTGCCGGGCTTCAAAATGCATACCATCCTCGCCTCCTTCCAACAAGTTGGAAAGTGACGGAGATAGAGGCACGCATTGTAAACCTGCGTCAAGTGAATGACGGCCTATCTGGGAAGGTGCTGGAGCGTGGGCGCCGTGACGCTGTTATATACAGAGGATTTATTAAGGTTAAGCTTTTGGATCTCGGAGACCACCTTTTGGGGTGACTATGGGAAGGTGGACCTCCTCGTGGTACTGCTGCAGCTCCTCATTAAGGCAGTCCACAGTCGCCTCCACAAGTTCAGCGCAGTCTTCGTCCTGGGGTCTTCCCAAAGTTCGAATTGTAATTCCAAATGGTCTACGAACACCGCGGCCTTATCGTGGGGCTCAAAAGCGAGCCTCTCTCGAGTGCCATGCAATGGGTGCGGGTACTGTGTTTTATCCTTTCTTAAGGATTTAGTAATCCTCCATGGTTTCCTCTCATTAAGGTTCACATTGTTCATTGTATTGTTCCAGGCTACCATTCTATGCACACGCAGCAGTCGCCTTGGCAGGGTTTTGAACCGCGGATATACTGCCCCTATCTTGGGATGGCGGAAAGGTTTCCAAGGCTTCCGGACAGCTGCCTTGGCTTTTAGCAGCTGCCGGAGTTCTTTAGGGATAGTTCTCGGGTTGGGGACGTCGAACGGGATGCAGTGAGTGTGCGCTCGTACAGCATTCAGAATCTGTTGAGATATGTCCGTCGCTACCGCTTCTAACACCTCGATGGAATCGATGCGTGGTCGAGGATCAACGGACTGGTTCAGTTTCAGGACGGCGGCATTCAGTATACCTCATTTATCCAGTCTGGGCTGACCAGCGCTGGCAATGCAACGTTGGAGTCCACCAAGACAGGGTCTTGGTCGGAGTCCAACTCGTTGACCGCCGAAATGTGTCGATGGAATTGTATGTTTTTGGTGATCATGATGTCGAGAACATCCGGCCTGCCGTGGGCCGGTTGAAACATAGGCTTTCTCGGTCCGTGTGCGATTTGGCTCGGATCTCCGCTGATGGGCGGTAGAGCCCGCGTCCTTTCTGGTTAGACGTGCGGCTATGCCAGTGCCCGTGCTTCGCATTGAGGTCTCCTGCAATGCAAACCATTGGTTGTAGGTTCAAAAGGCTGCGGTAGTCTGCTTTATAAAAGCGATGATCTGGAGGGTCGTATACCGCTATCAGCAGTGTGTCGAGCCCGCCAATGGCAAGCCGAATGACACAGGCCTCCACATGCTGTAGTGGCGGGAGAGGAAAGGGTGTATGCGTGATGTGATGAAAATACCTGTACCGCCCCCCGGTCGGCCGACCCGCTCAAACAGATGGGTGACGTAACTAGGCAGCGAGAAGTTAGTGCCAGCAATCCGGTGTGTTTCACAAACCACTAGAACGTCAATTCCGTAGGAGTGTACAAACTCAAGTACGTTGGGGTAATGTCCCCTTATCCCGTTTCCGTTCCAGAATGCAGTTCGTAAGGGCCCTCCGGACAAGCTTGGAGGTCATTACAATGCGGAACGTGGGAACAGATACCCCAGCCTTTCCAGCATGAGTTTGTGTTTTTATATGGAACTCAACTGCGGGTAAGCGAGGTGCAAATTGCAGTTGCTTAGCGCAGGATGGACACCGAACCACAAGGAGATAGGGGCCGGAATTCTTCCAGATCTTGCCGGAAGATGGTAGATGGAAGCCTGCCAGAGCGGCCGGCGATGCTGGCTGGAGCGCCGGTGTTGCTGCAACGGTAGTCGCTGGAGCAGTGGCAGTGGCGGCTGTAGCTTTTGTTTCGCCACTGTGGGTGGGGCTTGTGTTGAGCAGCCGGGGCCTGTGATTCGGCCGGCTCAGAAGCAATTACGGGAGTTTTCTACTGATCTTTTTCTTCTTCTGCTTCTTCTCCTTCTGCTGGTTTTCTGTTGTTTCCTTGCCTTCCGTTTCTGTTGGACTGGCTGTGGCACCTTCTCAACCGATGTTGTCGCCATTGTCTCCGATGCAGTCGTCGTTGTTACAGCCGACGTGGTCGGTGCCGAAGCTTCCTCCACTTGCTGCAATGTATCCTCGTCGGTTTTTTTTAGAGCGGCCGCGAAGGAGACTTCCGGGCAGACTGTTGCCTTTGCCGGAGCTCCTCGGCTGCTCTCGATTATCCTGTATCTCGTCACGCAGTCCTTATAAACATTGACGTGATCCTGGCGGCAGTTGGCACATTCCTTCTCCTCGGGTGCCTTGTCGCAATTCCACAGAAGATAGAGGACAGCACAGCGCAGGCATGCAAGACGCTCTCACGCCACACTCCAGTGGTGAAAACCCATACATCTGTGGCATTGCACAGGTCCATCTTGGCCAAAAAAGCGTTTAACCTTTTTGACTGAGTGGAAGAGCACCCGAACAGCTTCAACGGGCTGAACCACCTCGCCAGGGACCTTGTCCACAACGACGTAGAAAGGCATTGGAGCCTTGACCTGACCTTCCTCGGTGACGGCTGCTTTCCTAAGCTGGGCCACACCCGCGGGAACTATGTTGTGCTCCTTCAGGAGAGCAGCCCTGAAGTCGTCGGGGTGGCACTCGGAGCCGAGCCCCAGTATAACCCGGCGCTCAACATGTAGACGCTGCGGCGAAAAGGAATAGAATGGGATCTTTAGGTCCCTCAGCATCTGCTTTGCTGCTTCGAAGTCTTCGGTCGAAAAGGTCTGCAGGTAGATCTTGCGTGGTTTCCTCTTGGCCTCGAAGCCACCTGTCATCTTAGCCGCCAGCCGTCGCAAGACTGCTATATGGTCCCCAAAGGAGTCCGCTATGATTGGTGGTAGCTGTACCTCTCTTATGGATGGGGGTTGTTGGTTTCCCTGTGGGGGTGGTTTCCCTGGTTGACGGACTAGAGGTTCTGACACTTGACTGTGGTCTTGCGAACCCGCTGTGTTGTAGTCTGTCAGCGAGTCTTTCAAAAGTTTAGGAAAGAAAGATTATAGTCAGAGAGGAGTATGAAAGAGGAGGTGAACCTGCTCTCAAACAATACCACAGAACCTTAGCGAGAGACCGGGGACGAGCTATCAGCGGAAACTAGGTACACTGTATGCCCGGCTCCGCTCCCTTTTTCCTGGCGGGCTAGAAGGGGATGCAAGTCCACTGCCCGTTAGTGGGGGTGGTGAAGGCGGCTCGTACTCTCGCGGCCGAACGGCAAGCTAGAAGAGAGTGCACTGCCTACTGCTTGCCGCTATGGGGGCTGCTGGTGTAGTCGCAGGGGTTGCCACTATGTGCCGCCGAGGTGTCTCAAACTCCGGCGGATGATGACACTGACCTTGCCCAGGACGGTACTGCGTTGCCCCAGAAGACCGCTGAAGACTCCAAAGTAGGTGCTGCCTCTTCGGCTCCACGATGCTGAATATGCTTCGGCCGCTTGGACCTCGTTCATTTTATGCAGAATGTTTCCGGACGATTTGGGACCTGCGCTTTATTACTTGCTTCGTTTACATTTGCCGAAAGGGCTTATACCTGCCTAACGGTGCATGTGCCAATAGGGGCAAATATCAACATCCATAGACAGCAGCTTAAACAAGACAAGTAATATCTGTATAAAAGGCATATAAATATATAGGGTTAACATCAAAATCCAAAGTCCCATCCGTATGTACAATAAAAAACAAATGTATATAAATGGTTCCAAAATTAATTTAGAGGACAGAAAATAAATCTCAGAGTACACGGATGCAGTTACGGGGAGGAAACCAAGGTGATGGCTCAGGCGGTAACGTCCGGCCCGCATTCGGGGGGTCATGGGTTCCATTCCTGCGGCCGACCTTCCTGACCCATGGTTTTTCCGAGGTTTCTCCGGGTCGCTAGGCGAATACTGGGAAGATTCATTACATCCACCGAATCTCCTGTCCTTCCATTCTCATTTCACTTCATTTTTCATCCGCTTGGTCTGTTTCAGAGTTGAAAGTGTCGGGGGGAGTCTCGGCGTTGCATTCCTGGGGAAAAGCATGCTCTATGTAACCCTTCATCCCACGGAATGGAGCGGTCTCCGAGTCCCGTTCCCCCAGTGGGATGTGTAAGCCTGCATGGGGGGAGGAGAGCCGGTTGCACTAACTGCCATTCGGGGAGTATCAATCTGTAAAAGGAAGGGACCCTGCCATTTCCCTGTGGTGTCTCCTGGCCTCTCCGCCCTCTGTCACCTCTCACTTCACCCCTCCCTCCCGGGGACACCCCGTCAGGGTCCGCAGTTAGTCCTAGTCCTACACGGAGGACCAAACTGCGTAGATGAAAACTACCAAAGAAAACAGCACTGCAACCGTGATATCCTCGTTAGCAAGGAAAGGCAAGCCGTCCGTTTTGGTTGTTACATTGTTTAACATGTCTTTCTATAAAGAATCTGCAATACGTGGAAGAGAGAGTTGTGTGTATGTTTGTGTGCATGCCTGCGTGGGTTTGTGTGTGTGAGTGGGAGAGAGAGGTGTTCCTGTTCGATTACGCAGTGGGTAAAACCGATCAGTGGATTATATGAGAGAGTTAAACAGCTTCAATTTTCCTCAACACTCGCCATATATCAACAAGTGAAATTTCTACCTAAAGATATCATTTGTTGTGGGTTTTGTTCTGAATGCGATTATGGTAACTGCGTCTCAGTTTATTGTGGATAGAATATATATATATATATATATATATATATATATATATATCGCTAGCTAATGATAGTTCCATTAAAATCTAAACCACTGCATCAGTGCTGATTGTCGTGCTCTTTTTTCTTGTTTTTCTATCCTTTGTTACGTGGGCGCGTTGCAAATGATGATATTACTTTATTATATACTCACCTTAAATCGGGCGTTACTAACGATTTTGTCTTGAAATTATCACTTTATTCTTTCCTATCATGTGACGAAAGTAAACGGCAAGTAATTACATATGAAGCCGAACCGTATTACAGCTTATTACTACGCTTATATCCTAGGTTGTATATACTAGTACATATAGGCATTACCATTTAGGGATGGGATCTCGATACTCTCGATACTCGGTGATATCGACGTATCGACTTTGATAAACCTTCGATACTTTTAAACTTTCAAGTTTTGCATTATTGAAAGATGTTGCGTTTAACTTTATGCTAGTTAAGGAATTAACGGAGTCGAGACTTCATGTTATTGCCTCGTACATGCCCCCAAAGAGTTGCTGGACTATAGTTCTTGATAAATGTTGACTGCGTTTTCTGTGGGTGAATGAAGCCACATTCCATAGACTCTTGTGTCTAAATGAAAACGTGCAAAACAATGGAGAATTGATTAGAGATACTCATGTAGCATGCAATGATAACCGAGTTGCAAATGAAGCTGATTTAGCTGACGCACTAAATCATCTTTCTGCAATAGCCAGGCATGGTGACTCACTTTCAGCTATTACATTTACCTAGTTCGCTGACCAGAATCTCTTAATTCAGCAGAAAGAAATCACAACTTAAGACATGAGATAATACAGCGCATGGAAATACTTGTTCTTTTCTGCCACCTGTTGGTTTGTCTTTACGCAAATCGAACTTTTGATTAAACAGGTTTACGCTAATATATGAGTGTGGGTAGTACAAAAAAATAAATAGAGTTTCATTTATGGACGCTCTTTAAGTACTGTGATTCTTAGCGTCCCCTTCTATACTGGGGTGAAAGACCGAAAAGGCTTCTTTATCAGGTTTGAGGTTCTTTTACGTGCCGTAAACCTACAACATGGGATCACCGGCTTTACTTCCCTTCCGAAGGAAGCCATGCTAAGGATTTTTACAGCCGAGAAAGTCCATCGCCCTCCGCCGGGCATGAACCCGCGACCTTGGGAACGTGAGGCTAATAGGTAGTAGAGAGGCTTAATCCACAAAGTTACTATGTTTCCGAGTGTTATATGGCTAATTACTTATTACCGGATGACAAAATACAGATGTTATGTAGTAGTTGTGAATAGTGGTAGAATGGTGTAACCCACACATTATTTTAGCTGTTTGACTTTCATGTAATATGTATATTAGTTTACATTTTCAATATTGCAGAATAAAGAAGAATTTCTAGTATTTGTTTTCTATGAATATAAAATCCTTTAAAACAAAGTTTTCCGCAGAAAATATACAGTTACATAAAAGGGAAGTAAATAAATTATTATTATTATTATTATTATTATTATTATTATTATTATTATTATTAAGCTTGCTTAACAACAAGGGATATATAACTGTGGCATTATCAACATAAAAAATTGCTGCTATTTTGAGAATGTCAGACAAGAATAACTTCGGTATTAGCATACAGTTTTTTATAAAGTATCGAGTATCGGTGCTCAAAAATCAGTTTCGATATTTATCGAGTATCGAGAAAAAGTTCTATTTTCCCATCACTATTATAATTACAACGTTGTTTGGTTAGTTATTTTTTGAAAAAAGAAACAAAAACATTAACAATGTTTATTTAATTCCAGGCATAGTAGTGATAAATACTTAGTGTTAACGGGAATTTGAAAAGAAGCAAAATCACATCATAATGACACAACAACCATGTCTATAATTTTTGCTCCTAATGCTTACTTTGTAACACCTCTGTAAATGTTGCTATTACCTTTATGTAAATGAAACGCATGAAAATTAGTTACAACGTTAGTATTTAAATTGTCAGTTCATCTAAACCACAAATTTACGCACTGCCTCTCCTGGAACGAAAGACAAATTGGAGACAAAAACTTTAGGATACTCTGATCTTAGTATAATAGTTCTTAAGTTATAGCCGTAAAACGTTAACCAATAAACAGGCATGAAACTGCAGTGCAGTTTAACCACATCCACTTGCTGCTAACATCCACGTGGGCTGCCCCGCCTACCTAGCTGGGCTGTAGTCAACTCAGGACTGTAAGGAAGGGGAGGAAAAGTGACAAGTTGATCTTTGGGCAGATAACGGGGAAGCCAGTATTATCACCTGCCGATTGGCAACTGTGTAGCGCTAAACTGTCAGGAAATATATTGACTGTTGATTAGTTACGTTTGTACGGTTAGGATTTTCAAACTGTTATACTTAAAACATACCTACATGCCATAAACTTTTTTCTCCAATTTGACCATGGATTAGGATCCTGGAGAGCAAGTGCAAGAAATCGTGGACATCGGTATATTTAACACTAGAGGTCTGCATTTCAGTGAAAACAACCGACCGTGACTCAGAGATAGCTTGTTACGCTATTCGGAGCAATGATGGTATTTTGGACTGTATAGCTGAATAAAGCAATCGTTATGATTACTTCATTACTCACTCAGTAGGAAATGCGTAGCCTTATTTAGCTAGTCTCCATTAGTTTTGACTTTTTTGTGCTAGCTAATTTGTATATTTCGTTATTACTTTGTCTACAGCCTACCTATGATAGGTAGAGGAAGTACTATATTCCATCCAAAAATTCGATATCGAAGTTTTACTGGAAATACATATTTTGAGATCCCTGAACCCAAAGAAGAATTGTAAGAAAGAGATCCGTGTGTGTGTGTGTGTGTGTGTGTGTGTGTGTGTGTGTGTGTGCGTGTGTTCAACATAACTCAAAAAGAATAGTCGAATAAATACCAACATTTATATTTAAGACCAACACCTTCTGTGGACGTGGCACCAAGGTTTTCATGAAATTTCATCCCCTCCCCAAACTACCGTTCACATGGAACAAAATGCATTATTTTTTATTTTCTCAAAAACAGTGATTTTGATCTTTTTGAGATACTCACACGAAAAATAAAATTTATATCTTGAATTATCTGGGGATAGTATATGAACTCCACTTTACTCTTAGTGGATTTTACGTGACCTGAAAACCAAAAGGGAGAGGCTAAAGTCTTGATTACAGAAAAAATGTATATCTATAAAAGCATACACGATTTGCTCCAAATATATTTCTATTTTCATATCAAGAGTTCATTTTAAATGTTTCATGCTGTATGTTTACATTATCCCAAGTGCAATTAAATATGACGAAGAACGTTTAAAGTTTTGCGATACTCTTTTTCTTTCTTTCTTCTCGCAGAAGCTTGATGACAATAACAACTTATATCAGTTGAGTGTCTGTTCTACATTTGGCATCTAGGTGGTGGAAGTTGAAGTTGTACGGCTAGTAGTCTTTGTAGTAGTGGCAGTATTAATAATGTTAGCAGCAATGTATTTGTATTTTTATTACCATTAATGCTCTGATTAGGAATATCATCTTTGTACGTATATGCAAAACACACAAACTCAGTTATATTCCTGCTTCTGCGCTAATTTACATAGAACGTGCACCATAAAGCGTGTTTGGAGAAATACATAAGCATTTCGTATCAGCATCGAAAATAATTAATGCTTCAATCCGATTTGCGTAAGCGCTAGAACGGATTCGCTACTACGCTTCTCAGCACTGATACGTCTCCTGCCCTAATTGAGCCTGCGCGCCATAAAATGCGGCTATACGATTACTGACAAATGACAACAAACCAGCTCCCTTCTCACTCCCCAACTTACCTGCTTTTGTAAACAAAGCTGTCAGTCTTTTGTGTCTAGTATCCTGGAAAGGTTGTTATTCCAATAGTGATCATTTATGATTATAAATGTATTATAAGAATGACATTTAAGTATTGGAGAGTCCATTTTATTTATAATTAACATAAAAGAGCTACCCGCTGTAGTACATTTCACAAAAACAACTATTAATGTTTGTTCTGCAGAGTCCTTCCATAATAATTACTATTATAATTAATATTACCTAAGTACAGTTTGTGCCTCAGCTTTTTCTGTTGCCCTTTCCTTGTTTGTTTCTGCTTGAGCACATAGGTAAGTAGTAATAAATATATCATATTTTGTTCCATTATGCTCATGGACTTCAGTTTTAAGTTTATTCTAAAGTCACGTATAACATAATAATGTATTCTTTCTTTAATTTTAGTAAGTAATGCCGTGGTATTACCAACAGTTAGCAGTATCGAAAATTATAATCATACAGATACTATATAATATTTATATTTAAAATCTTGCAAATTCAGACTGCATTATTGGGAACAATAAGGATTATTTCATATAATTACGTTGTTTAATGCCGAGCACTTTTATTTTAAAACCAATCCTTTCCGCGTCGTTTGATATGGCAAGATTTTGTTCAAGCCGATTTATTTTTTTATTTCAAAGAGTAAAATGATACGAGAGTTTTACTCAGATTTTGAATCTCCTAAATACTTAATTATAGGCGTGATGTCTGTAAAAGTTTTTATAGAAACAACTAATCGTTTTAAAGCGTATTCAAAACTGCAACCCGTCCGATATGATCTACGCAGTTAATAGACTTAAATCTGCAAAAATAAATGAATAATTGTAATGTAATAAATAACGGTTTGTGTGTATACTAATGCTCTAATTAAACGAATCACTACAGTTTATGTAAGAATGCAACTGTTTTATAATTCATCACTCCCAAATTTTGCCACCTCCAGTAAAATCTCTAGTTTTACTGTACCTACATATCCGTTCTTGAATCAGTAGTGTATTAGTGTCCGGTTCTGCTGAACCACGACTCGCTTGCAGTTGTATAACAATGGGACGCACAGAGAGCAGTAGTGTTGCGGTTGTTTGCGAGATACCGAGTCTTTACCGTAACCGACCGGCGGTCTCTGCTCGGTTTCACGCCCTCGGCTAAGCCTGTCTCAGCTGTAGTATGTGAGTCACGGTCGGTCGTTTTAATGAGAATGCAAATCTATTTAGTACCTCTGCGTATAGGGTGCGGTTACTTAGATACATTTGCCCAACAGATTTGGAAAAAAGAGATTAATTAAAATATTGTTGGGAGTTTTAAAATTTGAGTTGAAGAAGTGAACATTAGAGCAGGATTACCTTTATATGTAAATCACCGCTTATCCTCCATCAACTTCATGTCTTACGCGGAAGTAGGTTTTACGGTGACCTACGAATAGCGCAGGGACACCTGGACAAAACATCAACAAAAACCCCAAAGGGAAACTCTGTATTAGGCATTGGTCGGAAGATTACAGCAGCATATTACCATTATTCCCTGAAACTGAAAGTAAAGCTTCTTCTATCTCTGACTGCTATGCCTATTACCCCGAGAGCTTACAAGCCAATGATTTGGGTCAGTCATCTGCAGAGGGGCTACAGACTCTGGATCACAAGGCCCCTGTATGGATGATCAGCCCTACACTGGAATGGAGGTGAAGCAGGAAATGAAATGAAGAAACTAATAAGTGGTGATATTCACGGAAGAGCCTAAATACTCCAAGCAGCCGAGGAAACCCGCAAAAAAGCCTTCGCTCAGGTTGATCTGCTCCAAGGGATATGAATCCGAGACGTCCTAAATGCAAGTCAAAGACATTATTGCTCAACCCTTCTTAAAGTTAAACAGATTAAGCTGATAAGATATGCCAAGCTCGCCCGTTTCTTACCTGCTGTTGCTGATGGTATGCACAATGCACCAAACTTTGGTATTCGGCATACATGCTGGAAGGGGTATACATGACCATAGAGTAAATGGCGATTCTACGTGTTACACAGAATGAAATATGTCAGTAACTTGTTCTACTTTTCTTTTGAGCAGCATTATTCTGTGATGCGTTTTTATTAAAAAACCACGCTTAAACCTGTGCACAGTTCAAAAGAAATTGAATAGAAATTCCCGCTACACTTCTTTAGCGGAACCAAGACGTTTTGCGCAATTCGCCACTGAAGTATCTCTGGAATTGGAATTGGCGTAGCGTAGTACATCTGATAACGCCATATGCAACTGAACCCTGACCTGCATTACATTGTTTGTGTTTCGTGTTCCAATAGATAACAGCGGTTGCACTTTGCACCGAGGTGCAACCAGGTCAGAGTACGGCTTAAAAACGTAAGTTGAAAGCCTTTCTATCAATACTACTTAGAAATTATCCAGCAGAATTGAGACGCAGCTAGAATAACTTATCAGTTTGAATTGTCTCTCAGAAACTGAGCGAGTTGTCTCCGCGCTAATGTATGGTGGTCGCATTCGGGAGGTGCCGGGTTCAATTCTCGTCAACCGCTCACTCTGACCTTGGATTTTTCGTGGTTTTCCCTGATCCGTAGGTGAATGCTGGGATGGTTTCTCGTCTAATTACGACTTCCTTTCCCTAGCTTCCCTGTCATTTCGTTTCCTTCTCATGTTTCAGGTGTGCTTTTAGCTTTTGTGGCGTGAGACAATGCCCGGCAGTTGGCATGGATGCTTACTCCAAGGAAAGAGTATTCCTCGTCGACACCAGACTGCTACCCGCCTGGACGGGTCTACATTGCCCTCTCTTGGCAGTTCCAGTGGTGGGTCGGGTCTTCTTCGGGTCAGAAAATGTTAGGGACTTTCGCGCGTCTCTGTGCCCTGTCTGCTAGCGACCTGTAGTTTCCTGTGGTTCCTTCCCTTCATACCTTCCTCCTGGAGAGTGGTGGCCGCAATAGATCCCTCTGTAGGTGGCAGTGCGTCAGAAGGTTCTCCAGGTGGAACACCATTCAAACATTTTTGATGTAGAAAAGTGCATTGTGCTGCTGAGAAAGTAAAATCTGGATACGAATAAATAGCTGAAGTTCCTTGGTAGTTGTTTTACGAAAAATGGAAACAAGTGGACTTAACGTTTCGAACGGGTGCCATATCCCGAAGATAGGGTTTCTGAACAACGAATAGGACTTGCCAGTGATTATTACATCAGGACAGAATACGTTCATAATATACTAGTGTTTCACAGCAGTCTTAAGTGCATGTGTAATATACATGCTTAAAGACAAGAGCATTTTTAAAATGCTTTGTCAGTTTATGCCAATGTTTCATTTCGTAAAGAGCCTATTAATATCTAAATTTGTTTATCTTTACAACATGCTTTTGTTACATAACTCTTTGTAAGCCATTCGTGGTTTAACAACGCTGTAGATGTGTTTAAAGCGTTTACACTTCATACACTGCTCCCCTTCTTAGAGTGATGTTTACATCCTCCATAAGTCAGCTGGCCCGTTACGGCAAGCGGTGCCCCACGTGTTCGGTGCTGCTATATTTCCAAATATTGCATTGAAAACAGCTTATTTTTGGCGAAATGTTTGGTAGACTTTTTTGCTTCTTTCAGGGTCTTCTGTTCGTAGTTTTAAGGTGGGCAGCTACACCTCTTTCTCCCTGTATAGTTAAAACAAAAGCGGATTGATTAATTAATATCTCTGCTTTATTATTCCATCAGTCGGTTTAGGAATTTATAATTCATCCCTTCACTAGATTCCTCCAGAGTCGTGTACTGCTAATGAAACATACGAAAGTCTGAAAAACAAGTGCTAATAGAACTAAGAAAGGCTCTAAATTCGCTTTAAGGTTAAGCATTCCAAAATAAGCTTCTAAAACGGTTTGCACATTCGGTAGAAATAAAAGATGAACGTTGCTCATAATAGCATTTTATCTGTCATTGCGTGACCACACTTAAACAGCGCCCACGTTGGATGTCATTGATTATCTAATATCAATACTTGCTAAAGAGTGACGAAATTTAATATTGGAATCCTTCCTTTGTGCACCAACTCAGTATCGGCATCCGTTTTGTGCTATACTATAAGATGGGGAGGTCAGCCCTCAAAACCTTGCTAGTTGATATGCACAGTGGAATGCTAGTAGCTCATTCTGTGCACGACAAAAAAAAACGACGATATGAAGTTATTCTGCAGCGTGTACCGGATTCGGCACTAAACAAACTAACTATCTTTCAATCACTTTCTATTTTTCCCTGTAGCAGAATTTTTATAATTTAAAAAATGGAGTATTGATCTGTTATGAATATCATACTAATAAATAGAAGGTTCAAGAAAATAAAGACGGCTGCATGTGATATCCCATAACGAGAAGAAAGGTCAGTATGGCAAATGAAATTGTGATAAAGTAAAAGTTGGAATTCGTCTCCATGCACAGAGCTAACATCAGATTTAAAACAGTTTTTCATAAAAAACCTTAATTTTAGAACGCATGTCAACACGTTTGTATACTTATTTTTATATGAAAAATTTACCCTCACAGTTTGTCCCAGACTGTTTGTCCTATCAGTACATCTAAGCGAAAAAAGTAAAGGGCCAACTCTTGGAGGTGCTTTCGGATCACCCTACACATGATAACACTCCTACTCTGCTCTGTAGTTCGACACGGAATAGCGTGTCGAAGTAGGCATTTGCTTTAAGTCAAAACTCTCAATTTCTTTGATAACTCAATGATTAAAGCGTCCGTCTCTCATTTCTGAGGTAACTGGTTCAAATTCATATTTATACAGGTGTTAGTTTTGTTGGGTAACATCACAGTTGAGTATTTCAAAGCAATAGATTAACATTTAGTCCATTAAAACCAGTTGATATATTACCATCCTACGTTGAAGGATTTTATTAGGCTTCATCTATCCTTAAAATACATATATATTAACAGTAAGATACGAAACAATAGAACTGGATTTAATATCTTGTCCAACGTTACGTTTTTTAATCAGGTTGCATCTAAATTGACGACACTCTCATTTTTTCTAATATTCACTTATTATTAGAGTACCGATGTTGCACCACAACATTCATTTTCACACACCTATGATATATCCCACTATTTTAGTTAATTTTAATGGTAGATTTTATGCTGATTAAATTTTAGAAAAATTCGCCCGGGGTACCCACATTTATCTAATACCCTCTGAGGTATAAAGGAAAGGTGTCTACTTATGGAAATAAATGTAAAATAAAAAGAGCAAGTATGATCTTAGGGATTAGGGACCAATACTTGCTATCTTCTACTGGCCCTCCAAAAAACAAATACCAGTCCAATGCAGTAGTCCAATCTTTGTGTCGTGTTTGCATTCCGTTTCAAATGATAATAAAAATAACGTATTTATTTCCTCCTGTAGAGATGGTCAGTTACTTTGGGATATGCTACAAAAGACCCCGTATCTGGGCACATTCAAATAACGAAATGAGCGGCATCATCTTTAGAAGATACTGAGCATCTGAACGTATTCAATGAAAATTTCAAGTGTTCCGTATTTTCTTCTTAAAGGCTCTCCGTTTAATCTGGCGAAACTAGACACCTGAAGATATTTTGTTAATGAAACCTTCATCTATCATTGAATGCAATATTATATTAATAAAATCCCATGCATTCAGGTAACATATTAGGACGTACCATCCGCCAACAGTCACCAAGTGGCTTTAGCTTCATTTCTGTTCAGCTCCTCCCAGACTAAAGCAACACGCTTATCACTTTATGTGCCTACAGTGACTCCAGAGAATATTAGTTTCCATTTCTAGCAGCCAAAATAACACAGATCAAATTATTATTTTTAAATTTCAGGAAGTAAAAACATATTAGAGTTTACGTATTCTGGAGTTTTTCAATATATTTTATTTTGTTGGTTAATTTTTATTTAAACTGCGTGGAGTGTTTAACCTTCTCGTGTATGGTATTTATAAAATTATTTTATATGCATTTAGTCCAACACATGTTTGGTATAAAGTCTATGTAGTGGCTCGAATCTAATATGTGATATTGTCTCAAGTGTATTACAATTTTATTATCAACCTCTTTTTATTGACTAGTGGTTTGTGTTTTTATCCCTATGACATTGTCAATGATTGAGTGCAATCTGCCACCTTCAAGGATAATTTTTGGTTTTATCCTCTCCAGCAGACCTAAGAAGCTTTAGGTGCCATATACTAAAATATTGACTAATAATTGTTCATTATAATTACACAATTTCTCTAAGACTCAGCCTTTCCAATATACTCTACCACTTATCCACACAACAATCATGTAGCGTATCTCAGAGCGTCATTTCGTAAGTAAGAAATGCAATATGAAATGATTTCTGGCAATGAATAAAGTTAAATACTTAAGGTATCGTGCATCTATTATCCTGGCTACTTTAACCGGCTTTCTCTCATTGCTGAGTTGTATGTTCTGCTCTATGCAAATTGTAAACTATTTGGAAGGGAACATCCAATGCTAGAATACACAGAAGCGGAATAGCTCCCAACATATACAGTTTTACGATTCAATTTTCACCCCTAAATACCTACCTTATACGAGGTAGGTATACTTCTAGATCCCGCAGCGATTTAACTTGGCTAGCAATGTAATCTTTGATCATAACCGAGCGAGGTGGCTGCGCGGTAACATTCGGGAAGTTCCGGGTTCGATTCCCGTCGGACCGGGCACTCTGATCATGGTTTTTTCGTGGTTTCCCCGGATCGGTAGGCGAATACTGGGGTGATTCCCTTTCTACCACTAACTTCCTGTCGATTTCCTCTTCCCATCATTTGTTTTCATCAGTTTCAGGGTTGTAGAACCAGGCGACATAGGCTGGTGTGTTGCAGCAAGACCGTGGAGAGATTGGCTCACCCAGGGCTGGTGTGCAACACAGATGATAAGAGGAAGTTGCCATCATTAGATACAGAAAAACACTATAGAAAACTAAAAGTATCGGCACGTTTTCGTGCACTCGACCGTGCATCATATTAGCATGTGAGCTCACATATCTATTGGGAAATGCCACACAGCTAAGGTGAACCCGTCAGGAATTGAACCTAGTTTGAATCGAGTTAGCTGCCTCATTTTAATGTGCTGGGTTTAGCCATCTTGGCTGAGATTTTTTTTTTTTTTTTTTTTTTTGGAGAGATGAAGAGGGAAGGAGAAGTTCTGTAGGATATATTTGAATGTTGTACCTCTCACTGGTGTTGTTCAATACTGCATTTAGTTCAGAAACTGTGGCAATGGTCGAGAGTCAATCAATAGATACCATCCGCTTGTGTGACTTGGAGAAGTGAAATGAATGTGTGAATATTTTAGAGCTCTTGTGCCGCCCGCTAGCCTGTACAACTTCGATTTCCTTTTTCCACTAAATAAAAAAGCAACGCTTTGGACGATTTAATTATTGGTTATTATCTGGACATGCTTGTGGCTTTGTCCATGGCAGGGAATACTCTCACTGAAAACGGAACGTGAGGAAAGAGGTAATGGAAGGACATAGGGCACATGCCACCAGGAACGCAGACTTATCATGATCGTTGAGGAGGGACCAACAACTTCCCTGCAGAAGTTACAGAGATAGCTGATCGTGGATTTTGTTTCCATTCCCAGGTTACTTGTAAATTTAGAACAGACGTCTGCATGCACTTTAATATTTTTCAGACTAGTTGCGTCTAAATTGAAATATTTGGTGCAACAACAGGTCAAGTGACAAATACTTTTATGGTATTTCTATCGTAAACATTGTTTAACAGAACTCTCGTCATGTATGTAAACTACAATTTTACAGTCTGAGCCCGTAAATTGTAAACACTTAAATGCTTGACAGTTATAATAATTATTGAAGATGTCAGTTGATGTCACTGTCGCTCTCTTCTCTTTCCTTAAAATTTCCCCTTCGTTCACTTTAATCTCCACAGATACTACTACTACTACTACTATTACTACTACTAGTACCACTCTTATTGGGTACCTGTTAATTATTTTATATGCGTTTCGTTTATTATTGTTACAAATTCTATCTCAAACCGGTTACAAAGTATCAATCAACTTAAATTTAAAATATTTGCCTTAATTTTAAGAAGGATTTAATACGGTGTTTTGTTTTCAACAATGTTGCCAACCAAAAGAGCCAGAATTCCGCTACATTCCGCAACAACCAAAAAGTTGTTTCTATTACTATTCTGTACAAGCGAAATGGAATTATCTTGCTTTTAAAATGTATGATTCAAAATACCATAAAACGTCATACGGGTTCGACCGTTATGAACAACTCAACATTCTCACACTATTAACTCAGCTCGCTAGCGCTCCCTTAGTTAACTTTCGTGCTCGCATGTTAAGTTCTATTATAACGGTCTCACATAGTAAATAACTATAACTGTTTTGTATTTTTAGCTTTCAACCAAGTTTCCCCAGCAAATGAGACCAGGTTTCTATTGAGTTAAAACAGGCGGAATAGATTAACTTTAAAGTACTCTGTGACTTACAGGTTAATAATACACGGACTGCATAACTGCAGAGCTAATTTCAGGTATGATGAGATCAATACAAACTTTCCAATTCAGGTAAAAAAAATCAAGCAATCTTCTCTTGAGTTACTATGCTCTCTCTGATGAAGTCTTAAAAAGATCCTTAGGTGTAAGCTCATTCTGAAACATAGACTAATTTATATTAGTTTCAAAACTGCATGTTTCCTATCTGATATACAGAACTCAAATTATGTACACCAATGGCAGAAGCCAAATACATCTATCCCCTTCCGGAAAATGCGGACGGTATTACAGAGTTTTCAACACACACTCAAGTGCCAAATAAGTTACGGAGGTCATTATCTACGCATGGACTGTGGAAGGAGAACCTATTCATTTACCTCTATATCACCCCTTCTTTTTGAGTTCTGCGTCGTGCACTTTTGATTTAGGACATTTTAATGAATATACAAGGTTCATGTACCAACGGTTGATAAGCAGAAAATCTTAACTGGGACATTTTCGAAAATGTACCTTTTAACATGAATAGAAAGCCTCCACTATGAATTACATCTCGGAAAATGTTGTAAAGAAATTCTTTCTCTAGGGGCAGTAAAATACCGATATATTTTATCTTAAGAACCAAAAAATTAATTTAATACCCAATAAAATAGATTAAAAGGTATAGTTTCCGCATTTTCTTCGCTATGAAAAGCGGCGGCGCATAAGATTAAAAGGTGTGGCCCTTACGTTAATGACTTCAGGTCTAATTATGCATACTTCTGCTTAAATTAATTGATATTTTTTATAATTTTTATGGCTGCAAGTGTATAAAACCACATTAAGCATTTTGATAGGACCTATTTTAGTTTAGCCATTGTAAGTAGTTATACATCGTAATCGTAAACGAACATACTCGTAATGTGCCAACAAAACAACTTAGGATCTTCTCTACAGAGTGATCTGATATAACCAAACCCAGAAGACTAGTTATAAAGTAGAAACTGTAAGAGAAATTCACTTCAAACCCTTTTAAAAATTAAATTCTACCTTATGCAGATGATCAATAGTTGGCAATATTCTCCTACCAATAATCAAAACAACTGAATGCACTAAACACGGCATACTCTCTTGAAGACGCTTGATTATTGATCGTACGCATCTGATCGCAAAATCTTTTCTTGTAACCCAACGGCTGTCCAGGACAAAGTTTAGAGGTGGAAAAGTCCTGTGCGTTCACCTAGGAAACCTTGGACATGAATCATGATACAGTTACTCATCATGTCCCCAAAGGGACCTCAAAGAAGGCGGCCGTATAAAACATCAGCAGTGCAGTAACTAAGAGAGCCTGATAAAGCAAAAATAATTCCATCTTGTCACTGGTTTCAAAACGCATTCAGAATAACCCAGGAATTGTGGTCATCAGGTGGTTCACAAATGAGGCATGGTTTTATCAGTCGAAATATATCAACACTCAGAATTCAAAATATTGGTCTATTGTAAAACCACATGAACTACATGAAACACAGTTGCACCCAGTAAGTGGCAGTATGGTGTGCCATATCTGATTTAAGAATTACTGGTAGCATTGTTTTCCGAGATAAGGTTGCCTCTACTGCTTACAAAAGGACACTCGCGGAGCTTTTGAAACAATTTGATGGCATGAAACTAACCCAAGGACACTTTCAGTAAATGGGACTTCCAGAAATAAAATGTGAGTCACTGATGACAAATAACCGGTTTTATGGACAATGAGGTCAGTTCTGCTGTCTATGGCCTTCGCCTTCGCCCGATCTTACTCCTTCTGGAGCTATCTTAACAGAAGGCGTGTTTCCGCAGCAGACCCCAAATCCTGCAAAGCTAGTGGACATCAGGAAGGGATAAAATTAAAAGCATTGATGGGGCGAGCTTGGAACACGTTAAGAACGTCTGTCTAGCGGCATACGGTGGCATCTTGGCCATCTTTTATGGTGTACAACTGACTCAGAGGAACCTACACATTTCACTATTTTAACTTTATTTATTTATTAGTTATTTGAAGAAAAAAATCGTTTCACTTCTATAATAATCACTATTAAATCATGAGCTTTTAGAAAAAATGCAAATATGTATGAAACTAATTTGCATTCTACAGTGTAAATATGAAACTAAATTGTAGAAATTAACTACGAGTAAATAGACGAAAAGAAAATGGTTTTATGTCTTTTTCGTTTCTTGAAAAATATATTTTTTTATTTCCAAACCTGTTGTTTCTTACGTTGATGTCCTTTATATTTGTGATACGCAACATGTAGTTTTGTGCTATTTAGGGCTAGGAGTTAGAAGTAGCCAGTCGGAGGTGCCTCCATTGACTGGATCACGGCACTGCATATAGACCATAGTGGGCCTTAGTGTTTGCAAGTGACTCCTGGGAGGAAGGGATGAACATGACCCGAAGGGCGACCAGGGCGCTAGCAAGAACGGGATCCCTAACGATTCCAACATGACACCAATCTGCCAGCCCTCGTAGCCGTGAACGCTGCAGTGTATAGCTTCGACACTCTGCCAAGCTAAGGGTCGCGGGTTCGAGTCCCGCCACGGCATGGGTGTGTGTGTGTGTGTGTGTGTTGTGTAATTGCGGTAATAAAGAAACAGTAAACAAAAAAAACAAAAAAAAACACACAGAGAGAAAAAAATCCTGACGGCTAGCGCTGCCTGAGCCACCGGTAACTTGGGGGTTCTGGGAATGCAGAAGGCACTCCCAGGAAGGAAAGGAGGCACTCCCAGCAGGCTCGCCGAGGGCCAAGGAGAAAAGTTTACATAGCACAAATTCCACCGTCATTCCGCAACATACACTGCCTTCGCCTGGCCCTATAGCCCTGAAACAGGTTAAAAGAAATGATGTGGATAGGAAATTCGTGGTAGAAGGGGACCACTCCAACATTCGCCTATTGGCCCCGGAAAACCACGAAAACGCATGGTCAGATTGCCTGGCCGGACGGGAATCCAACCCAGGATCTCCTGAATGCGAGCCTTACACGCCACCGCGAAGAAGACATCTCGCTCAGTTCAATTAGGGCTAATTTATGTGGTCATGTTTTATCGTTAAACAAAAATAGAGCGGAAGTGTTATTTCCCTTTTTAAAATACTTAAGTTTTACTTGACGTTGCAGAAACAATAGAGAGGAAGAACTTAGTTTCTGCAGTTTATTAATATTGTAGCATCGCGAAGAAATGATGTGTGGAGTTAAAACGTTTGGTGGTACGTGCTTCTCCTAAGTTGCTGCCTATTCTCTAGCCATGATTTGTTCACGCGCGCAATCTGGTAATTAGCATGGGATTGGCCTTGCAATGTCTCACGTAGAGAACTAAACTTTGCCTCAACTCCTAGTCGAAGATAATGTACACTTCACAGCAAGATTCGCTCCAAGAAAATCGTGGTGTGGATAAGGGAGCTAGCTACAGTGGCCGTCCTTGTTGCATGCTAGGGGTGGAAATAAAGGAAAGGGGCAGAGATCTCTCGCGCTAGAGGGTAAACCAAGAAAGAGGGGAACCGAAGTTTTGGAACATTACTGAAATTTGAGAGGAGAGGGGAAGTGACATAATATCTTGAATTGGTGTATCTTCGATATAATTTCGTATATAAACCAAAACTCTGCAAATTGCTATTAAGAAGGTAGCCAGAGGCTGGAGAATAAAGTTGTTTCCCTGCGTTTATCTTTGTGCTTTATAGTGCTTCTTCCTAATGTTGCATTCTACTTCAGATTAAAGCAAGGTTGCCTTACTACAGCTTCTAAGTCATAAGGTATATTGTATTCCTTTAGTCGGAACAAGAACCCCACATACATATTATTTAGATTCCACTGATCCTTTTAAGGACGATTGAAAGGCTAAGTTTAAAAACATTAGAATTTATAGCTCTTGCAACTATTTGATAAGATTTATATACGTAGTAGTTAGTTGCGTCTGTGCATTAAAAATGATTAATGTCTTTTTATTCTCTTTACGGCATAAAAGGAAATATAAACACCAATCTCTCAATATTTTCTCTCCAGGTTATTCATTGTAAACTCAGTCTTCTCTATTCTTCCTTCTTTCCTCCACATATGAAGCTGATATTCTAAGATTCCCTATCAAGAAGTCGATTCTTCTTCCCATTCTCCGTTCCTTCCAATGCGCCTCTTAGCAACCACTTTATTTTTATACATTTTCCCAGAAAACTTCCTTTTCACTTCCAATGCATTATTATTTATTTTTTCAGTCCACTTTACAAGCTCCATTTTTCTGTATACCCACATTTCAAATGAATCCAGTCTTGATGATTCTTAATTAATTAAAGTCACTGGGAAGGGCAGGAAGAGGTCAAAGCAACTCGTTTTACTGTGGAAAGACGTCCCACTGGAAAACAATAACTCCATCTTCCTATTCGAGAATTAATTTTTAGTTACAAAACAACTGTCCATTTTATATTTCTCCATGATGGGAAAATTGCTCTTGTAGAAGAGATAGAACGCGCAATTAAACTTTTCGGCTGCCAGGACAGTAGCTTAAACTAATTTAATGACATTAGTTTTTAAAACATTATTTATAAGTTAACCGTAAATATTCTCTCAGCTGCTCTTTCCACCTGTAAGAAATTTGGCGAAACGGGCAACGTAGCAATTTCAAGTAGGATTGCGGTCTGATGAGCATAGTGTATGAGTATTTACTTTGCGAATAATAACAAAAATTCAGCTTTCCGAAAGTGTAAAACCACTTCATAGCTTTGCATTGGCATATAATTAGAGGCTTGTATTTGTATAACTATTCGACCGGTTGAACATATATTCTATTCGAATGTATTTATGGTCAACGATTATTTCTGAACTTGATACTTCACACCTGCTGCAACATAAACTGGCTAGATGAATTTTCAGGGCCAATACCAGTAGTAGTTCGCTTTTTATTATTGTCGCATAAATCCCTGTAAGTTTTTATTGCTGTTTAATGGCATTTTGTCGAGCTCGCGTGAAAATGAGAAATATTAAATAAATAGCACTTACAACTAAAGCTATGCAGTACCTTACTCAATATTCATTTAGAGGTTTTTAAACCTTTTGTTTTACGTGTGCACTATTTTTACAAGTTTAACTTATGATATCTCTAAAATAAAAATTAGCCTCTTCTCACATACGGTTGATGAATTCTACGCAGGGATATTTATTGTTCACACTTGGTTTACAATGAATAACTTTTGGAGCAATTTACACAAGTTACTAACATTTTATTTTATAGAAATAAATGCTATGCTAAGTGTGCCAAATCCAAAAAAACTACAGAAAATTTTCCTGTGGTATGCATAAGTGATTACTAAAGCTAAAAGTTACAGAAAGTGGAATTTTCAAACAGATTTTTAGCTATATTACTTAAATACATCACAAGAGAAAATTGTACTTTGCTGATTCATGGAGTGTCAAATAACATCTAACAAGAAATATAGCAACAAATACATAAGAAAGCTAATCAACTGAAAATGGAGGTGTGGCCCCGGGAATATATTCTTTTAGAGGCGGGAGCTTTTAAATGAAATGTTGAGAATTTGTTACTAAAATAACTAAAAAATGAAATTTAGACATTCGACTTTGAACTCTAGAGGGCAAAACTGCTAATCGCATCGAGTTAAATCGAAGAATTCCGTACTGCGCTTTTCCCGAGTAGTTCACACCATAACGAGAAATCCCCATAACTCTTATGTGAAGGTAGAGACTTTGCTCAGTGAGCAATTCACTTATTATTTTGTCCCTCGTGCTGCGTATGAATGTACTTGTAATATGAATATTTTCGAAGTTTGTGGAAGATGGCAACCAGTTGCAATGTTAAAAATGAATAATTAGTTGCATTTACTGGAATGGCTAAGATATACCTTTTCAGAGTCGAGTTAGTCGAAAGAATGATTCGGAATGTAATTACAGATATTTTAACAGCCTGATGTGGACAATGGTTCAGATAGCGCTAATGGAAATCAGTAACTAAAACTGCAAACAGGTATACGCGAAGGTTCATCTCAGCAAGTGCATATGTGCTTCCAGTGACATTAATCATGTAAATGCAGCGTGTTTATCGGATAGCACTTTAAATTTGCAAGAGTGACCTGGCTCATTACAAGAGCTGGCGCGAATGAGAGGCTAACGATAAACTGATACCGGTAAACAAAGCGGAATAATTCGTTGGTGTTATGAGCTCGAATGCCCCTGTGTTTATTACCGCAACACGCAGAAATATTTACTAACATTAGCGGGACGATGGACGAGACAATTACTAGTACTTAATGGTGTTTACCTTTGACACTTTCCTGTTGCCTCAAAGCAAAAAAATTGTAATGTTCCACACTACGGAGCAACGAAGGGGTTTTTTTGTTTCGTATAAGGATTGTTTGAAATTGAAAATATTGTTTTACAATATTTAGGGTGTCGGGAGTGTTGCTGCTCGCAGTGCGAGAAGACACTTGGTTCGATGGTGCGTATCAGTATGGAGTTTTTCTCATGTTAGGAGCTCTGATATGGAACCCATTCAGCCTCAAGAGATCCTTGGGAACCAATTGAGAGACAGCGACTCCTTGTCTAGAGATCTGCAGTTCAGCAGCCGTGGGGTGGGGAGTGGTACATTGTTTTGATCACGTATCACATAAAAATGCCCTGTAGCCACGTGCTGTTTTATGGACGTGAGAAGAGGATGCAGCTATAGTCCTTGGTCTGCATTAAATTATCCTGCTAATAAGTTTAAGCTAAAATTTGTGGATTGTATGACATATGACAGAATATACTTATACCGGTAAACTGTGTGCCATATGTTTCCAAACTATAAGAATAAAAATAGAAATGTTTATCGAATAACCATTTTAAACTAACCACCTTACCCAATGTGGCTGTCTTTAACTGGGTGGTAGTTGTTTGAGCACGGTATTCACAGCCGTGCAGCGATGTTGCAGGTAAATCGGTGCAGTTCTTTCACTACTGTGCACAGCGGTGATTGCCTGACAAGTGTAGCGAATGAATGTACCTCCGAACTATTTATGAAGAGAATACATCCAAAAGTGATAGGAGAGTACATGTACTTAATGTAGTACATTATTATTATTATTATTATTATTATTATTATTATTATTATTAGATACCATTATCCCCTTGGTTATGAGGAGGGCCTGGATTTTTAAGACATGTCATCTTTTAATTGCTGAATCACAGATTTTGCTAACGTGCACATAAATCCTTATCATGGGTCCCAAATTATGAAAATGATTATTTATTAGGTCATTTTTGTTCATTTTATGCCATTTTCTATTTTAGGGCATTTAGTTCGATGTTACGCCATTATTTTGTCATTTTCTTGCCCTTGTGTTTTTATTTAGTCATTTTCTTGCATTTACATTGGCTATATAAAGCGTTTTATATTTTGTACATTTTGCATAAGGATAACTTTTCAACATTTAGAAATTTCACTATTCAACTGAGAAAGAAGAGTAACTTTGTACGTTCTCTACTCGCAATCTTGGAAAAGAACACATTTCTTTTAAAAGGTTGGTCTGGAAGGGGCTGCTTGTGGCTGGAGGAGTGGGGAGATGAGATAGGCCAGTTTTCCCTTCTTAATAGCGCGCACAGTCAGATTGCTATTGTCCATGTCTTTATGTCGTGTCATAGGCTGTGAAGCCCTCTTCATTTGCAATGAATTTTCTATAATCTGAAGACTCAAAATGTTACTTTTAGACTTAATTGTGCTTAAAAAGCAATTTTTTTTCGGATTCTTCAAACAAACAAAACAAATACATGGAAAAATGTATTTTTAATTAGTTTCCTAAATTATCTCATCATTATTCTTATTCCTACTTTATCTGCTTTACAGTACATATACCCGCGTACAAATTAATTTACAACTTTCTGATCGATCGTTTTAATGACTTAAATACATCTCAGTTTTTTTTTTTTTTAATTATTGTGTCGTTTTTTAACAATTTTGGAGTCTTCTGTAGATAATGTTTCAGACATTTCACGTCCAGTCCCTGGTTATGTGCATTTATGTCATTACAAATGTTTAAAACAATTATGTTTATGGGATGTCAAGAGGAAAAAATAATGTGTTTTAATAAACAATGCAATATACAACTTTATTGATGAGACAAAATCTTTCATTTTATCATTTTAGGACTGTAATAAATGTTTTGTTCTATTTATTAAAACTATTTTAACTTGCTGCTGTTGAAATGAAGGTAATTACTTATATATTTTATTTACGAGGAATTAAAGACGCAAATATGAGCCTGTATACTTATTTGCTTTAGTGTTAGGTATAACATTTGTCATAAATACTTTCAGATTTTCGTTATAGTACGTGTTTTGCATAAAAATGTAAGCAAAAACTCCCTTTTTGCTACCATTATTTATTTTACCGACAGAACCACTTTAAACGGCTATTTTGTGCATATATATTTACACAACTACTTAAAAGTTCTATTTCATTCTAATCTCTTTTAGTAAACCAAACGTCCAGTGCTACAGTTATTATGATTCCGATGTCAAACTGAAAAACAGATTCTTGTATTATTTACGTTAAAATAAAAACTATCTTGTATTGATTACGATATAGGTTTATTTGGTCATAAACCAGCATGTTACTCTTGTTTTGTGATTCCTTCCCCCTTTCCATCTGCATACATGCTGTTTCAGGGTAAATACAGAGCAACGGAGCTATGGCCGCTGACCTAAGGAAATAAAAACAAATAGTTGATATGGAATGAATTGATGAGTATCTTATGACTTTATACTTTAAGCTCAGCGAATTATTTTCGGCATTTTATAAGCTTGGCAAAATGTTGTGCTCTGTGTTGCTTGATTCAATTTAAAGCAAGGAAATGCCAGTGGAAGTTAGCTGCCGTCAGAAGAAACCGGCTGGTTTGTATGTATGTACCTATGTATGTATATATGTATGTACGTGCGTGTGTGTGCACGCACGCGCGCGCGGAAGCGTTGGTGGTCTCCCCAGCTTCAGTTTGGGAAGCAAGAGGAGAACAGGGCTGGGATTTCAAACACGGGCCACATATTTTGATAAAATATAATTTCCATTTTTATCTGAAAAATCCTATAATATGAGAGTAAAAGCGAAATGCAGTGAGTGCGTGACGGAGTTGAGGGAAGGGATGGTACAGGGTGGGCTGGTTCTGGTATGGTGGGGTGAGAGAGAGAGCGAAAGAGACAGAAATGAAGGCAGATTTTGGAACCCCGCACAGCTGGTGCATTAAATGCAGATCGGGACAATCTTTGACTGTTCACTACCCAGAAAACGCCACCCCCACCTTTCCTGCCATTCCGTCATGCTACGGAGTGGTTATCCTCCCACACTTTCAATCTCTCACAGCCACATAATCCGGAGCTTCTAAGCCATGTGTCTGCTTCATCTACATGCTTGCATTCCAGGATTTAGCAACATTCGTATCAACAATCCAAATCCAGTGTTTCGTATAAAAGCACTGCTTTAATATAAACCTCAGTTGTTCTGCTGTTGTGTCTCACAAACATAAATATGTATTTGTGTAAAATATGTGTCGTGTCTGTAATATCCTCACCCAGCTCAGAAGGAATGCTTTTATGCTGGCAATCCTATAACTTGTTTACTACGGACACTGCGGGAATCGTAAAGTCAGTGCAAGCTGTAGCAGAATTTGTAAACGCGCTAACATTCGACCGATCAGAGGGTATATACCTAGATGAGTCAAGTATCCCGGCAAATACTGGAACACAAGCGGCTTTTCCTTGTGTCTTGCAAGTTGCATATACCAGCAGGCGCGTTTCGCAGCGTAAGCATGAGGGTGGGAGAGAAGTCAGTTCAAATGAATGTTGTATACTGCATTGTATTTTTCGATGTATAGTAATGCTTTTCGGTGCACTAAATTAGTTAAACGTGGAATTTACATAACTAGTGTATGAAACATTTGACAGGTGAATGGTAAACAAATATGTAAATACTGTAATAAGCAGGCAGGGATTCTTAAGCAGTTGACTTCAAGTTATCTACACCAAAACATATTTCAATACAAAGAGCGTAAGCAACAGCGGCCAAGGGTCACTGACCCGGATAAACACGGTCTGGTGGGCGCTGTCTGTAAACGGTAACAAGACTGTGTGAGGGATGGGGTGGTTTATTACCTGTGATGTCCTGACTAAAGTCCAGTAACACTTCAACTTTATTTCCTTTCGTCCTGGCTTTAACGCTTAGAAATCCCTGTGCTTGGTAATACGCTACCTATACTAAGGAAGCCAATATAGGTATAATGCATGTTACTTGTGTTTATACAATGTGTGTAATGAGACGTGTGTACATAACTAGTAAGAAATCTGATCAATCACGCGACTTTCTCTTCATATAAATGTGATTTTCTATCCACATTCATTTATTCAGGACAATATATTTTTGCCTTGTGAGTGCTTTGTGCATTCTGCATGCAGAAACAGCATTCAAGTTTCATACCAGAAGCATGGAGGGAATAACTTCAGAAGTCGAAGTAAAGAGATCTTGCGAAGAGGAAAAAGAAGAATCGCAAACGTGTCATCTCATAATGCACTTATCGTTTGAAAAATATAAACGCATCACATAGAATCTTTAACAAATAGACAAGCCCACGGCAAAATACATTGAAACGGATTATGTATTTTAATGAGTTCTGCATTTTCCTGCGGTAGGTTATTTGTCTATCGCTTACTGTTTCCCATTTTCACAAAATTATACAAAATGCAGTCCAAAGGAAGAGGACTTCAAAGGCCATGTACAGCAAATTCAAAGTATGTTCATTCATTTCAGTATCTCAGATATATGATAATCAAATTCGTAAAGGCCGTTTTCGTGTAAATAAAAAATTGTCGAAAACTTTTCCATGTAAACAATGAAATGGGGTGAAATTGAAAATTGAAATTGAGTTTTATTATGGACGCTCTTTAACTGCTGTGGTCCTTGTCCCATTCTATACTGGGCGTGGAAGACCGGCAGTTTTGCCTTTGTATCGGGCTTGAGGTTCTTTTACGTGCCGTAAATCTACGACATGGGACCACCGGCTTTATTTCCTTTTCGAAGGAAGCCATGCTAATGATTTTTACGCCCGAAAAAATCTATCGTCCTCCGCCGGGTTTGAACCCGCGACCTCCGGAACTATGGGCTAGCATGGTAACCACTACACCACGGAGGACGACAGATATGGGGTGGCGAGATTATTTCGTGAAAACATTAATTGTGTTGTATCCTTGAAGAATGCAGTATTTAAATACCAAATTTGGTATTCATGACCTTTCGTTTTTATGTCGTCCGTAGATACATGCACGAACCTTTTCCTATAAATGCTTATTTTGGGGGGTTCATTTTTTTAGTGGAGCAGAAATACTTGTTGTGTACTTACCCCAGCCTTTGGAGCTTAGGATGTGGGACTCACCATCCTGAGGATGACCATAGGGGATTCAGGGAACTTCAAAACCTCTAGTCCCGGCGAGTATTTTGGTGGAATATAATGATTTTTATACCTATCATAGGTACGCTAATAAAGTAAAAACAAAGTGAAGATGAATTACGTATTTTGGGATGCACTACGAAGAGCGGGATGGCTCACACGGTAACGCCTATGGCCCGTATTCAGGAGGTCCCGGGTTCAAACACCCAGGCCGACCAACTGACCGAAGGATTTTTTCGCGGTTTTCTCGGTCGCTAGGCGAATGCTGGGGTGAATAATCTAATCCCTGAATTTTCATGTAAACGCTTTCATAACTACATTTATTTCATTCTTCTTCACCGCCATACCACGCTGATCGCCCATCCTGGATATGCTGTGATCCAGAGTAGGCTTTCTCCTTGGCAGGTTACTGATCCAAGGCATTGGTTTGTAAGTCCTTGAGGAAGTCCTACAAAGAGGAGGGTAATCAGTTAAAAAAATCAAAACTTTCTTCTTAAACTACATAGTTTTGAAGAACTGCATACCATACATGTTTTACTTTTAAACCTTTTTTTTTTAATTTCTGGTAGAAATAGAGCGAAAAGCCATTTTGCACAGCAACCAAATGATATAATCAAAGCTAGAAATAGAATGAAACCGAAGACAGTAACGTGGTAAAATATTGAATATATTGGATAAAGTGCGGAGAGATTGCTTACAAAATATAAAATTGTTAATACAATTATATTAAACAGAAAATAAAATTACAAAAAATTTTAAAAAAACCATTACAATAGGTTATGTACACAGTTCTATGTACTCTTGGAAATACTTCTGTTCAAAATATTTCATTATTACGGGAAAACTCCGTTTAATTCAGTTTTAGATGTTAGGGTGTGCAAGACAAATGTATTGATAACGTTTGCATTTTCATAGAGAACATAAAACAATATCACTATCGTTTTGTTGTTCTTGAATACCCACGTCTACTCTAAGTTCCCTGCAATACACCAGCATTTCCAAACCCCTCCCCCTTCTCAATGTGTGTGAATTATAAAAGAATACGTTTAACTGAGTGAAACGATGTAGTATGGTTATCGCAGTCTAAGGATCCCCAACCGGCGGTCTTTGTACAGTAGCCAAACACTTGTCCCCTACCTCAACCACCATAAACATCTTAGTGACATCCATATGCAAGTGCGCGTTGTTGCCACAGTTTAAAATAGTATTTGAAAGCAAAACTTTGCAGCTGATTTCCACATGTACAAAATACAATCATGCAGTTTGCCTCCCTTACTTTACACACAAATGCAGTAAATAACTATGCATCGCATAGTAATTACATTTCTATTACAAACTCTTTAGAATATAACGGAGGAAGAGCTGAACTTATATTAGGCTACAAGAATGGAAATGCATGTTAAGATATTCGAGAGAAACTTAGAAACATGTCCCGAATAAACTGGACCTTGTTGAGGCATCATTAAATAATTAAAATGCATTAATATGAATTTTTTTGAAAGGAACATTTGCTCCCAAACAAAATCATCATTTTTGTTGTTATTTATCCTAATAGTTAATTTTTATAAGTATAGGTTGTAGGTTTGCAGTTCTGCTTATTGTAATTATTACTGTGCGTGGAGCTGTGGTAAAAGTATTCTTTATTTTGACTGTCCTGCAACCACAGAATGTAGAAAAACCAAGTTCCAGAAGATCTAAACAAAACACTAAATATGTAAAAGTTAAAAAAGATAAAGAAGAAACAGGTGAAAAAAGTAAAGCGAACACAAGTTTTTGTGTCACTCTAGGGAGATAGGGGCTTTTTTCGTAGTTTTAAATTGATAAAAAGTTGCTTCACAATAATGTTTTATTAATATAAAGTTAATATAAAAAGAAACTGTGAATCGTTTAAGATGCGTAAGATTTATTAGCATAGCAGCTTCTGTTTAATTAAATTATTAGCTTTATTATAAAATGCAGTACAAGTAAGAATACGGATGACAAAAGAAAGAAAATATAAACATCTTATGTATTATATTCACATGATTATCTCCATTCACTCTTCTATATCTACTTTTACAAAAGCTTATTCTTCTATCTACTTCTTGTTAAACGAGATAAACTTTCATTGCATATTTCGTTGTAATTGTAAGGGTACACAGGCTAAAGCGATAGTCAGATATTTAAAAAACAGATGACTATACGATGACTTTGAAATTCCATGCTCTTAGCATGATCACGAGAAAACTATAAATAGGGAATCACCATTTGTAAAAAGTACAAGTATTTCAAAATTCAAACCAATAACAAAGAATTTCTGAGAAACGATTAACACAATTTGACATAAACTGTGTCATTTAACAGATTGCATTTTACTCACAGTAAGATTTTGTATATCCCTTATGGTTTACCAATTATATAGAGAGTTGAAAATGAGAAAGAGGTTACAGATTGTTCCCAGAAAATAAAATTCAATATATACATTTTATTTTTCATGCAAATATCTTAAACATGTAGTATTTTAATAAAAGTCGTTATAGCTGTTTTTGAGAAATTCAAATCAATAGCGAAAATTTTTCCACGTAAAGGTAGTTTGGGATGGGGGGGATTTTCCCGAAAATCTTTGTGTCGCATCCTGCAAAGAAGCTGAACTTAAATACCAAGTTTGGTGTTTAAGCGACTTTTAGTGTTTGTTATGCTGTTCATGGACACACACACATCTTTTAAAAATGCGTTTTTTGGATTCAATGAGCCTCAGAACGTGTATTTTCGGTGAAATCTCGACATCAAATTCTTGCGCGGAACACAATACTTCCCCTACTTACTCGGCTTTACTTATTCAAAGTTTCTGTAACTCTTTTCTTCGTGGTCTTGGCACTACTGGTACTCGGTAGGGGGTCATTTGCTGGTGCGGTCGGAGGGGCAGCAACTTGGTTCGTTTCCCAAGGCCTCCATATCTTAATTAAAGTATTAAACGCCATAACTATTAAATATTGCTAAACTTACAAAATTGCACTAAGTAAAACACTACATAACTTCACTGAAGATACAGATATAATTTTAACTAAAAGACGGAAGAAAAGCACGAGCGAACAGACACAGCTGCTAAAACGTACTGAAATGGAAGAAACAACAGAAATGACATTGCAACAACGCTTTGCTTTGGTGGAGCTCGAGACAGGTTCACTTGCTGTAGTTGGGGGATGGGAAGACCCTACTAATCGTTTACAGATGGGTTTGTGTTCAGGTTTCAAAGCTTTCCGTTCGCTTTGAAACCGGTTGGGGAAGCGATGCCTGCGACCAGTTTACTATGCTCCACTGGCTGAAACCATGAACTAATGTTTCCTATAATTTAGGGGACATATCTGAACTTTTTTCAACTTCTACATTTTACAACGAAAGATATTAAAGGCTTATCATAGACTTTCGTAATTGATGTTTACTATCATACCAAATTACAACTTGTTAGTTCCAATGCCATTGTTGGCAATCTTTAATGGTTGTATGTATCGTCTTATTTCACGTTTGACTAATAGATAATTACATGTTTTTATCCCTTATGATTATATTTGTATTTTACTGCATAAACCCAAAAGATATGACTATAAAGCTGAGCAAAATGGTTTTAGGTATAGACAAACAACAAAATAAGTGATGTCACATTAAAGCCGGGATTGTTCTCTTAACCATTCCATGCCGCGATATTAAGACGTGTATGCTGATCCTGTTCGGAACATGAGAAAGGATGTTTTTGTAAATTTAAGCAATAGAGCGCATTATATGTCTTAATTGAAACAATTAAACCTCGTATATTTTTCTTATCCACGTGGAGTGTCTTGTCCCATAAGGCGAAGTTCGGCAGTAGCCGGAAACTCTTTCCGATTTTTTGGGAGTATTTATTTATTTGCCCTGTTATAAATTAATGTGAAATTAAAGGACCTATACCATCTATGTTAAATTTTCCAGTTTTGTGACCCAGTGAACTACATTAGATATTGCTATGAAATTTAACAACGTATAAATACAATAATTTTAAGTTGACTGAAGCTCTTTCAGGAAGAAATAACAACTTCAAAAAAATATAACATGTGTTTACATTAATACGCACATATTTTATTTCAAACATTTTAAAAATCTCTTTCAATAATACCAACAGATATCTTGTTTTAAAAGATTCCCTATATCGTTATAAAGTTATTTTCATGTTAGTAAAGCACTATTTTCCTATCAATTAGAGCAAATGAGACATTTATAACAAAAATAAGTTAGTATCAAAATGGCAATTCACTATAAAGTTGTAAAACCCTATTTAAATGTCTTGGAATATAATAAATAAATATGTATATAAGCAGAAAACTTAAATATGTATATGGTATCGATAAGAGAAGTCATATTTTGACCAATATCACAATTCGGTCACTTATTTCAACATTTAAGTACACGTTTAAAATAGTTTTATTAGCTGATATGGGTGTAAGTCTGTCAGTTGAATTAAGGATTTCTTGTTAACCAACTCTAAATTTATTTTTAAAACTAACTACGGATAATTTATAATAACGGTTAATATATACACGAGTTAAGTGTTATGAGTAGGCAGACTGAGTGGCCTCCAGTAACTGAAGCACAGCAGCACACGAAGGCCATAGTGCGCTCTTTCTGCTTCCAACGTAATCCCTGGAAGGAAGAGATGAAGGGAAGATCCGAAGAACAACCGATCCAGATGACCATGTGCGCTAGCAAGGACGGGGCCCCTAAGATTTCAATATGACACCAGTCCTGGCGCCGGCTAGTCCTGCCTTAGCCACCCGCAACCTGGGGGTCCCGAGAAAGACAAGACAATCTCAGGAAGGAAGGAGGCCCCAGTAGTCCCGCCAAGCGCCAGGGAGAAACCGTTTCATAGCGCAAATACACCGTCCAGCCGCAACACACAAACCGTCACCGCGTGGTCCTACAATACTTAAATAGATGAGGTGTAACAGATGAAAGGAAGTGATGGACAGGAAATTCGTGGTGGAAGGGGAACATTCGCCTTCCGACCTGGGGAAGCCACGAAAAAAAACATCGTCAGAAAGGCCGGCCCAACGTAAATCGAATCCGGCACCTCCCGAATGCGAGGCTTACACGTAACCGCGGAGCCATCTCCCTCGGTATCTACTTTGAAAAGTATCTAAGTTATATGTAGTGCTTTAAGAGTGCATATAACATAGCACCCACGCACATGGTAAATGAATAACACCGCACGAACTTTACTGACAATAGACGATTCATAGACAATCAATTTGAGATAGGAAACCTATGGTCTACGAAGACAAATTACTGAGTTATACCTTAAAACTGCTAGGGGGTTTGCACTCCATTGATCACTTCCACTTCTACTGTAAAGTATGATAAGAAAACCAGATAAGCTAATCGAAGCTTGCGCCTTTAGCGCAGCGGGTGTTACCAGAAATCCTCAGACGAACAGACATTTTAATTTCGGATTTAAAACCGAATGACCTTTCTTTCTTTATAAGCACATATTTCATTTGATTTACAGGAAAACATTTGTGTTTTATTCGTATAATTTTCAACTAAACCAGTGCTGAAGTTTTTAATTTAAAATTATTTTAATTGTAATTTACATTTTCGTGACCTAAATAGTACACACTGAAAGTTAAACACATATGAGTACAGTAATGTTAAATGAACTGGTACCAGTCTACACTTAAAACGACTAACAAAGAATGTAAATTTATAGATACTTAAAAGATCTAAGTGTGACTGAATTATTAAAAAAACAAGTTGTCCGGGTATTAACGTTACAGTGCAATATGTAGGTACAATAACAATAAATATAAGCAAATAAATTAAGAAAATGCGCTATTTCAAATGAATTGATCAAAATGGCGACCTTTAACATCAATGCATAGGCGACATCTACGCAGAATTGATTTTTTGAACCCTGCTGAGCGTTCCTGGTGGGTTACCAATCTCATCACTGGCTACAACAATGCGGGCTACCAATGCCTCTTCATAACCATTTGGTGATGAATACACCATAGTCTGAAGATGAACCCAGAAAAAGAAATCCATGGGATTGGGATTCGGAGAAAAGGTGCCAAGGGCACAGTAGAACTGCCTCATCCGATCCAGCGATTGGAGAAGACTCGACTTAGATGCTCTCGTACGTTTATAGCATAATGCACAGGAGCTCCATCGTGTTGGAAATGCAATTGAGTCCGAAAATGAAGTCGCACTCCTTCCAAAAGAGCTGGCAACACATACTCCAGAGATGTTTTATAAGTACCATCACGCAGTCGAAGATGTAGAAGGTATTGTCGAATGACGTGGTCAAAAAATGCCAGCCGTTATATTCACCATAAACTGTTGTTGGTGGCTCTTCTGCACAGTAGCATGGGAATTTTCGTACGCCCATATATGGCTGTTCTTAGAGAGGGCCTTCGAATCTATTTCTCTGAACAACACTAATGAAAACAATCCCGGTGGCTACCTTAAGTTTCATTCACAAGACCGCAGTCGTAAATTAAGGCTTGCACCTTCTGCAGATGGAAGGGGTACTCCTCGTGCAAGACTGACCACACACTTGTGCGGTTGGTGCCCTTGCACATGCAATAGCACGGGTGCTGATTTGACGGTTCCTCTTGCAGTGTATGAAGTACCTATTCTTCGAACTCCGGAGTGCGACGAGTAGGTACGTCTTGCACCGTAATGTGCTTTATTTAGTACCACAGAACCACTTTCTCGCAAACGCCGGTCTACAGACTCAAAAGTAGAACGATGAGGATGCCATATATTGGGGTAACTTTCGCTGTAAATCTGTGCAGCTAATGAAGCACGACCTCCTGCTTCGCCGTACACAAGGTGCATATCAGCGAGTTCACAAAAGTGTATTTTTGCTAATGTTCCTCGAGTGTTTAGCTACTTCATTGTAATGTTGTGTGCAATGATGATGGTACTTCGCTTGTTTAACAGATGAGTATAACACTGTTCCCAGGAGAAAGAAAGAAAGAAAGAAAGAAAGAAAGAAAGAAAGAAAGAAAGAAAGAAAGCAAGAAAGAAAGAAAGAAAGAAAGAAAGAAAGAAAGAAAGAAAGAAAGAAAGAAAGAAAGAAAGAAAGAAAGAAAGAAAGAAAGAAAGAAAGAAAGAAAGAAAGAAAGAAAGAAAGAAAGAAAGAAAGAAAGAAGTTCACCCATTCCAGATTCGAGTTGGCATGCTTACTATTCTAGTTCACACCTAACAGCTCGGCCACAGTACTGCTATCAAAATCATTCTACGCTTGTGTAGTCATTCCCCACAACCTGTTATCCATTGCAGTGGCGTGCAGCCATAGGTTAGGACCACACTTTCAACGATTTTGGTAATGACAAAATCTAGAAATGCTTATTCAGAGAGTTAAAAGACAGGCTAACTATGTCCATAACGAGCTGTACTTCATTTCTAATACAGGCTAATTATATATTTTGGTTCTGATTTTGATTTATTGATCCCAGTCTCTAATTCTTTTGAATACACATAACTGGGTAACTTTGCTTCGTAGACAATGGATTTCTAATCTAAAATTGATTGATTAGGAGCCTTCTGCTGCCAGTAAAATCCAAGTGGTGTTATTTATTTACACTCTATATATACTGGGTGGAAGGAATATAGATACCACTTTTTTTATCTTTCGTAGTTTTGTGGAAAGTGCCTTTGAAATGCACCGACATTTGGCAACAGTATCCTTCCCCTTGCACATGGGTGGGAAAATCACATTTGACGGCTAAGATGAGGCCTGCCGCAGAGTACATAGATGTCATTGTGAATTGCTTACTGCATTATGGGAATGATATTAAGTTTGATAGTGGTATTTAGTTCAGAAGACAGCTCTTTCATGTAATTTTAACGAAATTTTTATGTTCAATCAGGCATCTAAAACCGAACACACTTGTTTTAGGTCTTAATAAAACAGTAAAAGAAAAATTATGTTTTAAGTTGCCCGTTTTAATTATTATGCACTACTGTATTCAGGAAGCAAAATGAGATAAAATTGCTATTTTGGTTTAGCAATTTAGGAGAATGCAATTAAACAAAAGAGCATGAATTTGTTAAACACTTAATAAACAATACTGACAACTAAATTATCGTTTTTATTTAAATGTTCACTTAAACGAAATAAAAACAAGGTTGTATTATTTTAAGGATGTTTATACCGAGGCTGTGTGTATACCAGTTTATGCCGAGCGGGCAGGAGATATCAAACACGTTATGAGTCCTGCTAATGGGGTTAGTTAAGGCGCTCTACAGCGTGTTGCAATATTTAATTCCAGCATAAATTATGAATTGTACAAAATATAAATTTTAAATTGTGGCGAAACGAGTCCCTCAAGAATGAAGGTGAAAATAGCAACAAATGTAGATTAGTTACTCTTTTATCACATACTCCAATAAAACTTATCTTAATAGTTCGTATATGAATAAAACGCCCGTTGAATAATGCGGCAAACTTATTTTTTCCGCTAAAATAAGCATTCAGATATTAAAATGGGATTATAACTTTTCATTCATCTTTATTTATAGAAAATCCCTTCTCATCACGATGACCTCGATACCCTTTCCAGCCGGTATAAATGTGTATATACGTACATACAAATTAATAATTGTTAAAATCTTTAAGGTGTATAAGACGTCAAGGGTCCGCTTTTACCTCTGCTCTCTTTTGAAGAATTAAAGTAGAGTGCATTCTAGCAAATTTGCTCCAGGAGATCGACCCATTTATTAAAGTTAATTCAGGAATGCAATATAAAAAATCTTACTCTGTTTGAAGAAACACAATAAATTTGCTTTATAGCTACAGAGCTCTAGAAAATCTTGTGCTTCAAGGGTTTCCAACATTTTGTACCATTGGGGCCCTTTTTAGAACGAATTTCTATGTCGAAACCCTTTATATGCCTACCAGGTTGCTTTAACTTGTAAAACATAGTGTGGATCCTACCCTATGTCTTATTTATAAATTAATGTTACGGGGAGAAGATAGGATATATTATAAGGGAACATAAAGTAAGTTATATCTAAACATAAATGAACAGTTGCCTATGTCTATGCAATGAAACATCTTAAAACGCTTTCAAATATACATAATAACTCAATTTATTCTGTTACCAACAATACACACAATATTACCGAAACTTCTCGTACATATATACAAGTTCTTACAAAGTTCAATAAACAACAAACCATTTGCATTTTCAATTAAACACACGTGGTTGCGCAGTTTTCTAATATTTGCTTGAATTGATGATAATTCCAGAGTCATATCTGGTTCTGCCTTCACGTCGCTGCTGTGTTTCCTTTTGGTGGCTATATAGGCGGAGAAATTCGCTTCCCGTAGTAAGCAGTTGAGAAAGACAACAATACTAATGTTGCTTTCTCAGACAAGATTTTGCATGTAGTCAAAACTCCGGTGGCGTTTGTGTTTGAAACGCGATTTTTAGTTCGCTGCGAGATGCCAAATTTATGAGGATCTCATTTTCCGCTGAGTTTAAGCTGGGTGGATTTTTGTTCACGCCGAACATATTCTGTACCCTTTTGAAGTCACCAAGCATCTTCTCTTGAACTGTCGGGAAATAATGATCAAACAATTCTTTCAATGCTTTGAGATATGATAATTTTCTGCAATTTTTATTTACGTTTGGTGTTATTTTCATTCAGGAAAACGTTTGTAGGAGGAAAACAATCGATATCTACGTTTTCCACCCACTCCAACCAATGCATAAGTTTTCTCTTAAAAGAGGACACTGGCGTTTGCATCAAAACAGTGCTACCTCTGCACGCAGTCCCATCAGATCCGTCAATGCTTTTCCTCGGACAACCATCTTTATTAGTACGCAGTAGGAGGGACTGATGGCTCCTTCCTATATCTTAACAGACTACTTTGAAGAGCCTGCTTTAAGGAGTTGCGATTTTATACAGTTTATTATTTTTATGACATTCAGCATTTCCATAAGTTCAGAAGTCATTTTTATGAAGGCTAGTGCGAGCCTATGAAGATTCCAATGCTTCCTGCCACAAATCTTTACCTTATCTTTAATTTTGCCATTGCTCCAGCATCGAAATTCGTCATTGCTGTTGCAGCATTAGTGCATATACTGCACGGTTTTCCCACAGTATTTCATTTGATGTGAAGAATTCACTCAAGAGATTCAATATTTCATCCCCTGATGTGTTGGTTGATAATTGTCTGCAAAGAAGAAGAACCTCCTGGTAGCTCTGTAGGCAAACAGAACGAACATAGGTCATTAAAATCACCAACCCGACGACGTCAGGCATTTCTCCGTTTGTGGAGCGAATTTGGTACACTTGATGCGACTGATAAGTGTATCTTTTACGTCATCACCATATCACTTATTCGTCTAACAACGGCGTTATTTGACAAGGAAATGTTGGAGACTGACATAGTAGCTTGTTCATCATGCAAACACTTGACAATATCGATTGTACAGGGTATAATGGGGGTCTCTGGAATGGTATGCGCTTCACCAGCTCGAGATACACGACAACCGATTACGTTGGAAGCTTTCAGTACATTTTCATTAATAGTTTTAGCATGTGTTGTCATAGTTTTCTGTGAAGCCAAAATTTTGTTGCACTCTCTTGAAAAAATTAAATGGTTTATCTTTGAACTCGCTATGGTTTCGCTCGAAATGATGGCGCAGTTTAGCAGAAAAAATGGAACTATTGATCAACATATTTCCAAAAATCGCACATAGAGGTCGACCATCAATTGTTTCTGTGAATCCCATATTCAAGTAACTTTTTCGTATTCTCCTGTTTTATTGCCAGGTGTTTGCATCATTGCCCCACGTCTGTCTCACTTTGCAAACAATGATTAAGGTTACGTAGCTGATTCATAAGCGTATTGCAAGTTTCGTTTGTGGAAATCTCTTCTGATAAACAAGTGCTGAAGTGCATTGCTTGTTATCATATTGTTTTCTTGTTGGCTCATTTGACGCAGTAATAAAGTCAGCAGATGGTTTGACTTCCTTTCCAAAATTGTAACTCTTTTTTTTTTCCTTTCTTCAAAGTACCTGTTTGAAGTCAGAAGGCCATGTCAAAAGACAATCAGGCAGGAATATGATCATCCGGCTCTACCTTTCATTTCCTATAATACAAAATAAAGTAAATACTGGGTTTTCGTTTAAAATGAACCTTTCATCGTTTACAAATAAGGCATTTTTCAGTACAAAATTAGCTCATTTTCAGTTAACTATGGCCTCTCTTGTTTTAAAAGAAATATTGTATGTCATAAAATTACATTGAATATTACTGAATTTACTTAAAACTTAACTATAATATTGAGAAAAAGTGACTACAATACTGCAAAGAAAACTTAATTGTGGTATCCTTAAAATTTAAAAAAAAATCAACTACCAGCTTATTAAATCGTCCGAAAATACTGAGAAACAATAAATTAATATTTAAAGATATATTATAGAAATTAATAATCTAAATTTAATTTATCTAAACTTATATTCTCCAATACAAACAACAGTCCAGATATACGTCAAAAAGTTTTTCCAGAGAAGTGTCACGACACCTTCATTTTACGGTGAAAATTCATGTTTCTGGGTTTTATTCTCATTAAGTAAAAATAAATTAGATTTTGACCAATTAGATTTAAACCAATGGAAAACATTTTGTATTGGATTTTCACAGTATGATCTAAGTGATTATTATAGCACCTTTATCATATGCGTATATTAGATATAGCATCAACATGAAGGAAGATCATTTGCTGAAATTAAAAAGACAACCAGTTCAGAGGTAAGTTAAATTTAATCTCCTCTTAACGCTTCAAAGCCTTGTCTTCCAATCTGTCACGTCAAAACACTTGCCAAGATACGCATTACTGTATGACTAAGTAAAAATCAAAGGATACAAAGCAAAATATAAAACTAAGAGAAAACCAATAAATTAAATAGAACAAAAACCATCGGGTGCCTAAATACATTTCAAAACTATGGTGCATTATGATATCGACGATTATGATATTTAACAGATAGCATCTGTTGATATCAAAGTTTAAGGGTGGTATTTTAATTTGCATTTAAATTGTATTACAATCTGACGGTGTATGATTTGAATAAGGAGAGAACGTCAAAGTCTAACTTTTTTATGGGACTATACGTCATCCCATTCATCTTTGTACCACGTGGTAAACAACAGTGTAAAATGTCTTATCACAAGCCTCCTATCTCTTACCAGTCGTGATTTACTCACTGAATCGTTGCCCGCTGCAGAGAATGATCTGCCTTAGAACCGAAACCAAGAACTTTCCCGTGATTCGTGTGTATAACTTTCTTTAAGGGCAGGGTTGTGCAGACAGTACTACGGTTGTGATACACCAACAGCGTTGCGTAACAGGACACTTGCATAATTTATATGTTGAAATTTGTATCAAGTATTGTGAATCAGTAAGGGAAAATGAAGGCTTATGGCTCTTCTTTCCCAGCGCTTTGTTATGTTGTTTGAGAAGGGTATTGTGATGGAAAGTGTGGGAGAGAACCATGCTGATGTAAACACAGCACAGCCTTTTACCCCGTCTTGTCAGCCTTTATAGTCTTTCAGAAGCGGCAGCAATTTTCTCTGCCTTACGCATAATCGAACAGGACAAACAAGGGATACGGGTAGAAGAATGGAGGGATGAATGAATGGAACCTTCAATTTCCTATTGGATTCCCTGTAAACTTAAAAAGAAGTAAAAACTTTGAACATGCAAATGTTAGGGCCTAAAATGCACTTGAATAGAAGTAAGTATAAATGTTATCTAGCTACCCAATTTAATTTAGTACAGCAGTGCAGTTTGTCCCTAATTTTGTCTCAGCTACTTCGTTTCAATTTCTTAATTTGTGTGACTACACAAAAGCAAAACCAAAAACAAAGTATGGGATGTGTAAGGAAGACGAGAAGGAAGCAATAAAAGACAATTGCTAAAACTCAAAGAAATATTGGGTGATTACACTTCCCTAAAATGTAAGGCGAACATACAACTAAAGCGTTTTGATTATACCTATAGGATTAGGAGTATTTGCAACCGAGCGAGATTACGACGCGGTAAAGTGTGCGACTCGCATTCGAAAGGTCCCGAGTTCACAACCCGGAGCTGACCGGAGGTATTATTGTGGTTTTCCTCGGTCGCTAGGCGAATGCTAGATTAGATAATTTGATCGGCGAATTTTCATATCATTCCTTTTATTGTTACATTTCATTCCTTCTTTTTCATCGCCATGCCAGGCATTAGGTTGATCACCCACTGCCCACCAGGCACTTGTAAATTAATTTTTTCTTGCAGTCACTTATTTAGTATGTAATAATTGGCTATATTTATGCTTTCCTTGATGTGAAATCTAACATACACAGCTATGCAACCAACATTCCTACTCTTAAACTTCATGTGTTAATAAAATGAGTCGTAGAATAGTAAAGCACAGAGTATGCATTCTCCTACGTACTTTTCATTCTTATTTTTCACCTTTGTGGCTTACATGATGATAAAGTTTTCATTGATAGTCAGTGCTAGATGAACCACTGAAGACAAGTTCTTTAATCATAATTCTTATTCTTTATTTGTCTTTTCTTTTTTCGGCGGGTTTCCATTTTCCTGCTTGTCTGTTTTATGTGTTACGCTTCAGAAATATACACCCCATACCGATAC